>OZ004712.1:63169696-63769696 GCA_963924515.1 Vespertilio murinus
ATAAGAAAGAAATCTTATTCTTAGATACACTTAAGACATGAGTATTTGATTTACATAACATGAGGACCATATCAAAAGTTCTCTTAGACGCCGAAGCTGGTTTGGCTCAGTGGTAGAGCGTCGGTCTGCGGACTGAAAGGTCCCAGGTTCGATTCCGGTCAAGGGCATGTGCCTTGGCTGCGGGCACATCCCCGGTGGGGGGTGTGCAAGAGGCAGCTGGTTGATGTCTCTCTCTCATCGACATTTCTAGCTCTCTATCTCTCTCCCTTCCTCTCTGTAAAATATCAATAAAATATATTTAAAAAAAAAAAGTTCTCTTAGAAATGGATATTTTTTAACCAATGATAATATGTAAACTACTATTATAAACCTAAACCTAACTTTGGACCTCCACAACTAAAATGTGATTTGTCATAATAGTTCAGTATTTATAAAACACTGAACGATTATTGTCAATAGAATTGAAGCACTCTCCTCATATCAGTAATTAATCTTTAGATTTAAGAAAAGGATGTTAGATGATTAATATTTTACCCTAAAAAATTGGTATGGGTAGTAATTTTTGTACTAATTAAAAAAGACATAATTTTAAATATATGATTAAATGGCTCAGTGTTAGATTTATAACTAGGGGCCCAGTGCACAAATTCATACACATTGAAAGAAAATTAATTAGAAGAAATATTTTAATATTAGATGCCTGTTTCATGAAAATTCAGGCCCCGGGGTGGGGAGGGAGTATTCCCCTCAGCCTGGCCTGTCCCCTCTCACAGTCTGGAAGCCCTCAGGAAATGTTCTACTGTGGGAAGCAACTGGGAGGACCAGGGGAACCTGCCATCCCCATAACCCTGCTGCTGCTGCCAAAGCCAGCCACTGGGGCTGCTGACCCTGGGCCCTCACTTCTTAGCGCTGGCCCCACTCCCTGTCCATGTGTGGGGGGAGGTGATCTGAGGCTAGGCTGGCCAGGGGAGGGGCAGTGGGAGGTTGAGGCACTGAGGTCGAACTCAGTCCAGCCCTGCAGAGGCTCCATGACCATGCACCATCCTGCCTCTCCTAGTGCCACCTCTGTAGACAGAAGGGCCGCGTGGCTCAGGTGGGATTGCCCAGGCCCACTGGTGCCGCCCTGCCTCTCCTGTGCCACTAGCCCTTGGCCCTCACAGCTGCTGCTTCTTTGTCCAGAAGGACATCCAGAAGGCGTCTGGTCTAATTAGCATATTACCCTTTTATTAGTATGAATTGCTATTTGCCCTTTCTTTATCATAGAAGTGTCAACAATGACAGATCAAAACACACGTGTGCGATTGGCACCATTGAGAGTTTTATATGTATCACAAATACATCAGTCAACTTTTATATATATACTAAAGATCCAATGTATGAAATTCATGCAAGAGTAGGCCTTCCTTCCTCTGGCTGCCAACACCAGATTCCCTTTGGCACCCAGGACTGGGCTTCCTTCTGGCCACTGGCAAGCACCTGGGACCTGGGCTTCCCTTGCAGCCCTGGCTTTGTCCTGAAGGACATCCGGTCTAATTAGTTACTAGGTAGAGGAAGCCGGGCATTGCTATGTGACATCATTACCCATGGCCCAGTGACAGTTTCTGGGCTGGGCTGTGGGCCCCATTTTGTGCCATGGGGTCTCAGCAGTGTTGGTTACAATGTGGTGAACTGTTGCTCCAGGGTGGTGGTGGGGCCTATGCCCCACTTAGAGAAGCCGAGTGTTGGTTTGTGAGCACCAGGCCCACAGTCCCATTTATTGTTAAATGGCCTGTCGTTAGGGAGAGAAAGCTGGGCATTGCTACAAAAGACATCATTATCTGACATCCACAGCCACTGTTTCCAGGCTGGGCTGGACTGTGGGCTGCATTTTGTGCCATGGGGTCTTGGCAGCCTTGGCTACAATTTGGTGGGGTGTCATTCTGGAGTGGTGGCAGGGCCTGTGACCCACTTGGAGAAAGCCAAGTGTTGCTTTGTGGGTGCCAGTTCCGTGGTGCTGTTTCTCTGTAAAATTGCCAATGTGTGTCATGGCAGCTCCTACATTGAACGTCGCCCCTGGTGGTCAGTGTGCATCATAGTGACTGGCTGGACATTCAGACACTTAACATATCCCCTGAAAATAAGACCTAGCGCATCTTTGGGAGCAAAAATTAATATAAGACACTGTCTTATTTTCGGGCATACAGGATATATATAATTTTAAAATTAACAGAAGATGAGAGATTAAAATTTCATTCTTTTTTAAAAAATATATATTTTTACTGATTTTAGAGAGGAAGGGAGAGAGAGAGAGATAGAAACATCCGTGATGAAAGAGAATCATTGATTGGCTGCCTCCCACATGTCCCCTACTAGGAATCAAGCCAGCAACCCAGGCGTGTACCCTTGAACAGAATCAAAGTTTTTATGTAGAAGATACATAAATTCCAAATACCAGGGCCTCTGCTTGGGTCACCAGGGGGCATGGCTGGCCTGAAAACCACCACAGGCCCCACGCTCAGGCCACCCCATGCCCCAAGGGAACCCCCACCCTGATCTGGGACATCCTTCAGGGCAAACCAGCTGGCCCTCAACCCATACACTAAGCCTCTATCTTATCTACCGGTAATAAAAAAGTAATATGCAAATTGACCATCACTCCAACACACAATAGCTGCTCCCATGTGGTCAAAGATCCTGCCCCCATGTGAACACAAGATGGCCACCACAAGATGACCAGTAAGAGAGGGCAGATGGAAGGCACCAGGCCTGCAAGGGAGGACAGTTGGGGGTGATCAACCCTGCAACGGAGGGCAGTTAGGGGTGACCAGGTCGGCAGAGGAGGGAAGTTGGGGGCAAACATGGTGGCAGAGGAGCAGTTAGACATCAATCAGGCTGGCATGGGAGTGGTTAGGGGGTGATCAGGCTGGCAGGCAGAAGCAGTTAGGAGAAATCAGGAAGGCAGGCTGGCGAGCAGTTGGGAGCCATCAGTCCTGGATTGTGAGAGGGATGTCCAACTGCCTGTTTAGGCCCAATCCCACTGACTTCCCAGGCAGTCAGACACCCCTTGAGGGGTCCCAAATTGGAGAGGGTGAAAACTGGGCTGAGGGACACCCCCCATGCATGAATTTCATGCACCAGACCTCTAGTCTATATATAATTATAAAATGTGTTACTGGGTCTAGAACATAGAGTAATATTTGGTTCTTATTTAGAGTGTTCCTTTTTACTGATACTATCTATATGATGTGACATTGCCATCACGCCTTTCTTTGCTTCTTTAGTCATAGTTCCCTCTGTGCTGTGAACATATTTATAATGGCTACTGTGACGTATCTTTCTGTTAGAGCCAACATCAGGTCACTGTCACAGCAGTTCCTCTTGTTGGCTTTGTTTTGGGAGGGTATGAGTCATATCTTCCAGTTTCTTTTCAGGCCTCAACCTTTTTTGTTGTTGTTGTTGTTGTTGTTGTTGGAAACGGACATCTTAGATAACATATTGCTGCAACTCTAGGTACTGATCACCCCCTCCTCCTTTGGGACTTGTTTATGCGATCTGCTTGTGTACTGACTGGGTGGATCATTCCAGTGAGGTCTATTTCCCCCTCGGTGTTAAGCTTCTATGCTGCCCCCTCAGGGAGGCACAGCTTCGTGAATGCCACAGCCACCCCGGCAGCCAGAGGGGTTCTAATATTTGTTTTTGAGTTCTGTGTCACGCTGCTACTGAAATCCCTTCAGTCAAAGGCAGCCATGCTGTCGGCTTGGCGCTTTGAGAGGGAAGGAATCTTTTCCTGCATATGGTCACCCTTCAGAGAAAAGAATACCGTTCTTGAGATAACAAGATGGTCCTTAAACTGATTCAGAACTCTAAAAGAATTGTTCGCTTCCTTTCCCATCCAAGAATCCCCAGAGAGATTACAAGGGAATCCTACTGGGATCGGATGTAAACGGGCAGTTGGATATCCCTAGAGGGGACCCAGGTTGGAGAGGGTGCAGGCTGGGCGGAGGGACACATCCCCTCTCCCCCGTGCATGGACTTCACGCACTGGGCCTCTAGTCGTATATAATACTCATGCCCACTTTAGGAGGTGGGTATGCGGGAAGGAACCTGAGACTTACAGAGGAGAGGAGGTGAGGTCATTGAATGCCTGCTGTTGTTGGCTTTGTTATTCTTCTGTGTCAGAACCTGTCCGTGGCTGCCGTTGCTTCTGAATAAAGTGCAAACTCCTAGGCTCAGCAATTAAGCTCTTCCTTAACCTGGAAACCCCAAACGTGTCTAATCTTCCCAGTATGACTCTTCAAACCGGGGGTGAGAGGACTTTCTCGGAGACTGTGGCTCTTGTTCTACTGTCTTGCTTTTTGAGGAGCCTGCCTTCATCTCCCTGGCCCAGCCTCCCCCGCTGAGCCTCGGGCAGGGTGATTCAATCACCTTGACGTGGGGAAGGTATGTTCTGGCTTTCCCTGTTTTCTCTTTCTCTTCATTATTTTTCTCCCTGCCATGTCCTGTGACACTGAGTTCTGTCTTCCCGCCAGGGCAAATGCCTGGCACTCTGTACTGGGCTCCTCTGATGTCGCCATCCGTCTTCCTGCTGAGCTTTGCTCTTCACACTCCCCTCCTCCCTGGCTCTGCTCCATGCCTGGACTTGCATGGCCTTTTGATGGGTCTTCACTCAAACCACAGTCACCCCCAGGGGGTCAGACTGGCTTCTAGGTCCTGGCCACCCCTGTCTGTTCCCATAGCGGAATGAGGCATGTCTGGGAACCTTTGGACACACAGAAAACATGACGAGTGCACTGGATGGTTGGCGATCCCGGCCTGCACGCAGTGAGGGTTGTGGAGGGGAGGGACGCAGGGAGGTGATTTATCACAGCCTCAGTACAGTGCAAGTCGGGGACAAAAGAGAGTAAACTTAAGCAACATAAATTCTTGGTTGCTGTGTTTTCAGTGTTTTATGTCTGAGGCACGAAATGGCTGCCGGGACCCCGTTAATTAAGTTAGCGTATGGTCAGCCTCACAGCCCAAACCGACTGCCGCCAGGCCACAGGCCACCGGCCACCGGCCACCTTCCCTGAAGCGAGAAGCAACTCGTCTCCACGGTGACAGACCTGGAGAGAATCCTCCCTGTGACCCAGCACTAAGGTGACAGTGACTCTTGAAACACCATCAATACCAACGCCCACCAGAAAACACACACTGTAGTTCCTACTAGTCACTCTGGAAAATACGCATACGTGCATACGATTTCTAAACCAAACGTATTACACCCCGAGTCTTTCCTCCGTCCAGTCACTAACAGGGAGTAATTTTACCGACAAAGCTAAGAAATGCAGTAAAATAACAGAAATGCGTGTAAGTTATTAAAACTAACTCTAGGAGTTACGTGTGGATGTCTTCTGTCCCCGACATGGTACCTCTTCCTTTATTTCTGTGAACAGCAGCCATTAGTGCTGCGTTCTGAGAAAGAATGCTGACCACACAAAGGTTAATAGCAGTTGTGAGTTTTTTGCAATGATAAAAAAAAATGTGGCAACAGCAGGAACATTAACTTTTTCTTACTCATCACTCCATCATTAATGCATTTATAACGTGAAATACAAAACGAAAATTCACTACATCTCTACACGGCTATGGCTAACACACCACACACACACACACACACACACACACACACACACACACAATAACATAGGATGTTTTGAGGACTGAATTCTAGCCACCAAAATCACAATTGCTTTTGTATGTAAAATGGTTGGTTACTATGTGATAGGATGAAGACACTTGTGAGCTTGGATTAGCTGACTGAAAAGAAATTTTAAAATTAAATATTTTTCTGGTGTAAAGAAATAAACATGTTATTAATGTGCCATTGGAATAACATGGAAGTTTTAAAACACAGCAAGTAAACCGAAGGGACAGCAGATGAAGACAAATGACTAATATGCATGATAACAGTTTATCTTTCTCCTAGCGGTTGTACTGTGGGCGTGATAAGAAGGGGGTGTGCTAGTAGAAAGGGATAATTCCTGAGGGATCTTTCTAGGAAAACTAAGGTCTGACAGCTATTTGTAAGTGGAGCATGTGTTTCCTCCTTTTCTTTAAAAAAAAATACATTTTATTGATTTTTTACAGAGAGGAAAGGAGAGAGATAGAGAGTTAGAAACATTGATGAGAGAGAAATATCCATCAGCTGCCTCCTGCACATCCCCCACTGGGTATGTGCCCACAACCAAGGTGCACGCCCTTGACTGGAATCGAACCTGAGTCCCTGAAGTCCGAAGGCCAGCGCTCTATCCACTGAGCCACACCGGTCAGGGCTGTTCCCTCATTTTCTTTACAGTTTACTTCAAAGAGCTGTAAGTTAAGAGTTTCTGCTAAGAGAGCTCTTGCTTTTTGAAGAATATGTGTGTAAGGAAGACGTAAATTCTTTGAGAGTCAAAGTTATTTTAGAACCTTTGTTATGTCTTAGCCCAATTCTGAATTTGTAGTAACACGCCACACATATTTATTGAATAGGACTGGATTATTCGTACCAATGCAAGCTGGGGAAATGAGTCCACATCTGTGAATGTTGAACAGAGGCTGGGTTTGGATAGATTTTTAACAAGGAAGTATTCTAGGGGGTTTCTCTGAGGCTGCTGCTTCGGGCAATCCTTTCATCAGAAGTACGATGTGCACATGCAAATGTAGTGTAGGATGTAAGCTCATGGCATGGGATGGAAACAATGTGATCTGAGTTTTCCTAGGTTCCTGCTTCGGTGGTTGTCTGGATGACTAAAAGGTGCTTGCTGAATAGTGCACAGTAGTGGGCTGAGGGCTGGGCTGTCTGAGCACTGCGTAGGAGAGAGGATGGAGCATCGGCTCCTTTCTATGCCCCACAGCACAAAGTTCTGACTGTGTTCCGTTATCTACCCTCCCCCACTTGGCCATGTGCTCCAGAGAGGAGTTGCTCCAGGCACCGGGAATATGTCCCAATTGTTTTAAACCGGTCATAACTGACCCATCCTCTTTGCCAGTAGTTGCCACATGCCTGAGTACGTGATGGGCTTCCAGCTAATGAATCACAAGGAACAGCAGGCTGTAATGCTTCTGGGGAAAGTTTCCTGGATTCCATGGAAGATCCACAGAAGCGTGAGCTACCTCCAGAAGGGGTAGTACCCGGGCGCAATGGCTGGGTTTGCACAGCTATCTTTTTTAAAAATATATATATTTTATTGATTTTTCACAGAGAGGAAGAGAGAGGGATAGAGAGTTAGAAACATTGATGAGAGAGAATCATCGATCAGCTGCCTCTTGCACACCCCCTGTTGGGGATGTGCCTGCAACCAATGTACATGCCCTTGTCCTCAGGCCAATGCTCTATCCATTGAGCCATACCAGTTTCGGCTGCACAGCTATCCTGTGATCAGGAGAAGAGGTAGCCCAAGGGCATTAGCTGACATGTTGCGTATGTCAGAAGAGTCAAGTAGAGAAAGGTTGATTCCTTGAGGCCATTGTGGAATGGATGAACTGTCATTTTGGAACTACTGTTATGTAAAATAATGTATTTATTTATATCCTTACTAGCAGCCTGGTCATGAAATTCGTGCACTTGGGGGGAGGGGTCCCTCAGTTGGAGGAATGGTGAGGAGAGGGATAAGTGAAAAAGCAGCCAGGAAGCCCGTGTGGCTGGAGCAGCCAGGAAGCCTGAGGGGCAATTGGGGGAGTGGGCCTAAGCCAGCAGTTGGACATCCTTAGCGTTGCTGTGAGCCCAGCTTCCGGCTGAGCAGCGCTCCCCCTGCGGGAGTGCACTGACCACCAAGGGGGAGCTCCTGCATTGCGCATCTGCCCCCTGGAGGTCAGTGTGCATCATAGCGACCGGTTGTTCCATCGTTTGGTCCATTTGCATATTAACCTTTTATCATATAGGATTGTTGTGGCACTTTGAGTTGAATTCTCTAGGGTTGCCTGAATTAGCAAATAAAAATCTAGGATGTGCAGTTAAATTTGAATTTCCAATAAATGTAAATTTTTAGTACATTTGTGTCCAGTGTGGTACTTTCCCCACCGAAGCAGGAACCTAAGAAAACTCAGATCACATTATTTCTCTCCAATGCCATGAGCTTACAACCTATACTTCATTTGCAGGTGCATACCATACTATCAATTAAAGGCAATATTTGAAATATTACTTTAATGCAGATTAACATAGTGAAGAGTCAGACACACCTTATAATCTGTTTCTTTACTTGCTACCTGTATGGCCCTGGAGAAATCAAGTGAATCGCAGTATCTCACTGTGCGTTTATGATACATTAACAAGATACATTATGCGAAGCATCTAGCATGCCAGACACATAGTACTTGCTCAAAACACATTACGCCTTGCTTCCGCATTGATTGTGAAGAAGTGTTCTAAGTGTACTGTAATGGGTATTATACTGGGGAAAAACTCATTCTACCAAATCCCTATGCTGCTGCTTCCCTCTGTGCAACTGGAGCAGAATGAGTGGAATAACATATGGACAAATGAGCTGCTTCGTGGAGTGAGGAACTTACATTACCTTAGTGCTTAGCTGAGCTTTATTTCTGACTCCGGGACTGACACATCTGAGACTGTCCCCAAATAGCAGCTGTTATCATCTACACCGAAAAGAATAGTTTTGCCTTTTCCTGGAGGATAGGGACCCATCTTATTCCTAGTCTCTTAGTATTCTTAGTAGGTGCCACGCAGTCAAAAGGTATTAATGAAGCACACGTAGCGGCGGAATTGGATTCCTGACTCACGGGCAATGAACAGACCACACAATCTTCCTAATGTGTTATTCTACATTCAAATCGTCATGCCCATTTGGGGATTTTTCTACCCTGCCTTTTTGTGTGTGTACAGAAAAATATGTTATTCTCACAGAATAAAATATGAGCCTGTAAAATGACAGCTGTGATGCCAAGTCTTACTGTGCTTCTGTAATTCTGGAGAAGACAGGAATTGGAGAGGGAGGGCGTAGCAGCTGCCCTCGGGAGTGGAAGGGTTGCAGATGGGAGGAGGATGGCTCAAGCTGTGGACTCCAGAAGGCAGAACTAGGGTTGAGGGGCAGGTGTTGAAGGGAGGCATGATCAGGTTGGAACAGTCATGACTGCCCGGTCCCGCAGTGTCCCCAATGTGGTGCCATCTCCTCTACTGAAATCTTGACTCGTGTACTCTGGTAATGGTTTATTGGGCATATTACAGCAGAAACCAGGGCTCCGTTTTCTTCTGAACTTGTAAAATGAGGATATTAACTTTAATTTATCCACTCACAAGTGAATGATTGGATCCAGCTAAACCTGAAGAGACCCCTTGGCTAGTTTTCTGGCATCTGAAAGGCGTTAGTTGCAGTGATTTTCAGCCTTCGCTGCAGATTAGAATTAACTTGGGAGCTTTGAAAAACCTGGATGTCTAGACCATATCTGCAGCGACTCTGGCTTGACTGGTGTGGGGTATGGCTTAAGTGTGAGAATTTTTTTTCAGAACTTCCCAAGTGATTCTAATAGACAGCAATTTTGAGAGTCACTGCACTCACACACAGTTCGAGAGTATGATTCTGCATTTTAGTTTGGAATCTGATTTAGCTAGAGGTTTAATGTGGAGCAACTCCTTTAACTTCTATGGCTCCATATTACTTATTTACTAAAAAATAAGGGGTGGGGGCATACATATTTCCAAAGCAACTTCCTCTAAAATTGTATTATCCTAGGGCCCTTAAGAGTTTAAGAATTATGCCCCGCCGGCTTGGCTCAGTGATTGAGTGTTGACCTATGAACCAGGAGGTCACGGTTGCCTTCCCAGACAGGGCACATGCCCAGGTTGCAGACTTGCTCCCCAGTGGGGAACGTGCAGAAGGCAGCCGATCAATGACTCTCTCATCGTTGATGTTTTGATCTCTCTCCCCCTGCCTTTCCTCTCTAAAATTAATAAAGAATACATCAAAAAGTTTATGAATTATGGAAAGGCACTGACTGTGTCCCAGAATTAGAAGAAGATCTCTGTTCAGTGCCATGGAAGTTTTCTGTGCTGTTTTTGTCAGTTTTGACGCTAGTCATAGATTGTCATGTGGGGTATTTCTCTCTCTCAGAGGAACGTGTGTTCCAGCAGCTTTCAGATGACGGGTTGTCTCCACAGCTCTCTCATTTGAGCGGGAACTGATGGTGGATAAAAGGGGGTTTGTTCACTCTTCTCCATGTTTCTAGAAGATACTTTGCTGCCAAAGTTAGAGTCACCTAATGGATGCGTGGACACGTTTCCTGGCACTTTGTGCAGATGGCTGTCTTTGAGCTCTTTGGGGCTTGCCGCCTTACATTCAGCTTAGTGACTTGCTTCCCCAGATTGTGCTACCTCTAACCCAGGACACCGGTTCTCTTGCAGTGGCGATTTTATTTCTACCCAAATGAGTGTCTGTCTCACTGCCACTTTGGTCGTGCAGCAACTGACCGTAGAAAGGCAATGACAAATACGGGATTTTATCCCCCCCCTCCCTCCTTAGAGCAATGCAAGCAGGGTCCATTATTAGGTTTTCTCAAAGTTGTTTGCTAAACGAAGACAACCCACAGAACAGGAGAACATTTTCACCAGTGATATATCTGGTAAGGGGTTAATTTCCAAAATTGATAAGGAAGTCATTCAACTCAACATCAAAAAGCAAACAATCCAACTTAAAAATGGCCAAATGACCTGAGTAGATAGTTTTCCAAAGAGGACATACAGATGACCAATAGGCATACAAAAAGATGCTCAACATCACTGATCATGAGAGAAATGCAAATTAAAACCTCAAAGATATATCACCTCACACCTGGCATAATGGCTACTGTCAATAAGTCAGTAACAGTAAGTGTGGGTGAGGATGTGAAGAGAACCCTTGTGTACTGTTTGTTGGTGGGAATGCAAATTGTGTAGTCACTGTGGACAACATAGAAAGTGTCCTCAAAACATTAAAAATGGAACTGCCTTATGACCCAACAATTCTACTTCTGGGTATATATCTGAGGAAAACTGAAACACTAATTCAAAAGAATATGTGCATCCCTATGTTCATTGCAGTGTTATTTATAATAGCCCAGATATGGAAGCAACTCAACTGCCATCAGCAGACAAACAGATAAAATGTGGTGGTACTGCCAAAACCGGTTTGGCTCAGTGGTAGAGCATCGGTCTGTGGACTGAAAGGTCCTGGGTTCGATTCCGGTCAAGGGCATGTACCTTCGTTGCGGGCACATCCCCAGTAGGGGGTGTGCAAGAGGCAGCTGGTCGATGTTTCTCTCTCATCGATGTTTCTAGCTCTCTATCTCTCTCCCTTCCTCTCTATAAAAAATATCAATAAAAATATATATTTAAAAAATGTGGTGGTACTGTCACAAAAAGTATATCTGTATAATGAAATATTACTCAGCCATAAAAAAGGAAATCTTACTATTTGTATTAGCAAGGATGGCCCTAGAGAGTATTGTGCTAAGTGAAATAAGCCAGTCAGAGGAAGACAAATACCATATCACATTGTAACAACTATGCAAGTGCCAGGGGGGTCCTGGAACTATGAAGCGAGGGAGCACTTTGTGAAGTGTGACTGTCTGATCCCTGTGCTGTGTCTCTGAAACAATACAAAATAGCGGTGCATATAAACTATAATAAAATAAAATAAGATGTAGAACTGCCATTCTCAGGCACATTTCCTCAGTTCGTTGAGACTTTGCTTCCCGATAATTGCTGTCAATTCAGCTCAAATTACTTCTTAATAATCCTCTAAAAAATGTTTGTTTGTTTTTTATTTCTGGGGATTCAGATTTGTTAGTGTAGATTTATTTGCCACACAATGTGCATAAAAATAATTACAGAAATGTGGGCTATCACGAGGCATAAAACATCACAGTTTTCTATGGAGGTACAATGGAGTGATTTTTATGTGTGAAACTTCTTACTCCCCAAAGAAACTTCTAAAAAGAAGGATAGTTTCCCATATTATTTTAATACTTCCCGAATCTCTAGCTTTAAAAAAACCCAATCCGAATCCAATTCTATTAGTATGTACACAATTCAAGCTAAATCAGCCACTTAAAACGCCATCTTATTGGGAGAAAAATTTGAGTGTTTGCATTACCTGTGAAAGAGTTAAACCTTCTTCCTATGCTGGATGTCAGACCTGGACACGTTTACCCTGGCGTTTCCTAGTGCATTATGGACTTAGGAGAGAACTGTGTGTGTGTGTGTGTGTGTGTGTGTGTGTGTGTGTGTGTGTGTGTGTGTTTTAATCCGGGGGGCAACAAAGCAATTAAAAGGATCACAGGGCACCACGCTAGCGACAAATCACAGGAGGTGGCTCCCAAAAGGTTGTGCAAACTGGTTTCTCCTTGCAGGAATTGGGCTGGCCCACTCTTTGGCCCCCCTTCCCAAACACAAATATTTTCATATAATAAGAGCCCGCTTCCCTATGGCTATAGCCTCCCCTCCTCCGGCTGCACCATTTTAAAGGGGTTTGCTGAGCGGACTGCCCCCCAGTCCCTGGCTCTAGCTCCGGGACGGGGTCTTGCAGGGGTGAGGCGGCCCTTCAGGGGGCTCCCTGGGGTGACGGGGCCAGAAACCCCCGCCGGAGCCGACCCGGGCCCGGCCGGAGCATGCGCCGAGAGGGAGGGCAGCCAGCGCTGGCCGCCGCGTCCGGACTTGGCGAGGACTTGGGAGGGACAGCGGCGCGGGGAGGTGGCTTAGCGGAGACTTTCCAGCAACTGCTGCCCGGGGCGCTTTTTTTTTTCTTCTTTCCTTTTTCCCAGGAGGCGGCGGCGGCGGCGGCGGCGGCGGGCGGAGAGGAAGACGGGCAGCGTCTCCGGCCGGAGCCCGTGCAGCCCTCGGCTCCGCGCGGGGGGCGTCCCGGCCCCGATGAGCCCCCTCCGCGCGCCCCCGGCAGCCGAGCGGCGGGAGAGCGGCGCGGGGCCGGACGCCGACGGTGAGTGGCCGCGCGTCCGCCGTCCTTCCCGCCGGTCCCGCCAGCGCGCCGGGCGCGGAGCCGCTCAGGGCGCCCCGGCCGCGCTGCCCCCCGTGCCCCGCTGCCCCCCGATCCCCGCTGCCCCCCGCACCCCGCACCCCGCCGGGGGTCGCGCACGCGGTGGCGGGCGGGGGCCGCGCCGGGCTTTGTGCTCCCGGGGCGGCGGGGAGCGCGGGGTCGCGGCCGGGGCCGGGGCCGGGTCGGGGGAGGGACGCGGAGGGCGAGCCCGGAGCCCGCACAGCTGCACGGCCCCGGGCCCCGCGCCCTCCCTCCCCGGCCCCGTCCCGCCGGGCGGATCCATCCCTCGGGCCGGGACGGCGCTTCTCACGTTCGCCCCGGGGCGCTCGCTCTCTGGCCGCCGGGCGGAGCCCCAGCCCAGCGCGGCGCCCCCTTCGGAGCGGCGGTTTCCCCGGGGCCGCGGGGCGGCCCGGGGACCGTCCTAAGGAGGGGTCCCCCCGCCCCGGGGCCCGGAGCTCCCCCGCGGGCGGCGAGCCGCGGAGCGGAGCGGTCCCCCGAGGGGCGCGGGCGGAGCGAGGCTTTCCGGGGTGTCTCATCCGAATGCAGAAGACCGCCCGCGGGCCCCCGGGAGCCGGAGTTGACTCCGCGCCTCCATTCGTCCGGGGAGCCCCCCTCGCCGCCGCTCAGCAGGTGTTCTCTGCGGGCGGACTGGGGGGCTGGGCGGAGGGGAGGGAAGGGGAGGAGGAGGCCACTCTCAGAACTCCAACAAGTGACTTAGAGGGATCGGAGTCTGGGATGAGCCGGACTCCGGACCCAGCGGCGGGCTGGCGGGGAGGGGATGCGCCGAGGGCGCGGAGCGCGGTGCCAAGTCCCCTGTCCTCCCCGCCCGCCGCTGCAGGTCGCTGCCAAGGTCTTGCCCTCGGGGATAGGATGTGGTGAGAGAATGGGGCTTCTCCCTCCCGGGCGTCACCATGGCCAGAGAAGACTCCGTCAGGTGCCTGCGCTGCCTGCTCTACGCCCTCAACCTGCTCTTTTGGGTGAGTATGTGCCACCGCACCCACGGGACAGGTGGGCACGGCTGGCGGCCCGGGTGTCCCGCCCGCTGCCACCCCGGAGTGCGCCAAAGGGCCTGGCTGAGCATCACGACGTGGGCGCACACCCTCTGCTTTCCAGAGAGGTCGATTTTGACCTTAAAATGTCTTTGATCCAGCTCAAGTTCCATGTCAAAAAAGAAATCCGCCCCTGGATACGCAGTGGCAGTAAAATTAGACTCGAAGTTAATCTGGGGATATAAATAAGTGCACGTGCCCGCGCTTGTAGATAAGGAAATTATGACCCTGCTTGTTTTCAGGAATTTCAGATAACCGTGCCAGCCGGGGATTGTTTCCCTATGTCATCCTAGCCCGAGAACCGGGTTGGGGCTAGCCAGGCGTACTTATGTTCTAAAGGGTTGGTGGATTTTTTCCAGAAGATTCCAATCAGCCTGAAAAGGTGGTTTTGCGTGTAAGGGTTCCTAAACTGGGGAAGTCTTCAGGAGTTTTGTGTGTCCTTTTGGAAAAACCCCACAACCATTTAATAGAATAAAATACGCCAAGTGTAACAAGCGCATGGAAATCTTTATGCCCCATGAGCTAGTAGTGGCTTTTTATGCTTTGCACCCAGACACAAATGTTCATTTGGTGTCACTCATATTCACTTTCTTATTTATAAAGCTTGTGAGGAGGATATACAAATTAAAACTTTGTTGCTTTAGGAAACTGGCACACTTAATTAAGCAGGTACGTTTTTTTTTGGACAATTTTGTGTTCTGTGAATGACATATTCAAGAATGTTCCATTCGAAATTGTAATGTGTAACTTACTTATGTGGCTGTCTGGCTGTCGCCGACGAGCCTTTTTTCATAGAGCCATTACTTGTGGTCTCTATAGAGGAGGACATTTTTGTTGGACTTTTCCTTATGGATGGCTCCATTTTAAGGTGACAAGTCAAGTCTTACTTCAGTGAGTAATCTGAATGATGCCGAAACTGGTAACTTTCCCCCTCAACATGAAAATTAAAGCATTGAGGAGTTAAGCTCACCACTTGAAACTGTGCAATTCCTAATTAATCTTGTTGCAGTTTTTCATTCTAAAACTGTATAACTTTAAGTGGCTCATTAAATTACCATTTCCTTTAAAATGTTAATAATTATCACTCCTATTTGCTGACTTTTCACTTTTCTCCATTGTACTTGTTAATAATAGAATCATCACACTTTTATATCTAAAAAGGTACGTAAGGGTGATCAGGTTGAACTTCCTTACTTTGTGATTGAGAAAACTTAAGTGTAGGTTATTAACTAACCAAAGGCCAAATAGCAAAAGATGACAGTGCCAGGAGCAGAACTCAGCTTTCTTTCCTCTACACACCAAGCATGTCAAACACAATCTATATTAATAAAAGCCTAGGTGTCACAAGATGGCCAACACAAGATGGTCAGCAGGGAGGGCAGTTGTGGGCCATGAGGCTGGCAGGGGAGGGCAGTTAGGGGTGACCAGGCCTGCAGAGGAGGGCAGTTAAGGGCAACCAGGCCTGCAGGAGAGGGTAGTTGGGGGCAGAGAAGCAGATAGGTGTCAATAAGGCTGGCAGGGGAGGGATTAGGGGTGATCAGGCTAGCAGGCAGCCATGCGGTTAAGAGCCAGTGGTCCCGGAATGTCCCCATCGGGATCGGGCCTAAACTGGCAGTTGGACATCCTCAACGGGTCTCAGATTGAGAGGGTGCAGGCTGGACTACCCCTTCCCCCCAGTACATGAATTTTGTGCACCGGCCTCTAGTTATTAATAACTACAAAATCCGCTAATGACTATAATGGTGTTGCATTCATTTCCCTATGCGCCCCTAAGTGCCAGCACACCATTTCTCTCCACTAATACCAGCAGCGAATATGTTAGCAACTGATTGCCATGCCGTTAGTTTTGTACTGACTTGCTTGGTGTGAGCGACAGGAAATATTTAGCTTTTGGAGAACGAGGTTTTTTGCGGCCTGGCCCACATAAACTTAAACCTTATTTATCTGGCTTGTGTTAGCCTTTGAGTTTGACATGCTTGTTCTACACAGTGCCTTTCCATGGATGAGGACGGGTTCTGAACCTTGGAATTAGTAGGGTTTTGTGTTTGTTGGTGGTGGTGGTGGTGAACCAAGAATACATGATTTGGAAATTTTCTCCATAATTTGTATTACCTGGGGGGGGGGGTGAGGGGGGACCAAAGTCATTTAACAGAAATAAGGCTCTTCTGAGTAATGAAGTTTGCTTGAAAATACCTGTCCCTTAAAGTCCCGCAGAGCTCCTTTGTGTCCCCAAAGTCTGTGAAATGTTATGTCTTTGGTTTTCTTCTCTTCCTCAGCTTTCTCACCGGGTGTGGGTTTTGATTATTGAGATTGCTTCCTCCTTTCTCCAGCTGTCCTCGTCTCTCAGAAATCACCTTCCTCCACCCAAATAATCCGTGCTACCTGCCTAGTGCGGGTCCTCCTGTTGTCCTTTATCTCATAGGAAGGCATCTTTCCTCATCCTGCCCACGGATTCCCACTCATGAGCGTTCAGATGTACTTTCACAATATTTTATTAACTTTGTTTTTCTCTTTTGGGTTAGAATTGCCATCAGAGGCTATGTAACAATAGCCGCAAAAGAGCCAGTATCATCAGTCCAAGTTCTCATGCTTGCTAGGCACGTGTATGCCTCAGTTTCCTAGTCTGTGAAATAGGAATGAGAGCGTCTGTTTTTTCAGAGTTGTTGTGAGGATTCGAGTTACTGCATGTAACGTGCTTGAACAGCGGCACCTAAGTACTCTCTCTGTAGCAATAGTAGTAGTAGTACTTAGAGTTGTTACTACTGGTACGCCTACAATAATGATCTCCTGTAAGTAGATTGATTACCAGGAGGTGGGTCGCTGAGTCAAAGGACTCCTGGCAGGGGTAATGGTGGTAATTGTAACGGTTGTGTCTAACACTGCTTTGAGTGTTACCACCATTATACTCCTTAGCTGAACAGCCCTGCGCTGGGAACTCATCCCCCGGAATTCAGAGCAGCACTACACCCGTTATAAGGACGCGGATATTTGTTGCCATCTTGGAGATGGTACTTACTCATTTTTGCCATCCTGAACGGTTTAAAGCAGTGATGGCCAACCTTTTTCATCTCACGGCACACATACACTGATGATTAAAATCCTCTGGCACACCAAAAAGTATGACATATTTTTTGCCTATCTGACAAAAAAATAGGTATAATTTTTATTCATTCACACCGGATGCCTATTGTGTTGGCTGTTGTCATTTTTAAATTTGACAATCTAAGGGAAAAGAGGTCAGTGCCCTTGACTAACTACTAAGGCAGTGCATGTTTTAGAAATTCTTGCAGCACATGGGTTGAAAATCGCTGGTTTAAAGTTTTATCTCCCTGTTACTTTTTACTCCCTCACTATCAGTGAGCACAGCATCAATTTACATATACATATGTACTTGTATGTATTACTTCATTTCATAATTAATATTCATTAAATATTTTACATTTAAATTTCAGTTGGTGCTATTTTTTTGTTCATTTCATTTATGTTATCTGTTGCTGCATAATAAACAAAATTTTCTGTGTTTTTTATTTTAAATATATTTTATTGATATTTTACAGAGAGGAAAGGAGAGAGATAGAGAGCCCGAAATATCGATGGGAGAGAATCATCGATCAGCTGCCTCTTGCACACCCCCTACCAGGGATGTGCCCGCAACCAATGTACATGCCCTTGGCCGGAATCCAACCCAGGACCTTTCAGTCCGCAGACCGACGCTCTACCACTGAGCCCAACCGACCTCGGCATTTTCTGTGTTTTTAATAGGATTTTTCTCTAGAATTTTATGCACTCTTGCATGTTCTGTTCTTTTTAAAGCACTTGCCTTTTTTGTCTTGGTTACAGATTTCCTTTTACACACTGATTGTAAGATTGTTGTACACAATTAGAAGTAACTGTGGGAGTTTTGTTGGAATTGTATGAAATGTGTATGCCAGCTTTGGGGAAATCGCCTTTATTATCTCAATGTGAAAGCTGTGTCTGCTGATCCTGATTGCCTCTCTGAAACAGAAGCAGTTTTCTGCCTGGGGCTGGACACATGCCTGGCCATCCTTACACCGCTCTCTCCTCTAATTCTCATCACAGCTAGGGAAGATAGTCCTCCCCCTCCCCCCGGGGGAAGTTACTCAGAGAAGTTCTGTAACTTGCTAGTAAGTAACCGAACAGGGATGCAAAGTTCCATTTTTTTTTCTCTCCAAGTGCCAGGGAGTTGGACTTCTGGACCCAGTGGGGAATTTATTTGCAGCAAAGACGTAAACAGCCCCGTCGGAAGGGATTAGCTGTCCACTGCGCACTCCAGGTCCTCTCCGCGCGGACCGTCACCTGGGCCTGGGCGTGTTCAGGTGCTGATTCCGCGTGTGGGTCAGGCCTGAGCGTCTGCGTTGCTCAGAAGCTCCTTTGTGCTGCCGAGGCTGCTGGTGCGAGAGCCACATTTTGCAGCGCCAGGCTCTGTCCTTGCTTTTGGTTCTCATTGCAATCGGAAGCAGAACAAACCAGTGCGGCTTATGAATCCCGCTTCTTAAACCAGACTTCGCATCCTGCGTATGGATCGGGCAGTTGTTCCTTCCTCTCGATCAAGAGCTATAGTCTTTTGCTCTCAATCGACATTTTTAAATGGACTTTTCCCAGCCTGTGTCTGCTATACTGGCACCCTCTCCGCTTCTCTACCCCACAGGGACTTGAGAAAAAAAGAAAAAGAAATATTAATTGGGAAAACACTGGGAACCTATATGCAGTTTTGTTTTGCTGTTCTAGTAGTTGAAAATCACACTGAGTGATTTTTTTTTTTTTTTTTTTTTTTTTTTTTTTTAGTAAAAAATAGTATATCTTAAGTACTTAATTTTTGGAGTGTGAGGCATAGACATGTCTCAGGGGAAACAGTACCCAGCACATTTCGGACTGAGAATGCTATGTGTCCAGGCACCTTGATTTCTCCTCTCTTGAGTCCATTTTCTTCCTTACAGAGAAGCATGATCCCGCCACAGCTGCCCAGGGTTTGGCAGGCAGATACTGGACCCTGTAGGTTTGTCATGAGTGTGTAGTGGGTTTGTAATCGGAAAGGCACATGGGGCATGGTACACGGGAGGAAACTACCCTTAAAATCTCTTTTGAGGCCTTGACTCACAGTCTGGCCAAGATGGAGCAAGGAGCTGGATTATCTTTTCTTTACATTTATTCCATTTTTACTATTTAGATGGCATCTGATTGAAATACATGAAAACTTTTCTCCATTTTTAAGACAACGTCTATGGATTTATGATGAGTGCCAATGATAATATTCTGCTATTACATATATGGACAAATATGGTTCTCTTTGAGAGTTCCTGAAATTGGTGAACACGTAAAATTCCTCAAATATGTTTATTATTTTTAAAAGTATAATATCATATTTATAGTTTAAATTAATTTTTTTATTGATTTCAGAGAGAAAGGGAGAGGAAAGCATCAATAATGATTGAGAATTGTTGATCAGCTGCCTCCGGCATGCCCTCTACTGGGGATTGAGCCCACAGCTTGGGCATGTGCCCTTGACTGGAATCGAACCCAGGACCTTCAGTCTGCAGGCCAACACTATCCACTGAGCCAAACCAGTAGTTTTAAGCTCCTATTTCTCATTAGTAGATACGAGCCATTGTTTAATAGCAAAGGCTCTTAAACTACCTTGGTGAAAAGAAATACATAAAAGAAAGCCTAGCCCAAGCTGGTTTGGCTCAGTGGATAGAGCATCGGCCTGCTAACAGGGGGATCATGGGTTCAATTCTGGTCAGGTGCACATGCCCAGGTTGCAGGCTTGATCCCCAGTACGGGGCATGCAGGAGGCAGCTGATCAATGATTATCTCTCATCATTGATGTTTCTCTCTCTCTCCCCCTCCTGTTTCCTCTCTGAAATCAATAAAAACATATGGTATTTCAAAAAACAAAAAGAAAGTCTAGAAAGTAGACAGGGCATCTACTTTTTTAACTTATAGATTTTTAAAATATATATATATATATATAATCAATAACATATATATATATGTTATTGATTTTAGAGAAGAAGGGAGAAGAGGGAGATAAACACCAATGATGAGAAAGAATCATTGATTGGCTGCCTCCTGCACACTCCACACTGGGGATCGAGCCTGCAACCTGGGCATGTGCCCTGACTGGGAATCGAACCGTGACCTCCTGGTTCATAAGTCAATACTTAACCACTGGCTAGTTCACACTTCTGGAATATATGAAAGGTAGGTGAAACAAACAAAAATGATGTTCTGTTCCCCCCTCCCCAAACACCCCCCATAACCCCTCCCCCCATCTGCAGTGAGCCTCGGGTGTTTGACCCATGCATGCCTTAAAAGGGTTCTTGAGGAGTGGACGTTTGCGTCCCCACAGCGCTTACATGTAGTCACATTCAATGCTGCTTTCCAAATGAATTTCCTCAGCTCTGCTCTGTGACAGGCTTCCAGTTTCCTTCAACTCTCCCGAAGAAGCACTGGAGAGCTCTCAAACAAACATTAGTGCTTTATAAAAATAGACTTTAAATAAACTTTAGTCCCAGGGGCAAAGCTGATAAATATATACTAGAGGCCTGGTGCACAAAAATTCATGCACTCGGGTGGGGCAGGGATCCTTCAGTCTGGCCTGTGCCCTCTTGCAGTCCAGGAACCCTCAGGGTTTGTCCAACTGAGGGACAACCCCCTCTCCCTCTCCCTTCCCTCTGTGCACGAACTTCGGGGGATAGGGATGGCCGTGGGAGATGGTGGCCAGCAAGCGGCCGTCCCCATCCCCCACTGCCACAGCTGCCACAGCTGTTACCACCACTGGTGGCCTCCTGTGGGAGGCGACAGGTGGGCGACCTGGGGACAGTACCCCCCCCATCGCCCCTCTACCATCGCCAGTCACTGTTCCTCCCCACCCCAACCCGGATTGCCATCCCCTCCCTCTGCCCACTGGCATGTGCCGTGGCTGGCCTGGTGCCGCCTCCTGCTTGCCTGACGGTTGGTGCACAGGTTTGGTCGATTTGCATATTATGCTTTTATTACATAGGATACTAGAGGCCTGGTGCATGAAATTCGTGCACTGGAGGAGGGGTTGGTTGTCCCTCAGCCCAGCCTCCACTTTATCAATCTGGGACCCCTTGGGGGATGTCTGACTGCAAGGGGATGATCAACATCCCTCTCACAATCTGGGATTGCTGGCTCACAACCACTCGTTTGCCTGCCTGCCTGTCTGATTACCCCAAACCACTCCCCTACCAGCCTGATTAATGCCGAACTGCTCCCCTGCTGGCCTGATCACCCACAACTACCCTCCCCTGCCGGCCATCTTGTGTGAGGGCATGAGGATCAATTTGCATAACACCTCTTTATTACTAGCAGGGCAATGATGGGCAAACTGAATGCTTCTTAAGGAATGTCTTTTGAGGAGAAGTGCAGGGAGGATTCTTTGGAGCACAGCCTGGGTGGTAGCACCTCACTCATTTGTTTCCTCTGAGAATAATCACAAGCTGGGCTGCTGGGGAAGTGGAGGTGGAGTTTACTCTCATCGGCCTGCACAGAAACTGCGGTGCAGGATGAGGCACCTCATCCTCCTGTTACCCGCAGCCTCTCTAGGGTGACCATGTAACCTGTCCTGGGAGCCAGGGAAGGGGAGGGGATGTTCCTACTAATGATTATGACGGGACGACAGAGGCTTACAGCCTGGCCAGAGTAGGACGTATGGCCTCCCCATCTACAGGGCAGCATGATGATCTATAAAAATTATTAGCCAAAGCAGCTCCAGGGTGCTACTGATTTATTCAGCTCCAAATCACACCCACAGGTGATCTCCGGAACTCATGTCGGCAATCATTTACGGTGCCCTCTCCCCCCACAGCGTCCGCCTCCCTCTTTGCTCTCTTTCTGCTGCTCATCCCTTGGCAGAAGGAGAACGGTTAGGTACCAACTAGCCAAAAGGAAAGGGAGGCTGCCAAGAAATAGACACATTATTGGGAAGTACTGATTGAGCTGCCAGCCCCCAAATAATCAAGAAATCAAGAATTGATTTACCTTTGCATTTTAGTCAATAACTACTTGAGTTCTTTTTTCTTCTTCTTAAGAAAAAGGGGAATTTAAAAGCCTCTAGTCCATCTTCTCAATTTTTAAAATGAGCAGTTTTAAGGTTCAGAATGTTTGTATTGCTTCTCCAAGCTCTCTGCAGACAGAGCTGTGACTAAGTCCCCATCTCTTCTGCATTCTGCTCCTTTCTCACTATCTGACAGAGAAGGAAAAGTTCAAGTAGGTGGTTTCAGACATCTGTCAGCCTTGAGCAGAAATGATCGGTGTCACTGTCACCTTATATGAGACTATATATATTTTTTATGGCAGACAGTGGAAGGATTTGGAAATCTGTTTTTTGACTGTGACCTAACTATTTGGTGGAAACTCTAGATATACATTTCATAATAAATCTAGGATATATGTATACACATAAAATTCTGATTTAGAAAACAACTTGATGCAGTACATGTTTTTACATAATTAGATTCAAACAGAACCAGAATATATCTCCTACATGGGAAATTTCATACTTATAAATATTTATTGAGAGCTAGCATTTTCTAAATGTTTTTCAAAGACAGAATGTGGCAAATGTCCTGCCAAGGAGTGTATTAAATATAGCTCTTTGAAGTAATATTTGTATTATTTGCTAAATATCCCTTTGAACTACAAATAATATTTTGCAATAAGGGAGAAAACGCAAGGAGCTGTAAGCCTACTTACCTAGGGTAACTACAGAGTTTATAGTAATTTAACCATCATGAAAGAATTTAAGCATTATTTAATTTTAATTTGGAAAACTAGTCGAAAATACCGTGGTTCGTAAGGAGTCCGGAATTAGTTGCATAATTTGTTTTCCTGGATTGAACACATCAGGATTACTTGTCAAGGTGACTGTGTCTCATTACAACTTAGCTTGCTATGGCTTGCGCTGTCTTTGTTGTTACTGTTATTATTTTCTCAGCCCTAGTGGATAAAATCACTCTTGGAGAATGAAACTGCTCTGAGCCATTTAATAACGTCACAATAAAAAGCAATTTATGCTCAGAGAGGCTTGCTTGCTCTGAAATAAGGCCCTTGGCTGATGTAATTTATGCTGATTAATGCTCTGCGCACAGCTCCGGTGCTTGGGCAACTGCTGTGAGAAATACAGTAGGGCCAAGTAGGACACAAGGTTTGTGGTTTAAAGGACGTTTGAGAACACCGAGCCAGCTTCTGACCTGATATGTAAATCTTTGATCTTATAATTCAGCAAGCATCTCGGCCACTGGAAGCCTTCCAGGGAATGGAAGCTTCATTTGGCTTAAAGGGTCTCCTCGTTTGGCTAAAATTCTATGAGAGCTTGCTTAGCAGTTGAAATCATCTGCCTTTACTTTTTTCCTCATTCATTCATCTAACGGTATTAGGCCTCACCATGGGGCCTGGTGCTCTTGCCGTTGGATGGAGCTGTAAGTGGTCTGTGTCCTCTAGGGGCCTCAGACCGGTGGGTAAAATAGGAAGCTAGGTAGCTGCTCTGTGAGGGCTGAACCAGCAGCCTGCCTGGGAAGGAGGGTGTTGAGAGAATGTCTTCTTTTTTAAAATATATATTTTATTGTTTTGTGTATGTGTGTGTGTGTTTTTTTTTTGTTTGTTTGTTTTTTTGTTTTGTTTTGTTTTTTACAGAGAGGAAGAGAGAGGGACAGAGAGCTAGAAACATCAATGAGAGAGAAACATAGACTAGCTGCCTCCTGCACACCTCCTACTGGGAATGTGCCCACAACCAATGTACATACCCCCGACCGAAATTGAACCCGGGGCCTTTCAGTCCGCAGGCTGATGCTCTACCGCTGAGCCAAACCGGTTTTGGCTGGGAGAATGTCTTCGCACTCATTTGAGCTGGTCTCTCAGGACGGAAAGGCCGGGGCAGGATGGCACTGCAGGCAGAAGAAGCTGGGCGGAGACCTGGTTGCTTTGGAGATGTGCACGGGGCATCTTAGACATGTGTGAGCAGTTTTTTGTTTTTGTCATCTGCATGCAGAATGTGTGGGTAGGAGCTGACAGGAAACGGGTTCAAGAGATAAGTCAAAGGGAGACTGAGGAGGGCCTGCTGAGGAGGTTAAACTTTCTCCTCCAGGAGAGCGCTGGGGGAAGTGGACATGAGAGTCGGGGAGGAGCCACAAGGGGCAGCTATTAGGGCTTTACAGCAGAAGAACTTGATCTCTGTTTTATAAAGCTATCGGAAAGGTGGATTTGAGGTGCGGTCTGTGAGCTGGAGAGTTCTATTGGAAGGTGATTGTAATTGCCTGGCAAGAGATTGAGGGCCTGAACTAGGCAGGAGCGGGGGAGAGAGGGAGGGATTCGCCAGACACGTTGCAGGAACAATCTGCAGGACTTGGGAGTGATCCGTTGTAGGGCTGAGGAAGAAGGAGAGGGTCAGGCTGCCTGCCCCGTTGCCAGTTCATGTGATTGAAGCGCTGATTATACCACTTACCGAGGTGGGAAAAGTGGTGTGAGGTGCATGCAGGTTTTCAGAGGAATGGAAATTAGTTCCGTTTTGGAGATGTCAAAGTGAGAATGGCCATGGAAGCCCTATCGGTAGCTCTGCCACCCTGCTTCTGCCCTGACCCTCTCGGTAGACTGGCAAATATATGATGATTTCGTTTCTGGACTGATTTTGCAGTCGATTTGTCTCTTAAGCTGACGGAGAAAGATTTAAGAGAAAGCCTTAGGTCAAAAGTGACTTGAGATAGATTAAATGACAATCCAAAGTTGTATAGCGAGAAGGAGCAGAGCTGGAATTCAAACCAAGGTTGTTTTGTGTGTGTGTGTGTGTGTGTTTTAGATAATGGCTTCTCATTGTCCTTATGGTCAAGTTCATGCACCTTACAATGACTTCTAAGACTCTGTGATCTGGTCCTGATCTCTGCCTGGCTTTCTGTTCTTCCCACGTGCCAATTTCCCTTCCTTGGATATATCATGATGCCTTCTACTCTGGGACCTTTTCTGTTCTTTCTGACTGGAATGCTCTTTTTAGCCTTCCTTTCCCTAATGAACTTGATAATTATCCTTCAGACCTCGGGTTTCTTAGACAAGTCCCTTTGACCCCTTGGAATAGTCACTCCAAAAGGAGTTCTCATAGCAACTTGTATTATTCCTCCCCTGTACTTACCACAGTTTGCAGTTATGCATTTATATCTCTGAGTAGAGGCCCGGTGCATGAAATTCCTGCATGGGCGTGTGTGTGTGGGTGTGTGTCCCTCAGCCCAGCCTGCACCCTCTGCCATCTGGGAAATCCCTCTCATAATCTAGGACTGCTGGCTCCCAACTGTTCACCTGCCTGTCTTCCTGATCACCCCTAACCACTCTGCATGCTGGCCTGATCGCCCTAACTGCCCTCCCTTGCTGGCCTGATCACCCCTAACGGCCTCTGCCTCAGCCCCGCCACCATGGCTTTGTCCGGAAAGAAGTACAGAAGGTCTCTGGAAGGTCTCCTGGTCTAATTAGCATATTACTCTTTTATTAGTATAGATGGTGAGGCCAACCTGTCAGGAGATGACTGGCATTGAAAAGGTAGTTCATTATACTCACAAATCCCAAGAGAGGACATGTCCCATCATAGTGGGGCAAGAGGGGGAGGCAGGGGGATCTACCCCAAGGCAGAGAGGTGGCGGGACCAGGCAAGCGCTTTCATTGTGTCTCTTTGAGAAGGACCAGGCAAGGCAGGTGAGTGGGTTTTATATTGGCCACTTGGAATACTTTCAGCATTTTGGAGTGTAGGGACTGCCTCAGGTTGTCTGGCACTGGGTCTTGCAGTGGTTAGGGCAGGTGTAGAGTAGCCCAGCCTGAGGAGCTCAGTAGCGGAGGTGGGCTTTGGGTCGGTTAGTTTGTATTCCAAACTGAAAGGCTTGTCCCAGGAGAAGGACTCCCCCCACAAGGCGGTGGACAGCCGGTGGCCAGGCCAAGCTCACTCAGGCATAGTGTCAGTTTCTCCAGACCAAGGCATGTCCGACATAACATGCAGAACAGATGTCAAAGCATGGAGCTTACAGAAGCTAGGAGCAGTACACCGTGGCCGATTCCCTGAGTGGCTTTATTAGGTTTGCAATCTGTTCTTCGTTCCCAACAGAAACGAGGACAGTGATAGCTGGCCTAATTCTCCTTTGACCTGTGGTCCCAAGGCTCCTAACGTGTGCTGGACAGGAGGCCCCTGAGCTCCTATTCACCAAGGAGTAGAGTTCAGACATTCAAATGGAGCCTGACCACTGTCCACTACCTCCCCCTCCTCTCCCGGCTCCGCTCCCCTTCTGAAAAGGAAGCTCGTGTGCTCTGCAGGCTGGTCTCCTCGCTGCCTGTGGAATTTCTCACACTGTCTCTAAATCGGGAAGGTAGCTACTTTCTGTGGGTAAAACTCCAAGGCCTGGATTTGAATCCCAGCTCTGCTGCGTAGAGTCTGTGAGACCTTGAACGGGTTACCTCACTGTTCTGTGTCTCATGGTACTTTTTGTAGTCTGCGATCACCTGATTTATATATTTGTTTCTGGTGACACAAGAGGCTCCTCCAAGTCTGGCGTCTTGCTCGTCTTATTCGTTGTTGGGTCTCTGAATCCAGCACCGACAGTACAAAGCGGGCAGTATGTGCTGAGTAAATATTTGCAGCCGAGTGAAGGACACGTGAATTCGCTAATGGATTTTCCAAGCATGTGTCCATACGTCACTGTCCAAGAGGCACGGGGCTCTCCGTGTGATGTGCACCCCAGAGCCTTTTTCCAGAAAGCATGTTTCACGGCCACGGCTGGAATCCGGGCAGACACTTTCCATCTTGTATTTTCATCATTTCTTGTAGCATTGAAAGCTAACTCTGTAACATGTAATGGTCATTGACATATTTATAAATGCCAGAAATTATTAAAACTCAAATGGAATAGAAGTTCACTATATTGTGCTTTAAAAGCCAAGTATAAGGTACATTTTAGAAACATTTCCATCAAAATAGGAAAGACCTTCAGAACTGAGGGGTTAATTTCAGCCTTTTGGATTATTTATTTAACCGTTCAGCATATACATCTAAAAGATAAGGATCTTTTTTTAAAAAAACAAAACACCTTAATACCATTAGTATATCTAAAATAAGAAACAATAATTTATTAATATTTTAAAATATCCAGTCATGTCAAAATCTCCCCTGTTGTCTCATAAATGTCTCTTTGTTATTGGTTTGTTTGAATAAGAATTCCTACCAGGTCAGCATGTTGCATTGAGTAACCTCTTAAATCTCTTTTACTTTTTAATGCTTTCTCCTTCCCGCACCCCTTTGCCAATTTTTAAAATGAAATAAATCAGATAATAATTTGTCCTGTAAATTTCTCATATTCTCACATTTGCTGATTGCATCACCCTGGTGGCATTTGTCAAATTTAAATCTATTCCCTGTATTTCCTATAAACTTATACGGCTAGGGGCTCGATTAGATTCAGGTTTGACTTTTTGGTTAAAATAATTCAAATGTATCTGTGTATTTCTCATTGCATCGTGTTGAGAAACATCTGGTTGTCTCTTTTGGTGATGCTAAGATTGATCAGTGGGTCTGCCTGCTCCCTCCATTCTAGACTTTCCTGTAATGCGGTGCTTCTTAGCCCTGACTGTGTGTGTGAACACCTGTGAAGTGTCTAGACATTTCTGATGCCTACCCCCAACTCTCAGCCATTAATGGGGCAGGGTAGATCAGGCTCAGCAATTTTATTTAGGGTCCTCGGTGATTTTGACGTACAGACAGGATTCAGAACTACTATTCTAATCATTTTGGCCTCTTTTGAGGATCCTTGCCTAGAAATTCATTATTTCAGAAGGAGCTGATAAATAGTGATACTCTGTCATGCTTTCTTCACTGTAAAAGCTTTCGTTAAGTCTTTGGTTCTTTAATTTTTATAGAAAAGATTGGATAAATATTGAATTCTTAACAGTTTTCTGAATAATGATTCGAGTATCCAACGTTCTACAAAGGGGACCAGTGAGTTTTGTTTAAGTGTGATTATGAGTTTATACATTTTTTTTACCATATTTGATGTTTCAAACTATTGTGTTGACTATCATTATTATTATTGCTATTATTTTGATGCTCAAATTGTTTGAAATTTAGCCGGTGGAAGCTCTTCCAAGTTAGCTCCTTGGTCTTTTATTTTCGACAGCATCAGTTTTTCAACAACATTTGATTGCTTTTTTGCTTTTACATTTGACATATTTTAGGCTTATCTTGTGCATTTCATAATTTAATTGTTCTGTGGCCCCTTCATCTTGTGCAATTCCCGTTCTGGACCTGGAATCAGCCATTAGATAGTTTAGCTATGTGTGTCCTACTTGGTGACTTTCTATTTAGCGGTTATGTCATGATTACAACATGGAATGGCAGATATAAAAGTAAAAGTAAATCTCAACAGTAAATTAGAAAAAAGTATAATGGTTATGTAAGGCAATATCCTCATTTATTTTTATTTTTTTTACTGTTAACCTGGCAGAGAATGTTACATAAATCCTTCGTAACCTTTGTATTTTTTTCTTTCCAGTTAATGTCCATCAGCGTGTTGGCAGTTTCTGCGTGGATGAGGGACTACCTAAGTAACGTCCTGACTTTAACTGCGGAAACGAGGTAGGCTTTACAAGTAATGATGCATTTCTTTGATCAGGTTTCCTCAGGCACCAGTTTCTAGGTAACTTTGCCCCCAGTGTTTAGAGGGTATTGCTCCTAAGTTCACTTGGAAAGTTTTCCCTGTCCATGGCAACCATTGGTACAGCCGTCTGCATTTTTCTAGCATTCTCTTAAGGTCCTGAGAGACCATCCCTGTCCCCCCGACAGGGTGTGTCAGCTCTGCCATATTTGCATATAAAGGACAGCAGCGCTACTTTTTCCTACAAAAATCATCCCCAAACCTGTTGCCTTCGTATTCCTGAGCTCAGGAACACCAAACCCACTCAATGCCATTTCTTCTCAAATTTCAAAGGTTGAGCCTCTAAGCTCACTAGGAGCAAATTACTCAACTTCTCCCAGCCTCAAACATTTTCATTTCCTAATGGGGACTGTAATATATTCCACTCTGAAACGTCCTAAGGATTCACTGAGGTATATTTTTGTAAAGCCCTTAACTCAATGGAGTGTTGTAATTTTTGTTGTTCCCATTCTTCTTCCTATTATGGCTGTAGTTAATTGTTTTTTTCATTGTTTTCTATCAAAAAACATCTCTCCCCCTTCCTTTTTCTTTTAAATGGAGCCCCAGATCTGGGAGGAGGAGGGGGGAGACCCCTTAGCTGGGAAAGAGCGAACGGTCCAGGAGGTTCCCTAGGCTGAGGCTGCAGAGCTAACAGCAGATCGACTTCTTGTTAAGGGCCGCTAGCTCATCATCTATTTTAAATTAGTTGAAGTTGGAATGTAACCCTTTTTAAAAAACTAAAAAAATTAAACTGAACAAAAATAAACAAGCAAGCACCTTGCCGAAACAGCACAGTGATTTTGGAAATAGCAGTACAGCTCTTGTCTTTGTGCTTGATGGTTTATTATTATTTTTAAAATATATTTTATTGATATTTTACAGAGAGGAAGGGAGAGGGATAGAGAGCTAGAAACGTCGATGAGAGAGAAACATCGACCAGCTGCCTCTTGCACACCCTCCACCGGGGATGTGCCCACAACCAGTGTACATGCCCTTGACCGGAATCGAACCTGGGACCTTTCAGTCCGCAGACCGATGCTCTACCACTGAGCCAAACCGGTTTCGGCTATGCTTGATGATTTAAAGATTATTGGGGCGAATCACGGCGGTGTCTTGTGCCACGTCGTGGGTGCCTTCTGGTCACACTTCTTTGTACGGTGCCACGGTTGTTCTCTTTCAGGGTGGAGGAGGCTGTCATCCTGACCTACTTCCCCGTGGTCCACCCGGTCATGATTGCCGTTTGCTGTTTCCTTATCATCGTGGGCATGCTAGGCTACTGTGGGACCGTGAAGAGAAACCTGCTGCTGCTTGCATGGGTATGGTGTTTCGCTCTTCTCTTTATTGTGGTCAGAAAGACAGCAGTGGCTGCTTTTCACCAGTGCCCAGGACTGAGCTTCGGGGACTGAGACAGCGGCGCTCTGACTGGGGGCATTGTTCAGCAGGCTGTGCGGAGGGAAGCTTTTTCCGGGACAGATGACTTTAACCCAACTCTTTGCTTTCCTCAAATGATGAGGAATGGAAAGATGTGCTCTACTTAATTGTCTCATGCAGGCCATGTGATGACGTTTTCATTCAAAAGTATAAGCTTTGCCCTGGCCGGTTTGGCTCAGTGGATAGAGCATCAGCATGTGGACTGAAGGGTCCCGGTTCCAGTGGGGGGCACATGCCCGGATTGCGGGCTCCGTTCCCAGTTGGGGGCGTGTGGGAGGCAGCCAATCAATGATTCTCTCTCGTCATTCATATTTCTCTCTCTCCCTCTCCCTCTCTAAAATCAATAACATTAAAAAAAAAAGTATGAATTTTGTCTAGACTAGAGTCATGGACCTTATGGCCACTCTGACAGGTCCCTGAGACATCATAATGGAATGAAGTTTCTTTCTTCTTTTTAAAACGGATCTGCCGTCTGAGCTCGTGCGGAAGTTCAGGGGTCGGTAGCAGACAGACGTTACCCGCCTGGCACTGCCTTTATGTGGGTTAGCACATGTGAGTGAGTCTCGGTGTCTGTGATCTTAGTGGTTTTTTATTTTTAATTCTGAGAGACTTTGCTAGATTACTTCTTAAAGTCCCTTCCAGCACTCAAGTTCTATGATTCCAAGATCTGTGCTTAAACTTTTAGTGAAAAAAATTAGCAAACTCTCTTTTAACATTAAAACTCTGAGTCAATTAAAAGTACAGCTTATATAAAGATTTAAAAACTTTTTTTTTTTTTTTTTTGGCTAATCCTCACTCGAAGATATTTTTCCCCTTTGCTTTTGAGACAGAGTGGAAGGGAGGGAAGGATGGGGAGAGGGAGAAGAGGGGAAGAGGGGGAAAGAGACTAGAAATCGAATCTGAGATCCTTCGGTGCATGGGCCAACAGTCTAACCACTGAACACACCGGCCAGGGCTGTAAAGAATTTTTGAAGTGCATTGAGTGTGTAAAATATTGCAAGTTAGTGGCACCAGTGAGGCTGCTCTTTTTTTTTTTTAATATATTTTATTGATTCTTTACAGAGAGGAAAGGAGAGGGATAGAGAGTTAGAAACATCGATGAGAGAGAATCATCCACCAGCTGCCTCCTGCACCCTCCACACCGGGGATGTGCCCGCAACCAATGTACATGCCCCTGACCGGAATCGAACCCGGGACCCTTCAGTCTGCAGGCCGATGCTCTATCCACTGAGCCAAACCGGTTTTGGCCAAAGGACTTTCTTTAAATGAAACTGATAGTTTAAAGCATGGATGAGCTATTTTAAATGGAAAAAAAACTCAGATTTATTTATTTATTTATTTATTTGTTAATCCTCACCTCAAGATGTTTTTCTATTGATTTTTTTTTAACAGAGGGAGAAGGAGGGAGTGTGGGAGGGAGAGAAAAGAGAGGAGGAGAGAGATGTAAACATCAATGTGAGAGACACATCAATAGGTTTCCCCCCAATTCAGCCCAGGGATCTGAACCTGCAACCCTTCCAATGCATGGTCTGACACTCTAACCACTGGGCACACCAGCCAGGGCTCCAAATACTCTTTAAACCCACAATCTCACAATAATATCTTATCTACACCAATTTAAGTGTGCCCGCTATTCTCCCCTCGCCCAGCTCGTATGACTGGATGGCCCCTTGGGCGGTGGGATGGGGCAGGGGAGGGAGGGGTGCAGCATCTTTCAGGGAACCTAAAGGCTTTAGGAATACATTTCAAAACCATTTGTGCATCACATTAGTCTGCTCAAATGCTGGTACGTCAAGTGGCCAGGAAGGAAGTCGTTTGGTCTCCACTTGAGGCAGGATGAGTCATAAAGGCTGGTGCTGAGAGGCTGGTGTGTGAGGCCGGTAAGAGCCTTTCAAGGCAAAGGTGGCTTGTCCACTGAGGTTGTAAGGGCCATTAAGTTTTTCATTCACTCATTCTTCAGTGTTCATTGAGTCTGTAGGCACTACTAATCTTTGCCAGTGTGAACGGTAGACAAACAGTCCCACTGTACTATGACACGATCTGGAGTAGGATTTACACCAGATGATCTGAGCTGGAGCAGAGGACCTCCAAGTTCAGCCTCAGGGCTCAGCCCTGCTCTAGGGGGCTGATCGGCCTACAGTGATATGCTTCATCCCACTCTCTTCACGTGGCCGCACTCCTTTCACAATGTAGCTTTTGGTGCATTGCTGTCTAGCAGACATGGGCAAACTACGCCCGCGGGCCGGATCCAGCCCGTTCGGCTGGCTCTTCTATCTGTCCCACACGGAGCCGAAAGAGCCGGCCGTACCCTTTTATGTAATGATGTTTACTTTGAATTTATATTAGTTCACACAAACACTCCATCCATGCTTTTGTTCTGGCCCTCCGGTCCAGTTTAAGAACCCATGGTGGCCCTTGAGTCAAAAAGTTTGCCCACCCCTGGGACTCTAGTGTGTGCCTGTTGGATGCCTCCTCCCATGGACTGCCTGGGGGCATTTCATTCCCATTGCGCTGCTTCTCTTATCAGAGCTGGTTTCCAGACCTTTGTTTGTCTCTAGACCCAACACAGCTTTCCCTAGCTAAGGAATGATCGGTGGTCTCAGCTCCCAGGTACCTGTCACTCATCACCAACCTGCCTTTGATCCGCTCCTCGGGTAGTTCTTGTCTCGTTTCCTCTCGGAGCCTCCTCCTGTGAGCACTCGCCAACTCCTGTAAATTCTGCACCTGCAGCTCAGGAACCTGTGCCCTCTTCTCTACTCTTATTTGTAATGCCCAGATTCAGGCCCTCCTGACTTCTCACTGACCCAGCACAGAGCCGCCTGACCAAACCCCTGCCTCTGTTTCCTTCTGACTTACCCAAAACTGGGGATCGAGCTCACAGCCTGGCCATGTGCCCTTGACCAGAATCCCACCTGGGGCCCTTCAGTCCGCAGGCAGACGCTCTGCCCACTGAGCCAAACCAGTTAGGGCTTGCCTATTGCTGTAGTAAGTGTTCACTAAATGGGATAATGGACAAAATGAGGACAGTGGGAGTAGGAGCGGCTGCACATTGGGTGGAGACAGTGCCTGGAAGGCGGGGAGGAGAGCGAGGTTTGTGAAGAGGAGGCTGACTGCTAGGTGGGGTAGCCGTGAAGGGACGGACAGTCTTGTTACGGGAGGGCAGCTCAGCGATGACACGATGTTGTGGGTCTTCGGCAAATGTCTGCACGGCAGCTCTCCTGCCTTCTTCCTTTGTGCTTTTAGCTTTTCATCCTAAGTTATAAAAAGTATTTTAATTTATTTTTTTTTCCAAATTAAAGCAAATGTTTCTTTAGAGAGCCGTAGAGGTAGAAGAAGTGAGCGGTGGAGGAAGTGAGCCAGCTGAGCGGCATGAGCTCAGGGAACAAGGTACAGAGGAAAAAGAGGCATCTTGGAGCTTTGGAGAGAGGCCAGGGAGTGGGGAAAGGCATGGGCTTATTCCATAGAGAGAGCTTCCTCTTTTTTTGTTAATCCTCACCTGAGGATATATTCTTTCCTTTGCTTTTTAGAGAGTAAAAGGGAGGGAGGAGGGGGAGGAGAGAGAAATGACTGGTTGTCCTCCCCCCACCACCACCCAAGTGTCTCTACCAGTGCCAGGGATCAAACCTGCCACCCGGGTACATAGCCTTGACTGGAAATCGAACCCAGGACCCCACAGTGCGAGAGCCTACACTCTCACCACTGAGAAACACCAGCCAGGATGAGAGCTGCCTCTTTTTTTTTTTTAATGTAAATATTTAAACAGCCAGAATTTATTCATTCCAACTTAGCCATTTCTCTGTAGTCAAAGTTTCATCTAGAAGAACTGTAAGCCAGATGAGCAGGAGGAAAAAAATTTATAAGATAATCAGGATCTCTGAGAACCACCATATCTCTTAGGGGATCAATAAAAAAGAAACGGCAACTGGGCTATGGTGATGTGCCAGCAGAAATCAAAATGCCATTATTCATCAGACTGATCGAGAAAAAGTGAGAAAACCTCAAAACAGAGCTTTGTAACCAACCTGCCTGACCACTTCACCTTCACCCCCAGGCTCGAGGACACCCATAGGAAAATACTTCCGGTGAAACTTGGTCATGAATTTGACCATCTGGTGAGTTATAGATACAATTTAAAAATATCCTAATTTAAGGTTCCCAAATAATGTTTAGGCCATCCAATTAAATTTGAATCTCAGATAAACAACGAATAATATTTCAGTATAAGTATGTCCCATGCAATATTAAGCTATAATGTACTAAAACATTCTTCATTGTTAGGCTGCGACTCAAATTTAAATGAGCATCCTGTATTTTTTTTTCTTCTTCTGAATTTGGCAACCCTACTCTGACTACATTTGTTCTTAATAAATGTGAAATTGTCATAGGAGAGAAACATTTTTATACTTATATGAGGAGATTGGGGAAAATTAACTTCTAATTATATTGGGAAAGCAAGCCAAAAATGACTAGGAAAACAAACTTGATTATACCGTGACTTTCAAAGTAATTTCAGTAGCAGAAATTCCTTCTCTTTAAAAGAGAAATTGGAGCTAAATGGGAATTGGTTTTAAGCTTATATGGGTACTTCCCAAGGCTTTCAGCTATAGACCAAATGAAATTCATTTATTTTTGCAGTTCTACCTTGCGGTTAGCACAGGCAGTAGGGGAGCTGTGCCAGCTCAGGGGGATTGTAAACAGATTGAACAGACATGGTTACAATATTGACAGCAGCTGAACGCCGCTGTCAGGAGATGGTCCTTTGTCAGAGTGGGATGCTAATGTATGCTCAACTGCCAGCAAACCACAGCTAGTCAAGCGCTGGTCACAAAGTAAGTGGGATGCATGTCACATGTTTCAGAGCAATACCTTGTGTTTAAAGGTGAAAGTTTCCTCTTTTTCTCCCAGTTTTATTCTCAGGAGAATTTTCATATGGCCATTGACTGTATGGAAGCTTTTGTAAAGCATTCTAATACAGTGATTTGACATGATTTGACATGATTCTCTTAAAGGAAATCGAGTAAATTTTTTTTTGTTAATTCTTACCTGAGTATATTTTCCCATTGATTGCTAGAGAGAGTGGAAGGAGAGGGAGAGACAGAGAGAAACATTGATGTGAGAGAAAGACATCAATTGGTTGCCTCCCACATGCACATGCCCATACAAGGGGCCAGGGATCAAGCCTGCAACCAAGGTTCGTGCCCTTGACTGGAATCCAACCGGGACCCTTCAGTCCGCGGGCCAACACTCTAGTCCCTGAGCCAAACTGGGTAGAGCAAAATCAAATTAATTTTTAATCATCATGGAGAAATTGCCATCCTCAATGTTTTGTTTTGTTTATTGTTTAAAATCATAATATAAAACTGGATATCCTTTATAAGTAATTTTTCTATAGGCTCTGTTTAAGGCTTTTTCATTAGTAGTTATACATTTTGTTTATATAGTTAAGTTAAAATTAAACTATTACATTTAATATCTTTATTATTTTCTGTTTTTAATATTGGTTGATGGTTAGCAACCTTCTTTACTTATTTTTTAGATAAATTTGTATTGATTTCGGAGAGGAAGGGAGAGGGAAAGAGATATAGAAACGTCAGTGATAAGAGAGAATCATTGATCAGTTGCCTCCTGCACACCCCACACTGCGGATATAGCCTGCAACCCGGGCATGTGCCCTGACTGGAAATCAAACTGCTACTTCTGGGTTCATAGGTAGATGCTCAAACTGTTACTTCCTGGTTCATAGGTCGATGCCAGCCAGGCTTAGCAACTTGATTTCTAAACCAAGGTTCATCGGATCATTGACTGTTTGTTTTGCATGTATGTGCCCAGTGTTTTACCCTTGTTTTCTGAGGAAATACTTAAAGGATGTATTTCACAGATGAGGGGAGTAGGATGCCCAAGGATACACAGCTGCTAGTTGCTATAGTTACTATCAGTAGTGTGCAAACACTGTCTTACGCCCAAAGCCCAAGCATGTTTCACCCACCACACTGCTATGGTTAATTAATTACTGGCATTATTTCTGTATGATTTAAATAGACTTTGTTTATAATCCCAAGGCAGTCAGTAGTCATTTAACTTTTTAAAATATAATCTTGTAATGTCCTTATTATAAGAGGAACTCTAAAAGTTCTGCCGTGGTTCTCTCTCATCCCATCAAGGAATAGATGGTTTTTCCTTTCCTTTCTGTATTCTTCCCTCCCATTCCTCCTTTTTTCTTTCCTCCTCTTTTTCCTCCTTCTCCCCTTAAACATATATTGAGTACCCAAGTCTGTGTTAGACACAGGAGGGGCAGAGATGAAAGGGGAGAATGCAAAGAAAATAATGAAGGAAAATACAATATTAAAGTAAAAAATAGATTGCTGTGGGAACACAGAATAAGAAGCAATCGGAGGCTTCTGGCAGGCTCTCTAGGACAGTTATTTGAGCCGGAGACTGAAAATGTGTAAGAGCTTACTGGCAGAGAAGGAAAGGGGCTTTAGAGCCACATGATTATGTGCAAAGACATAAAGACACGGAGGAGTAAAGGAACTTGGCAAGTTGAGGCAAAACTTAGAAATTCAGTGTGGCTGTGGTGTTGGTGCACAGTGAGAAACACATGAAGTAGTCCAATTGTGAAGGTTTTCATAGGAGAGCATGATGTTATGCTTGGGTGGTTCCAGCACGGGATGAGATGATAGTGTTTAGGGCAGGAGGCACTGGGAAGCCCTGTAAGGGGTCACACCATAGTTTTCAGAAGCCATGGACGGACTAAGATGTGGGGAATTAAGGCGGGCAGCTGAATTCGGCAGGCCTTGCTGAAATAGAATTATGGATAAAGAATCGCACGTGATAGTAATGTTGGTGACAACAAAAAAGGCACCAGCTGTCAGAACAGATCTTGGTTCAGCAATCCCAGTACTGAAGTTCTGGCTTAGGAAGACTTTAAAGGCAAGACTCAAACTAGAAGAGAAATCATATATATATGATTATATATATATATGATTTTTTACAAAAAGGAAGGGAGAGGGGTAGAGAGCTAAAATCATCGATGAGCTAAAATCATCGATGAGAGAGAAATGTTGATCAGCCACCTCCTGCACACTCCCCACTGGGGATGTGCCCGCAACCAAAGTACATGCCCTTGACCGGAATCGAACCCGATACTCTTCAGTCTGCAGGCCAGCGCTCTGTCCACTGAGCCAAACTGCTTAGGGCAACTATAAAAGAAATTTTGTTTAGAAAGTCAAAGAGGTGGAAGTGAGCTGTAGAAGAAACGAGCTCAGGAAACAAGTTACAGAGGGAGAAGACAGGCCCCTGGAGCGGAGGAGGAACAGAGGCCAGGGAGGTGTGCTGAGAGGAAGGTGGGGCGTGCTCCAGAGAGGACATCCTGCTCCAGAGGGAAGGATGTGGGTCTTGGGGGCATTTATCTGGAGGTCTCAGGGGGAGGTCTCAGTCGAATATTCATCAGATTTCCAGACGTGTCTTTTCAGGGTCCCGGTCTGCACTGATTGTCACAACAGAGCAGCAAGCGGGTCATTAGTTGATGAAGCAGATTCTGATGGCAGCGGAGGGATCACTGTCTGGTTTTGCTGCTTTTTCCGCTGCCTGGAGCTGGAACACACTGAGCTATAGATGTTACCTCCAGGGGTTAATGCTTGAGGGAGTCCTGGTGCAGAGGCCTGTATGGGAGTCCCTGGAGGCCACTCTTCAGGCCTAGTTCCTCTTCCAGAGAATTTACCTAATGACTGGCAACATGCCCTGGGGGGAAAGGTCAGGGGAAGGTCAAGCTGCATGACCAGCGATATGAAAGGTCAGGGTCTAAGCTGCATGACAAGGGATCTGCTAGTGGAGGAAAGGTTATTCTGGGGGTGAATTCTTGTTTTTCCAGTTTCGCCTGTTGCAAAGCGCCCTGGGCTTTCTGCCCTGGTGACCTATACCTGGCCCAGCTCCTTTCTCTGCGCATACCTGTCTGACTGCCTACCATGGTAATGTAACAGGAACATATCCTCCCAATGTATGCATTTTATTTTGCATGTTGACTAGAATTTTCTAAAAACCACAGTTGTTAACTATAGTTGTTAAACTCACAAAAATCTCAAGCAGAGGAATCTGAAAGTCATTTAGGCCTTCCTGGATAGAGAAGCTCAGTTAGTACATTTCCTTTCTGTAGGTATAAGAGCCTCAACTGAGCTCCCGGACCACTCTTTGCTGCTTACGTGGTGTTTGTTCGAATGCTTCTAATTATGCCTTTGAAAAGCATGTGCGCTGATGTCTTTAACAGTAAATATGGTGCCAGTAACTTGGACCCAGGACAACCGTGTGAAATTCATGGCCTTAGTGTTGGGTCTTTGTGACAGAATTTGAGTGCTCATGAGACTTTTTGCCCACTTTAGAATTTGAAGTGTGAATGCTTCAAGTATTTGTATTTCTGGCATTTGCATAATCTGGTGGACTCTGTCATAGGAATACTTTTAAGAGTTATTATGTACTGTTTCTTCATATACTCATTTGAGATAACTTGGTTAAATGTAAGCCACGTTCATCTATATCCATTGATTGGGTGACGGTCCTTAGTCTGTGCAGAGTTCAAAGCCAGGCATTTCTCTCCCAGCACATGCTATTGAAAGGTTAGTTCAGCTTCGAGTGCCGCTCACCAGTTCAAATGCTCCCTGGAGGCAAATCTAGCAGTTGGGCGGGGTTTCTGTATTCTCATCTGCTTCCACATTGTCGGTCTGTTGACTCCCTTTGTCAAACACAGAACTTAGAGACATTCATTTAAAATCACACAGTTGTCCAGATGACTCAGGATGCAGTGTCCCTCAATGAACAGAGTTAAAATAAGAAGACAGATAACACAGGTAAAAGACGAGAGAAGTAAGTCATTGAAGCCCATGCGGAAAGTAACTTTCAGAGAAATAGTTTAGAAAAATGATGTTTAATATTTACTTTATGTGCAGTGTCTAATGAAGTTGATGACTAAACAGTAGCTCATGAACTAAAGTTAAGCTTTTTTGCATGAAATTTTACAGACTTAATAACCTTACATCATTTTCAAAACTGTCATCCATATAGCTTTTCCCTTTTAAAGATAAACGATACCAGGCCCTGGTTATGTGCTCAGATTAAGATATACACCAAGTGGCCAGATTATTATGATCTCTGAACGCATAATAATCTGGCCACTCAGTTTGTGTGTGTGTGTGTGTGTGTGTGTGTGTGTGTGTGTATGTGTGTGTGTGTGTGTGTGTGTATTAGAGGATTAGAGGCCCAGTGCATGAATTCGTGCATGGGTGAAGTCTGGCCAGCCTTGCCAGGAGGAAGGGATATGGGCGGTTGGCCAGCCTGCCTGCTGATCGAACTCCTGTTCGAGGAGACAATTTGCATATCAGCCTTTTATTATATAGAACATACACTGAGTGGCCAGATTTTTATGCATTCAGAGGTCATAATAATCTGGCCACTCAGTGCATATATTTAGCTCAAATAACATAAACATTTATTTAAATTTTATTTTATTAAATTTTATCCACTTTATTAAATTTTATTTAAAACATATAAACACTGTAGTTGTGTCACTTAGTATTCTTGTTAAGCAGAACATTTGAATTATTCTAAAGTAAGTGTTTATTTCTGAATTTCCTTTAGGTTACCATTATTTTAGTTTCAAAACTTTAAAATGTGAAAACTGAAATTTTCCTTGAACTGATTACAACTAGCAAGACCTTTTAGAAACATTGCCTTTATGAATATAGGGATTTTATTAGGTGATACTTGCCAATGAAATCATTACTTTTAATTAAGTACAATGTGGTGTTTATTCTATGAAACAAGAATTTAAATGTTTTAAAATTCCAAGTTCTATGCAGGGTTTGCCCAGCTAGCCGAAGACTCTGGACTAGTAACTTTTCAATGGGACAGTGAGAGGTTTGCCTTTTATAATGAAAATGTTTTAATTTTAGAAGTTTTCTCTGTGCTATTGAAGGTCCTTTAAACGAGCTCTGAGGAACAGTAGCCTAGCTCCAGAGAGGAGCTTTAGGGAAGGGACGGGAGCAGTGAGAGCTGAGATGTGGGGGAGGGCAGAGTGGGAAGGCTGGTCCCTGTGGCCAGCAGGAGGCCATGGCTTACAGAGGAGCCCTTGCGAGGGGAGCAGGTGCTGTGAGGAGCTGGAAGGCTAGTGGAGGAGCATTAGTGATAACACTCGGAAGCGCAGGGTGTGTTTGGAGAAGGCATGTGTGGGTCCCGGGTAGCTGTGTGCCAAGTATGCAGGCAGAGAGTTGGCTGTGTGACCGAGGGCCAGATAACAGAGAGTCTTAGTATTGTTCGCATGCACTCTGCAGCTGAAAGTTTTGTGAGCTGAAGAGTGATGTGAGTGATCTGTCCTTTGCTCTATTATCCTAGCGGCAAGGTCTGTTCCTGTTTGCTCCTGGCCTTTTGCTCATTTATCTGGGAGAAAGTAGCTACCTGGTCCTCCCTCTCTGGGCTGAGGTGCCTTTTCGCTTGGAGAACTGTTTTTTTTGTTTGTTTGTTTTTTAAAGATATTTTTATTGATTTCAGAGAGGAAGGGAGAGGAGAAGGAGAGGGAGAAGAAAAAAGAAAGGGAGAGGGAAAGAGAGAGAAACATCAATGATGAGATAGAATCATTGATCGGCTGCCTCCTGGAGCCTGCAACCCGGGCACGTGCTTTGACCAGAAATCCAACTTGGGACCCTTCAGTCCACAGGCTAACACTCTGTCCACTGAACCAAACTGGCTAGGGTAGAGAATCATTTTTTGTTTTTTGTTTTAATAATAGAAGAAAGAATGGAAGACATACTCTTACTCTAACGATGTGCCTTTTCTGATGAAGGAATAAAGGTGGGGAATGCTTATGTTTTGGAATGCTTTCCAGGTGTACATTATAAGAGCAATTTTGTCAATTTGGATGTGTTTAGTTTGGGTTTCATAGCAAAAATATAATTATCAAGCCAAAGTAGTCTGGCTGCTGGGCTAAGGTGCCTTCGCTACAGCATTTTCCAGACTCAGTGTGTGTGTGTGTGTGTGTGTGTGTGTGTGTGTGTGTGTGTGTATGTGTGTTGGTCCCAGAAACAAGTCATTAGTATCAGAGGATCGTTATAGAACTGCTTAACTCGATGGAGAACAAACTGATAGTGGATGCGGTGCCTTCAACTCATCATTGACCCGCTTATAAAAGCAGGTCTTCAAAGGCCTCTACTTCTCAACATCGTTCTAACTCAGATATTTGTTGTAACAAAAGTGCATTTCTTTAAAATAATTCTGTGATTTATCCCATTAATGCAAAAATATTTCTTCTATCAATTAGCCTGGCTTACTGATGTTTGGGGAGATCTGGTGAGAAGTTAGTGCTTTTATCATTATTCCAGCAAGTTTTTCTTTTCCTGAACATTAAGCATGATTGTGAATGAAGTTGTGTTCTGATTTTTAAAAAAACCCAAAACATCATCTTTTAAAATTGCCAATTTCCTAACATTTTTGTCTTGTAAAAGGTGTCATAATAGTACCTGCAATAAACTCCTGGCTCCTTCTTTTTGGAAGGGATCCGGCCATATTTGTCTGGGCCTGAGTGAGACATGCTCTGGATCAGAATTGAGTCTGGTGTTACTTTGGCAGTGTATCCAGGATATATTTCCAAGGCTCCTCTCTATTGGCACTTTCCTGCCCAGGTTCTGGCGGTAAAGATCCCTGTCTTGCATTCTGAGGAATGGCCCAATAATATGTAGAGACAGCCTCTTCAGAGACTGGTAGCAGCTTGTAAATCTTTTGAGATGGGGCTACGCAAGCAGACCTAGCTTACAAAGCAACAGAGATCATGCAGCGACCTGTGTGACGTGTCCAGCTACTTTCTGCCTCAGTCTTAATGCTTTATCTCTCATGATAAAGACCACCGACTCGCAGCACTTGACTAAGGCCCTCAGAACCTGGTGTAACACAGTTCTCTGCGGAAAGGTTTACACAGCACATGAAGCAGTCACATGGTCATGTGAGCTTCTCCAGTATCTTTGATCAAGAAATTGGCTCAGCAATAACCAGCGGAAATAAAATTGAAAAGGGGAGTAAATTAAGATCCATTTTAGACATATTCTTCTATATTTACCTATACTAATTAAAGGGTAATATGCTAATTAGGCTGGGAGACCTTCCAGGAGACCTTCCGGACAAAGCCATGGTGGTGGGGCCCAGGCAGAGGTGGTGAGGCGCAATCAGGCCAGGAGGGGAGGGTAGTTGGGGGCAATCAGGCCCTCGGGGGCATAGTTGGAGGTGAGCAGGCCAGGAGGGGGGGCAGTTGGGAGGAAGCAGACCAGCAGGCGAGGTGGGAGGCAGTTGGGGGGAGCAGGCTGTCAGGCAGAGTGGTTAGGAGCGATCAAGCAGGCAGGAAGGTGAGTGGTTAGGAGCAAGCGGTCCTGGATTGTGAGAGGGATGTCCGACTACCGGTTTAGGCCCAACCCCACAGCATGAACAAAGGACCACTGTGTACCAGTACTTTCTTACCCTAGCTCGAATTTCTGCACGGGCTCAGGAGTTACAAGGCTTTGTTCCTTCAAAAATTGGTTCATAGTTCTAGCTTTTTCTCAACCAGACTGAACTCATTCCATTTGTGATTCTCAAAAGAAAGGAGATTTAATGTTGCAACGTGGTGAATACTGGCCTTGAGAAAGAAGAAAGCCTGTGTCCGCTATGACTTCATTTCTAGAGGAGACTAAAACAGAGGCATGTGTAGGTGTGTTTTAAGTAGCGAGGGCTCTTGGGCTGTTAGTTTAGTCCCAGTGGATTCTTAACAGAATGGCGGCTGTTCCATTATCTTGTACAAATATTTGGCACTGGAATTCTCTTATTTACTAACTATAAGTAATACAATATTTTTAAACCTCCAATCACCGGGAAAGGCAAAATAAACAACTGACATAGAGCTACTTAGCACTGAAAGCTTGCAGGGTTCAGTATTTGACAGAGGAGCGCCTGGAGTTTACCATTTATCACTTGGTGAGTGCAGGCCTTTCATCAAACTTCGTGTTTATCAAAAGTGTTGGTGCTGTAGCATGTAGCGAGGAGTCAAAAGGCACCACGTTTTAAAAATACTAAAATGCACAGTAAAGTATGTTATATTTTGAAATAGTTTTTATTTGGGGGAGTTGAATCCCAGACTGTACTAATTTTCAGGGATAAGCTAATCTGACTTCTGCAGTCTCAAAATATGTTGAATGTTAATTATGAAAAAAGGACCTATGTTTTTTTGTTATCATTTAAGAGAGTAGCAGGTTAAAACCACCTTCCAGTATTTATAATTTTTACGCTTCTCCCAGTGAAATACATTCTCAGTGAGGCGGTTCTGTGACACTTGGTTGATTATCTGTTTGCTTGCACAGAGAAACATGTAAATGTTCAAGAAAGACATTACATTTTTGTTTTAATGTAAAAATTCTTTCCTAGTTGGCATTTATATAGAAAAACAGTTTTAAAAATAACTGTTTTGTCTATTTGTGGTAGGAAACTGGACAGAATGAGGCTCAGTTTAAGGTTTACTAATCGAGAGTATTTTTTCCTATATTTGTCCACTGGTTATAAAGTTTAATATTATCAATAAATATACGCCCTCAGTATATTAAATGGCTTTTTAAGGGAATATTTATTTATTTGCTTTCTTTAGATTGATGTTAGAAATAAAAATTAAAAAGAATCTATTGTCCCCAAAGTGAAAATTATTTGAAGTATTTTTTTGCAAAATCAAATATTACTTTCTTATGAATGTTATTAATATTGATTAGAAATAGTAAAGAAGTGAAGATGTAAAAAGAAAATAAATCACTTTAACTTATTAGTGCTTTTATCAAAATTCAGTTTAATGAATTGTTAAGCACTTTCTGGCTACATGATACTGTATACTTCACTATAAAACTGTAAGATGCCCCCAGCCAGCACTGCTCAGTGCTTGGGCATTGACCAGTGAACCAGGAGACCAGCAGTTCCATTCCTGGGATTCCCAGGTGGCAGACTGGATCCCCAGTGTGGGGTGTGCGGGAGACAGCTGATCAATGATTCTCTCTAATCATTGGTGTTTCTCTCTCTCCTGCTCCTTCCTTTCTGAAATCAATAAAAATATATTTTACCCCCTCACCCCCTGCCTTCCCTCATTGGTTGTACAGTCTGTTCCATGCTTCTATGTCTCTGGTTCTATTTTTGTCAATCCTTTAAATAATAAAGAATTTATATATATATATATTTAAAAAACCTAAAATGTAAATAAGAACAAAAGTTAATTTTTTAATTTTAAAGGAAGCTGTTCTGACTCACTTAATATAAGTTCAAAACCTACAAACAAAAGATGGAATTGTTGATATAATTTGTTGAGGATTTTGACATAGCAATTAAAGCAGCATTTGTGCCTTTATCTAGACATATTAGGAGGAAGGAAAAAAATAAAGGAATATTTTTGGTCATCCTTAAATTCTTGATATATTGGAAGTCTTTTTTTTTTTTTTTCTCCCAACCAGGAAATATTAAAGATGGGAATATAGGGGTTTTAGGTCATTCCTCCTTAGTTCAAAGACAAGAAAGGTTTTATAAATACATGCATGAACATGTATTGCATGTGTGCCAAGAAGTTGGGGTGTGCATGATGAATTATGAGGTATTGCTAACACCACCATCCCTAATATAATACATGCTATGTACTAGCCCAGTGATCGGCAAACTCATTAGTCAACAGAGCCAAATATTAACAGTACAATGATTGAAATTTCTTTTGAGAGCCCAAATTTTTAAACTTAAACTTCTTCTAATGACACTTCTTCAAAATAGACTCGCGCAGGCCATGTTATTTTGCGGAAGAGCCACACTCAAGGGGCCAAAGAGCCGCATGTGGCTCGCGAGCCACAGTGTGCCGACCATGGCACCAATCCAATATTATGTGTGCTCTAATGGGTTGACTCATTAACAACTTCTCCCAACTATACTGGGAAGTTGGCACTATGTTGTCCCTATTTTATAGATGAGACACAGAAAGGTGGAGTGGTTTGTCAGCTATGAAGTGATAGAGCTGGAATCCGAATCCCAGATGCTTGGTTCCCAAACCTGGGCTCTGAACAACTTGGTATTCTGTTGTCTCTCAATCATGGATGGAAGCACCTAGCTCCATTTCCTCTTGCAACAAAATAGAGTTTATGATATTTTATGTAATATTTTTGAGGAGTAAAGTGAATACTATATATAAATCTCTTGCATAATAAATGATTTGGGCATCCATACCTGTGTGTATTTACTTGTACACACAATTGCACATATACTTACATACATACTAGAGACCTGGTGCATGGGATTCATGCACTGGTGGGATGCATGGCCTGCGGGAATCAGCCTGCTGTGGGAGCACTGCTCATCCCGGTCAGCTGAGTGGCACTCTCACTGTGGGAGTGCACTGACCACCAGGGGAAGCTCTTGTGTTGAGTGTCTGTCCCCTGGTGGTCAGTTCGCATCACAGCAACTGGTCAACCGGTCGTTCTGGTCATACTACTGTTTGGTCGCTGGGCTTTTATTTTCTAGGATAAGTATATTGATATTTTATACACTTTAAATTTGATACAGTAATAATGCTTGATTACATACAGATGGGGCAAAAGTAGGTTAACAATTTTGAGTACACGAAATGTAGAGTTTACTCTTATATTATTATTTATTCATTGTTGTATCATTTTCCATAAAAACAACAATAACCCTACTTTTGCCTCAGCCTGTATACATACATATATATTTCTTTTTCTCCAATAAATAAAATTCAGGTCTTCATCATTGAACAAAACCCTGTGTAAGATAGAATTCTAAGTTCAATTTTTAAAAAAATATGTTTGTTTTTAATTTTCAGAGAAAGGAAGGGAGAGGGACGGAGATAGAACATCAATGATAGAAAATTACCTATCGTAAGCTTCATAATTTTGTGACTTAAAGTAACTACCCTGGGCAATAATTTACCCCACAGTGATCTGAGCAGACTGTATGAGTAGTTTTAAATGAGCAACATTGCAGGGGAGATCCTAATTTCCAAACAGGGTCTAGTGAAAGAGACCTCTGGGATGGTCTGTAAATTACATTTAAATATACACTTGTTTATTTTGTTATAGCTCTCCTAATTTGAGCTTCTAAAAGAAAGTTTAGCAAAAGGATGATGGTTTCTGAGCATAAAGTTTCCAGTTGTCATCCATCCACTTTAGTCCTAAAATAACCATGAAGCTTAATTGGGCTACTTACAATTTTCAGCCATTTTGAATAACTTTTTCTACGTAAAACATATATAACATCTGTTGGCTACCAGCCTTTTTTCTTTGGTGCGAAGGCATCAGGGAGGCTATTGTTTGTTTTTAATTTTTTTTTTTTTACTTTTATCAGAGTGCTTCATTCACATAATTTAGAGTTAATTTCATTCCAAAAGTCTTACTGTGAGAAATAGTAGTCCTTCACCCCTAACAGTTCCACTCCTAAGACACAGTCACTTTCAATTTGTGTTTTAGCAGATTCCCTCGAAAGCACATATTTATGTAACTCGTCTCATTCCATTAATTTTCAGTTTTAAGTACTATGTGCTTGCTGATTTCACACGAAGATGAAGAACTGGCCCACTTCCTGTCTCTATTCCCCCCTCTCCTGGGCATACTTCCTGTCTCACCTCACCACGGACACATCATCATTTTGGTTGGATCAGTGTTTACATGATCCTGACTGTGTAAATGCTGTTCACCGCTGGGCTGGGCAAAGGACTGGTTATAATTTTTTTCTGAAATAATACTTGCTTTTTCTTGGAATTAACATTCCTGTTTTCTATGTATTTCTGTTTATTTAAACTCTTAAACTCCCCCTGTGTACATTTCATCCTTATATTTTCATATATTTGGGGCATTTTATTGGTGACTTTTCAAAGAGCTCCCTCTCCCAGAGCGTTGTAGACCTGCTCCAGTCGAGGCCGGCCAAAGAGTTGCTGTCACGGCTATTCCTTTACTTCCTAGGGCTGCAAAGGGGCACTAGAAGGTTCTTGGCAGGATCTTGGCTCATCAGCCTCTTTGCTTGAGTTCTGGCTAAGAAAGAATTGAAGGTCAAGACTCAACTATAAAAGAAAGCTTATCTGGAGAGACACACGAGGTAGAAAAAGTGAGTCATCGAAGAAATGGGCTCAGAAAATAAGTTACAAAGGCAGAAGAAGGTCCTTGGAGCTTCGGAGAAACAAGGAGGCAAGGAAAACGGGCCTGGGGGGAGGGCGTGGAGAAAGATGTGGATGTGATCCTGTGTCTTGAAGGTATTTATCTGGAGGTCTCAGGGGGAGGTCTCAGTTGAATATTCATCAGCTTTCCAGATGTGTCTTTTCAGGGTCCCGGTCTGCACTGATTGTCACACCAGGGCAGCAAGCGGGTCATTAGTTGATGAAGCAGATTCTGATGGCAGCCAAGGTATCACTTGTCTGGTTTTGCTGCTTTTTCTCTGCCTGGAGCTGGAACACACTGAGGTGTAGATGTCATCCCTAGGGGTTAATGCTTCAGGTATAAAGGCAGAAATCAGGTCAGCGAGAAGCTACAACCCATATGCACTTGCACTTGGAGGTTCAGAAAAGGATTGTTGATTCACACTGGTGCCGGCCCAGCAGAGTCATCTCCAAAGGCTGAGTTCCGAGCAGCGGGATTGGCCTTATATACCCCTGGGCTCTTTGTCTCCCAGATATGGCATACATACACATTCTACACATTCTTCCTATGTTACATTGTTACACGCCAAGCTTCCGGGTATTTCTAGGGACTTACCACACCCGTCACAGTTCACACTGAAGGCCTGTTGCCTAGGCTGCAGACAGAGGACTTTCCTTATTTGCTCCTAGGGGAAAGTCCTAGACCACGGAAAGAGTGCCATGGGCACAGGCATGCATGTAGACCTCCCGGCTTCTCACTGTCAATCTGCCAAGAAGCCAGCCAGGGAGGTGGTTACGGTGGTGCAGCCAAGAGAGTGTGTGTGTGTGTGTGTGTGTGTTTAAGGGGGGGGGCATTATCTGCTCCTGACTTGTCTTCTCAAAGGGAGTGGTGCGAAGGCCTGCATGGAAGTCCCAGGAGGCCACTCTTCAGTCCCTTGTTCCTCTCCCAGTGGACTTACCCAATGACTAGCAACATGCCCAGAGGAGGGTCAGACTGCGTGGCCAGCGATATGAAAGGTCAGGGTCTAAAGTGCATGACCAGGGATCTGCTCCTGGAGGAAAGGGTACCCTGGGGGTGAATTCTTGCTTCCCCAGTTTTGCATGTTGCTAGGCTCCCGGCCTTTTGCCCTGGGGACCTTCTGCAGGCATAGCTGCCCATCGCACTGTTATTCTGGGCTTTTCTTTTGGCCTCATTCCTATTTTAGGTCCTATGTTTCCTGGTATCGAAGCCATTGTCCTTCTCTGTTTAGGGAGACGTCTTCTAGTAGTTTCCTGAAAAAGCAAATAGAGGAGGTGGATTTTTTTAAAAAAAGCCTGTATGCCTAATGGCTTTAGATAGCCTTGTGTGTTCACATTGATTCTATAGAATTATAGGTTAGAAATAATTTCCCTCTCAGAATATTGAAGAACCTCTTTCACTGTCTTCTAGCTTCTAATATTTTTTGTTGAGAAATCCAATGCCATTTTAGTATGATTTGAGTTTTGAACCTTTGTGGAAAAGGTATATAAATTTGAACTTCAATTCTCTGTACTTGATCCTCTACTGTACCTTCTGTCCCCAATCCTGAGACTCAGTTTTATGTTTTCCAGGGAAAAATGACCGCTCCAGCTTCTGGGTTGGCGGGGGTGGGTAGTCACCCAGTTGCACAGATGGGGAGGGACCTGCGGGTTCTAACTTCTTCCTGAACAGGTTTCAATAAGTCACCCTCTTTTTAGCCCTACCTCCCAGAAGTATCTGAGCATTTGAGGGCTCGATAGTGTGAGTTAGGTCAATGGTTGGCAAACCGTGGCTCACGAGCCACATGCGGCTCTTTGGACCCTTGAGTGTGGCTCTTCCACAAAATACCACGTGTGGGCGCACACATACAGTGCAAATGAAACTTCGTGGCCCATGCGCAGAAATTGGTTTTTGGCCTAGGTGAGTTTATTTTGAAGGAGTGGTGTTAGAACACTAAAGGGGCCAAAGAGCCACATGTGGCTCGCGGGCCTCGGTTTGCCGACCACTGAATTAGGTTGTTTCAGAGTCTCCCCAGTACTGGTTAAGCATTCAGCTTTTGAGGGACTGCTGAACAATTTGCTAGTTTTCCATCTTCTTTGCACCTTCCAAAATATACTTGCTGTTCTTTTCCTTTATCTCTGGGTTATACCCTTTAAATACGTTTTTATTGATTTCAGAGAGGAAGGGAGAGGGAGAGAGAGATAGAAACATCAATGATGAGAGAGAATCATGGATCGGCTAGCTGCCTTGTGCACGCCCCCTACTGAGGATCGACCCTACAGCCTAGGCATGTACCCTCCCTGGGACTCAAACTGTGACCTCCTGGTTTATGGGTTGATGCTTAACCACTGAGCAACACCAGCCTGGCAGGTTTATACCTTTTAAAATATCACTTTATTTTTTTTTTCCAGTGAAATTTCAAGAGGGACAGGAGACAAGGGGAGGTGTTTAATCTGCTTTCTCTATTAGAAAATCCTGGGGAGTGGGAGTGACAGGGAACCCAATCATTTTTATAAACCAACGTCCTTCAAGAAAGGACTTCCTTGAGATTTTCTTATTTTGTCTGCACACACAGAATAAGATGACACATTCAGCAGGGGGGATGAATGTCCTCTATTTCATTGGGGGAGGAATTTGCCTACAAGTCACGAGGGGCTTACATTGGAAAGTGAGATTTCATGCCCCTCCCTTCCTCCTCAGATACTCGCGGGGACAATACTGGTAGCCTTTGCCATTCTTGCCATTTCTTTGGTCAACTTTAGTTTAAAATAACAGAGAATGGATTTCAGTATTTTAATAAAAGAAGTTGGATTCCACACCCTCCACACCCTTCCTGCTTTAGTTTCCCAGTAAAGATGTTTTGAAAGAATACTAGCTCTGTTTGCCCTGGACAGGGATTTTCCTTGTGCTTCAGCGAGAACGACGCTGATAATCTCAGGTGGAGATGAAGAGTTTTATTCACCGCCTCCAGTCATAGTTACATCTACTCAGGAAATACGCATTGGGTATGTGTCCTATGTTAAGTACAGGATTGAAGACATTACAGGATCCCTCCGGTCCTCACGGAGTTTATATTCTAACAGATACTGTGATCTGGTTAATAACGGTTATCTTTAGGTTATCATGAGACAGCACCTGACCTGCCTGAGTCCTCAGCACCACACCGCAAGGCAGCTTTCGCATTCTCGTCTTACACGGGAGGAAACGGAGGCTTAGTGGTTTGCTCAAGGTCATCCAATTGGTAGATGAGGAGCCAGAATCTGAAGCCAGGTCTCTTTTATTTCAGAGCCCGTGCTCTTCCATTTGTATAGTTTTTTTTTTTTTTAAATCAACAAAGCAGTTTTACAAACAGTGTTTTATAAAATCTCCTATTATGTAACACAGTGAGGGCACTCTTTTTTTTTTTTTCTATCCTTACCTGAGGATACGTTTTTATTGATTTGAGAGAAAAAAGGGAGACAGGGTGGGAGAGAGGAAGGGACAGAGAAAAAGAGAGAGAGAGAGAAAGAAACATCAACCATTGCCTCCATCCCATAAGCACCCCAACTAGGGATTGAACCCGCCACCTTTTGGTGTATGGGATGAAGCTCCAACTAACCGAACCACTAGGCCAGGGCAAGGGCCCTGGTATTTTCACTAAAAGTAATTATTCTCAGCTTGAGAAATTTGATGGGGGGGAAAAATCACAAATTAATTACATCATTTTGGGGCTGTGTCCTATTATCAGCTTGCCTGGCTTGATTACATTTTAATGAACATTATGTTTAGGAATAAAACTTCTTTGTATAACACAAATTTAACTTTAATTACAGTAGGAGAACTTAGCTATTTTAAGGAACTCTGTATTGAGTAATATTTAAATCAAATAAAAGCGTATAATGCAAATAATTGCATTCTCATTTCCTTGTCTAAGCACACGCTTTTCCAGTCTTCATTTGTTTAAAATGTTTAGGTAATAGTAATCCAGAAAATATGGGAGAGCTGTATATTGTTTCTTTTCTCTAGCCGTGTCAATTGTCTTACATGCTTAAAGGAACACTAAATTATCATAGTATAATTCCCATAGCAAAACAGAGGCAATATTTAAAATAGAAACGTGTAGCCGAAACTGGTTTGGCTCAGTGGATAGAGCATCGGCCTGCGGACTGAAAGGCCCCAGGTTCGATTCCGGTCAAGGGCATGTACCTTGGTTGCGGGCACATCTCCGGTAGGGGGTGTGCAGGAGGCAGCTGGTTGATGATTCTCTCTCATCCATGTTTCTAGCTCTCTCTCCCTCTCCCTTCCTCTCTGTGAAAAGCCAATAAAACATATTAAAAAAAACCCACACAAATAAAATAGAAACGTGTAAGCAGAAGTCCAGGGGAGTGAAACGATAACCAGAAACTCTCCTTTAGAGGAACTCAAGGAAAGCTGAAATTGTGCTGTTGTTTTTTCTTCAGTTGGTAAACCGATCATTATTTTCACTGACATTTATTGAACGCCTGCTGTGTGACAGCTACTGTTTAGACACCGGGGATGAGATGATGTTTAAGGATAGGCTATCTGCCAGTCAGAACTGGTGGTCTGGCCGATCAGTGAGCCCTGAGACTCGTGGGGAGGCAGCCAGCTGGCTTAAACGCCGAAGCCTCCCAGGATTGATGTGCAGCCAGCAGAGAAAGCTGATACGTGGAAGATGGAATAAAGCAAAATGGTGAAGAACAGGAGATGAAATACGGGAAAATAATGATGAGGAAGAAACCGTGGCACACCGCTGGACATTAAGGCTAAGTCCTGGAGAAATGGACAAGTTCATGTTGGATTGTGTTTCACAGACTAGTTCAGAACAGTGTTGATATAATACTTGACAACTTCGAAACTTAAAAATTTTTCAGCCTTAGCCGGTTTGATAGAGCATCAGTCTGGGACCGAAGGGTCATAGATTTGATTCTAGTCAAGGGCAGATACCTTGGTTGCAGGCTCCTCCCTGGCCCAGGTGCAGGAGGCAATCAATCCAGTGATATTTCTCTCTGTCTTTTCCTCTCTCTTCCATTCTCTCTTAAAAAAAATCAATGAAAAAATATCCTTTTTTGAGGATTAAAATTTTTCAAAGCACCTTCCCATTTATCAAATCAACCTTGATAGCAGTAAAGAAGGCTTTATTTTTAATTTCATTATACAGGTGAGCAAACTGATGCCAGGGCAGTATAATGATTTTGCCAGAAGGTCATAGAGTGTATTTCAGAGCTGTATTTGAACTTCAGTCTTCTGACTCTAAATTCAGAGCTCTTTACATCATTCTAGAAGGATAGCAGTAAGGAGAAGAGAGAAGAGAATAGATCTGCAAACGAGGTTGGTACAGATCCTCTCATGGAACTACGTGCTCTGGGAAAGTAAGAAACACGAGAGACACATGCCCACATCGTTACCAGAGATGTGTATACGTGTTCCCAATACTATTGAGGACAATAGGTGGTTTTGCAGTGAAATATGACACATAAGTACACTTCCAACTTTAAAAAGCTCAGTGGAGCACTAGCTGAGTTCTTGGTTAATTTTGTTTTATTAAAACGATGGATTAGTACCGTGCCTAATAGGTGCCTCAATTAGATCCAGCCTTAAACCAATTAATGGCAGAGTGATTCTTTGTGCAATAACCAACACGAGGAAGCCTTTTATCTAGGACTCAGAGGGCACTGAAAAAGGAAACACAGCCCTAGCTGAGGAACTCAGTTGCTTAGAGCGCCATCCTGATATGCCAAGGTTTTAGGTTCATTCAATCCCTGGTCCGGGCGCAGGCAAGAGTCAACCAATGAATGCATAAAAGTAGAACAAGTCCATTTGTCTCTCCCTCCCTCCCCCTTCCTCTCTTTCTAAAAAACAAACAAACACACAAATAAGAAAATGTAAGCATAAATGCAGTTGAGCTGTGTATGCCATGTTGAAAGTTTTCCTTGGAATCAGAAGACGGGATGTCTGAAGCGAATGCAGTGGCAATGAAGCAGAGTCCGCAGACCAGGAAGCTGCAGCATCATTTGCAACAAAAAAACACATTTTCTTTGAATTACATTTGAGATTTAATTTGTTGTGAGGTCGAGTAAACCTATGCCCTGTACCTTTCCCACCCCGGTACCACTGAGTTTTTGATTGACTAGCTCACCCTAAAAGGTGGCCTTGCTTTTGGTATTGCCTCTTCCTGGTCGATTTCCCACACATCTTCACAGCATCACCTTCTCTTTGTCATTCCGGATTCACCTTAAAGGTTCCCTTCATGGAGAGGCCTCTCCCGATCACCCAGCCCGGGAGCTCCCGGTCCCTGACCACCATGGCGTATGCTCTGTTTTCATTTACGCTTTTATGGAACACCTGCTTTGTGATGAGGAACACAACAAAGTTGCTGGCCTTAAGGGCGTTGCCACTCCAGAGAAAGGAAATCATCAATAAATCATCACAACCCGGTACCCCCATTCTGACCCCGCACCAGAAGCAGAGGGGAAGGTTTGAGAACAGTGGCACTGTTTTCTTTCTGTTGCAATTAGTACAGAGAACTTTCAGAGGACCCATTCCTTCTCACACTTTTACTACTTACTTCTGTAAAGTTATCTGCACAACCGGAGAGCTGACAAGTTATACCACAGAGAGGATGGCTGGCAGCTTTTCCAAAGTGTACTATGCACATTCGTGAGCAACTGATGTTACCTACTTTTTGCATTCATTTTCTCATTTGCAAAATGAGGTAGGCCTATCCATTTCACAAGGTTTTTGAATGAATTACTTATGAAAGTATTTGAGCCCTAGCTAGTTTGGGTTAGTGGATAGAGCATTGGCCTGTGGACTGAAGGGTCCCGGGTTCTATTATGGTCAAGGGCATGTACCTTGATTGCAGGCTCGATCCCTAGCTCTGGTCAGGGTGCGTGTGAGAGACAACCAATAGATGTATATCTCTCTCTGTCTCCCCTGCTCCCTTCCACTTTCTAGAAATCAATGGAAAAATATCCTCGAGTAAAGATTAACAAAAAAAAATTAGGAAAGCATTTGATGAATAGAGCACTAGGTGATACTCAGTGTTGTCTGCAGATGTCTCTAAGTTGCTGAAATTTCCCCCATCTGTTCCTGAGGGAGCTTCCCAGATGTGTGCCTCTTTCTTTCACTGGATAAACAGCACTGAGTAATATTTAGCTTGTCTCAGATGACCACATTTTACTTGGACTCTATTCTAACAGCATTAATTTTCTGTTTTCCACAGTATTTTGGAAGTTTACTTGTCATTTTCTGTGTGGAACTGGCTTGTGGTGTTTGGACATATGAGCAGGAAATTATGGTGAGTTCAAAATGGGATGCAATCGCAATCTGAAACTATATGCAGGCCAGCCTTATAGGTCAGATTCTTTGGAGTAATTTAGGCACCTGGTTCTTGATTTGAATATTTATACTATATGACAGCATGCAGTCCTAGTCCTTCTGAAAAGGAACACTGTCTTTACTGTGTCTAAAGCATAGTTTCAAACCCTAATTTGCAATATTTTATGTGGTGTACTATGATATGTGTTTTTAATGCCACAGATTGCTTAAACATGGATATGATAGACTTAAAATAAAACATGTTTGAAAGTAGTTTTATCAATTTTTGAGTATATAGTTCGGAAAGATTCTTATTTGAAACAAGTTTAAGAAAGTGTGAAAATCTGCCCAAAAGCCTTATTAAAAAGCTGTCCCCCCATGACTGGGAGTCATGCACCTCCTGTTGGCCCCACGCTGAGCCATCATCCACTTCAAGAAGAGTTGCTGTGTTTCCTCCAGCCTAGAAACACTTTGGCAGTTGGACACTTGGCTACATGGAAATAGCTCTTCAGTTTTTCTCTCTTATACTTTGGCAATTGAAGCCACAGGACCTATGTTTACAGTTATACTAGAGGCCCAGTGCATGAAATTTGTGCATGGGGGCGGGGGGGGGGTGTCCCTCAGCCCAGCCTGCACCCTCTCCAATATGGGACCCCTCGAGGAATGACTAACTGCCCGTTTAGGCCTGAGCCTGGTAGGATCGGGCCTAAATGGACAGTTGGACATCCTCACAATCCAGGACTGATGGTTCCCAACTGCTTGTCTGCCTGCCTTCCTGATTGCCCCTAACCACTTCTGCCTGCCAGCCTGATAACCCCCTAACCACTCTCTTGCCAGCCTGATTGATGCCTAACTGCTCCCCTGCCAACCTGTTTGCCCCTAACTGCCCTTCTCTGTAGGCCTGGTCAACCCTAACTGCCATCCCCTGAAGACCAGGTCACCCCTAACTCCCTCCCCTGCAGGCCTGGGTCCCCCCCGAACTGCCCTCCCCTGCTGGACATCTTGTGGTGGCCATCTTGTGTCCACATGGGGACAGCCATCTTTGACCACATGGGGGCAGCCATCTTGTATACTGGAGTGATGGTCAATTTGCATATTACTTTTTTATTAGATAGGATTAGAATGGATGAGAATAAGAGATTCAAAGTCTTAAGATGTTAGCAGTCATGTTTCCTTTAACCATGTGCACTTCACTCTTGCTCGTGTGGGCCATTATTACTTACCATTTGTTTGCTTTATTGGTGGACGTTGGTAGGTTTACACCTCTGCTGCATGCCTGTGATCGCTGGCTGCTTTCATGGTGGCAGGCCAGATTTCCCCACTTCAGTGTCAGGGTAATTCCAGTAAGATGATGCTTTTCAACATGGAGTCCTGGCTAGCAGCAGTCACTCAAGGTGATTTCTCAAAACTACGCATTCTAGGGCTCGAGGCCAGGTTTGCTAAATCAGAATAGAGGGCTAAGCAAAGGGAGAAGGGGCAGAGGACTGGCCATGTGCATTTGTGACAGTTTCCCCAGTTGATTCTTCAACTCTTTACAATGTAAGAGTTCTTAAGCAGAGAGGCAGATCATTTTGCATTTGTTTCAGAGAGGCATTTCAGCAGCTGTGTAAGAAAATTGAAGTTGTTTATGGTACTGATGCAGTTATTAAAGATTTTATGCTGAATCTGCTGTGACACTGTTTTGATTACTAAGTGGTAATTGCAGACTGGTTGGTTCTCTGCATACTCCAATTTATATGTAAATGATGCTTTGACACTGCCTCTACTCTGAATCCCTCTGAAGAGCCTTCTGAAGCATCCCCAATGTGTGACAACTCTCAGGAAGAAGAGAGGACTTATAATTATTTATTTCTCTATGAAAATTGAAAAATCAACAAAGATTCTCAGTAATTTAATGTAACTTAACTTTCTGAAAATGACATCTATTAAATAGGAATACTCATGCTATCTTTAAGAATCTCATTTTCACTTCTTACCCTAGAAACTTTGCAAATGTAGGGGTGTGTGTGTGTGTGAAAAACTAGTTGTTTTCAGGGGTTCCGTTTTTGTGTTTCATTGATAAAGAGATGGTCTCTTAATATTTTTCTGTTTTTAAAAAATGCATTTCTCTCTTTGACATTCAAGCAAAATATAGAAAATTGTATAATTAATTATTGATCGCCATCACCTCAGCTTTTGATTGAGTTGTTTTGGATAACTAAAGGGTTTTTAGAGATGAATTTACTTCGTCTGGATTTTAAAAATGGTTTCTGCTGTGCTTATGTCATACTAATGTTGGTAAATCTAAATTAAAACAGTTTGAAATGAATTAATTTAATGTATTTGACTGGAAATATTTTGGTTCTAATATAATTCTAAGAAACTTGAGTTCATCGAAAGGAATCTGTCCCTACTGTTTAGATACCGTCTTCTCTTCTGTTAGGGGCCATCTGCAAATATCTTTTAAGTTTCACAGTGGTATTAGTTGGGTTCAGACTGTCACCTCACATGATGGCTTACATCACGGTTTTGCTTATGGTAATCTTCCCCATTAATCTATCCTTCACCAGGGCAGAGCAAAGCCTGTGTAAAAGTAAGCAATTTTTGCATGTTTGTAACTTCTTTTTTCCACTAACATCAGTGTGAGTGAAAAGTGCCCTTAAAGTTTATTAGCTGCCAAATTGCACAAAACCTAGCCTATGCATAGATGGCTCTGTGCTCTTAGCTGCTCCATGCAAGGAGCCAGCATAGGAGTGTTTTCCTTGAAGGACCAGATGCCAGTTACTTTATTCCAGAGCTTCAGTGATCTCTGTTTCTTGCCACGTGTGGTCTCAAGACTGTGGCCAAAAGGGAGAAACAACTTATATTTATTTTAGAAAACAACTTTAAGAATAAGACTGTCCTAATCACCAAACCAAAAGATTTGACATCAGACTGTCTGTTTCTCCATTCTTTCTCCGTACATTGTCACCTCTTATTTGTTATTTCTTCTCTTAAAAAAAAAAATCTGTCAGCCGAAACCAGTTTGGCTCAGTGGATAGAGCATTGGCCTGTGGACTGAACGGTCCCAGGTTCGATTCCAGTCAAGGGCATGTCCAGTAGGGGATGTACAAGAGGCAGCTGATTGATGATTTTCTCTCATCGATGTTTCTAACTCTCTGTTCCTCTCTCTTCCTCTCTGTAAAAATTCAATAAAATATATTTTTAAAAATCTGTCAGTGATATTAGGTCAGATGATAAATTTCTGGAGAATTCATTTCACTTTCATATATTTTATGCTTAACAGGATAGGAGTGATAGTAATTTATAGTGAGTAGCTTGCGCTTTGGTTAGCACCTTGAGCTTTGTTGAAACCACATGAACACTAAGCCCCTGATATAGGGAACACAGTTGTGTGCCCAAGTAAGTGTTGGGGTGTTCTCTTTTGTACCGTGGCATTCCCAAGTCATAAAAAATAAAATTAACAGAGGGGGAGAAATGAAGAATGTCTGTGATCAGGAGTTTTTGAACTTACCCCTATTGATATCACTATTTTTAAAATAAGATTTCCAAGTGATCCAGTTCTTGAGTAAGTGTCAAGCTTGCTTGTCTAAGCCTGGTCTGTATGACACCACAGGCCAGATGTGGATGTCTGCCTGGCCTTCCGGAAGCCACTTTAGCATGAACATGCCATGAGATTGGGATTTGTGTGCCCCATTTCCACAGTTGCGCTGACTAGATTTCTGGTCAGGTGTTGGGCTGTGTACCGGAAGCTCTGACATGATGAAACACTCTGTCAAGGGACGCGGTGCTAGGTGACCTGAGAATGCTTCGATTTGGGAACTGATCTTTATAGAATTCCAGCATGCCTCTGAAATCCAGATTTTGAAAAGGTGTTCACAAACTTATCCCAGAGTGATGCTTGAGTTGAGCTTTTTTTCTTTTTGAGTCTCCCCCTTTATGTTAATACCATCATCTGGCACTCAATACTGGCATTAGCTGACTTGGCATTACTTTGCTTTATGTGACATACCTCTACATTTAGTACAAAACCTACAAGCAGAGATTGTCCAGTAAGTATTTAGTAGCTCTGAGTTAACATAAGCTACAACAAATTCAAAATACTTGTCAATTACAGCACATTCCAGATATATGTATGTCTATGAGACTATGAGTGACTGAGTCTGTGAATCTGTGAATGTCTGTGTCTGCTTGTGTGTCTCTATGTTAACAGTTGCTGATATTCTGTTTTTTATCTTCAGCTTCCAGTACAGTGGTCAGACATGGTCACTTTGAAAGCCAGAATGACGAATTATGGCTTACCTAGATACCGCTGGCTTACACACGCTTGGAATTTTTTTCAGAGAGAGGTGAGTGCTACCATTGCTGAGGTAAAGGGTAGAGTGCAGTGGTCGGCAAACTCATTAATCAACAGAGCCAAGTATCAACAGCACAATGATTGAAATGTCTTTTGAGAGCCAAGTTTTTGAAACTTAAACTTCTTCTAACACCACTTCAGAATAGACTCGCCCAGGCCGTGGGCCACACTCAAGGGGCCAAAGAGCTGCATGTGGCTCGCGAGCCGCGGTTTGCCGACCACTGGTATAGAATAAATGGCTTACTTTCAAAACAAAATGTCAAAGCTTTGGCCTTGGTCACATTCTCTGCGCTCAAAAGTGAAGCCTGTGATTCAATGACCGCTGGTGGGATTCTTCATTGAGAAATACCTTAAGGAAAGCCAGGTTCTGCTTTCCTTCCCACGTATACCATTTCCTCTACATTCCACATGCTTTCCTTCCCACGTATACCATTTCCTCTACATTTCACATGCTTCTCTGTTGTTTCATTTTTTTAAAGCCTTTTTCTAAGCTACTGTGAAGTTTCCTTTTCATGAGTCAGTAAATATCCACCTTCTCTTTGAATAGATCACCTTTTCTATTTTAGAGTTATTAGTATTTTAAACATCATTTAAACTTATAAAAATGGCCTTTCTCGCTTGAGAATTAAGAGTCAATATGTGGTTAAAGGCATGAGCTTTCTAGTCAGAAAATTCTGGCTCTCCGGCTTACTATTTTATGAGCTCCTATAATTTACTTAACTTTCTTTTAAAAAAATATATATTTTTTTGATATTTTACAGAGAGGAAGGGAGAGAGATAGAGAGGCAGAAACGTCGATGAGAGAGAAACATCGACCAGCTGCCTCTTGCACATCCCCTACTGGGGATGTGCCCGCAACCAATGTACATGCCCTTGACCGGAATCGAACCTGGGATCTTTCAGTCCTCAGGCCGACGCTCTACCACTGAGCCAAACCGGTTTCGGCTACTTAACTTTCTTAAGCTTCAGTCTCAGCTGTAAAGTGGGGATAATAAAATATCTCCTCAAGTTCTTAAGAAGATTGAATAAGTTTGATTTTATTTAGCTTATGGTTATTAGCAATAACATTACAAAGTATTTCAGCTTTTCTTCCCTAACTTCCACACAGCACTACATGCGAGCATCTGCTCACGTGGGGACTATATTTAGATGTTGAAAGGCTGGTGACTTGAACTTAATCATTGATCTTGCTTCAAACCAAGCTTCTCTTCCAAGCAGCTTCCTTGTGATGGGAGTGACATTTCCAGATGACCAAGTACATCCGTTTCCTTCCATTTTATTTAGAGCCGGGCCACAAAGCATTTGAGGGCCAGTGTCCTCCACGCTAGATAACCAGCTCTCTGCTCAGTTACTCTGGCTTGAATATGGGCAGAAGTTCAAGTCCAAGATAATCTCCAAATCTGGCCCTTTGTGTTCTAGCTGTTGAGATGGCGACCATTATCATCGTAACACAGATTTCCTGTTTATTTAAATGTGTCCTGACTTTGTTTGTTTACTGTTCATTTGTACTAAAAACAACATGCAGCAGAAATAAGTAAAGCTTTGGGGAATTTATAGGAAGCTGTGTTTAGCTACTGCCCTGGGTAGAAGGTGCCTAGAGTTCTTTATTTTATTTTTTTTGGAGGTGGGGGTTGTGATGTAGACCATGATAATACAGGTTAAAAAACAAAGCACTTCTTTTTTTAAATGGTAGGAAAAGGAGTTCCACTTAGATAGAGAATGTACACGCATTGCAAATGTTAGATTTGTTGCATGCTAAATTTCCTCCTCCATATCATAGGCTTATTTTACCCCAGAGGCGGTGATGAAGACTTCTGGGTATCCTAAAAGATTAGAAAAACACCCTTTACTAGTTTCCTGGGGCTGTGGCTGGAACCAAGTACCACAGGCTGGGGGCTCAAACAACTGAAGTGCATTGTCTCACATTTCTGGAGGCTCCAAGCCTGCACCCACGGCCTGTGGGGTTGGTTTCTTAGGAGGCCTCTGTCCTGGGCTTGCAGATGGCTGTCTCCTAGTGGCTTCGTGTGGGCTTCCCTCTGAATGTGTTTGCCTTTCAGTTTCACCTCCTTAGAAGGACACAGGGCACATGGGTTTAGGGTCTACCTGATGACCTTAATTTAATTCCCCCTGCAAAGACACTGCCTTCAGATATGATCACAGTTTGGGGATGAGAACTTCACCATGAACTTCAGGTGGCATGCAATTCAGCCCCTAGCATTCCTTTTGGACAAAATAAATAGTAGAGCTGAGGGGGACCTACCGGCCCGTTTTCCTGGCTCTGTCGGTGCTGTTCTGCGCATGTCCTTCAGCCTCCTGGACTCTCCAGCCCTGGGGATGCTTATTAAATACCTTATTTTAAAAAACACACTCAAAACAAAACAAAACAAAAAAAACCTCCTCCTGCTTTTTAAAAATGGGGTTATTTGTTTTAACATAGCGGTTGGAGAATAGGCTTTGGAATTAATAGGTTCTGCTTCCTGCTAGTCTGTGATCTTGGCCAAGTTACTTGGGCCATCAGAGCCTCAGTTTCTTTATATATAAAACGGGGTTTATAGGGTTCTGGGATTTTCTTGACTTTGATACAGTGCCAGCTAGAGTGGCCCTGCCTCGCGCTGCGGTTTTGAAGGAGGCAGGGAAACCACAGGGAGATGTAGACCGCAGTCCTACGGGGCACCATAATGGCTCTGCTTTAAGGGAGTTTTCAGGAAAAATTTCAACTCGGTATCTTCAGCTAAGGATGAAAAACAACCGTGTACCGAGAAAAAAATATCTCAGTGACATTAAAATTTTTTTTAAAAAGTTTGGCACCGAAGGTGATGTGCGTAAGTAATTTGGAAGAAGCAATTTCTGTGGAGCACCTCGCTTCCTGACGAGGCCGGATGAATGGCCGGCCTGTTGTGGATGGGGCTAGCATGTGCCAGGAGCCATTCTTCTGTCATCAACCAGGAAAAACACATGTCGTTAGGAAATGAGAGGGGCGCGTTCTCTCTTAGGGCAAGGGTTTTTAAAAGACTGACTTGGAACTCCTGTCAGTCGTGTATGATTTTTAGAAAGTAAAGCCTTTTTTACCGCATACGATTTTTTTTATGGAACCTTAATGACATGAACTATGTGATGTCGAATGACGTTTGACTTAATGTGTGATGCCTCTGATGTATATTCATGGCTTCGAGAACAAGTTTATAAAAGGAAATTACTAAAAAATATTTTAGAGTTTCTTGGAAAATTTTAGTATTACTCATAGCGTTCAGTAATTCATCATTTGTAATACTCCTAAGGTGATGTTTGCTTTTCAAAACATTATACATTTAGGCAAATGAAAAAAAAAAAGTAAAGTCATTTTTTAGGATTTTTCCTTGTTTCATTTTACTCGAGAAGTTCAGAATTCTTCCCAGTGGATTTTAGTTGAAGTTTGAGATGGTGGGTTGTGGTGTATTATGGCACAGGGTCAGGCCTGGGCACGGATGGATGAGCTGGCTGCACAATCCACAGAGCCAATCACTCTTGGCAGAGTTCTTCTCAGAGACTGCCCATACTGCCTGTTTTTCACTCTGTGGAGAGTAACCCACTCTACCCAAGGGCAAACATGTATCATCGTTAATTATTCTGAACCTAATCTACAGCCATCCTTAAGCAATGTATCTAAACCTTGGCCAGAGAAAGATTTTGCAAAACCTTGGGGAAATGAGACAAGGAGAAAAGGAAAAAGAAAAATTATTTTTCCTTAATCTAACTTTACTTAAGTTAAAGGGATATCATCTCTTGTGTGATTTATGTGATAGAATATGATAGTTTATTTCTAGGATCTTATTTGGATGGGTAAAAATGTAGTGGCGTAAGTTAGGTTTACATCTCAAGAAAATTTGGAGATTTTATTTTTTTTTGGTTAATGAAACCAAGTCTGTAATCTTTGTGAGGAGAGCTTTGGTCAACAAACCTTCTCGGATATTACAGAAACGTTTCATATACTATTTGAATTTTTAAGCAGTTAAATTGGTAACTAGGCATGTACACATAGATTTATCAGCTACTCTTCAGTGGCTAGAGGCTTAATGATAAATGTAAGATTTGAGCTATTCGTTTTGTATGTCGTATGTCGTGCATATGAACTCTGTTGCTGTAAGATCTCTTGTGGAGGACCTTAGGGTGGGGGAGGGAGCAGGAGACTGAGTCCTGCTTGGCCTGTGTTCAGGTGTTATGGGCATTAGTGTCCAGAATTGTTCCACTGGGCACTCCTTTACGACATTTCTGTCATCCACCGAGAATGTACACATGTCATTAAGTGACGATTAATAGTGTTCGCTTTGGCTACAAAAGTTTAAGAAATCTGCTATTTAACCTCCTATAAATAATGAAAATATTTGTGTAGTCTCTGAGCCTGACCAGTGTTCTCTTACAGTTCAAGTGCTGTGGAGTGGTGTATTTCACCGACTGGCTGGAGATGACAGAGATGGACTGGCCGCCAGACTCCTGCTGCGTCCGGGAATTCCCAGGATGCTCCAAACAGGCCCACCAGGAGGATCTCAGTGACCTGTACCAAGAGGTAAAAGGCCGTATGTGTTTAGCTTATCAGGGATAAAAGTGTCCTTATAATGACAAGTATTGAACTTGCAACATGCCAGTAAAATAACCTCTTCTGTGCAAATATAAAGGCCCTTGATATTTTTGCTCTGGTATGTGGAAAAACAGGATAAAGGTAAAAATTAATATACAGCCTTGACTGGTTTGGCTCAGTGGATAGAGCGTCGGCGTGCGGACTCAAGGGTCCCAAGTTTGGTCCCAGTCAAGGGCATGTACCTTGGTTGCGGGCACATCCCCAGTAGGGGGTGTGCAGGAGGCAGCTGATTGATGTTTCTCTCTCATCGATGTTTCTAACTTTCTCTCCCTATCCCTTCCTCTCTGTAAAAAATTAATAAAATATTTTTTAAAAATTAATATACAAATCTGAACACTGGTCACATGTTAACAAAGGACATTGGGAAGGTGTAGGTTTTAGAATTAATTGAATTTTAAAATATATTGTCTAAAAATCAAGTTCTCTTGCCCCCTTTACAGGGTACTTTGAAAACAGACTCAGGCAGAGGGGGTAGCTGACTCTGGAGGTCAGGAAAACACTCATTGGAGTTCCTGAGCGGACCATGGTATAGAACAGTGGTCGGCAAACTCATTAGTCAACAGAGCCAAATATCAACAGTACAACAGAAATTTATTTTGAGAGCCACATTTTTTAATACTTAAACTATATAGGTAGGTACATTGTTATTAACTTAATTAGGGTGCTCCTAAGATAGGCTTTGCTAAAAACTCAAGGCGCCAAAGAGCCGCATGTGGCTAGCGAGCCGCAGTTTGCCGACCACTGGATAGGACCTCCACATACCATTAGATTAAAATGTGTAGGGGAAAATTCCACTCTCTAGAGAAAGTTCTGTCCTCTTCCCTCCCCCTGCTAGTACAGTGATGGGAGTTTTAGTTAGCCGTTGGGATAGAGTTAGATGCTCGCTGGAATGAAAATCAGTTGTCCCCTGCCCAAGAAACTTGCATATTTGTGTTTTCTGGAAGAATTTATAAGAATAACCTCTTATTCTTTATTAGCAGTTTTCCTGTCACTTACTTTTAGTGGCGATTTTCAAATGTTTTTAGCCACAGAATTCTTTTTCTTCCAATTAAAATCTGGAGCTACATCATCCTGTACAGCAGCCGAGAGCTACGTGTGGCCTCTTGAATGAAAATGAAATCAAATACAATTTTCATTTCCTCTGCTGCGCTAGCCACATCTCAAGTGCCCTACAGCCTCTCCGAGTTAGTGCTTCCTGTGGTGGACCAGGCAAATGTAAGACATTTCCATCCTCACCGAAAGTTTTACCGCAGCCTCGACCTAGAGGGGAAGCTCAAAATGGAAAGGAAGCCGCCCAGGCTGATGGGATAAAAGAATCATTTTATCCGAATCATTTCCCAGATACATCTCCAGGCAAGCACCTGGGTGCACAGAGCACTATTGCAAATCTCTGGCTTAATAGACACTCTCATGATACAACACCCACGAACACACACACACACACACACACTCGCACACAATCGCACACTCGCACACATACACATATAGAATATGCTATAAAGAATGAAACTGTAAGAAAAAATCACATCAGGATTTATAAAACATGCCTTTTTATGTGTTTCAAGATCATAACCTCAGGAGCTTGGGCATTTTTTCCTAGAAATACTAACATCGCTCAAAACATCTTCTAGCCGGTCTGCCAAAGGCAGTTGTAGAGATGCACAGGAATGAGCTTCATTAATTTATAGCGTAAAGGAACTGATTTGAAAAATATACTGGAAACTGACGCAAATGACCTGTTACCATCCGTGTCTCAGATACGAGTAACTTTGGGCTGTTAAAAATACCATCTCGGAGGACAGGACCCTGTGCCCGGAAGGATGTCTAAAACAAAGTGCTCTGGGCTCCGAAGGCACATGCAAGGAAGAGGGCCAAGTATTTTTATTTTTTTTAAGAGGTTCACAGTTTTATTAATTTCCCAGGGCTGCCATACCAGAGCGCCACTGAGTGAGTGACTTCAACAGCAGGTACTTCTCGTCCCCCAGGTCGGAGGCTGTGAGTCTGAGCTGGAGGGGCGCTAGTGAGCAGGCCTGCTTCCTTCTGAGGGTGCGAGGAAGAACCTGCCCACGCCTCTCCCTCACCTGCCGTGGCTGCTGGCCAGCACTGGCTCTCCCTGGCTTGCAGCATCGCCTGCTCTCTGCCTTCACCTTCCCACGGAGTTCCTCTTGTTTGTGTCTGTCTCCACATTTCCCTTTTTACAGGGATGCTAGTCACTCACCCTTCTCCCGTCTGACCTCCTCTTAACTAATCACACCTGCAACAACTCTGCGTCTAAGTAAGATTCGATTCTGAGTTAGGGGGGATTCGGACCTCAGCATAAGCATTGGGATGAGACACTGCTCAAGTCATAACAAGAACTGTTGAAACAGCTGAATAACTCAGGTTGTTTATTTTAAAAGATAACCAAAATACTTATCGTCATGCCTCATGCTACTGAGAAGCATTGTGTGGGATATTATCATTTGAAGCATATTATGCTTAGTAACATTTTGGCTTTGAATAAAAAAGAATACACAAGGTCTTGTATATTGAACAAAGAATTGTTGGGTCAGTGTCTCTGAGTTCCTCGGTGTTCGTGCTGTCTCTTGTCTCCTGGGTGAAAGCTGAACATTGGCTGGTAGCGGGGATGGCCAGCTAACAAGTAGAACAAAGTCCTGCTTATTCCATAAAGCAGAAGCATTGCTGGACATTTCGCAGGCATAACTGTGCACATTCACACACATCACAACACCACTAGATTTAAAAACACTCGCACAGATGATCATAGCATAGGTACAAGTGTAAACATGTGAATTAACACTCATTGACTTGCCCTGTGTGAACTTAATTCATTTATTAGTTGTAGGAGTGGTAAGTCAGTAATGGGAAATTATTGGACTACACCCCCAAATACACTGAGTGGCCAGATTATTATGATCTCTGAATGCATAATAATCTGGCCACTCTGTATGAATGTATGCATGAATTTATGCATGGGTGGGGTCCAGCCTGGCCAGGAGGAGGGGACATGGGCGGTTGGCCAGCCTGCCTGCTGGTCGAACTCCTGGTCGAGGGGACAATTTGCATATTAGCCTTTTATTATATAGGATATACACTGAGTGGCCAGATTATTATGCGTTCAGAAATCATAATAATCTGGCCACTCAGTGTATAGTGATTTCTAGTTTCTTTAGTGATTAATACTGATAATGCGATCATAACTAATATTGACCATGAGAATGGCAAAACGTGAATCAATTTTCCAGATATTCCCACAAGGTCTTTACTTCAGCTTTATTTAGTTGAAAAGCCTGCAGTTAACATTTAATAAAATTTTCCTGTAAAAGTACAATTCAATTTTACTAGCTTATCTTAATGGTCTCCACTAGTAATATTTATAATGGGATTCTTTACTTTCAGGATGTTGATAATTGCTTGTTCCATGAATTTTAAGCTGGAAAGATGCCACACTGTTGTGCCTGGGCAAATTTGAGGGCCCAGATTATTTAAAAAGTTTTTCACATTTTCATCAAAAGACCTTCAGTAGCAAGCTGGCATTGTCAGTTTTTAGATATTTATTTAGACAGAATTCCAGCAGCAAAGATGGAGGTTCATTATATCAGAGTAATCTGCTTTTGCACTTTCTAATTAATAACAGATGTTGCTATTGGTAATGTTATAGTGCATCATTATATGCATAGTTGATTTACCAACGTGAATCACTTAGTAGCTTTATGGTACAAGTATAATTAAATCCATCATTAAAAAGAAGACTTAATTCCACTTTGCCCTGGTATGCACGTTTCCTAATTGCAGTGTGCCCATGGATCATCCCCCTGGAAGATGAGGGATCTAGAAAGAAGAACAAGGGAGGGGCAGCTGGGGGTATTTGGAATGTTTATTCTGAAGTAGTGAGTCCGAAGGGGAGATATTTCAGATGTCTTCAAGTATTTCAAAGTCCATCAGTCAGAACAGGAACTGGACTTACCCATTGTTGCTACCAGGGCCGGAAGGAAATTTTGAGTCAGTAGAAGGAAGAGCTTGCTCATCAAAATCCGTCCAATTGTGATACAGGTTCTCTTGTAAAATAGTGAGTGTCTTATCTCTAAAAATACTAAAGACAAGGTCACTGGTGTTAGAATGGGTTTTTAAATTAAGAGTGAATCTGGACTAGATGAACTTCAAGGTCCCTTTTATCTTTCATATTCTGTAAGCTCAGAGATAAGAACCGACTTTCTTCCTGCGACTTCTGTTCAGAGGTCTGAAATCAAGGAAATAAATCATCCCCAACCATCTGGTGGCCTGCTTGGTCCCTGACCCAATAATATTTTATGACGCATTTAAAACCTGTGAAAAATGACAGAGCAGAAATAGAGCAATAGTTGCACATTTTAGGAACATTCCCATCAGAGGTATTGTTGGGTCTGGTATACAACTCCTTAAATATCTGCATTGAGTAAAACACATGTCTGAAAGTGTACATTTAAAAATCACAGTTGAAAATATCTCTCACCATCAGTTTGGTTCCATTGCATTCATTCATTCAAAATGTTTTGTGGTTACCCACGGGGATCCAGGTGTTGAAGATACAGTGGAGAATGTTGCAGATGGAAATCTCTCCTCTTGTATAACATATATTCTAGTTAGGAATATAAACAACTAACAAAAAAGGCAATAAAAATAATTTCAGGTGGTGTTAAGCACTTTGGAGACTGAACAGGATCATGTGCTGGAGAATTTCTTTATTGATGAAGGAACTACTTAAGATAGGACAGGTAGGATCTAAGCTCTCTTGGGAGGTGACATTTGAACTGAGACCTAATGCTGAGAAGAGCCCGGCCAGGCAAATATCTGTTGAAGAGTATATGTTTTTAACTATGCTTTTTAAAATTGATTTTTAGAGAGAGTGGAAGAGAGAGGGAGAGAGAGAGAAGCATCAGTGATGAGAGATAATCCTTAATTGCCTGCCTCCAGCACATCCTCTACTGGGGTTTGAGCCTGTAACCCATGCATGTGCCTTGACCAGGGATTGAACCGTGACCTCTTGGTTTATAGGTCAATGCTCAACCACCAAGCCCCACTAGCCAGGCTCAAATACTCTTAATAATTTCTTTTGTGACAAATAATTGGAACCAAGCCCTTTCTGCCTCTTTAGATGGTTGTTTATTTCTTTTCTGAGTAACAGGAAACATGCACAGACAGGGAGCTAGAGAAGGCAGGGTGTTAGATGTGAGCAGAGCGATCTTTGTGGCTTCTGGGATAAAGAACAGGATGATGACAAGTATGTACTGTCTCTAGTGCTCACGGTAGTGGGTGGGGATGGAGGAGTGCTCCCCCACATTGAAGGTGGGACAGCTCCTGGTGAACTGTGTAGGGTGAATGATTAGAGGTTTTCATTCTCTCAGTTAAGTGTTACCTGCTCTGTGAGTTGAGGGAAGTTTTGAGGTTCTATTCCTACCCATCTCCTTTGTACCCAGACCTTGTTGGCAAGTAGTTTATGTTTTATAATCTACATACATTTTTTTTTTTAATTTTCTGGACAGTATTGCGGCCCTTGGCACTTTCTGTTGACACTCTTTTGCTAACATTTTTGACCAATGAGAAAAGTGAGTCAAGCTGTATGTCTGTTTTGACTAACTTTTATTTTACCGTTTTCTCACACAACATCTGAGACATGGAAATATTTCCTCAGCACTTCTGAGCCAGAGGTAGAGACTTGACAGTGTTGTGGATGAAAAGGAGGTGGTGGGAGTGAGGACTGATTTAATTTTTCTCCCAGGTAACCTTACTCGTAAGTCACTAGTGGCGTTCTTCTTAGAACCAAGTAAATTACCACACTGGAAACGAACAGTTAGGGCGGGAGGTGTTGAAAGACAAGTCCAAGGCAGAAAGTGAGAGGTAGTAGCTTAGGTCCTGGCCAATGATGCCAACCTAAAGTGAGTCAAATCTGCATAGAAATGAGTCTCACGGCAGTGTTAGGATAAGAGGTAGGAACGGTCTTGAATTGGGACACAAGAAGGAGCCCGCATAGGGTAGGGCCCAGCCGTGGGCAAACTACGGCCCTCGGGCCGGATCCGGCCTGTTCGGCTGTTCTATCTGGTTCTCTTGCTCTCCCCTCTGCTCCTTCACCAGCAGCCCAAGATGAGAGTGCCAGCATGGTCAGGTTGCTTTTGTTCCGGCCCTCCGGTCCAGTTTAAGAACCCATTGTGGCCTTCCAGTCAAAAAGTTTGCTCACCCCTGGGTAGGCAGGCCTTGATTGCCATTGTGTTTATGCCTGAGAAATGCACCGAGCACACACAGAGGAGGTAGAAATTCATTGTGCTTCCAATCTTTTTAAAATATATTTTTTATTGATTTCAGAGAGGAAGGAAGAGGGAGAGAGAGATAGAAACCTCAATGATGAGAGAGAATCATTGGTTGGTTGCCTCCTGCACGCCCCCAACTGGGGATCAAGCCCAAAACCAGGGCATGTGCCCTTGACAGGAATCGAACCTGGGACCTTGAAGTCCACAGGCTGATGCTCTGTCCTCTGAGCCAAACCAGCTAGGGCTGGACTTCCAATCTTAAAAGATAAGCAGTCATTACCAAAGGCAGCAACTATTTGGGTGGCATGAGGCTGAAAAGGCCATTCCAAGCAAAGAGGCAGCAATGCCGTGAGAGCTGGAAGGCTGGCATCACAGCACAGCGGGCCTGCGGGCCTGCGGGCCTGAGGGCCAGGCAGACGCGGCTGGACAGACGGGCACTGAACTGTGCAGACCCCTGGATACCTGATAACGTGTGCGTGTTCCACAGAAGTCTGCGGATGGTTGTGAAATAAAGAAGGCGAGCGTGTTTGCAAAATGGAGGTATTATTATGAACGGAATGCTGAGGGCAGAGTAGTCCTGGGATTCTGACTTATCCATAACGAAGCTCCATTCTCAGCTAAACACACACACTGGATCTCCTGCCCAGATAGTAAAAGGTAGGCTGCTTTCCGGCCAGCCCCGCGGTGATGTAGGTGGAATATCCCCGAGAAGTTCCATTCCCAGGGCTCTTTTATCTGGAGTCAAAGACACTCCCTCCCGCCACTCCGCTGACTTCATTATCTCCTCAGCAGCTGCCGGCCGGGGTCAGCTGGGCTCTGACAGGTGATATCCGCTCTACCATTCAAAGCCTTGGCTGGCCAGCTGGGCCAGGAGGGCGGATCCCTTTTATCTCTAGGCTTGGCTTGATCTAATCAGGCCTTGAACTATCCTGCCAGCTTTGCTTCAGGTTACCAATGCTTTCTTATTTCCTTTCATTCTCTTCCTCAACTTAATTCAATGGTGCGTTTCTTGTTACCTATTCACTATTCAAACACCCCCTCTCTCTCCACCGCGCCCTCCCCCATGCTCTGTTTGTAGATTTTTGCCTTTAGAATTTACTGATGTGAAAGCCGTTATAATAGGTTTGACCTTGGGAAGTACCTCACAAAGTATAACCATTTTAGATTTGTGCTTAAAAATCATTGTCTAGGCCGAGAGTGGGTTGAGGTGAGAATGGGGTCTTGCTTGAGGCAAGGGAACCGGTAGGAAACTGTTGCAGGTCACTCCTGTGGGTGACTGCGAAGGCGGGGGTTCCCGTTGTGCCATTCAGGATGGAGAGGAGGGGATGGGAGTGAAGGACATGAAAGAGGGAGGGTGAACGGGGCCAGGCGATGAGTTGGCTGTGGGAAGTGAGTGACAAGGACCCTTGACTTTGACCTGGGTCCTGAATAGATGGAGAAACCATTTTCTGAGGGGCGGAGGGGTCGGCTTTGATTACTCCCCTTTGGAAATGCTGGGTTTAAAAGGTCCTTCCTTGTCCATGTACTCCCAGGAGGAAATATGAAACTGAGGACAGAACTCAGTCAGAGATATGGATTTTGTGTGTATGGATTAGGGAAAGAGCTAACTCAAAATACAATAGCCTGGGTAAGGTGGGAGTCTGCTACCGGTAGTATTTCTCATAGACTAGTCGCTGACCCAGCCTGTCAGGTAGTTCTGCTGCACAGGTCCGTCCAGGGGCCCAGGATGGTGAGATACCTCGCCTTTTTGTAATACCTACCTTCCAAAGTGGCTCCTGTTTTTCTCCAGTTCCAGTCAGTGGGGAGAGGAGGCATTGGGAAGGGACACAGCCCACGCGCTAAGCTCTGCCTCCGTCACCTCTGTCATATTCCACTGGGGAGGGCTCACGTGGCTGTGCCCTGCTTCAAGGAAGGCTGGGGAATGTGGTCTCTGGATGGTGGTCTGTGTTCCCACAGACTCCACCAGTGGTCGGCAAACTCATTAGTCAACAGAGCCAAATACCAACAGTACAATGATTGAAATTTCTTTTGAGAACCGAAAACTGACTTCTGTGCATGGGCCACGAAGTTCAATCCCACTGTACATGTGCGCCCGCCCATGGTATTTTGTGAAAGAGCCACACTCAAGGGGCCAAAGAGCCGCAGTTTGTGGACCACTGGACCCCACGGATCACTATGAAGAGGTGGAGAACAGACTGGGGTGAGTCGGAGCACTACCCGGTTACAGGTGTTACCAGGGCGTGGAGGCCATTGGAGGCATGGGAGTAGAGAGGGCCACGCCAGGAGGCGAGGTGACGTGTGCGGCCAAGGACAGAAGCTGGGGATGGCACCACTGCCAGCCGAGGAGGAGCCACCAGCTGTAGGAGAGGAGAATTGGGAAGCAGTGCCCTGCAGGCCAAAGGAGAGAGGATTGTAGGAATGAGTGTTGTTTGGCAGTTCACACTAGTCTCCCAGGCCAGACTCTGGGTTAAATCTTTAATCTGCTTCTTACTAGCTATGTGACCTTGGGCAAGTGGTGAATCTTTCTGTGCTTCATTTTTTCTCACCTTTATTGGTGAGATCCAATCTGGAAAAAAAGAGGATTGCCAGAGTTCTTATCTCATAGGGGTGTTTGGGGAGCTATGTGAATTAGCCTATTAAAAACCCGTGGAACGGTGCCTGTGTGTAGCATGTGCTTCTAGTATTAGCTGAGAGTTAAAGGAAATCAGAAGAGTGCCCATTGCGTTTTTCAGATAGGATCCCTATTTCATAGATCTATGAGCAGGCATTTTGCGTGCATCATCCCCTTTAAGCCCTGGCACAATTCTTTGAAGGTTACAGCATTGTTATCGCCATTTTACAGAGGAGAAAAAGGAAGCCCCAAGAGGGTAAGTGATCTAGCTAGTCATAGAGCTGGTTGGTGACTTAGCTCAGATCTAATTCCACGATTTTGAGATGTGAGGAGCAAGCTGAGCTTTGATAGATATTTCTTTTCCACTTCTAAACCTCACTTTTATCTATTTAGTGAGATAATAATACCCTGTTTCCCCGAAAATAAGACAGTGTTTTATAGTAATTTTTGCTCCCAAACGTGCGCTAGGTCTTATTTTCAGGAGATGTCTTATGTTTCCATGAAGTAGGTCTTATTTTTGGAGGGTGTCTTATTTTCAGGGAAACGTGGGTAGTACCTACCTCGTGATAGTCTTGCAGAGATTAAGTCAAGCTACTTAATGAGAAACCCTTAGCAAACCACTGGGCACATAAAACATACAAATCTTCCAAGCATAGTAGTAGCTAATGACAATAATAATAGTAATTTATTAACACCTTATTGAAGTCAATAGAAAAATTAGCAGCCTCTGATTGGAGTTTACACTAGCCAATTTGCCCCTGGTTATATATGTTTGGGCTGGCTTAAGCTAGAGCTTTAGGTCAAGGTTTTGGGGACTTCACGTGGTTTCCCACTTTGCTTGTTTCAAAACTCTCCCACTTCTTACAGCGAACATTTAGGTGGACGGAAGGTCCAGTGAAAGACAGTGTGAATGGGCAGCTTGGGAAGGCTCTTCTGCTCCATCAGGCAGCAAGTGCTGGCTGCTGGAACGGCCTCGCTGGGAGGCCAGCACCCGCTGGGCTTTCTGACTCTAGTCTAGGACCACGTTTTATTTGTTTGTTTGTTTGTTTGTTTTGTTTGTGTTTTTGTTTTTCCCCCCATAAAAATGAAAAATGTTTGGCAAATGTAGTCTTTTCAATTCAATGGTTTTGCTATCTAATGGAGATATATTGATGATTAAATGAGACCCGAGGGTCTGCCATTATTAAGAAACGAGAGGCCCGTTGCATGAAGAGATTCGAGCAATAGGCCTTCCTTCCCTTGGCTTCCAGCACCAGTTTTCCTCTGGCACCCGGGACCCAGGTCTTTGCTGCAGACTCTGGAGTCTGCAGTCTTCGTCTTCATCTTCACTACAGGGCCGGAGTGCCACTCCTGTAGATCCCCTCACCCCCCACCCTCCCTCTCATAGCAGGTGTCATGCCCTGCCTGGCCACTGCGTGCTTGGAGCAGCTGGGCGGCTGCCATCTTTGTCCTTCTAATTTGCATATTCCCTCCTGATTGGCTGGTGGGCATAGCAGAGGTACGGTCAATATACATGTGTGTCCATTATTAGATAAGAGTAGAGGCCTGGTGCACAACAATAGGGGAGCGGGCCTAAGCTGGAAGGCGGACATCCCCCGAGGGGTCCTTAGCACTGCCGCATCAGTGGGAGAGGCTTCCGCCACTACCGCTGTGCTTGCCAGCCACCAGCCTGACACCTGGCTGAGCGGCACTCTCCTTGTGGGAGCATTGACCACTAGGGGGCAACGCCCGTGTTCAACGTCTGCCCCCATGGTGGTCAGTGTGTGTCATAGCTACGGTTCGGTTGATTTGCATATTAGGGTTTTATTATATAGGATAAGACTTTCTCTACTGCATTTTTTTGTGCATGGGTTTGGTTAACCTTCCCTTTAAGAGAACAGAAAGTCCCGTAGTGAATTCTATTACTTGCTGCTGAGCCTTTTTTTTTTTTTTTTAAAGGATGCATTTATTTCCCTGCAAAGCTTATGGTGATTGGTGGAGAACTTGTGGTCCAACCTGTTTAAGACTCGTGAGCTGCTATCATTCATTTTTTAATTTTAGAAGCACTAGAGCAGAGATTATATATCTGTACCTGATGATTAGCACAGTCCTTTCAAACTTGAAAGTCATGTTTATTATCAAAAATCCATTATGAAAATATCATACTGGTAGGCATGGCACCTAGCCTGTATTTATACTTTTATTTCATAAGCCCAGGAGAGCTGTCTAACTCTTTGCCATGGTCTGGGAAAGCCATCGGCGCTTTTCTAATTTTAGAAACTCATTTTGGAGATAGATTAGAGAATAATTTTAAGTGTATCATTTCCTCAAGTGAAATGAGGCATCTGACATGCCTTCAGATAGATTCCAGGAAATGTAGGAATTAGTAATTTTTCTCTGATAAAAAGGTTATGTTATTATTTATTGTTAATAGGTGATCAGAATTTTAATATTGCAGCAAGTAAAGTAGGTTAGCCGATATGTCTTATTCATAACTTTAGATTTATCTGAGGTTAGAAATGTAAGGCTAGCATAACTTTAGTTAGGAAAAAAAAAACATATTCAAGGTAAATCAACTCAGAGTATTTTATTTTGAGAAAAGCAAATAAGTGCAATTCATTTCTTTCTAATTCTGATTAAAACAACTTTTGTGAAATGGAATGCAGTTTTGAATTCTAACACTTTCTCTTTTTGACTCACTTAACAGAAATGTTAATTTATGTAACTAAATATCTATGAATAGTACAATAGATTATATGGAAAGACATCTATATTTGTTTTTTCTCTAGACTTAGTGTCTTGCTTTTCAATGAAAGTATCAGAGTTTGCATTGGAAAGTGTAAACATTATGCATGATTATTTGATTGGCTTAAAATAAGTTCACAACTTGTGTTTAGACTGAATTATTTCTTTTTCTTTTAAAAAAATAATATTTTATTGATTTTTCACAGAGAGGAAGGGAGAGGGATAGTTAGAAACATTGATGAGAGAGAATCATCAACCAGCTGCCTCCTGCACACCCCCTACTGGGGATGTGCCCACAACCAAGGTACATGCCCTTGACTGGAATCGAACCTGGGACCCTTCAGTCCGCAGGCTGATGCTCTATCCACTGAGCCAAACCGGTTTCAGCGAGACTGAATTATTTCAATGGGGATAATGCAGAAAGGGCCATAAGCTCACAGTTGTTTCTATTAAGAATTTAGAGAGTGGCTGAGGAGGACAGTTATTTTATGCAAAGAAATCTGGGAAAATACTGTCTTATCAAGAAGAGGGATATTGGAAAGTTAACCTTTAACATTAAGTAATTGTGTAATGAACCAGCAATATTGAGCAATATGCTGCAAGTTTCTACAGTGCCTTCTGAGTCATCAAATATTAAATTGTGTCAGTATAGAAAGATTTGTGCTTTTATTTATAAGCTAGTTTCTTATTACATATTAGAGGACAGTGGGATCCTTCAGTCTGGCCTGAAGGGATTGTGCTGAAACCAGCAGTTCAATATTGCCCCCATAGGGCCCAGGCCAGGCCGAGGGATCCCATCAGTGCACGAATCTGTGCACTGGGCTTCTAGTATGCATATAAGATCTTTGGTTAATCTCTTCCCTCCTCCTCCCCTCCCCCCATTCCCTCTGAGATTTATCAGTCTGTTCCATGTTTCCATGTGTGTTGAGTGTCTGCCCCCTGGTGGTCAGTGTGTGTCATGGCTACCAGTCGAATAGTCCCTTAGGCTTTTATATATAGAGATTTACAACCTGTATCTTTTTATTAAACAAAGGGTTTAATGCAGTACACAACAAGAATGATGCAATGAATTAATAATAAAATATAAATAACATTGGAAAGTCAGGGTTAAAAACAGAATCATTAGAAATGCCTAATACGAGGACAGATGGGGTTGTAGAGTTTTATACTTGCCCCTCAGCTTTCTGAAAGCTCAGATGAAAAGGAGACATCATCATTTGCATGATTTAATGCTAGAATAGAATATTTTACATTTTCAAAGGGAATGAAACTTGAAAGGATTTTTTCAAGTGGAGATTTTAAAAAATCTTCTACTCTGAATTACCTAAGAAAATATCTTCAATATTATTTTGCAGTAATTTTATTGAGCAGTTTCTTATGGTATTTTTAAATGCACATTAATGGAGAATAATATACAAGGCATAGGCTAATGTATTCCAGTGTAGCAGATTTTGATAGTCTGGTTTGATACTTGGATGTAATTTAAAAATATATAGAGATGTCAGTTAATTTCATCTTTTAAATAATAACTGCTTCTGATAGAGAAGGGTAAATTTTAATTAATGAATTCTGATGACAAGCATAAGTACTTAAGTTTCATCTTGTTTTGAAGGGTTATCTATGTATTGTGTAAACTGAGGAAGTGGTAGTAAGACTGACACATTTTTATAAAAGTTGAGGAATTGAACTGGGATCTTTGCTCTGAGTACACAACCCTGGCCCCGTCAACAGGGCCATAACATTCAGGTCCCAGTTATCAGGAAGGAGACCAGGTCCTAACCAAGTGCCATGTGATACAATACTATGTCCACTCCCCTGGAGCACCTGAAAAGCTTTTTGCATGGGATCCAAACCCATTTATAAGACCTTAGTTTTTTAAAAAAATATTTTATTGCATTTTCTAGTTTTTTCAAGTTAAAAATCAGTGTTCTTCCAAAGAAGCATTGATAAAACCAGGCAATCCAGGAAGAGATCACCAGGATGATGAAATGTATATACCTGGAAAACTTGGAGGCAGTAGGAACACATAGTCTGGAGAAGAGGATGGTTAAAGGGAGTGTGACAGCTCATCAGACATTGCTCTCTCTCTACCTTCTGGAAAAAGGATTGTCTGAAAGCAGAACTGTATCTTATTGAGAGACAGGTTCCAACAAGGAAATGCTTGTTAAGGACTACTGTTTTTCGCTCGGCTGGTGTTGCTTAGTGCTTAAGTGTCGACCTATGAACCGGGAGGTCACCGGTTCAATTCCTGGTCGGGGCACATGCCTGAGTTGCAGGAATGATTCTTTCTCATCATTGATGTTTATATTTCTCTCTGAAATAAATTATAAATATTGAGTAGTTAAAAATAAATAAATATAAACTTATTTATTTTTAACTACTGTTTTCAAGTGTGGACAGAGCTGTCTAGTGAGGCCCTGAGTTCCTCTATTAGAAGCATTTTCTTTTTAAAAATTTTTTATTGTTTAAAGTATTACATATGTCTCCTTTTTCCACATTGACCTCTTCCTGGCCACCCCCACAGCCCAGCGCATGCTCTCACCACCTCCCCCCCTCACTGTTTGTGTCCATGGGTTCTGCTTATATGCATGCAAGTCCTTTAGTTGACCTCTTAACCACCCCCCTTCCCTGCCTCCCCTATCAGGTTGATTGGCCTGTTCGATGTCAAGGCATTTTATTTGATGTATCTGTGTGTGTGTGTGTGTGTGTGTGTGTGTGTGTGTGTGTGTGTATGAGACATACTTTCTTGTTTCTTTACACCTTTTGTGATTTTATATTTGTTTTTGTTGTAGAAAACTGGACATTTTAAATAATATAATGTGGTAACTCTGTAAATTAGGTTCTACCTCCTCCCTAAAGCTTGTGATTTATTGTTGCTGCTATTTGTTCATTAATGACTTTTCTGAACTCATTTTGTAGGTTCTGTATTCTTTGTCACGTGTGGCCCCTAAAGTCTATGCTCTGTTAGCTTCCTGGTCAGTTAATGAATGAACAGATATTTCCTTAGATGCCTAGAACCAGTAAGTCTCCCAGCCTTTGCCAACAGTACACAAAGCCTCATTACCATTTACCAAACCCCATTCTAAGTGTTTAAGTATGTTTAGTCATTTAATTCTCCCCAAGTCTCAAACAGTAGGCTCTATTACTATTAATGTTTTCAGATAGAAAACTGGAGCATAGACAGATTAAGTAACTTTCTCAAAGTCACATAACTTATCAGTAACAGAGCAGGGATTTGAAATTCAGAATTCAGGCTCTGCAGTTCATGATCTTTAACATTCTATGCTGTGTCACAAAAGGATGCTTGTTGGAATGACACATAAACCTAAGTGTGAATGGGTTCTAATAGACTAGCTTAGTGTAACTCTTTGAAAAATATTTCAACATTTATGATTTGTATTTGTGAAATCTATTTTGGTTTTCCAGAGTGTCTGTGTGCAAATGCATATTTGTATATATCAAATAGGTAAGATGGCCAGAGAAGTGATGTTTAGTAATAGTAAATTATAAATATTTTAATTTTACTTTTGGTTAAATTGATGAAACTTGAATAATCTTTTGCTGCTAATTTGCATTACATTATGTACCAGAAAATATAGTTATTAAAGTATGTCTATGAGTAGTTATACATGATTTTTATTTATTGAGAGTTATGAGCTATTAGGGTATAATTATTAATCATTATCTTTGGAAATCTAATAATTATGCATCATTCATTCCCCCTTTCAATATAATGCAGGAGTTCTAACAACTGACTCTTGCCTTCCTTTCTTTAATTGAGTTCTTTTTGGAATCTAGAGAAGAAAACAAGGAGGCAGTTATATAAATAATGATCTTTTTTAAAATTTTATTCAACTAGCTGCCTTAATAGGGTAAGCACTGACTCACTTTTACCCTGAACATAGAGTAAAAGTTGGAAAAATCAAGGTTTTGTTGGGAGATAATTTTCCATGTGTCTCTTGCTTGTCTTGTGAGAGAAGAGTCACTGGCTGCTTATATTTTGTTTGGTTGTGCATAGCAAACAGCCTTGACAACGAAGAAAGTGTGTTCCTCCAGAGAAAAGGGCAGGTTTACTTACTGTTCAATATCATGATATCCAATGCAAAGAACAAGTATTCTTCATGCCCATTATAAAAGATTAGGGTTCCCAAAAGATTGAGGTTCTTGTCCCCTAGTGCAACCCACCCAATGCGCAGGGGTCATCTCTCTATCTTCATGTTGTTCTGGGACTCAGGGAACTGTAATATACTCTGGCTATTGCTATTGCTGTGAGTGATAAAGTTCTTTTTCTCCTTCTACCAGCATCCACCAAACCTCTGCAGGCTAGTTTGTTAGCTTCCAAGTAGAGTAACATCTTCAAAGTTTTTGAAATTTGTTAATTGTTATAAAATTCCCATATTTTTACCTTAATTTAGAACCAGCTTCCCTTTGGAAGAGGGAATTTTCACTTCTTTGTTGTGGATTCATTAGAGACATGACAGGTAGCCTGTTTCAGTCACCTGTGCGGTGACTTATGACAATTGTTAGTCACATTCTACCTCCATTTGTTTGCCTCTCATCCCCCATTTTCCTTGCTCATGGATTTTTTCCTCTTTTTATTCCTTCTCGTCTCTTCTTTCTGCATTATCTTCTTTGACTACCATAGGTACTCCTTAGTCTTTTGAATTAAAACTAAACACACAAAAATCTTGTTTATTTTTTTAAGCCAGATGTCAAATTCTTACCTGGTAGAACTAGAACTTGGTGTCATGTCAGGAAGTCCCCCATGTACACATCTGCTGCGGGCAGTGGGCTGAGGGGTGTGTGCGTGTGGAAGGTAGGGGGAAGGGAACAAAATGATTTCTTCTCTCCAGCATGCCTCAGCAGCAGCCTGGGGAAATACTCCCGATCCCTGAGGAAAAGCTTGTGACCAAATGAACAATAATTAAACAGTGCATACAAATAATAATAACGATGTAACTTCAGTTTTAAAAAATTTGAGTCAGTCTGTGTCAGGAGTTGGCACTCTGTGGCCTGTACCCCCAATATGGACCACAGCTACATCATCCATTCATTTACATTTTGTCTGTGGCTGCTTTGGTGTTTCAGTGGCAGAGAGGAGTAGGTGGAACAGAGACCACATGGCCTACAAACCATAAAAGAGTTACTGTCTGACCTTTTATCAAAAATAAAGTTCACCAACCTTTGCTCTAGACGTGTGTTTTACCAGCAGCTCCCAACTGCAGGTTGTGAGGGAAAAAGAAGAAATCACTGGGCAGGCTTTTCAAAGAGTTCCCATCTCAATCTCCCCTCTGGCTTCTCACAGGTGTCCCGGTTGAGAGTTGCTGTTTTACACTTTAGGATTTAGTTGTTTTGTTCCATTAACTGCTAGTGATTGTTTGTTTTCACCATTTTGGCCCTCGGTAACCGATCTGAAGTAACTTTGACTGTGTCATTTCTTTTACAGGGTTGTGGGAAGAAAATGTACTCCTTTTTGAGAGGAACCAAACAACTGCAGGTGCTAAGGTTTCTGGGGATCTCCATTGGAGTGACACAAATCCTGGCCATGATCCTCACCATCACTTTGCTCTGGGCTCTCTATTATGATAGGAGGGAGCCTGGGACAGACCAAATAATGTCCCTGAAGAATGACACGCCTCAGCACCTGTCATGTCACTCAGTGGAACTGTTGAAACCAAGCCTGACGAGGATCTTTGAACACACCTCCATGGCAAACGGCTTCGATACACACTTTGAAATGGAGGAATTATAGAGAATGTCAAAGAAGGAAACCGCCCAGTTATTTTATTTTACTTGTGAATTTCTGAGCACAGAGTTGTTCCCGAAATGTGTAGAAATAAAAATGTTACAAATCGACGTCTACGCATGTCATTTTGAAATCTTTAAAACGAAGAGGTAAAAGTTCCATGTATTATGTTACCGCATGGACAATTGTTGATGCCATTTACAATGCCGAGGTCAGATCTAAAATCCACTTTATATTTTTTTTGCCAGATTTTTACTAAACATAGTTATGCTTTGAGGTTTTTGCTTTGGTACAGATTGACCAACGTTTCTGCATGCCTACTATGGAGGGATGGAGCTACTGTAAAGTTCTATTTACTTCTGTAAGCTCTCTAGTTCATAAAGTGCCAGTTAACTGCTAACATAGAAAGTAAAACAATACTAATGATTTTTATTCTTTGGTGATATATTTTTTGAGGGTAAAATAGATTAGACATAAGAAAAGTCTGAAGATTGGTGACTACCTAAATGTGATTTTTTTGCTAGTTACTAAAATATTCTTAACTACTTCCAAGAGCAAACTAACACATTGTCTTAAGCTGATCAGGGATCTATGTGTATATGAGAATCTGTGTAAAGTCTATATAATCCACTATGTTTCAGTACTTATAATGTTAATAACAATTGTGAAAAGGATACATTTGTCCTGTATAACAGCATTATGCTTAACCTTTCCTGTTAATAGAGTTTTAAAAATCTGTCTTGGTTTTTACATTACATAACTGTTAATTTAAATACTTAACCACTAATTTTGAAAAATTGCTAGTGTGATACAAAAGGAGTCATTATAATGCAGAATGTAGTCTGGTCCCTAGGGAGTATTAACAAGGAAATTTACACACAACTTAGTTCATTTAGCAAAGACCTGGATGCTATCTTTCTCTCAAACTAACTCTTTTTGACATTAAACACTTATTAAAGAAGCTTATCTTTGCCTTCTGGAAACAAGAAGTGACAGTATCCAAGTCTGAATATAATTCTTCAGAGAATAGTGTTCCCTTTCTCCAGGGAAATGCTGTGAGAATCATTAAGTGGCAACTTAACCAGAGAATTTCTTTGCTTTATTTCACTGATTTAGATACTATGGTGAAATACACAGATTATTAAATTTTTTACAAGAGTAAATATATTTATTTAAAATGGGAAAAGTGCATTTTACTGTATTTTATCTATTATGTTTTTTTTCTCAGAAAATGGAAAGAAAATGAAAACTTGTCAATAAATATTTTCTAGAGAGTAATAATTTGTCTGTCTGATTTATATAATTGTAAGCACTTTTACCACTCAAGATTAGCAAAGGGAGAAAAATGTGAGAAGAAATGGTTGAATATAGTAATAATAATGATTTTCAAACTCAAGCTAACCTATTAGAATACTAGAGACCCGGTGCATGAAAATCTGTGTGTGGGATGGGGAGTCCCTCAGCCCGGCCTGCCCCCTCTCACAGTCTGGGAGCCCTCAGGGGCGGGAGGTGACCTTGCACCTGGCGATCGGGGGGAGGGGATGCCCCCATCAAACCTCTGCTGCTGCCACTGCTGGCAGCGCAAGCCTGGGCCAGCCCTGGTTACCTGAGCCTCGGGCAGCCCTGGGGGGCTTAGGGGATTGGGCATCACCATCTTGTGGCTGTGGTTGATGCCATCTTTGAGGGTGTGACAGTAAATTAGCATATTCCCTCTTTATTAGATAGGGTGTATCTTCAATGAGAAAAGATAAAAGATGCCCATTTACTTTTCAAGTTTGATTTTGAGCTAAATGATAATGTAACTGTTTGATATAATGTATAAAAGTGCCCATTTATGTTTGTTTATCTCCTCAATATTTTTATATCCCAGTTTTTAAAGTAATTTTAAGAGAAAAGTAGCCTAAGGAATACAATATTTTAAATCAACAGCTAGATTTCATCTATCCCATAGATTTAAATGAAAACAGTAAATAACTTACTTAATCAGAATCAAAAGCAACCCTTTTTATAATTTCCTTAGCACCTCAAATTTTCATAATTTTACCTAAATGCCCAAGTAAATGAAGCAGCTATGAGTGTTACTTGAATTATTTGAATAGCAGTCAAATTACACTGCTTCTCTTTTGATGTCACAGAAAGAACAAGCAGATGTTTTATTGACCTTGGTAAAAACAACAATAATGACAACAACAACAACAAACACACACACACCCACAAAAAACAAACAACAAACAAACATTTAAATTTGTAGATAAAAGTCAATTTCTACATCTTTAGACTTCAGATATTTTGATATATTTTTTGCTTTAATAATAGTCAACATAAATTCAGGCAATCGTCTTATGTTCTTTTGCACTTGCTTACTGGGAACAAATGAATCATAACAGAGGCCTACAAAAGCCTCTTATGGTAACAGTGCACCTGGAATAATTACACTGGGAGGGACTTTAAAAAGTCTATTTAAGTCCTAGCTGGTTTTGGTCAGTGGATAGAGCTCCAGCCCGGCCCGTGGACTGAAGGGTCCCAGGTTCTATTCTGGTCAAGGGCACGCACCTTGGTTGCAGGTTCCCCGGCCCTGGTTGGGTTGTGTGCAGGAGGTAACCAATGATATTGTCTTTCTCACATTGATGTTTCTCTCTGTATCTTCCTCTCCCACTCTCTTTAAAGATTAAAGGAAAAATAACCTCCACAACAAATGGCAGAGCTCAGGGAGTTCACTGTTTGGGTCCTTTACAAACAACATTGTTAACTGGTTCTGTGAATTTTTAAGAGCTTTCTTTTGTAAAAATCACCATTTTTTTTTTAAAGTAACATGTAAGAAGATTATTTTTACTCAGGTTGAGTCCACTCAAAGTGCCCTGGAGATTCAGAGATGACAATAAGAGATGCTGTGTATCTTCTAGCTCTGTGAATTATAAAATCAATATGGACAAGAACATGCAGTCAGTGGGGCCATTCTTAGCCACATGGGACTGAGGAGCAGAGAATGAAGGCAGTTAGTTACATGGAGGAAATGACCTCCAGGAGGGGTCAGGAAAGGGGGGGGGGGGAGCTTAGCTGGCTCACAGAGAACATGCTACGGGCCACGGCCCTGAAGTTAAGAAAGCACATGTTATTTGTGGGGCAGGGCCTGCTGTTTAATGTGGTTGGAGCAGGTGTGGGCAAACTACGGCCCTCGGACCGGATGGCTGTTCTAAATTATTGAAATAAATTTTTTTTTTAAAAAGACCGTACCCTTTTATGTAATGATGTTTACCTTGACTTTATATTAGTTCACACAAACACTCTATGCATGCTTTTGTTCCGGCCCTACAGTCCAGTTTAAGAATCCGTTGTGGCCCTCGAGTCAAAAAGCTTGCCCACCCCTGGGTTGGAGTCTAGAGTGCTTGAAGAGAGATCATGGGAAAGCAAATGGGTGAGATGTGGGCGCTTAGACTTCATTCTGTAAGTTTGATGGCGGGTCACTGAGGTATTTTCAGAAAGAGAAGCGATTTGTGTTTCAGAAATGTAACTGGAGTAACCAAGTGAGAAAGTGGAGGCCCGGAGACAGGTGTCCATCACCCACCTCCCCAGGGTGGGCATTCATTAGCTAGTCCAGTATGGCGCTGTCTGGGGTTGGAGAGACTCCAGAGCCGGGCTGGCTAGGGTGCTGTTGCCGTGACCAGGAGAGAGAGAAGGACCTTCTCCGGCACAATGGGCGTCAGAAGCACAGGGCACGGAACAGGTTACATGGGGTGAATCTCCAACGTTGGGCAGCAGATGAGTCTTGTAGAATGTCGAATGTGAAGGGACAGAATGGAAATTTCTACATTCTGTGCCTGGTAAATTGGCAATGGCATTGCCCTAGACAAGAGAGGAGTGGGGGCGGCTGTGGGAGGTGATTAGTCCGGGTGGGACGCTCTGCGGTGGACATGCCTGCAGGACACGCAGATGGTGATGTCTGCAGGCGGCTGTCACCTTCCAGGCGGGAGCTCCAGAGAGCTCAGCGTGGAGCCTGAGCGTTTTTGTGCTTTGCCTTCTGAACTCAGGAAGCCTGACAGAAAATGGGCCGAGAACCAACTCTTCTGTGAGGAGAATCTTAAGCAGGATGCTGCAAGAACTTCCTATTGTATGAACTCCCACTCCTGTGGATGAGTCAACGGAGGTAAAAAAATAAATAAAAATAAAAATGCATCACTGAAACGTCTGTGGCAAAAGGAGCCACCTCCCTTTTTTTGTTGTTAGTCCTCACCCAAGGATATATGTTCCCCATTGATTTTTTTTTTTTTTTTTAGAAAGAGTGTAATGGAGGAAGAGAGAGGGAGAGATAGAAACATCAATGGCCGGGGAGAACTTGCGAAACCCTTGGCCTGGAATCAAACCTGAGACCCTTTGGTGCGGGGAGTCAGTATCTAACCACTTGGCAACACCATCCAGGGCGGGAGTCACCTCCCTTTAAAACAACACTGCAAACTCTTATTGGTTTCACCCAGCTCCCCTTCCTATTATCATATTGTGATTTATAAGTGGGTTTGTCTTTCAAATTAACTGAGTTCTTATTTCCTCATATCCAAGCACGTTGTAGAGACATGGATTGGGAGAGTTTTTGATATCATCTTGAGAGTGCATTTATTTTCTATTCTAATACATTCTTGTGATCATTCTTTATCTCAGGCATTTATGTCAGCCTACTAGGCACTGGCCATAGAGCACTAGGTTTTTTAAGATATTTTTTTCTGCTCTTTACAACTGTTGTGCAACCTGTAGGCATCACTAACCCCATCTTACACATGAACAAAAGGGACTTAGCGAGACTGAGGAAATATAGTCAACAAGTGGGGTGCTCTGCATCCGTTCTCCCCACTTTGTGATGTCAGCCTATGGAGGGGCTAAGCTGATCCTTCATCGAAAAGCCACATCCTTCTACTTTGGACCAATGTATGTAGGTTTGATTTGTCTCCAAAGCCTATTATTTCTTCCCTCAAGACAGCTCTTCGGTCTAATGTCACTCTTCCTATTTTCCCAGAACAAGTCCTAGTTATCTGAAACTTTGAAGCCATACATTGGGCTCTTCCCCCGCCCATCTCTTGTTTTCTCCTAATGATCTGTCTTACATATACACACACAGTGACATGAATTTCTTTTTATTTTATTTTATTGATTTTTTTACTCCTGCACCCCTCCCACCCCCCCAACTGGGGATGTGCCCACAACCAAGGTACATGCCCTTGACTGGAATGGAACCTGGGACCTTGAGTCTGCAGGCCGATGCTCTAGCCACTGAGCCAAACTGGTTTTGGCTGAAATGAATTTCTTTAGTCAATTTTATGGTGGAAATATATATCACTTATTTTAAGTATCAGTTTTCTTTGTTCACCTCATTCCAAATGATACACTCTACTTCCTTATTCCAGGCCGCAGGCTGGGGAGGGAAAGTGAAAGGGGAGGAGGCCTGTGCCCCTTTAAGGATGTCCCCAGAAGCTCACTCACATCACTTCCATTTACAAGGCACCAAAGCTATAGGAGGGGGTAGACTCTTAGATCTGACACCCATGTATCCCGTTAACCAGTAAGTTCTGTGACTACAGAAAAAGGGGGAAAGGCTTATTTGTGCCAACTAGCAATCTCTGCCATATTTCTCAATACCTGCATAATAAAATCTACTTGAATTTATTTTTCAAAGCCCAAATCCCAATACTTTCCTACATGTCACTGTACACCAGCCAGATGGGCCAACCATAGTCTACTTGTTGCCTCTAACACCCTGCATATCCTGGGCTTCCTTGATTTTGCTCACTGGGTGGTTCATCTTCAGGGTTCACTTTGCACTCAGCCTTCAGGTCTCAGCTCAGCAGTCACTTCCTACACCCAGCTTTCTCTGACAACCCCACCTACAGCACCCCTTCCTGCTCTGAGTTCAGCATTTATTTATTGCTAGGTTGGTTCTTATATTTTCTATCTTATAATATGATATTGTTTTATCCTTGTATTTTTTATTTTATAGTATTATTTTTATTTTCTTTTTGTTTGTATGTCTGGTCTCTCTGGAGAACTAGTATTATATTGTTTTGTATCCCACTCAACATTTTGCATAAGAGTAGGTAGTGTTTCTTATATATCAGTTGCATATTTATTTACTACTAGAAATTCGTGCACGGGGGCGGGGGGGGGGCGGTGCCCCTCAGCCCAGCCTGCACCCTCTCCAATCTGGGACCCCTCAAGGGATGTCTGACTGCTCATTTAGGACTGATCCTGGTGAGATTGGGCCTAAACGGGCAGTTGGACATCCCTCTCACAATCCAGGACTGTTGGCTCCCAACTGCTCACCTGCCTGCCTTTCTGATTGCCCCTAACTGCTTCTGCCTGCCAGCCTGATCACCCCCTAACCACTCCCCTGCCAGCCTGATTGATGCCTAACAGCTCCCCTACCAACCTGTTTGCCCCTAACTGCAATTCCATGCAGGCCTGGTCACCCCTAATTGCCCTCCTCTGCAGGCCTGGTTCCCCCCAACTGCTCATGAATTATGAGTCAGTTTAATGAATCAAGTCATTGTCCAACCCTGGCTGGGTGACTCAGTTGATTGGAGCATCTTCCCATAGACCAAAGGTTGCAGGTTTGATTTCCACTCAGGGCACATACCTAGGTTGCAGATTCAATCCCTGGTCGGTGCAGAAAGGAGGCAACCACTTGATGTTTCTCTCTTACATTGATGTTTCTTTCTTTCTCTGTCTCTCCCTCTTTCTTCTTTTCTCTCTAAATCAATAAATATATCCTCAAGTGAGGACAAAAGAAAGCCATTGTCCAAAATAATTCCAATAAGGATAAATTGCACCTGGGCAACCTAACTCCCATTAGAAAAAGGACCTGGGAGGAGGGATTTAGGAATCACGAAGCCATCGTGACCTACTCAGTCTCTGGAACTGCTATCAAACACAGGGCTGGGCTGACTTTTGCTTCCTCTCGCCCTAAAGTTGTGTATGACTCTAATTTCCAGTATTAAATCCCTTTCTAGATTGGAGTCTTCTTTCCTCATGAATCCTGAGACATAAACACATACTGTGATGGTGGTGAGCAACGACTAAGAATGAACTATCTTATTTTGTGTGTTGTTGGAGAACAAATAGAACCAGTGAAAGACACAGAGAAGGAATGGTCAGAAACATTTTTTTTAAATGAACACACTAAAGAGAAGCCATTTGAAGGGAAATTGTGGGGAAAGAAAATGTTTATCAGGTCAGTGACAAAATGAAGGAAAGGAGATGCAACCTGAGAAAAGGCAGTATTTGTCAAGGGAAAGGATGACTTGCAGGAATTCCATTTCAGTGTAAGGATATTCCCACACATGTGCTTCCAGGGTCAGTTAGAATGATGTTACCAATTAGTGGACCAACATAATGTCTGGCGATCAAGGTCCCTGAACATTGACTATCACAGAGAGGCAGAGAGACTTCAAAGTCCTGAGTTAATACAGGAAATCCAATACTGTCCCTGCTACACAAGAGTGAATTGCTTCTCTGATCTTTACTGATTGAGCGAGAGTAAAAGCACTGGCCAGATTTAATAGTGGCATATTGTTAACCACATCTTGAACAACTGTGCAAGTGGCAATGCTACCTGAGTATATTTATGGTAATCACATAATTCTACAAAACCCATCTTTATTTGGCATACGCCTCCTAGGTGAATTAAATGGTAGAATTGGTAAAAATCCCCACCCCTTATCTGTCAAGTTTGATAGTGGCACTAATCACTCAAATACTATTGGTGATTTTGTACTTTTGAAGGGAGGAGCTATTCTAGCCAATTTCACTTGACCCTTCCTGCTCCATAGATCAAAGAGCTACAATGGGTAGATTTCCTGTTGAATAATGTATGATTTGCATTTAGAAACGGAGTAGTTAAGCACAGGAGAATTCACAGAGCCATTCAGTTCACCGTGAGATGGATTCTGGTATTTGCATTCCTCTTCTACATTATAATAAATAAGTTCTGAATTCTCAACCCCACTGAATGTAGGTAATTGACTTCCATAAGTTCCTACTCTGTCTAATACTCCACACTGACATATAGGAGGAGCTCCTGGATTAGTGTTAGCTCTGAGCCAGTGCAATAAGCTCTGGAATAGCAGAAACAAAGAGACAAAATGTTAACATTTGTTGGATGCTGGTGGTGAGAACATGAATGTTTCCTTATTCTTCCTACTCTTCATAATATTTCATATTAAAATATTTAAAAATCTCAAACAATCCAGATGAAGACAAGAGTTACAAAGTACATATGTTTGTAGTACAGGTCACCTTGGAAAATGTTTGCCACAGTCTGGAAATAAGGGCCCTTACGATGAACTGATTACAAGAAAAAAAATTAACTTTTCAGAAGACAAAGTCAGAAATAGATGAAACATATGTTATAATTTAATTTTTTTAATGAAAAGACGCTAATTCTGCCTGTTACTTTGACTAGTTATGTAGATCAATCTTGGCATCATAATGTTTTTGTGCATTTCTTCCTAAAGTCCAGAAGCTCCCCCTAAGAATGTTGTTCTATACAAAAGATTAGAGGAGGAAGCAAAAAAAAAAAAAGAAAGAAAAAAGAAAGAAAGAAAGAAAGAAAGAAAGAGGAAAGAAAATGAAAGAACTAAGTCTGAACAGTTACCACAATAAACATCCATCAGCACTTGTATTCTGTTTATACATATTTACTCTGTAAGGCATTTCTCAAAGTATGGGCTTTATTAGTAAGTGATTTTTAATTTATTTTTTTTACTTTAAAATTTTATTTTATTTCTATTGTTGACATTTTTAGATGCTCCCTATTTTGCCCCTCCTCCTAATACCCACTCTCCCCTCCCTCTGGCCCCTACCACATTGTTGTCTGTGTACATGGAATATACATATATGTTCTTTAAATAATCTCCTCAGCTTCTTTCATTCCCTGGGCCCCACCCACCTGCCCTCTGACATCTGACAGACTGTACCATGCATCCATATCTCAGGTTCTATTTTGTCTGTTCATTTTGTTCATTAGATTGCACATAAAAGTGGTATTTGTCTTTCTCTGGCAGGCTTATTTCTCTGGGCATTATAACCATTTCCTTTTGTGACAGTATGTACATGCTGTCACAAAAGGAAAGAGGAGACACTTAGTATTCCTCTGTAAACATACCACAGATTTAAAAATATACATATTTCCATTGACTTCAGAGAGGAAGGGAGAATAAGAGAGAGACGGAAACATCAATGATGAGAGAGAATCATTGATGGTTGCCTCCTGCACACCCCCTACTGGGGATTGAGCCCACAACCCAGGTATGTGCCTTGACCAGGAACCAAAGCATGGCCTTTTGGTTCATAGATCAATGCTTAACCACTGAGCCATGCCTGCCAGACATTTCACAGAACTTTTATCTACTCATTTATGATGGGCAGTTGGGCTATTTCCAGATTTTGGATAAAGTAAACAATGCTATGAATAGAGGGCTGCATATATTCATTCTGATTGGTATTTTGGGATTCTTAGGATACATTCTGAAAGGTGGGATCACTGGGCCAGTTGGCAGTTACATTTTTAATTTTTTGAGGAAACTGTCCTCCACGGTGGTTGCATTCCCACCAACAGTGCACTGGGGTTCCCTTTTCTCCACATCCTCGGCAGCACTGATTGTTTGTTGATTTATTGATGGCAGCCATTCTGGCAGGAGTGAGGTGATACTTTATTGTCATTTAATTTATATTTCTCTGATATTAGTGACTGAGTATTTTTTCATATACCTATTGGCCATCTGTATGTCCTCTTTGGAGCGGTGTCTACTCAGGTACTTTACCCATTTGTAATTGGATTATTTGTCTTCTTGGTGTTGAGTTGCATAAGTTCTTTTATATTTTGGAAATTAACCCCTTATGTAATTGTGTAATATATGTAATTGGTAATTATGTTTTTTTCTACTGTGGGTTTTCTTTTCATTTTGCTGATTTTTTTGTTGTTTTTGTTTGTTTGTTTGTTTGTTTGTTTGTTTGTTTTGCTGTGCAGCTTTTTAGTTTGATGTAGTCCCATTTGTTTATTTTTTCTTTGTTTCCCTTGTCCTAGGAGATATTTCTGCAAAAATGTTGCTATGAGAGATGTCTGACATTTTACTGCCTATGTTCTTCTAGAATTTTTATGGTTTCAGGACTTTTATTTAAGTCTTTTACCCATTTTGAGTTTTCTTATGTGTGGTGTAAGTTGCTGGTATAGTTTCATCTTTTTCCATGCGTCAATCCAGTTTTCCCAACACTATTTGTTGAAAAGACATTCTTGCATCCATTGTATGCTCTTGCCTCCTTTGTCAAACATTAATAGAGGCATAGGTTGATTTCTGTATGCTCTGTTCTGTTCCACTGATCTATATGCTTGTGTTCATGCCAGTTCAATCTGTTTTTATTACAATGGCCTTATAGTATAGTTTGATATCTGGGATTGTGATCCCTCCTACTTTGCTCTTCTTTCTCAAGATTGCTAAGGCTATTCAGTATCTCTTTTGGCTCCATTTAAAATTATGGAATATTTTTTGTAGCTCTGTGAAATATGCCATTGGTGTTTTAATAGGGATAGAAGTGATTCAATAGATTGCTTTGGGTAGTATGGACATTTTAATGGTGTTTGTTCTTCCAGTTCATGAACATGACATATGCTTCCACTTATGTGTATCTTCCTCAGATTCTTTCTTCAGTGTCCTATAGTTTTCTGAGTACAGGTCTTTTACCTCCTTGGTTAAATTTATTTCTAGGTACATTTTATTATCGTTGTTTCAGTAATAAATGGGAATGAATTTTTACTTTCTCTTTCTGATAGCTCTTTATTGTTGTATAAAAATGCCACCCATTTCTGGATATTGATATTTTGCTGAATTCATTGACTAGGTCTTGCAGATTTTTGGTGGAGTGTTTAGGGTTTTCTTTATACATTATCATAACATCTGCAAATAATGGCAGTTTTATTTCCCCCTTTCTAATTTGGAGGCCTTTTATTTCTTCTTGTTTTCTGATCCCTGTGGCTAGAACTTTAGTATTATGTTGAATATGAGTGGTGAGATGAACATCTGTCTTGTTTCTGATCTTAAAGGAAACACTTTCAGGTTTTGCCCATTGAGTATGATGTTGGCTGTAAGGTTTTCATATATGGCTTTTATTGTGTTGAGTTATAATCCCTCTAGTCTCACTTTGCTGAGAATTTTTATCATAAATGGTGCTGAATTTTACTGAATGCTTTTTCTGCATCTATTAATATGACTATGTGATTATTGTCTTTCATTTTTATGTGATGAATTACATCTATTGATTTGCAAATATTGTGCCAACCCTTGCATCACAGGAATCAATACCATTTGGTCAGAGTGTATGATCTTTTTAATGTAATGCTGGATCTGGTTTGCTAATGTTTTGTTAGCAAAGTATGTTAGCATCTATGTTCATCAGGGATATTGCCTATATTTTCCTTTCTTTGTAGTGTCTTAATCTGGTTTTGGAATTAAGATAATGTTGGTTTTCTAAAAAAGCTTGGAAGTTTTCCCTCCTCTTAAATTTTTTGGAATAGTTTGAGGAGAGCAGGTATTAGTTCTTCATTGAATGTCTGGCAAAACTCACGTGTGTAACCATTCGGTCCTGGACATTTGTTTGCTGGGAGGTTTTATTTTATTTTGTTACTGTTTTTATTTCATTAGTTGTTATTGGTCTCTTCAGGTTTTCTGATTCTTCCTGATTGAGTTTTGGAAGATTGTATGTTTCTAGGAATTTCTCCTGGGGGAACCAACTGAGGTTGGTGTCCACCTGTTGGATACTCCACTCTTTCTCAACATCGCCTGGATTTCTTCCAGAGTCTAATGCAGAAAGGCAGTAGAATGAGCTCAAGCTGGCCATGCCCCACTAAGCCTTCCAGACTGCTCAAGCTCCATAGGTAAAGGTGACCAGTTCAGGCTAGTGGGTACTCTAGTTTGGGGCAAGTGTGGTCTGGCACTCAATAGGGAGAATGTGGCCCCTACTCCAGAGCCCTAACATTCAGTCTCTGTCAGTCTCCAACTTTAGCTTCCCTAGGAGGAGTACATTGCATGCTCAAGTTGGATATAGCCAGCTGTCTTACCTACAGTAGCAAGCTTGGCAGGATGGGACAGGGTCACTGGACCTGGGCAAGCAGATTGAGAAAGCCTTCTTTGGAGGAGTGGGGACACCAACTGTGGTGTGGAGAGGGGCAAGCTGGACTCTTTCTTTTAGCTCGATAGCCATGCTGTTTGTGTTATGTCAGACATCTCCAGTCCAGGTCAAATCATGGACTGGAGATCTCTGAGGTGGATGCCCTCTGAGTGCCCCAGCTCTGAGCAGAGCCTCCTTTCCTCTCAAATATGAGCTTAGCAAGACAGGGATAGCAGGGCTAACAGGTCAAGGCAGTCTTCCACTGATGGTGGCACTAGCCTGCGTGACGGGAGAAAGCTGCATGCCTCCTTCCCCTAGCTCTGAGGCCACGCCTTCAGAGAGCCCAGATGGAGCGCATTCCAAAGCTCCTAGCTATGCTCCCAGCTCCTGTGTATTGACCCTTGAGCAGACTCCCTCCTCTTTCCAGAAGGCAAAAATTGCAGCTTACTTTTGCTTCCAGATGTTTCGCAGGCTCTTCTTCCTGATCCTGATGCTCTAGTTTGAGGAATCGAGACCCCACTTTCCTCAAGGAGGACTCTGGCAGCCACAGTATCCCTCCAGCTTCTCAGCCGCTGCACCTGGGTTCAGGGATCGGCCCTATCTGCATCTCCACCCTGCTTAGTCTTCGTGTAGCTTCTTCTTTTTTCAAGCCTCAGGTAAAATACTCCTGTTCAGGTGCCCTTCGGTTGTTTATTTAGGTTGAATGCTCTAAATTTTAGCTGCAAATCCAATTTGATGCTGGGAGGTGGTGTGTGTTGCCTTCACCTACTTTGTAGCCATCCTGGAAATCCAGTAAGTGATTTTTTAAGGGATCATCTGTTTATAGGGGGTTGCTATGATTAGTATGATTCTTTTTAATGATTTAAACAGAGAGAAATGAGAGTAGAAACTGAAGCTGAAAATGCTTGCTAACTTGACATGGATTCTGAAGTTCTTCCCCAAGATTTTATGCCTTTAATTCAGATAAAACAGCTCATACCAATAACTGCCCATGAGGAGGAAAAAACACCTCTGCAAGTAAAACATAAAATAGAAGACAGCTGAATCAGGTGTAGGGGACTGTGCTTTGGAGTGAAATGTGCTGAGCTCATACAGAATCTGAACAATTTGAGAGGGGAACACTCAGGGTCACCTGAGTAAATGTATTCTACCCTCCTACAGACCATTGATCTCCGTCCTGCTTTCCCCATCAACATGTTAATCGCAGACGGAGTAGAGGGGAATGGCCTTTGAGATCATCCTAAGCATTGTGGTTTAAAGGGGCTTTTGGATGCTTTATCTTATTCAACCCTCCGTCCATCTGTGAGCTAGGCAGAACTTCACTTAGAGAGCAGACACTGAGGCTCCAAAGGTTGGATCAACTTCCAGGTGTCACAGCTAGGAGGTGGTAGAACCTGGCTGTCTGCCTTTTCCGTTATCTCTCACGACTCCTCATTCTCCTTACCCTCTCTGTGTCCTTTTTTAATTTAATTTATTGATATTTTACAGAGCAGAAGAGAGAGGGATAGAGAGTTAGAAACATTGAAGAGAGAGAATCATCGATCAGCTGCCTCCTGCACACCCCCTACCGGGGATGTGCCTGCAACCAAGGTACATGCCCTTGACCGGAATTGAACCTGAGACCTTTCAGTCCACAAGGTGATGCTCTATCCACTGAGCCAAACCTGTTTCGGCAGAAACATTGATGAGAGAGAATCATCGATCGGCTGCCTCCTGCATATCTCCCACTGGGGATGTGCCCGCAACCAAGGTACATGCCCTTGACCGGCAATCAAACCCGGGACCCTTCCGTCCCCAGGCCGACACTCTATCCACTGAGCCAAACCAGTTTCGGCCTCTCTGTGTCCTCTTGATCTTGACCTTCTAATTTCAGGAAGACTGAGGAGGGTTAAAAGTAATTCATTTGGAAGATTCTTTGTGAAACCCACAGTGTATTGACACTTAACTCTAGGGCTGTGTTTATTACCAGCAATGTTAATTGAGGGAGGCAGTGCTTTGACCAAAACAGCTGAAAGCAGAAGACGTTGGACACATGGACCCACGCCACAAGATTGCATTTCTCTGTGGAGAAAAAATATGATATCATTTCTGGTCTCCCCAAATACAGTTAGCAGATTTGTTTTTTGTTTTTTTTCCTCCTTCGGAGTAAAGCAATGATAACTTTAGAAGGGGAAGATTATCTCACATAGTTCCATAGCGTTTTCTGTCTCCATTCTGGTGATGAATTAGTTGCCCATTGCTCCCTAACATTACCCCCAAAGTTAGTGGCTTAAAACAACAAACATTGTTTCACAGTTTCTGAGAGAACCACATAGCTGGTGGCTCTGGTTCAGGGTCTCCAATGAAGATATTAGATGAGGCTGCAGTATCAGGGAGTTTGACTGGAAATGAAGGGTTCACTTCCAGGATGATTCGCTCACATTGGTAGCAAGTGGATACTAGCTTTCTATTGGGGGGTGTCTTATTATCACCCCATATGGGTCACCTTACTAAAGGGCAGCCAGCTTGCCTCAGAACAATTGATCCCAGACAGTGGGAAGGTGCACCCAAGATCAAAGCTGCAATCTGTTTATAATCTTGAAGTATTAGCCCATCTATCTCTCTTACAAATTCACTTAACCAGGAGTGATTCATTATTGAGGCTTACAGGGGTGGTGGCAGGGGATGAGGGAGAGAGGGGATTCAGCTCCATTTCTTGGAGAAAGAAGTAGCAAAGAATTTGTGGATATATCTTTAATTCCCCCACAATGCCTTGCCCAAATTCTTAGCTTTTGTAGGAGGAAGCACATAAAATAAATATATTCCTGTTCAGCTCTTTCACATACTAGTGAAACTGGTAAAAACTGGTAAAGAAAAATCTCTCTGTTGCTTTATCTCATCTTTTACTGATAGTGTTCACTATTTTCTTTGCTGCCCCTCCTCCTCTGTTTGCCTTAAAATGTTGGAGTGTCTGCGGCTGCTCAGGGTTTCTTATTTATGTGTATGCTCTCTTTACTAACATCCTCTAGGACAATCCTTTATCCACCTCCCCCATTCTCATAATTCTTATACGACTGTCTTCAGCTCTGACATCCCCCTGAAATCCCAGATTTATAAGTATATCCAGTTTCTCTTAAAAATTATTTTGATTGATTTCAGAGAGGAAGGAAGAGGAGAGATAGATAGAAACATCAATGATGAGAATCACTGATTGGCTGCCTCCTGCACACTCTCTACTGGGGACGGAGCCCACAACTTCGGCATGTGCCTTGACCGAAACTGAAGCCATAACCTCTTAGTGCTTAGGTTGATATCTAACCACTAAGCCATACCGGCCGGGCTCCAGCTGCTCTTTGACATCTCCACACAGATTGCATGAATTTAAAACGGATCATGGCCAACAATTCTGGATTCCCCTGCTTCTTTCCCAGCCTTTTTTTTTTTTTAAATAAATCCACCCAGTTGTTTAAGCACCTCTTTATCTTATGTCTAATCCCACAGCAAGTCTGTCAGCACTTCCTTCAATATCTTTCCTACATCTACCAAACTTTCTCCATCTCCACTGTTCCTAGTTCAAGCTACCTCTCTTCACATTTGAACCATAGCAATTGCCTCTTAATGGGTTTTCAACCTTCTTCTCTGGCTGTTGTAAGTAGTCTATGTTGGACAGCCATGGTAGTATTTTGCAAATGAAATCAGTTCTTGTCACTTCTCTGTTTAAAACTCTCTAGGACTTTCTAATTTGTTTAGAATAATAAACCCAAACTCCTTACTCTAACTTAGAGTTTCTTTCATTCTTTTTTTTTTTTTTTTTTTTTTTTACATATTTTTGTTCCTGCCCACTAGCCAGCTAGCCAGCTATACTGTCTCTCTCCTGTCTCTTTCACACACACATAATACGGTTTGATAAAAAAAAAATCTGAATTGGAATTTAAATCTTACTTCAATTGTAACTAAAAAATTAGAATATGTAGCCCTTTGTCCCATCTATAGAGAGGAAGAAGACCACTCTCAGCAATCAGGAAATGTCAGCATCACTCTGGCGGGACACACCGTTACTGTGTTACTGTGAAGGGCCCCACAGACACCCTGTGGAGGGACTTCAATCACATCAGTGTAAAACTCAGTCTCCTAGGAAATGAGAAGCAGAGGCTCCTGGCTGGCAAATGGTGAGGAAATAGAAAGGCACTGGTCACTGTTCGCACTCTCTGCAGTCAGGTACAGAACATGATCACGGTGTTACACTGGGCCTCTGTTACAAGATGAGGTCTGTGTACGCTCACTTCCCCATCAATGTGTTGTTCAGGAGAATGGTTCACTTGTTGAACTCATACATTTCTTGGTTGAAGAATACATCTGCAGGGTTCAGGTGAGGTCAGGCATTGCCTGTTCGGTATTTCAAGCCAGGATATCAGAACAATTTTGGATGGTATTTATGTTTCTGAAAAAAAGAACAGTTGAGCAGACTGACGAATAAGATCTAAGTTGGCCAGCTATAGAAACAGCGGATGAGTCCTCAGAATTATTTACGATATTTTAAAGATGCAATAAAATCTGAGTATTGATTTAAAAAAATAATTAGAATACATAGTTTGAATAGTGATTATGGGAAACAATTGGACAGAATACCTAAGTCAGTCATATCCCATAAAAGTGAGGGAGATTTTCTGTTTGTGCAGACTTTGTAAAAAATATATATTATAACTATATTTGGGACCAATAAGTTGGGCACACCAGTAGGACACTCTGATTTAATGAATAATAGATGGGATCATACATTTTGTGAATGATGAGAAGATAAATAAAGATGGCAATCTGTGTTATTAAAAAAGGTGTATTCAATGGAAAAAACTACACATTGCTTAGGTATATTAGCACATACTGTGTGCACATGTGTATCTGTGTTTTGTGTGTTTAGATGCATAGATGTGATTATGTGCATGTTGTGGATAAATATGCATGTTTCAATGCATTAGCATGTGTCTGAGTATCTGTGTGTGTGTGTGTGTGTGTGTGTGTGTGTGTGTGTGTGTGCCTGTGTGTGTCTGGTGTGCCTCTGTGTATAAAGGGCCATCCTGATGGATAGGCAGATTGGGCAGAATAGACAGCTCCCTTGAGAATCTGAGGGACTACAGGCATCTTCTCTCCCAACATTAATACATCTCTAGAGACTCATTAGATCTAAGTGGTCTATTTTCAATTGCAAATATGCTGGGAGTAGTTGCATTGCTCATCTGTAACTTCCTGTGAGTTATGATAATTAGGTTGTGTTCCTCCTAACACTTGCTGACAACAATCAGAGATCTGAACCAATGCAAGAGTCTCAGCAAAGAAAACTAGGGACCCTTGGGTGGTGGGTAGGTGGCTTGATAGCTGAGATGACATTTCCTGAATGATCTCCCTGGATCACAGAAATTCCTTCTCATCCATGGAATTGGCCAACACCGGGGAATGAGAGAAAACAGAAGGAAATTCAGAGGAAGCCGATGAAAAAGTCAGTTGCTTCCCTGTTTTGCTGATTGCCACACATGGCTGGTCCAGTCTGGGCTTCAGAGGTTCCCAGGTGCTCTTTAGAGTTAGTCACTCCTCCTTTATTCAGAGCAGTGGGGGGCAAGTTGATTCCCAGGTGATGCAGCAAACCCTTGGTGAGCACAAGCAGAGGACAGCAAGGAAGCACACTCAGTGACTATTCCATGCTCAGCCACACACTGCCACACAGAATGCCTTTCAGAGAGGGGCCACTGGCCCTTCCCACCCAGGGCTTCTCCCTTCTGCACTCTAGTTCCCTCCCTTACGTCCCTTCCTCCCTCCCTCCTTCCTTTCCTTCCCTCCCTCCTTCCCTCCTTCTTTCCTTCCTTCCTTCCTTCCTTCCTTCCTTCCTTCCTTCCTTCCTTCCTTCCTTCCTTCCTTCCTTCCTTCCTTCTTTCCTTCCTTTTTTTGTTAATCCTAACCTGAGGATACTTTTCCATTGATTTCTAGAGAGAGTGGAAAAGAGAGGTAAAGAAAGAGAGAAACATGGATCTGAGAGAAACATATCAATTGGTTGCCTCTAGCATGAACCTTGACCATGGCCAGGGCTAGGGCCAGGGAGGAACCTGCAACCAAGGTCCATGCCCTTGACCAGAATCAAACCCGCAACCCTTTGGTCTGCATACTGACGCTCTATCCACTGACCCAAACAGGCTAGGACCATATCTTCCTTTCTTTCACTAGTGACAGCCTTCCTGTTTTTCCTGCAACTCCAACTTTTCCTTCCCCATCCACCAGATTGGAACATGCCATATTACATCCCATCAAATAGAGAAAATATAAATCTCACCTCCTTTCACCCCTACTCCCTTAGAAATTTCATCTCAAAGCTGTCCTTCGGAGTCAAGCAGCTCAAGAATGTTTGAGTCTCTAGCTCGGTCTCAGTTTTGTGCTCACTACACCATGTCCTGTGCTTTGGCTCAGTTGAACAGTGACTACTCTGGTGCCAGATGGCCCCACCATTTTCAGTCCGTGCCTTACCCGACAGACATTTCCTCAGCGTTCCTTGAGGTGAGCCTTCCCTTGTCTTGGACATACCTCCACAGTCTCCTGGCTACTCTTCCTCACACTTCTTTTTAGCTCCTCCTGGGTATTTCCAGGAATCCTTCTCTCATTCTCCACTTTATTCCTTTCCCTTGGATTTAATACTTCCTACATGATGTTGATTCCCAAAAGGAATAATTCTCAAATCCTCTTCTGTGCTGTGTACCCCTGGATCTAACTGTTTACTTAATGACCAAAGAGAGAGACCTCGGGGGTGGGTACATTTTCAAAGCCAGAGTCAGCAACATGGGGTTATAGCCACCTTTTGCAAATAATTTTTGTGTGTGCAACTTTAGGTAAGTTATGTGACATTTCTATGTTTATGGAAAAAAAATGACTCTATAAACTAGAAAAGCTAGTAGTAAATGTTTTATAGGGCTTTTCTGGTGATAAATGAGTTAATACATTTAAAGCTAATAAAAATTGTGGCTGGCCCAGTTAAATATTTAATAACTATTAATACTAAGCATTTAATAAATATCTACTAATTTTTATTATTATTGCTTTATTTGCCTCCTCCTCTTGGGTGATTCATGACATATTCAAAGCAGAATTCCTGATCATCCCAGCAAATGACACTTCCTTCCGCTCAGCTACTTAAATCAGAAATAACAGCTTTCTAGAATTTTCTCATGCTGATACCAATTACTACCAAGTCTCCTTGGCTTTAACTCCAAAATGTCCCTTAAATTGTCTAATTTTCTCTATATCTGCCTTATCGTGTCTCTCACTGGAGTCACTGAACTGGTTTCCTAATTGGTCTCCTTGATTCCTCTTGTGTCATTTCCCCCAATTCTTCAGCACAGCAACTAGAATGTTCCTTTAAAAGCATAAGATGGATTTTGTCACTCCTCAGCTCAAAATTCTTCCTAGTTTCTCACTGGACTGAGGATAAAGTCCGAAATCCTTGAGTAAAGGGGTCTGTAAGTTCATGCATGACCTTTGCCATGTCCACTTTCCAGTTCATAGTCATCCCCTCTCACTCACTCTGGCTCAACTACACAGGCCTTCTAACAGGTTTGCACATGTTACCAGAGCTTTTCTGTCTTGGGAATTATAGGTTTGTTTCTAATGTCTGGTGCCTGAAATGTTTTTTCCTAATTTTTGGATAATTCCCACTTTTCATTTAGGACCAAATAAATGTCAATTCCTCAAACATAACTTTTCTGCAATGAGAATGCCTCTGTTATCTCTTTTGTAGTAGCCCATTATGTTCCATTGCCACAATTTGCAATTACATATTGCCTATATGTTTATTTGATTAATGATAGTGTTTTCAATGATGCAGACACTACAATGATAGGAAATTACATTTGTCTTTTCCACTGTTTTATTTCAAGTGACTAGCAAAGCAGTGCCTAATCAATATTTGTTGAATTAACAAAGTGGATTAATGAATTCTGGCTTATAAAAATAATTAAAAGTGCCCAGCCAGAGTGCCTTAGTTGGTTGAGCATTATCCTGTGCACTGATAGGTTGCTGGGTAGATTCCTGGTCAGGGTGCATACCTGGGTTGCAGGTTAGATCCTCTGTTGGGGAACATACTGAAGGCAACCAACCAATTGATGTCTCTCTTCCTCCTTCTCCTCCTTTTTTTCCTCCTCCTCCTCCTCTCTCTTCCCCTCCACTTCCCCTCTCTAAGCAGTTCCTCAGAATTAAAAAAAAATACTTAGTGGTAATTTTAACAATAAAAACCACAATAATACAGATGTAAGAACAACAGAAGATGCTCCTAAACTTGTATTTAAGTGATGAAAGCAGAATTATGTGTTGGATGCAGGTTTAATAATAAGAGTCTGGTACAGGGGAAGAGTTCAGTTTTGCTGTCAGACCTGGTTTGAATTCCATCTTAATCACTTACCAGTGCCATGATTGGAGCCAGTTACTTAACTCCCCTGACTTCCGGCCCCTTGCTTGGGAAGCGGTTGGTTATCCTAATAGCAGCAGAAAATTGCGAGGGAATAAGTGGCTCCTGTTAGTTGCTTAGTGAATAGATGTTCACTGCCATTTTTACTGAAAGACCTTTATTTTCGCCACTTAACTATGAAAGGGAAAGATACAGAAACCAAGAATGATAAACTAGTCATTAATTTAAAACAACTGGAAAAATTTTGCCCCTGAATCACACCAAGGCCTGAAGTAATAGTGGAAGGAAACAATTAAAATCCATGAATTTTACGGAAATCAAATAGATCGGTCCTTTACATTCACAGGGAGAATCTATGGGTGCTTCCCAGGCCTGGAGTGCTCTTTGCGCGGCTGGCTCTTCCTTCTGTAGTTCTCGTGTGTGTCTCTTAACCCAGAGGCCTTTTCTCCAACACCATATTAATGCCTCCCTCCGCCCCATCACATTTCACTGCTGATCTGAGCACTACACTGTTTTCCCAGAATGTATCTCGCTCTACATTAGGTCCCTTAACTTTCTACCTGTTTTGGGTCCAAGTCATCAAGGACGTTATAGATAGCGAAGGGTGGCAGAACATGCCATACCGAAACATGCCTCTTCCTTGTAGTGATTATTTTGATCTGCAGGCACTTGAAAAACAGAAAATAAAGGGACACTTTCTCTGAACTCTCTTACTTGGGTAGACATCTGTCCTCCAAAGGAACTCAATGGCCATAAGTCCTCTCCCTAGGAATTACATCAACTCCTGTCTTAAGAGAGGGGATGGGAAGAGAACACCACACCTGGACAAACTTTGCCACATAATATCATAATTCCCATCTAGTTTTCTAAGGGCCTATCCATCCTCCCTAAAAACCATTTACTCTCTTCTTAGAGGCTTACATCCCCCAATTCTTCCTTTCCCTAATAAAATGTATTTAATCCCGAATTCTAGGCCACCTCAGAGGGCTATTTTCCCTGGGTTTCTCCCTGATGTATACACACTAATAACCTATTTGTTTTCCTCTTATTAATCTGTGCTTTGTTATAGAAAGTCTCGGCTGAGCACTCAGAAGGGTGGAGGGTAAATTATTTTGCCTCTCCTGTGATATCAACAAGGGTGAGATCTTGTTATCATTTCATCCTAGCACCTAGCACGTGCCTGAAACATTCACAAAGGAATGTACTGAATGTACTCACAAAGGAAACGAATGACTTCCTCCACAACTTGAGTGTCCATATGCTCCTTCACAATAGTTTTAGTCATAGCTGACATATAATGCGAGAACCATTCCTTTAAAAATTCTTCCTTATTAGAAAGCTCTTGAAATTTACATAACTTGTAGCTACAGGCAATATACTGTCCAACCTTTTTGTTTTTTTAAAAATGTTTTTCTTTTATTTTATCATTGACAATATTACAGATGTCTCTCATTTGCTCCTTTTTTGCCCCCTTCCATCCCACCCTCATCCTGCCCCAGCCTTCCCCATACTATTGTCCGAGTCTGTGGGTTATGCTTATCTATTTGGTTAATCTCTTCCTGTCCTCTGCCTCCCTAATCTCTCTCTCCCTTCCCACTGAGGTCTTTTATTCTGTCCGTGCATCCATACCTCTGGACCTGTTTTGTTCGTCTATTTATTTTGTTCTTTAGAGTCCACTTATAAGTGAGACGAAGATATCTGCCTTTTTTTAACTGACTTATTTCACTGATTTTCACTGACTTATTTCACTGATTTCTCCAGGTCCCATCCACACTCCAACAACTTTCCCGAGTTGCATTTCACACTGTTTAATATCCTGGAAGCATTTATAATATTCCCTTTGAGTGGAAGATGCTGTTTCCAAATCTCCACATGGAGTCGTGTACAGCGATTAACATGGACTGGATAGCGTGGGCTTGTGTATATCTCTGTGATCCTTGTTAAGTTACAAAGTTCAAAGAGAGAGATGGAACCAGTTGAAAAGGAGGGAGAAGAATAGCACAGAAGCTCATAGAAACATTTAGAAAACAAGACTTGGAAATGCTTGGTGTCTTTTTTACTTCCCTGGCAATAAAACAGAAGCAGAGTTTGCTTTTCACAACCTCACTAACCGAAGTGATTACCTTAATGTTTGATACAAATTTAGCTAAGAAGTGGATTATTATTAATATTTTTTAAATCTATGGGTTGCTTTACTTAAAGGTAACCAAATAAGGCACAGATTCTCAATACATTTGCACGTGAATAAGCAATGAGTTTCTCTTCATATGTGTACTCAAAGTCACTGCTATCTCATCTCTTCCCTGAACCAGCTCATGCAGGTTTCGGCACTCTCAGCATTTAGCTTTAGATAAAAGGACAATGCTATTTGCTAATCCCAAGAATGCTACTTTTGAAAACTCTTTTCAGGAAGATTCGCTTAAAAATTCTACCCATAGCTATGATATATATATTTTTTATAATCAACAAAGAAAAAGCCACCAGAAAATATAACGGTTACTGGCAAGACAAAGACTCCTTCCACATTTCATTAAAATGCGTCAGTTAGTGAAATAATGGAACTCCGCATTCTGCCTGTCTCGTGTGTGTGTGTGTGTGTGTGTGGGGGGGGGGGGTGTATATATATATATATATATATATATATATATATATAATATCTTCCTCCCTCATTTTCTCTCCTTTTTAATCTGAGGCATAAAAGGATTTCATAAGAAAACCACCACATAAATTATATGTTAATCTATAATTTAAAAATAGAAATGTATGTATAAGAAAGCTCCCAAGAACTTATATTTTTATAGCAGTATTTTATATTACTTTATATGTTTCTATTATGAGAAGTGCACTGGATGCTTAAGTTAATTTATTATTATTATTTTTGGCTTCCTCTTATAAAAATCATTTGTTGAGACTGTGCTCTTACAATACACTTAGGGCATCAGTATATTTTCTCTGTTATAAGAAGAAATGGAGAAGGGAAGTACCACAGATTAAAAAGAAACCATAGTCATTCTAAAGCTCATTTGTATTTAAATTTTGATATGGTCAGGAATTACTATAGAAATGTACTCATCAGAGATACTCAGATACATAAGGTGAGGCATTAATACTCTCACTTTTTGACTTGTGGACTTAACCCTGTTCTCCTAACTTGACTTTATTATAATCATTTCAGTATTCAGTGTAACTTCAAAGTTCAAATAGTTACACTTTGAGACTAGAGCTAATGAGGGAAATGTCCAATTAATTTCAGATAATCCTATAAAAATTTATAATCCATATCTAATAGTAAATACAGTGTAATCAAACTAAGTTCTCAGAACTTTGCCAATGAATTGGATTCTATATAACCTAGCTAAAGAAACTGACAGGATGTTGAATTCTGTCCAGTCTTTCAAGCTCTGTATTTTTCAAAGGATATATACATTCAGGCTCCTCCAGTCATGCATGGTTCCATTGTTTTCTTAGTCTCTCATCAGTGGCTTGTGCATTTTGTTTTCTATACTAGTAAGACTGTTGAATATTAATAAGTCCCTTCTTTGCAAATTAAAGTGTGATTTTTTTTATATTAGGGTTTACCTGCTGTATATTCCTACTTTGGAAAATAACTGAAATGAGAATTTTTATCCTTTAGAAGACAATTTGAAGATGCTTTGTGTCACTGAGGCAAATATTTGTAAGTTATCATGTTCAAATGGATTTGACAATGATGAACCATAAGTAATATTAATTTTTTATACATTTTTAAAAATCATAACCGCACCTTAATTTTTTATGTAAAGGAAGTTTTGGGCACAACATTAATACTTGTGATAAACACATTTACCTTTTGAAAAGTAAGAAAGGAAACATTGAGGTGAAAGGTAAAAAGATATTATTAATGGGCCAGTGCTACATGGAACATAAAACAAGCAAACGATGAAACACAAGGAAGAAGTTTTATGACAAGTACTTATGCCCCAAGTACCATTTTAAAAGGTACATTAAATTTTTTACAGTTCTGTGTAAATCAGATGTCTGTGTTTATACCTTTAGGGAAGCTTTCCATTTTATTAAGAGCAAATCAAAAATATCAACAACTTACAGAAAAATTTTGGAATTCTTTGTGAGGGTGAAAACAATCTAAAATCTAAGGAATTTTTATTGTATCATATTAACTTGAGACACTGAATTATGCCATTACATTGCCTATCTGAATCTTATTTTGCATGTTACTAAGTGCCATTGTTGTGCTACAGAATCTTTGCTTGCCATCATTTGAGGAAGATACAAAAGATAATTGAGAGTGGTAATTGTTGCCAAAACCGGTTTGGCTCAGTGGTAGAGCGTCTGTCTGCGGACAGAAGGGTCCCAAATTTGATCCCAGTCAAGGTCATGTACATTGGTTGTGGGCACATCCCTGGTAGGGGGTGTACAAGACGCAGCTGGTTGATGTTTCTCTCATCAACATTTCTAGCTCTCTATCTCTCTCCCTTCCTCTCTGTAAAATATCAATTAAAAAAAAATATATAGTGGTAATTGTAATTTTTACCTAATTCCAAAATCTTTCTCTTCTGGGAGAAAGAGCTCCAGGACTTGGACTATGGATCAACTCTGTGTTGCGGCTATCACTGCAGCCCTGACCAACTGCTTGCACATTTTGGCAGGCTTTGTTCAAAAATGGAGACAATGCCCTAACTGGTTTGGCTCAGTTGATAGAGCATTGGCCTGGGGACTGACGGTCCAGTCATCCAGTCAGCCATTCAATCAACCAAAGCATAATATGCTAATGATATGCTAAGGTTTCTCAACTGCTTGCTATGACAAGCAATGACCACCAGGGGGAAGACGCTCAAACTGGTAGGTTAGCTTGCTGCTGGGATCTGGCTTAGTGGGACCAAGTGAGGTGGGCCAGACACATCCTGGAGCCCTTCAGTGGTCACTCTCCACTGGCTAACCTCCCGCATCCCTTCCTGGCCCTGATTGTGCAGCAGTGAGGTCCCTTGACCTGGCCTGCACCCTCTTGGGGAATGTTGGAAAGCCAATTTCAGTCCAATCCTGCAGGCCAGGCCAAGGGACCCCCCTGGTGCATGAATTTGTGCACTGGGCTTCTAGTATTATATAATTATCTTAAGCAAATATGCTATTCAAAAATAATAATTCCAATAAGGTAATTATTTTTCACAAGTAAAAAATCTTTCTCTTTAGAGAATGTTTAGCTGCACTAAATACAACCAGCACAGGTAGATAGAAATTTAAGCTATTTTTTTTTTAATATAGTGTGTTTGCACAATTGTGTTGAAAATTCTGGTGAAGTTTAAACTGTACAGAGCACTAACCCTTTTTGTATCTGTGAGTTAATAAAATAAACAGCTATTAACACCCTAGGAAGAGATGCCTTCATTGTGAATCTCTGAAAAGTCATTTATTTGATAGCAAGACCATTTTTTATCCTTTTGAGCACTCTTGCTGGCAGACATTGATATAACTCTCTGGAGGCTCTTCCCAAGTCCATATTGTAGCTAAGATGAAGGAAGAGGGAGGTAAATTGAACCTTTTTAATGCAAGATTGACATATCAAAAAATCAAAGCCCATAAGCAAAAAGAATTAATAAAGAAAAAATAGACTATCTAACAGAAGGACCACTAGTTAAAATCACTGTCTTTACTAAATGATTTATTCTGTTTTGTTCTTTTTTATTTTATTTTATTTTTTAAAATAAATCTTTATTGTTCAGATTATTACAAATGTATTCTCCCCCCTCAATTGCTCCCCTCCACCAGGTTCCCACCCCACCCTCTGCCCTTTCCCCAACCTCCATTGTCATCATTCATAGGTGCACAGTTTTTGTTCAGTCTCTTCCCACACACCCCACTCCCCTTCCATAGTTCTGATTCTATTATATTCACCAGTTAATATTGCTCATCAGATTTTTTAATTCCCTTGGTTGTTAGTTTCACTTATTGATAGTTACATATTTGTTGTTCATAATTTTTATCTTTATCTTCTTCCTCTTCTTAAATAACCCCCTTCAGCAATTCATATAATTCTGGTTTGGGGTGATGAACTCCTTTAACTTTTTTTTTATTTGTGAAGCTCTTTATCTGGCCTTCGATTCTGAGTGATAGTTTTGCTGGGTAGAGTATTTTTGGCTGTAGGTTCTTGCTATTCATCACCTTGAACATTTTTTGCCATTCCTGTCTGGCCTGCTTGGTTTCTGTTGAGAAATCAGCTGACAATCATATGAGTGTTCCTTAATAGGTAACTATCTGCTTTTCTCTTGCTGCTTTTAATATTCTCTCTTTGTCTTTTGCTCTTGGAATTTTAATTATGATGTGTCTTGGTGTGGTCCTCTTTGGATTCCTTTTGTTTGGGGTTTTGTGCGCTTCCTAGACGTGTAAGTCTATTTCTTTCACCAGGTGGGGGAAGTTTTCTGTCACTATTTCTTCAAATATGCTTTCAGTATCTTTCTATCTCTCTTCTTCTGGGACCCCCATAATTCTGATGTTGGTTCACTTAAAATTGCCTCAGAGGTTTCTTATACTATCTTCAACTTTCTGGATTCTCTTATCTTCTTGCTTCTGCAGAGGAGTGTCCTCTGACTCTTTGTGTTCTAAATCTTTGTCTTGATTCTTGTGATCTTCCAGTCTGTTTTTAGGACTCTATGTAATATTTTTTTATTACAATGTTTTCTTTATTTCTAGTTGATCCTTTTTTATTTCTAGTTGATCCCCTTTCATATCCTCATAGGTCTCATTTATTTTATTGGCCCCCCTTTTTTAGGAAATACTTGAAAAACCTTATAACTGTAGTTTTTAACTCAATGTCCATTCTTTTCTTTTCCTCCATCTCCTTCTTTTGTCTCCTGCCTCTTCTCTGCATTTTAGTTGTTTCCCTGATTTGATGAAATAGTTTTGTGTGCTAGGTGTTCTGGTAGAGCCCAGTAGCACAGTCTTCCCAGTTACCTGAGGTAGACAGTCTTGGTGTAGCCCTTTGTGGGCTGTGTGTGCAATCTTGTTGTTAAGACTTGCTTATTGTTGGTATCACTGGGAAGTGTTGATCTCCAAGTCAGTTGGCTGTGAAGATCAGCAGTGTCTCAACTAGGAGGGCTTCTGTATTCAGCTTGGATGGGGCGGAGTCTCGGGGTGGCGCAGACAAGCTTTGGTTCCCTGTCAGTCTTGCCTAAGGAAAGTCCTATTTGAGGTGAGTTCCGCAAGATTGGTTGCAGGCGCATGCACCTCTTTGGTAAAGGCTCAGACAAGCTTTGGATTCCAGTCAGCCCCTCCTTAGAGAAAGCCAGATTCTGGGAGAGCTTCTGTGCTCTGCTTGGATGGGGCAGAGTCTCAGTGTAGTGCAGACAAGCTTTGGTTTCCCGTAGGCCCCTCCTTGAGTCCCGCAGTAATGGCCACTGGCTTCATACACCTCAGAGAGATCTCTGCCTGCTGCCTGACAGTCCTGCCTCTCCCTGACTGGGGCCGTCTATTAGAGCAATAGGGTGATTCTGTTTTCCTCCCGAACAAGAAAGCCAGCTGCGCGTTAGCTGTCCACCCTCTCTGTGCACCGGGAGCAAGCCAGCAGCGAGCTCTGCAGCTGCCTTTTTCGCTCGCACAGTTCTTTACGCCATCACAGTTTCTGAGGCTCAGTGTACCTTCTCTCTCCTTCCCTGATGGTAGAGCCTCCTCTCAGCTAGCCGTCTGGTGCTTCAGGGCAATGTTTCCCCTGTTTTCCAGGTCTAAACTCAAATTTGTTGTGGTAGGCTGTATTCGGGTGTCTCCCCTATGCCGCCATCTTGGTTTCTCCTGTTTTGTTCTTCTAATTACCTTGTAACTTTTTTTTATTTTTATTATTTTATGTCCCTTCCTGGATAGAAGCCACCAACCATCGATATGTTCATATTTTTAAGAATGAATACAAACCTATGAGTATGTGTATGAATATTACATATATATACCCACAGAGACACATATACACAAACAAATAAATCACTCTGTCTGTTTTCTTAGATAGAAAAGAGTCTTTGACTAAGAATCTATTGAATTCTGACCAAGGTTATTACCTCATAACCGGTCTTTCCTTAACTCAAGTAGTGGAGGTCAAGGAGTTCATAAGGTTCAGGCAGCAGCTTCCTCTCTGGCCCACACTGTGCGAGAAGCCAGTGGCTTGTAGGGTACAGGCTAATGAACTGTGAGTCACACCCTTCAGAGAGCGCTCTATTTGATTGTATCATGTATAACACACCACATGTTTTTAACTACACGGCATCCTTTTTTAATGACCAAAAAATCTTGCAACAAAATTAAATTATCATAATTAGTAACTAGAGAGTTGGAATTGCCAAGGTATTTCCAAAAACGCTCATTGAAAGTAGTGACACTCTTTTTATCTTTAAATGCTATTAACAAAACTGCCTGACTTCCCATTGTTGGCAGAACTACTCTCTCCGCTGGTTTAGACTAGATTTAACTGTAACGATTGATGGGTTCTTGGAGTGTACATGTTATAGAGTTCTCCTAGATATGTATTAAGAATGTGGCACATTCTAGGGTTTGGAAAAGGAGAAAGTCTAAGAAAAAAAGGGAAACAACCAGCCATGTCATCCTGTTCAAGCATGCACATGTTTTATTTAAGTATTCTCCAAAGGTCTACTTTTCCAGCATAATGCAGATTGTAGGCTACCCTTTAAAATAAAGACATATGAGTTTCAAACCGAATTGCCAAAAACAATGACCTTGGTTACTCCATATGGCACACAGAAATAATTACATTTCACTTACAATACAGATGCACTTAACACAGTCATCAAGAGTCATTCACCACCAACACAGTATATTTTTAAATCACCTAAAACACCAAAAAGTTTCTTTTTCTTTTCCAAAAAGTCTAAACAAAGTAACAGTTTGGGATAAATGATAAGTTGAAAAGGAGGAAGAATCGTCAACTGAAATATTAATATAACTGAACTGCATTTTTTAAATGTAATATCCAGAACATGAAAATAGAACTTCTCATTGGGAATCAAAAGACCTAGGTGTTCTCGATGGTGGTTTCTTTAGTCTACTTTTTAAAAAGATTTTCAACAAATGTCGTCAAAGAAGTTTCACTATATATTTGCTCTAGAAGCATAAAGTGGCATGAGGCAGGTGTTAATATAATCGTTAGTATTCACACTCCAGGAAGGTTAGTAACTTTTTAAAAGACATTCTATAAACAAAGACAATTCTTCCCTAGAGAGAGAAGTTTGTCTTCCTTTCTCTCAGCAAATGCTTGTTAAAATCTACTGTGTGCACAGCATTGTTCTAGAAGCAATTCTAGAAATGGGAAGCAAGAATCTCTGGCTTCACTGGAAAATAGTTGGATTAATTCCTTTTTATGATAAATTATGATAAGCATTTAAAAATCTCTACAGTAGAGGGATAATTATTAATTAGTTCCATGTATGAAAGCTAAACTTTATTCCTTACACTGGTGGTTTGAAATAAACAAAACTTCTCATTTGACATAAGACATTTTTACACTGTCACGTGCAGACATGTCTGCTGATATATTTTAAAGGTGAAAAAGTATCAAGACTTTTTACTGAAATGTCCATAGAGATCAACTTTGCATCATCCAACTCGTGTCCTCCTGACTGAGTGGAGAAAATGACTCCTCGCCATTTACAGGAACCTTTCTGAGATAAACTTGGGTTGCCTTTCCAGTGGCCTAGAAAGCGTGCTTTCTCCAAAAATTGTTACACAAAGCACTTCAGTTTATCTCTGCATTTCAATCCACATGAGTTATTCTCAAAATTTATTCCAGATCGAAAGCAAAATAAATAATACATCAAGTGAGATTCTGGGAACATTGATCCTGTGATAATAGTCCCAGCCAGCTCTTTGTACGAAACATACAGTACTATATCCAATAATTGGGCTTTTCCATGACAGCAACGAGGTTAGAAATAATTCATGGATATGAACTCCTTTTTCCTAATTTTTGACGATAGGATTCTTGATGATAATGGACTTACAAGATGATTTGTTGGAGAATACAAAAGTAGGAAAGTCTATTGAACTACAAAACATTAGTCCAGTTGATGACAATAAATCCAAAAGAAAGGTTAGCATGGGAACAAGAAATGCACTGTCATGGGGATACAAGTGGATCAAAGAATATTACTGAGAAACATGTGTGACACAAGAGGTTGGCATTAAAAAGTTATCTAAAACCTGGCCACGCTAGACAATTTTCTATGAATGTGGCTCTTACAGAATTTATGAAAATCTGGAAAGTCTCACAACAAAAACCCCGATTCCTGATACAACAGGTGTGTAATGAGTTATTGCAGTTGTAACAGTATCTAGGTGCAAGGTAAAATGATAGTACTGCACTATCTGCACACTTTAGATTTATTATTGAGCATCCCCATGAGAAATGCTGCAGTTCCAACGGGAGTTTATTTGCACAGCCCACCATGGGATGCCGACATCCAGCTTGTAGCAAGTGCACAGAAATCCCCCCTCTCTACATTTATAGTTTATCATGCCTATTCTGAAGACAACATAAGGAAACTGAGATCACTACTCCAAAGAATTCTAGCATGCATTATGATGGTTTCCTTCAGTCAATACAAATGTGTTGCGTGAATTTTTCAATATGCAATAATCTTCATCATAGCCAATGTTCATGGTTTTAACAGGAAAAATTTTTATCAAAATGTTTTCCATATTTTTTTGTTTTGTTTTGTTTTGCATTCAACTGGAACATTAGGTTCAAAGATTTATTTTATTTTATTATAAAAGAGTTCTGGTCATAAGAAGCATCAATAGGCGGCATTTCATTGTGCTCATTCACAAAGCCAAGGGGCCACAGACTATTCCTCGGTACAACAGGTCAGACTCTAAAGAAATGCCATTTGTTGGTTTTATTTCCATCCTCTAGTTTGGAAGCTTCGCTTTTATGTCACTACCAACCTTCTTGCTTTGCTGTTTCCAGCTGCAAAATGTTTATCTTGTCTTCTTTCTTCCACATTGGAATTCTCTCCACAGCCAGGGCTCAAATTCCCCTAGACCTGATTCCAACTGTCTACAAAGCAGACACTCTGACAATGTTTCCTCCTGAGTACTCGGGAGATTCTGGCCTGTCATCTCCTTCGGGAGTGGTTACTGGAGGTGTTGGGATGCTTATTATTGCTGTAGTCACATAAGGTTGTTCACAGTTTAGTTTAACACATTCTTCCATTTTGGCATTTAAACTGGATCGGCTGATGAGGGAAGAAAATAGATTTAAGAAGGTAAGTTGTTTACTTAAAAATGTTTTGCCTGCAATAGAGGTGTACATGATGTCAGGTTTATAAGTGGCTTTTTAAATGTCTAAGAATAATTGCCATAATTTTAAAAAAGGAAGCACCAAAACCTTAACTTACAGGGTGGGCAAAAGTAGGTCTACAGTTTTCCCCATGGAAAATAATACAATAATCTATATATATAAAAGCCTAAGAGACCATTAGGCCTGGTCGAACGAATGGTCAACCGGTCACTATTATGGGCACTAAGCACCAGGGGGCAGATGTTCAACACAGGAAGCTGCCCCCTGGTGGTCAGTGCACTCTTACAGCCAACCTCCTATGGTCCCTCTCCCTGGCCCACTGGCCCCAAGCCCCATTGGGACTGGGCAAGATGGCCTCGATTGGCCCTGACCACTGGCCAGGCTGAGGGACCCCACCTGTGCACAAATTCATGCACTGGGCCTCTAGTTAATAAATAATAATGAAACTCTGTGTTTCACTTATAACTGAGAACCTATGTTTACCCCACTCTGTATGTTAAAGTGAATATTAGTCAGGTCCCTAATTATAAATGAATGTGTAAAAACCAATTGAATTTTATTCCATCAGTGTTTTTCAAACAAAATATTATATAAAAATGTAAGAAACAGGATCAGGTAAGTTTTTGAAACACTGAGTTGTGTAAAATAAAATAGTTTTCTTTGACAGAATCTCTGAGAAGTTTGAGATTATGAAAGGGATATATCCTGTAGATAAGCCTCAATGATTTGACCACAGCATCATTTCACTATCTTGTCCCTATAGGGTACCCTTAAAGTTTTCAACTTAGTAACACCCAAATGTTAAGAACCCCAAAAAGTTAGCCATTACTAATACTTAAAGACTTTCCCAAGTGGTATTCTTGCATGAGTTTAATACTTTAAATGGGGGGTTGGGGAGGGGTGATGATGAGGAAAGGAGGAAGGAGGACATATATGGGAACTTCAAACTATTTTATTTTCATAGAAAACTTAATTTAAATGTTTATGGCCTAAAATGTCTTTCTAAGCACTTATCCATTTTCTACTTTGTAGTGGTAGAATATCTTCCAGACAGAAATCTTTCATTGCTCCAACATTTAATATTCTGGTTCCAGAGATATCTGATTGATGTAAATTAACATAACCCAAATTCAGAATCTCTTCCAGGTTTTCCACAAAAATTACTGGATAGCGACAAAGAAATGGCACTGAATGAATGATTGTTACTCTAAAAAGAAAAGCTACTTCTTTGAAGAACAAAGTAAAATTATTTGGGCCAAAATGATTTTTTATATGACTTTTAAAAGCAAGCAAATAAAGAGAAACAAAGGGAAAACACCAATAGAAAAATTTCACTTCAATTGTCCATAAACTCACTACATATAACCATTTTAGCATTTCACTTATCTTTCTTTGAATTGGATTTATTTTTGTGGTTATTGTGACCAAAATATTTTTTTTGATCAGAATTGCATACTGATTCAAAAGATTTGTGCAGATATAGTTTCAGTTTTTACTGTCCCAGTGACTGTTGATTTATTTACAGGTGCTGTTGAATACTCTTTAATCATATCAGTGTCAGTTTCACTGGTCTCTTTCAGCAGTGTTAACTATCATTTCAAGCGATTTGTTTTTACCTATGGGGCTCCTGGGGATAGAGGTGTCTGTTCAAATAAGAAACAGCTGTGGAATTGAAGAGGTAGAAACACATTGGTGGCTGCCTGCCTGCCTTATCTGTTCTCTGCTCGTTTAATATCACTGCAACTACTCTATGACTCAAGGACTATTACTGTAGATCCATTTTTCTGCTTGTGACAGTCTAAGTCTTGTCTCATTCTAAACCCTAGGAAATAGGATTTAGATGCCACACATGTAGCAACACAACTGCAGGTGGAGACATGCTCTGGGGACCAGCACAGGGTGTGTCCACACAGATTGATCTACCTGTTAGAAAGCGGGTTTCTCTCCACGCATCTGATCTGAATGGTACTGAGTTCTTGCACACTGCCCCGATGGCTTCCTGATACGTTGGCACTTGGGATGCGGAAAGTTTTTTTGTGTCGTCGGGAACAGCAAGTGCCGGTGACTCCTTGTTGTGAGGAGAGGGAGGGACTATGACTTGAAGGATGGTGAACAGTCGAAACCTCCATGCAACTTTCTTCAAACATCTGCTCATCCACGAACTCGTGATTCTGTTCCAGAGGTGGGAGAAAAATGTGAAGAAAGACAGAAACACACTTTAACTTTCAAAAAGCAAAGGGATAGCTTTATTTTTAAAACTAAAACCATGTCCATGTACATGTAGACTGCAATGGACAACGAATACCATTTTTATAAAGATTAGAATATCAAAGCTACCTAATACGGGCATTTGTGGGGAAATAACATCTTTCTAGTTACACCTGGAGATTGAAACATGAAGGCTGATGTGGTATCTATTTGTAGGCTAACTTTATCTTGAAATATCACTTATTTATTTAAACTGGAGATTATAAACTAAAGAACAAAACTTGGAAACGAATATAGATAACACCCACAAAAAATGTGTAAATTCACATTGACTTATTTTTAAACAAATTAGAATTATAAAAAAGAGACTATTTTAATCCAAGTTAGATTGTTTGTTATATAAAAGCAACTATTTTCCACACGACATTGAAAACGTTTTGTAAATTAGAAAATAAGGTACTTAGGACACTTCCCATTTCTTTCGATGTTCCTATAAAATTCTCGGTGGAGAGAAATATATGGCTTATTAGTTCAACAAATACAATATATTTATCTGCAAAATGTGTCACTTTATGTCTGACTCAGAAGGGGTCAGCACTGAACTTCCCACGTCTCCTTTCTTATCTTTGTGATACATCACTAGGTGTGTTCGGAATCTCTATCTGTGTTTAGGGTTCTAGCCCCAAAGCAAATAGTGATGGAAATAATTTCCTATTCTCCATCGTAGAGAAGCACGGTGCAAAATTTGCTTTAAAGATATTTAAAGCAAAGCTTTGTTTCCTCAAATGCTTATGGAAGACATTTACCTCAGTCGTATAAAGGAAAATATTTTTGGTCTAAGCTACTAAAAAATGACTTCAATTACTATTTTTTTCCTTTGTGTTCCCGGGAATAGTCTTATAATGAGAGACTTCGCACATGCAGAATTCCACTTAACTATCTCTCAGCCTAACCATTAGCAAAACAATTGAAGCAATTCACTGGCTAATAGGAAATAGATTGTTTTAGTTACTCATTTTGTCATTTCTTTGCTGAGACAAGCATTTTGAAGTAAAGGAAATTTAACATTCTATAGTTGAAAGTCAGAGGAAAAATATGTTTAGGGAAGATAGAGTTTTATGTTAACTATTAAATTTCTAGAAAAAAAAATAGTTCAATAAGGATCCAAACTCTCTTTTCTCTCTGGCAATGCACATCTCAACACATAATGGAAGTTATAGTGCACGAGGTTCCAATTTGTCTCCTCATGGACTGGAAGTGAGAGTTCATTCTGCCGCTGGTGTCCATGTATTTTTATAGGCAGCGCAATCTCAACTATATCAATTGGCATTAAATAATTTTTTATTTAAAAAGCCCTAAGTGGTAAAACAGTAAAAAAAAATTAAAATGAGACCCTGCTAGCCATCTGTAAAGCCTAAGTCCACTGGAATTCACAGATATTTACATTAGATTCATAATAGTAGTAAAATTACAGTTATGAAGTAGCAACAAAAATAACTTTATGGTTGGGGGTCACCACACATGAGGAACTGTATTAAAGGGTCGCAGCATTAGGAAGGTTGAGAACCAGTGTAGCTGGTTTGGCTCAGTGGATAGAGCATTGGCCTGTGGACTGACGGGTTCCAAGTTTGATTCCAGTGAAAGGCACATGCCCCAATTGCAGGCCAGATCCCCAGTAGGGGGCATAGGCAACTGATCAATAGTTTTCTCTCATCATTGATGTTTCTATCTCTCTCTCCTTCTAACTTTCTTTTCTGCAATCAATAAAAGTACATTTTTTTAAAAAAGAAATGCTTCTATTTTCTCTATTTTGTATTATTGATATTCCTTTCATCCAGATATCAAGAACACTTGAACTTCATTATTTTTTTTTCTATTTAATTAGCATTTTAAAAATCAGGGTAAATTACATTTTAAAATATGTTTTTTATTGATTTCAGAGAGAGGAAATGAGAGGGATAAAGAGATAGAAACATTGATAAGAGAAAAACATCATTGATTGGCTGTCTCCTGCATGCCCCCTACTGGGGACCGAACTCAAAACTTGGCCTTATACCCTGACCAGGAATTGAACTGGTGACCTCCTGGTGCATGGGAAAATGTTCAACCCCTGAGCAGCCCCGGCCAGGCAGGGTAAATGATATTTTATAGGACTTGCAGTTGGCTATTGGAAAACAACTTTCCATCTGCATTAAACTAGTATTTTAGACTAGAGTGAGAATAGCCACTAAGGATAACATTTTAATAAGTCAAACACTTTCCAAATGGAAATGTCACAACAGTCTTTCAAAGTAATTTTGTGTTTTATTTTTTTTTAATTTTTGTTTTTGTCCTTTGATTCTATTTACCAGTGATGAGGGCAAGGAAATCTTTCCTAGGAGGACTGAGGATTCACGAAAGCAAATGGGAGTACTGGGAGAACAGTGATGCCGGCTCCTTACCGTGGTCTTTTCCAAGCAGTGCAGCAGGTGGTGGTGCTGGCTTTCAAAGCTGGAGCCGTATTTGCTGACAAAGGCCTGCTCATCCTCAGAGGACTGTGAACACAGAGAAGACAGACTCTTTTCTATCTTATTTGCAAACAGTGAGAGCCTCAACTGCATAATCTTGAGATTAAATGTCAGCATTTTATTATTATTTATTTTAGATAGAAAGGCACAGCCTTGCAGTTGCTTTTAAGTCCGAGAATCATTATTTATATTTATTTTTCAAATTAGCAATCTGGTTTTTCGTGCTTGCCTCCCTGAACAGAAAATTTAAATCTCTTCTACTCTTTCAACTACCACTTAACTTTGAAAACCCGAGAGCCATTATTTTTGGGTAGTAAAATTTAATCTAATACTTAGATAATCTTGGAAATGGCATTATGCTCACCCAAATAAAAGCTATTTTGTAAGTAACAATTATTGGAATCCTAAATATGAGAAGAAAGTTTTGAGCTAAAAGTGACTTCTCAAATTATATTTCATACTGTGCGATATTTATGACACTACATGGTCTTCCCTCTCCATTAAAAAAAATAAAAGGATACATCATGCCATCCCCTACTCCCACTCATATGAACTTTAAGGAACATAAGTAATTTTTAAATAAAACATAATTAGGTATTTGAGTCATTGAACATTTTTTTTTACATTTTCCCATGTAAAAAGGGTTCTAAAGCCAACTCTGAAGTGGTGGGGGTAATCCCCAACATCATCTAGCAGTGAAGTGGTCTGTACACTAGAGGCGTCCTACAGTTCAGCTCAATTGGGACACTGCCTACCAGGAAACAGCATCATGTTACACAGGTGAGGTCTCAGTCTTCCAAGGCTGTCCTTCACGCCCCTCTCCCCACATTAGATTCCACTTGCAGACGTAAGTAAATTATCACCTGGGCTTCTGACCATCTGGCTGTAGGTTAGAGGTTCTGGTGACCTCTTCTTGAACTTTAGATGCCCATTACAAGTGGGACAGTTTACCTGTGCTTTTGACCAACTGACTATAAATCAAAGATTCCCACAATCTGCTCCTTGAGTTTGATTAGTTTGCTAGAGCGGCTCACAAAACTCAAAGAAACATTTTACTTACTAGATTAATGGTTTATTATAAAAGGGTATACTGTGACTCAGGGACAGCCAAGTGGAAGGAATGCATAAGGCAAGGTATGTGAGAAGGGCGAGGGCATCTGGGCTCTCTGAGTGTGCCACTCTCTCAGACTGCGAGCACAAATAGCTAGATATGAATAAAGGAACGAAGCAAAGGGAATCAGACATTAAGAAACCTAATCAACTAGGAAGCTGAATCAGACATCATACCTAATAAACCAGGTAGCTGAATTGGACAGTAAGCCTAATGAAGTCTGGAAGTGACAGCTCCAGGCACACCAGGGGACCACAGCATTACCCACCAATGGGATTAACACCTCTCCCTTTCCTCTGTTGGGTGGAAGGACTAGCTTTCCTCAGGGTACAACCAGCCCACTTGTCCAGACTAAGGGGTGGGGGAAGTAACTGAACAACAAAGGGGAAATTCCTCTGCTGGGCACATGCTCAGTAGAAGCCATGATGGCGCACGGGGAGGTCATTCCACTAGGAGGCATACACAGTAAAATCTCAGATGGTCATAGGGTGCAGAGCCTCACCTGGGAAAATAATCCAGTTGGATGAGGGACATAGAACCCCAGAAGATTTAAGAAATGGATTGGTTAGGAGGAGGACAAGCTGACAAAAAATTGGGAAATTGATTGTTGATTTTGAAAGAGTGCTTGGCCCTTCCCAAGCCTGAGATAATATAATCCAACCTTTAAAAAAGTCAAGCTTTCTCTCAACTCCTGCCTCGTAACACACATTTGTGGGTTCATGTGCTCATGTTTTCTCTCTTCATAGCAGCCATGTGGGCTAGCAGCTGCCTGAGGCCCATCTGCCAGGCGAGCTCGAAGTGAGGGCTCCAAGCTGGGGCTCCAACTGCAAGCCCGGATACAGTATTGCAGCATCAGCTGAAGCACAGCAGGGAAAAGGGGCTACTAGCTGGACAGGGACAAAGGCTAAGCTGGAGTAAGCTCTGACATGGACTTAACCAATGGTGCAGCCTTTTTGGATGTTGGCCTTTCTTCTGGGCTTGATGAAAACAAAGCTGGACTTTTCCCACAGTGGGATGAACAAACGGGAGACACTGGGAACCTCCGGCAGCCTTCTATTTCTATTCCAATAAATCTTACCACTACATCTTAGCCTCCCATATGTGGGTCCTTGAAAATGCCTTTCTTGCAACTCCGTGAAAGGACCCCATTTTCACTGGCAATGAAATCTCCAACTATTACCTAACCAGAAAGCTCTCCAAACTCCCTTCCTTTGAGTTTTTATGGAGATTTCATTTCTTAGATATGGCTGAGTAAATAAATCATTGGCTTTTGGTGATTGAACTCAATCTCCAACCCTTCTCCATTCCCAGGAGGTTGAGGTGGGTCTGAAAGTTCCAACCCTCCAATCACTTGGTTCCCCTGACACCCAGTCAACAACCTTAGGTTTGGTGCTGAAGTCACCTCATTATCATAACAAAAGACATCTTTTTAACTCTCCTCTCTTAGGAGCTCAGTGACAGAAGCAGGAAGAAAACCAAATATATATTTCTTATTTGAAATCACAACATCTTATGTGGTTACATCCGAGTGTGTAAAAATCTTGCCCAACACAAATGAGAACTATGATTCACTGGCAATATCTTATAGCCCAGTTTCTAATCTGCTACCATCAATGACTGTAGGGAGAGGTTATTTAAAAATGACACTTTTGTTGTTTCCATAGCTATTTGCATAATTACCCACAATAAAATTATATGCTTAAGTAGAAATAAATCAGTATTACTTCAACAAATTGAGCATTAAAAAAAGCGAGTTGCTTGACGGTACCTGCAGTTGATTACTGAGCAAACCATTCCGTTTACTTTGCATGTAAGCATTTGCACTTCCGCTTTTGGCTGCCCGTATCCTGGCGAGTCTGGCTTTCTATAAGAGAAGGAAAATGAATGTCCTGTTAATAACGACTTGTTTTCTTAAAACAGTGCATATACTCTTGTATAATTCCAATGTCAGCATACATATGTTTAAAAACATGCCAGCTTTTTGTAATTACTGACAATTAAAATTTTCATCAGCTTGAGGCAGGTTAAGAAACTAGGAACATTCCCTGGAAAGTGGAGCGAGGGAACTGAGACAAATGGCTGAACAAACACACAAATGGCTGAACAAACAGCCAGAATGGCTCAGTAATAAATCATAAGACCCTATCTCCCTAATGAAAGATGCCTAAGAGCAGATGGTTTAAATCACTACAGTCAGGGAAGTGGATAACAAAACCAATTAGAGCCAGACTAATCCAAGATAAAGGCAACACTAACTAGAAAATGACCCCAGACACCATTATACACTAATTTTAATACATTAGTATATTGAACAACACACCCAGAAATCCAATGAGTAGTCTATTGAGATCCTTCCCTGGGATCTCCTCTAAAATTCTGGCCTATAGAAAATAGATAAAACACTCAGGACAAAGGATGCCAACACATGCTTCCTTGAGCCATCCATGCCCCCTGCCCTCAGGCGTGTATTTGTTTCTTCTATCCTAAGCTCTAAGGGTACCAACAAGACCTGCACCCAGGGAGCAATGGGCAGTGTCAGTTCATCCTGGTCTTACCCCCCCACCCACCCTCAATTCTATCTTCAGAGGTCCTTCCTTTGCCTCACTCTCCCAAATGTTAATAAATTTACTGTCACTTTCACCTGGATTCCTGTCTTAAATTTTTTCTCGAATGAGCCAGAGCCTATAGCTTGCTTGACCAGTGAAAGGTCCGGGGCCAGCACCCAGGGCGGAAGCCGTCTGGTTACAATATGAGCGCTTTATTTTAGTTAACATATCGGCAAGATCAATTAACTACTTTGGAGCTGGGTTGTGCATTTTAAAGATTGTAATTAAGTCTGTACAGTAAGATCAAGTTATTTCATTATTGTTTCTGTCAATAGTGTTAAGAGAAAAAAATAGCTGGCTGTGTTACTTATATTTTCACTTTTATTTTCCCAGTCTGAGTAACTTAATGAAATAAAGACCCAGCAAACCAGCTGCCAACTCTTTTTTACTTAAATTAATGTTCTTTAAAAATTAGTAATTAAGTTTCAGAAACCAATTGCCTTTTTTTCCTTTCTTCCTCCCTCCATCCCTTGAAAACAAAACAAAACAAAATTTAGTTAACATCTGTTCCTTCAAATAGAAACTTTTTTTTTTTCATTTTGTAATCAGTTTGGTAAATTGTCCAGGGTAGAACCCATGCTAAATAATAGGGGCTTCTAAGAAAAATCCCTGAATTTTTCCACTAAATTTTTTGTGTCACAGGTCCATACAAAAACATGCTCACCTAATTTTTATTCCACCCTTACATTTGTTGAAATAAACACAGTGCTCCTTGCTGGAGAGAATAAAATTATATTTTTTAACTTTAAAAGCACTTATGTATAGAGAATGTTCTTCAATTTAGAGGGTTTTGGGTAGCTAGTTGAATTGCTCACAGATAGATTACTAAAATGATATTATTAAGCAAACTGACTGTGTAGCCAGATTTTCAGTATTCCATTCTCCTTTAGAACTGCTGTTGTATATCTGCTCCAACTGTCATGGAATGAGTCTGATTTTTACTTCCTGGAGAGCAATCTTCTAGTGAACATTCTACTTACATAACGTGTATCTAGCATGTGTGTGTAAAGAAGCATCTGGGATATCTTGGTTAAAACATTTTTGTAAAATTATCCTATAAAGACTCCCTTTTTCTCCTTTCTCCACCCCCCCTCCACCCCCAATATCACCTTTGGTTTCTAGCCCTGGAATATTCTTTTTAATAACAATTAAAAACTTATCTAGATTTTAAAAAATAGAAAATTAATATATACATGTGTTAAAACGTTAATACTACAAACATGCAGGAAAATCAAGTCAGTCTCTCTGGATCCTGGAACTGCCTTACTCCTATGCTTCAGAGTCAACCACTGTCAATATTTCTAGATCATCTGCTAGAGGTTTACTAGGTATATAAAAGAAAGTATATGTACACGCATGTGTGTATACACGTATATTTTACTCAGTTGGAAGAATACATTTCACACTTTTACACTCAGCTCTTTTCATTCAACACAGCTTGGAATTCCTTTCATATCAACATGTGTAGATCCACTTCATTTTCTTATGGATGTATAATATACCACTGTATGAATAAAGCATCCTTTATTTGAGCTTATCTGCAAGACAGATTTCTAGAAGCAGAAGTATTCCTGGACCAAAGTGTGTGTGTGTGAGTGTGTGTGTGTGTGTGTGTGTGTGTGTGTGTGTGTTTTACTAAATTTCTTCCAAAATTGTAGTACCAAGATGGCCCTTGACCACAGCATTTAAAAGTAACACTGAAATGTCTGAAGCTCTCAAAATAACATTAAGATAACATCTAGTTTCAACTTGACTCCCTTTATCTTCCTCCATGAATTTCTTCTTTTTGTGTGCCAATTCTAGGTTAAAATAAACTTGGTAGAAAGATCACATTTATAAGTGAGGGGAAAAGCAGACAAATTTTTCTCTTTGCTGATGGTATAATATTTACATCACTTAAAATACCGAGACAATACTACACGATGAAGTTGGAAGTTGGAAATGTTTAACTTTAAGGCCATGCTCAGCCAGGGCTTCAGGCCAAACTCAATAAAACAATGGCGAGTGTCAAGCATACCTGGAAATGACTTACTAGCAGAATTGATGGTAGAAACTCAGAAAAAGTAAGTTAAATACACATTTCATTGTCAGAAAGGGGGTATTGTTGGAATTTCAGTCCCTAAGTCTCATTGGTCCCCTGGAACAGTCAATGCCTTTTTTTGTTTCTCTTCCTCACTCTTCCCCATCCTTCTTCCCTCCCTCCCTCCTCTTTCCTCAGCTCTCCTTCCTCCCTTCTTGTGAGAATAAACAAGTCCTCTTTTTTTGACAAAGAACAGTTTTAGACTGCACGACTTGGCAGTCGCCATGTTGGCCACATGGCTTGCAGCTCCCCTAGGGGCTGCCACCTGGAAACAGCAAAGGCCAACCCCTCCCTTTGAATTAGCCAATCGTGAAAGTCTGTGTGTCTAAGCTCCAATCAAGAGCAAAGGACAAATCACATGCTTAAGGGATTATAAATCTGAGCAGATGGCCTGCTCGCTCGGTGTGCTTGCTTCCAGACCATGTGTGTGCACCCCTCCACGTAGAAGTAAAGATGTTTGCCTTGCTGCCTGGATCCTGAGTATGTTTTGTGTTCTACCAAGATCCATGACTTGTGGGGCTCACCTTATTTCTAACACTTTCTTCCTGCCTTCATTTCTTCCTTTCTTTGTTCCTTCCTTTCTTCATTGTTTCCTTCTCCTCTCTCCCTTTCTCTTTCTGCAACTACTGATTGAAACTAATTTTATATCATAATTACTATATCATAGTTACTAGTTTTGCCTATGCCATTCCATCTGCATTTAGCAGTAGTTTTAGGGCCCGGTATATCTTTCATAAAAGAGACATAGAAATTAACCAAAAATAGTGTCCAGCAAAGGAAAACGAAACCTCTTTCTCATGGAAAGCATACAGATAGTGGCAACCACTACCATAGAAGTAGTTCGAAAGCTTAGGAGAAAAGAAGCAGTTATGTTAGAGACTGAATAACCATTTAGCTAAGTCATGTGTTGTGTTAGAAAAAACACACACTTCTTATCTCAATTTCAATGACCAATTATCTTCCCTTTTGGGTTAATTGGCTTAATTGTTTTTGTAGAGCACCACACCAAATATCTCTTGAATGCCAGCCCCTTGATGACCTGTGATTATATCTTTGTTTCCCGTAGGTAATTGAGAGAAATTCCTTTACAAAAATATTTTAGAAAATCACTTTACTTCTGTTCCACTCATTATGACAATCTTGGCAACTGTGGCCGAATAATTGGGAGGTTAAGAGTACCGTTCACCAGTAAGAGGAAGTGAACTCCTCCCAGCCCGCTACTCCCCGTAGGAAATACAATTTCTTTGCATGGTCAAGTACTCGCCACTATTATGAAAGTTAGAGCAAGATTTCAGTAAATATTAAGCCTATGTGAAAATAGGAGGCTTCTAAATTTTAATTAAAAATAAAGCTCATGTTGTCAGTATAAAAAATAGCTTTACAGTTATTTTCAAATTCCTAATCTGCCTTGAGAAATATTAATGGTGCTGGGGGAAAAATTGTTTGTCTCATAAGCACCTTTTTCCTATGCATCCCAATTTTTCATAACTTTATTTTTTCTCAATTCCTTAAACCTGGGGGTTTCTCAGAGTTAATTCCATAAAACTAGTACATGTTAGAGGTGAAACCGATGGTTTTAAAAGAAAAAATGGTTCTGTGGTCAAGAAAGTGTGGGAGCCCTAGCTGGTTTGGCTCAATGGATAGTGTCGGTCTGCAGACTGAAGGGTCCTAGGTTTGAGTCCAGTTAAGCGTACATGTGTGTTTGTGTGCGTGCGCTTCCAGACCATGTGTGTGCACCCTTCTACGTAGAAGTAAAGGTTTCAGGCTTGATCCTCAGAAGGGGGTGTGCAGGAGGCAGTCAGTCAATAATTCTCTGTCATGATCGATGTTTCTATCTCACTCCTCCTCCCCCTTCCTCTCTGAAATAAATTAATATGGGTATATAAAGAAAGTTTGGAAAATGCTGAGAGGTTAAGCAGCTTTCTTTGAAGTTGGATTTCTCTCAAAAGATCACATTGTGAAGTAGAAAGGGGGATACAGTATGAAAATTTTCTCCAACTAATTTGGCATGAACCCATCATTGTGATCATTCAGAGGCTAGTGTGCAGGGGTTTTTGGCTAGTTGGTTGTTTTTTAATTGCACCAAATGACATTATGAAGACTTTCTCAGGAGCAGTGGCTGGAATGCCAATCAGAGAAAGATGTACAAGCCCCAGACCCTTGAGACAGAGACTTTCTTAAATGGATTCTATCTTGTAATGAGATATGATGTGCATTAAGAGACATTATATTAGGTCCTCTTCTTACCGAATCACAAAGTGTTTTCAATACTTTTGAAATACAAAGGTACCCTAGGCAGACTTGTGAAATAGAGAAAGCTTTATCCCTTGTAATCTGAGGCACTTCCTTACTTTTCAAAGTAGAGACCACATACTTCCTGTGCCTTTTATCTGGGAAATTTTACTTATACTTGTAGCTTTCACTTAAGGTTTAGTGAAATGCCTCATATGCAGAAAATTTTCATAGTGTCTGCCTTTCTGCCTTCCCACACTGCCCAGAGGCCTGGAGTGGCTGGGCAGTGCAGAACACCTGTTTCCTGTCCCACCCCCAGCCACTAGGCACCTGTGTATGTAAATTAACCCATCATATTTGTTGGCTTAATTTGCATACTCACTCCTGATTGGCTGGTGTGTTGCAAAGGTACAGTCAATTTGCATCTTTCTCTTTTATTAGTGTAGATAGTTGTGTGAACATGAGCAAGTCATCTATAAAGTAGAAATAATAACACTTCCTTTGCAAATTAATTGTGAAATTATAAATTACATGTATAAAGAATGGGACATACTAGAAACTCTAGAGAGGATTGTTGTTGTTGCTATTATCATTATTAAATTATAATAATTATTATTACTATTATGCATGACAATTACTCACCAGTTAGCCTTATAAGTATGCAGATGATCAAGTGATGTGATTTGAATTTTAAAACAGGATAAGCTCTTTGCTTCAAAATATCAACCCTACCACCTGTCATTGTATCAACTTCACTTCACTTTGGCTAATATGTTCTATTCAATAAATTTTTACAAAATAATGGAGTGAATAAATAAATATATTAAAGTATGATTAACAATGAGGGTAGAGGAGAGATGTTGCAGTTGATGCCTGTATTCACTCGCACATTAGTGTTTTGTTAAGAATTTGTCAAGGGCTGATAGAAATGGGGTGACTGATGCATTCCCTTTGAAGGGTGGGAACAGGTACTGAAAGCAAAAAGAGTTCTTGCTAGTGGGAAGAACCGAGAAGAGAGAAAGTATTCCTAAGTGATGATGGGGATGTTCTCAAATGCATATTGTGGCTAAAAGAGGTTAGGCTCAGTGGATAGTGCATAGGTCTGCGGACTGAAAGGTCCCAGGTTTGATTCCAGTCAAGGGCACGTGCATTGGTTGCGGGCACATCCCCGGTGGGGGTTGTGCAGGAGGCAGCTGATTGATGTTTCTAGCTCTCTATCCCTCTCCCTTCCTCTCTGTAAAAAAACCAATAAAATACATTTTAAGAAAATGCATATTGTGTATATTTCATGTTTTCTTTCTTGAGCTTGGAGTTGGCAATGGGACCAAACATCACAAAATCTGGTCTAAAAAACCGTTTTATAATATTACTTATTATTCCACTTGACTGATTTTTTATTAAATGGACTGGACTCTGCTTGGCTGAATTAGATGGTTATTTTTGCATGGCTTTGGTATTTGTCAAATCACCTAGTTCCAGATGAATAACTCTCTTAGCCTTGTGAATATTTATTCTGTTGGTTTTTTCCTGGGGAAGAAAATAGGAAGATTCCATTCGTAACTTATTTCGTTCCATACCCACTGCTCTTTCCTAGAGAACTATGTTTGGTTCACTGGTTACAGACTATTTACACCAAGTTATTGTATCTGGCTTCTAATAGCCAAATTTTCTAATTGTCATGATATGCAAAAGTCATGGCTTTATGGCAGACACTGAGGATATAGAAGATATTTTAAAGGTACTGAAAAACATTCATGAAACATGTTCTTCAATTCAGTGTACTTATTTACATCACATTGAACATTTTTGCATTTTAAATTTCTGTAGGTGAAAAGGCTTCTAAAATATAAGATTTTCTTTATTGACTTGCTTGTTACAGATGTCTAAGTTGAAAAAAGTACATGTATTCTGAGATTGGCTTATTTGATAATCAGATTTGTAGTTCCTACAGTTTTCATATAGGTAGTTTTTCATGACAGTGAAAAGAAAATATTCATAGTAAGTTATCATATTAAAGAAGGAATTTCCAGAATGGAGATTGATGGGTACTAGGGAGCTAAGATTTTTGCAAGATTTCTGTTATTGTAAACACTATCCCTGTGTGCCCAGGAGAAAGTTTTTAAAGTGTGGCCAGAGCCACGGCGGAGGCATGGTGCCTGGTGGAAATTCCTCCATCTCATGTGGCCAAAATTGTGCCCTGTGTGAGGCTCTAATTGTCCAGAGGGTGCCTTTAAAAGCAACAACAACAACAACAACAACAATACCCTCCTTGTGTACTGGATTATCAGCTCTACATATTCATGGTAACTGAAGCATTTTATTATTATTTTCTATGATAATAGTTAAAGGTTAGATACATGTGAAAAAAGGAGGGAAGATTCTGTAAAGCAGGAAACTATCAAGCTTAATGAGTGATTCTGTTGTAGAGAAAGAGGATCTCTGACGATGGACATGAACAAGTTCTCTGAACAACATGCTATGTGACTGTACTGATTAACCTGAACTTTCCAAAGAGTTACTTTATGAGATTTTATACTTATTAAAGAGACTGACATTGCTCAAAAGTATGTTTAAAATCCTAATCTGGAATTACCTACAATAAACATCCAATTATGAACTGTTGCACAAAAATCTCTCGTGATATTTTGTGGTTATACCACAGTACCCAGGTTGGTCATCATTATACATTTTTTTTTATTACAAAAGTCGAAGAATGCTGAAAATCCAGTCCTGTAGTACTGAGAAAATTACAAAGAAAATTTCCAAAATTACTTTTAAACAACAAGAACCCTGGCTCTGAAGGTGACTATTTCAACAAAGAATGGGTAAAGGAAGTGTACTAACATTTAGTCAGTTCTTCCGAAAGGCACTCTACCGGTGCGTGTAATGAACGTGGGAGCCAGATTGACTTGAATGACAGCTCTCCAATCTATTAGGTATGTGACCTTAGAATTTCTCAATTTATTCCACATACTATTTTGGTAACTAATGCCTATACTTGTAAAATTTTAAGAATTATTTTTGAAAGACATTAAACCAATATCTGGCACATAGTAAGTCATTAGTAAATGTTTAGAATGTTCATATCATGAAAAGCTTACATATATTTATAAACATTTGCATATAAATGTTTATAAATCTATAAACAATACCTACCTCAGTCTTAGCGTGAGGTAGGCATTGTTTTCCTCATTTTGCAGATGAGCTTGCACCCTGCTTACTCTTAGAGGGATTGATTAACTGGTGCGAAGCTCAGAGAAACAGTAAACGGGTGGGCCAGGAATAGAACTTAGCTACAAGTGATCATATTTCTCCTTCCTCCTGTGTCCATTTTGTAAAATAACCAAGACACATTTTGGTGCCCTTTAATAGCCCTTGTCTACGGGCACCAGCTTAAACCCTGATGGATTTTAAATCTAGAAATCTGATTCTAATAAAATTTGCCAAGAATCTATCTTTGACTTTGCTACTGTCATTAGTATTGTCCACTACATGTGTCTTTCTTTCTGCCTCGAGTTGCACAGTGGGATTGAATTTCCCTGTTCACTTTGAAGTTGCACACGACTATGTGAATTGCTCCGACTAATGCAACAGAGATGGAAGTGACTTGGCCCACTTCCAGTAGGAAGCTTTAGGAGTCAGTGTGTGATTCAGAAATTACTTCTGCATAAATGATTGCAGAAGTACACTGTCAAGATGGAGTTTCCATCACTGGACCGGTAATTGACTTGTAGCATGATTGAGAAATATTGCTTGTTGTGTTAAGCCACTGAGATATTAAGGTCCTTTTGCTGTAGGATAACCAGCTTGTGCTGACTGATGCAACTATCGACCAAATCTGGAGCACTGAGGAGCCAGTAAAGGTTTTTAAAGCTCACTGTGAGAAGCGGGAGGTGCTAAATCATGGTTACACGGAGCTGAATACACACCTTTTGTGCCCTCCTTTTGTCTGCTCGTTGATTTTGGTGGTAGATCCGACTGAAGTTGGATACAATCACTGGAACAGGGAGAGCAATGACCAAGACTCCACTCAACGAGCAGATGGATCCAAAAATCTTCCCTGCTATGGTTTTTGGTACCATGTCACCATACCTGGGTTAGAGAGGAAAAAATATATATAGTTTAAGTCACAGAAAGTTATTTCCACTTGCTAAAAATATCTTTTTGCTTTATGCCAAATGATTTTTTGGAGCAATCTATCTCTAATTCAGGACTACAGTATATATGGCTTAAAACTTTAGTAAACCAGAAATTAAAAACATGTGAATATAAAAAAGTATCTTTTAACGTTGCAGAAATTAATTCTAACATTTAGAAATCTCTTTGCTTGGAGAATATTTTAAGGCAGACGATTTAATGATAGATCTTCAATTTGTTCTTCCTACAATGTGGCATAGTTCTTTACATTTATTTAATCATAAATATTTATATGCTAAATTTTATAGGCTTGATAACACACTTTCCCACTTAATTTTGTTCAACATTGGATTGGTTATAAAATTTAAATAGAAAAAGTGGTACAGCCCATTCCTTTCATCGGGTATAATCACTTAATAAACTTCCCAAGGTCCCATTAACTTTCAGCTTGTGAAATCCAATGACCATTTCTACATGATAATCTTACTCGGTCTCTCATTTGTATTTGCTTAGTTGAATTCTCTCTCCTTGAAACACGTTTTGTTGGCTTCAGTATCAGAAAATTCCCTTCGTGGTGCTTTTACCTCATTGGCTGTTTCTCTATCTTCTCTCTGACTCCTTTCCCCTTAACTGATTTCTCAGTCTCGGGCTAATTTACTAGTAGGTCTCAAACTTGAGTTTGTTTTTTTAAAAAAATATTTTCTATATAACCCCCACTCCCCCCCGCTTTTTTTTTTAATGTGTGTGATTTTTTTGCAATCTCCTGGTTTAAAACTACTATCTAAGTGCTGATGCTATTCTAATTTACATGGACAGGCCTGATGTTTATCTTGAAAATCAGGCTCATGTTTTCAGTGGGCCAGTCTCAAAATCCCTGCCTCTGGATTGTTTAAGAGCCAATTAAGACTTAAATTAGCCAAAAAGAAACGTTCATTTCCCCCACTTCCTCTGCTCCCCTCAAATCTGCTCCTCCCACACAGTCTATCACCCCTAATTCCATGGAGCTGCAAATCATCCAAACATCTACATAAAAATGCAAACAGCCACCCAATCCTCTGTCCCCTTACCTCATGTCTCAGCTAGTCTTGTCTCTGATCAAACCAAATTATGTCCTACTTGGTTCTCTTTCCTCAGCCTCTATTTTCCCACAGTAAACCAAGCCATCATCTATTGCCTGAGCCATGGAGATAGCTTCTTACCTGAACTCTCTTTCCCACATTTAACCCTTTACAACTCATGCCTACACAGCAGCCGGGATGAATGGTTTTAAACATGGAGATTGGACTGTGGCTACTTTGCTTCACCTTCTAGTAGATTTGAAATGAAAATAAACCCAAACTCCTCACTTTTTTCTCTGAGGGATCTATGTCATTTCATTCCTGCCTATATTGTGCACCACCTTCCACCGAGCTCGGTGCCCTCCGGCCACACTGGCCATCTGGCTTTCTGTCACACATGCAGGCCCCAGATCATCGTAACTCAGGTTGGGCCTCAAAGGTCTCTCTATTCAAGAAGTTACTTCCGGCCGCCTTACCCACGATGGTCTTGTTCTCTTCCTGACATTTCCCCATTTGATTACCTGCACAGTACTTAACACATAATATTTTCTAATTTTTTAATGTACTTCTTTTCTGACCCCCCCACCTGCCATGCCAACATTAGAATATAACCAGGGCCTGTTCCATTTGTGCCTCATTAGCACAAAGCACTCTCTTACATTAACTGAATGAATGCATTCTCCCTACCTCACTCATACACAATTCTAGGAATTCATTCCTCCCGGCGGGGCAAGAAGGAGTCCTCTGCTCTTGTTACTGCAGAAGTTCCCAGCTGCGGCATCCGCCCCCACTACCCCCGCTTCCTGGGGCTCTGGGGGTCTAGTCCTTAGAAGCAGGGCTCAGTAGAGCTCAGGTATTGGAATCCTGACTCCATGGGAGTATTTGGGGAGACACTATATCTTGAAGGGGGGTCTGGGACATCACCGTTGTTTGTGTGGGAATGCGTTGGTGTGTCAGCATGGAGATGGGCGTTCTGAGGAACTGGCACGGGAAAGGCTGGGAAGAGGGGTGGCAGGCCATGCTCACTAGCACTGCCATCCCTTCGTGACCCCAGGCCAGGCTCTGGTCCTCTGCGTCCAAGGCCCGGTCACTCATGCTTGTCAGTGATCCCGGGTGATCAGCAGTTGGGCAGATTCATCAGACCAAAAACGCCCACAGGTTTTTACATCAAAATGATAATATTAATTTATCGTAAAAAGTAATCCTAACCCGAGAACTGGGAGGCTGTGTCCATATGAAACATGTAGTTGCACTGGGAGAGCGAGACCATTGTGTGATTATCGTAGTGAGGAGATGGTGAAAACTAAAGGAGTTTGCAAGATGGGACATAAAGGCTTGAAAACTTTCTTGCTATAGCGCTATGTCAGTAGAATATATGCAAGATCATTTTTTTTTATAGAATGCCGTGTGCACCGGAGCCAATTTCCATGTTTGCCAAAGTCACATGGAGTGCCCAGCCCTGTTTTATAAACATCTTTCCCTTTGCACTGACCAATGCAGCGGGCCCTGGAGAAATCAAACCTTACATACACCACCCCCTGCACACACACTGAGCAGCTTTGCAAAAGCCTCTTTTCCTCATTTTAACGTCTGCCAATTAGGATCTAGAAAGTGTTTCACAAAAGGAAAGTAAATGAGATTCAACTGTTAGTTATGGCCAAAGAAGACAAGCATTGAGTCTACGTAATTAAAATAAGCCTTTTAACATACAAGTACATGAAGGAAAATAAACTGTGATAGCTAAACGAATCTATCATATATAATCTTTCCTGCCTTTCTCTAAGAGATTTTTAAAAACTGGTATTTATTTAAGACTTTTTTTTTGTATTCTAGGCTCACTATGTCATCGGGTAAGCCAGGGCAGCATACTTGTAATCATTAAAATTAAGAGCCTATGTGTATAGTACGGTCCCAAAGCTCAGTAAGACTTTTTATTTATTCAGAACACATGAATTGCTTTTATTTTGGTATGCATCCACATCTCAGCAATTAGTGGTCCTGAATAGAAAAGTAGAAAAACGCAGGAATGTGCCAGGAAGTCAAGTTCGCCAATTTAGGGGTTCTGACATGCACATCGTAAGACAATAAGCAGCTAGAAGACTGGCAGGTTCAGGTAGCAGATGGTGGAGGGATAGGCAGTGGAGATTCATGGCCTCAGAAGGGCTGCAGCTAACGGAAGGGAGAAAATAGATTATGAGAGACTTGGTCAATGGGATTATGGGTCAACTATTCAGCATGTTTCCCTGGGAAAGCAATGTTTGATGAGGTGCCTGGGATTCAACTAGAGAAAAAAATCACTGCAGATCCTTGTTGAATGTAAACAGAAACTATAATGTAAATAAACAAAGCATAAAGTGCACTTGTTATGGGGGAGAGGGGAGAGGAGAGGAGAATAGATATAATGCATCATCTTGCCTGTTTTGAGATGAAATGGTAGAAAGTATCAATATGAACCATCTTGCTGAAAGGCAGAACATCCATAGTCTAGCAGGTTCCATAAGGAAAAAGAGGTAACAGATACTTAAGGGAGGTTTGATAGCATAAAGCTAAGCTAACCTGCACCAAATGCCTTTATATTTATTAATTTACCTCTATCATATCTGTTTTGTAATCCAGAATTCCTTCACAATCAAGAAAGCAAAGAGGAGTGCGGGCGATGCCTCGTCAGTCCTGCAATGATTATGGTGGGATGGAGAGGGGAGAAGAAATGGCTCCTTAGCTAGAGCTCTTATCTTTTTGCTCTCGGGTAGAAAGCCAGAGCTTTCTCATGTTTTAGCGGGTTAGGATGGTCTCTAAGTTGTGAGAGAACAATGGTGAGAGGGCACACGAGTGGAATGGGCAGGGTGTTGAAGATCCTCCAGGCTGTGCTGTGATTTTTCATAATGACAGCCTGAGCTTGGGCTGATTCCTAAGGAGCCCCAATGCCTCTTTCCACACAACCCCGTGTTCTGCATACATCACCTTTTTGGGTTTTCTGCCTGCTCTCCTCCCCTTTTAAGATTGGGCTGCTGTTAGCACTTGTAATGCTTTGGGTATATTTTACCACTCTGAGTATGTTGGGGAAGAATGAGAAGTACACGGTGAGACTTGCATCTGTGCTCACAGCATCCATTTTATCTCTCTCCTTCTTTAGGAATGACTTTGAGAAATGAAAGCAGGTAATTCTTATCTATGAAGATGTCATTGGGCACAGAATCTGCTTGGGACAGGGAATATCCATCTCTCTGGCAAAACCAGCTGTTTTCGTTTGTGTAACAGGGGCCTTTTAATTGGTATTCAAACTCAAGAAGCAACACAGCATTGTATACCTCAGGTGTCCTAGCTCTGAAACTCAGTGGAGGAAAGAGCTAGAATAGAAAGCTTTATCATGAAAAGTGACACTTACTTTGGCTAAGTGTTCATTTAATAAATAGTGCCTACAATACTGTCATCTTTTAATGATTATTTGTACCCTAGGCAACTTGTGTACTGGTTGGTATTTCATTCTTTGTTCCATATGAAAACACACTGCATTTTTCCTGACTCCTTATTCTTAAATTTATGCTAAGCCCAGCAATATTATATATTCTGTTCTTTCTGTGTTTTTTTTTTTTATCAGACTTTAATATTATGTCTCCAGTCTTCAAAAATCCATTTGCCAAAGAGTTACACTGACACTATAAATATATGGTTCATTTTCATAGACACATTTAAAAATATTTAAATAAAATTGATTCAAAGACTATAGGGTCTTCTAAGGTCAACTAAGGAGAGAGGATAGCATAATACAGAAGAATACCTGCCAAGAAGTTGTCCATAATAAAAAGGAGCAGGTGTGAACTTTGCTTATTGAGGGGAAGCTTTCCCCATATTTCTTCTGCCTCCCTCTGCTTCTTCCACCTTACCCCTCTTCCTCTTAGATCACCAGCTAAAGCAAACGCCAGTCTCTTTCTGACCCCTTTTCACCCTGAAAAATCTGTCAAACCTCATGTCTGCTGCTCCCTTTCCTCCTCACAGCAGTTAAAAGGTACAATATGAAGGTGTCATTCACATAAAACCATTAAATCAGAATCTGTACATACTGCCCCCAAATACTTGGCTACAATTACACTGTTACCATATGTTAAAGATCATATTGGGTGGAGGTCCATTTCTTCAGAAGAGATTCAGTTGTTAGTTTTTGACTATTTTAACCTCAGTATTATCCAAAGTTTCATGTAAAATACTTAAGTCCCAGTATGCATTTGGTTTCACAAAAATGGGTAAATCTGGTTCATTTAGACAAATAAGTAGAATGAATCTATCCAACTATCAATTCATCCATCCATCTTCCCAATTTATCAAGTAATACCAAAATAGGTTGAAAGGTGTGTACAATACATTATAAACCAAGTTTTAGTAATATTCACTCAAGTTCCCCCTTTTTGTCATTTCTACAGAAACAATGTATCTAAAGTGGTTGTCTTTATATCTTAAATGGAAAATTATTTCCATGAAGTTTCTTACATAAAGTCCTATTCATAGAGTTTCTATTTTTCCTCTCTTCTTTCTGAAGAGTATAAATATAGGCTCATTTGATAGAGTAGAAATGTTATATAAGGCAAACCTCCCCAGTTTAGTCATGACTTTCTACCTGTGAACCTATTTCCCAGAGGTATGATAGAGGAAACAAAAAATCATGTGTTTTTTTTTTTAATCAATAATCAGGAAAATAGAAAAGATCTTTAACAGCAGGAAGGAAATGCTGATTTGAAAATAATCTGTAACTCAATTTCTCACTCTCCCTGTTTCTTTTTTTACAATGACAGTCTCAAAATTCCATGTATAAGGAATAGAGTGAATAGATCCTGAACAGTGGCACTTAAGTCTAGGAGCATCCTCTACATTGTATAGTGCAGGTGCTGGTTCAGATAATACTTCATATATTTCAAAACTACATTAGTTTACTCTTTTTTTTTTAAAGTAACATTCAACAACTCCGTATGGGACATGGTCCAGTATTGAGGGATATATTTGAAAAATAGGTATCTGCTATGAAATGTCTGAATGTGTCTCCCCCAAATTCATATGAAATCCTAATATTCAATGTGATGCTATTAAAAGGTGGGGCCTCTAGGTGGTGATCAGGTAATGAGAACAGAGCTCTCATAAATGGGATTAGCATTCTTATAAAAAGATCCTGCAGATCCCTAACCCCTCCCCCATCTCAGGGCTCAGGGAAAAAGGCAGTCTATGAACCAGGAAGTGGACTCTCGTCTCCAGAACTCCTGTGTATTAGCTACCAAGTCTGTGGTATTTTGGTATAGCAGCCCAAACAGACTAAGACAGTATCCTTAAAAACAAAGATAAAAGTAATATGTGCAATGATATCCTGGTGAAAGCTATTAGCTGATTGTGTACGTATGTGTATTGTAATTACTGATGTTGTGTTTGAATTTTTCTCCTGGACCTGACTGGTACTCCCAGAGGTCTGAGAAATAATTTCTTCTGACCTATAAGCTGGATCACTTCTCAATTAATAATTCTACCCCTTAGGGTCTTGCTTGCTATGTTATTCATGGATTTTCTGCCATCCACTTGGTATTCTAGAAAGATCATAGTTTGATGGATAATTTTTATAGCAGCTGCAATGTTTGCAAATAGCAAATGACTTCTTTTAGAGTGTTGCTGTATAACACCTGTTTGTGGTACAGAACTTGTTTGCCAGAGGGGCCCTGGTCTTACTTCTAGAATAGATTTCTATTTGGCATTTTAAAATTAATGTTTGTCTAAAAACTCCCTTGATTTTGTCTCCGACTCTTGCCTGTAGGATCAACCACTATTCTATCGTATCTGTCTTGAAGGCTTGCGATTTTTTTTTGGGGGGGGGGGAGGTTTGTATTGTACATATATTTATTTGAAGAATTTTATGTTCTTTCTAGTTTTTCAAAATCTAAGCCAAATTCTAAGCTGCTATTTACAATTATATTTTTCCTTTTTCCTTTTTTAGAACGTTAGCAATCCTAGCATTTATAAAAGAAAGGGGCAGCAATAGGACCCCACCCCTTAATTAGTAGTCTTAGTAAACAGTCCATGGACCTAAGGAATTCATGGATAACATTCAGATGGGCCAGGGGACTCTATGATAATTATAATTTCATAGGCATTTTCCTGACAGTTTTGAGAGCTTTCATTAAATTATCAAAAGTTGTGTGGTCTTAATATTTAGGGGGTGCATCAATGCCCTATATTGTTGATATAATCAGTTTAACACACAAAAGGAGACGGCTGTAAAATGTCATTATTTTACAGCTACAGAAGCACCACATATCCACTAGGGGGCATAAAAACCTAAATGAAAGATTAAAAACAAACCAGAGTCCCTCTGGGTTTTCACAAGCTAAGAGAGTGTTTTGAGGAAATTACCCGTACTGATTCCTTATCTTTGCCTGTATACAGTCAATATTTAGGATCTATTATGGACATTTTTTTTATTCCTCTAGAAATAGCTGAATAGGACCTAAACTCACCATTTTGTAGATTATTATCATGGTGTTTCCAAAAAAGATGCAAAATAATTCTGAAAGCATATTCTATTTCCTTTAGAAGGATCAGTGAATGTCTATAATGTGAAATATAACTAAAGCATAATTTCAAACATGAAGCCCTCTACCCAAGAAATTCATTTTCTCTAATTTCCTTACTGTGGAAATTAGAGAAAATGAAAAGATTTGGTTTGCGTATAGAAAAGGGGGGAATCAAGGAAAAGGCTAATGATATGTTTTTAGTACATCTCACATTTATACTTCAAACTCAATATTAGATTTCAGTAGGGCTTACTGTGTTCCTCTAGCTTGTGTCTTTTCCAAAGACAAGTCCTTTTCTATTTCCTTTATTTTCTCTTGCTTAAAAAAAACAAAACACACACACACACATATTATATGATCAAATGAGGCTTTAAAGATAATACATGAAACATACGGTTATAACCTGGTATCCTAATAAAATGTTTTTTTTAACCTAAATTAATACTATCAGTAAAAGTCTTTATAGTCTCTTTTAAAAATACCTCTAAAGTATGCTTTTCAGAGCTTACATATAAAACACTCTATTCTTCATTAAAAGAGTTATGAAAACAACTGTCCATTGATTTTTGTGAGGCATACATTCAAAAACAAAAACACGCAGGGCTGCCTTTCCCAGCTGTGGGACCCCCGGAAATATTTTAACTTGCATCTGGCTCCTAGTTTTTGTTGCCCGGAGCCATCCTTTCACTCTCACATATCGTGGAGTCTGATCATGTCAGTCTCCCACATAAAAGCCTCCGTTGTCTCCCCATCACCTGCAGGAAAAGCTCCGGCTCCTTAGCGGGGCACACACAGCCCTTCAGGGCTCTGCCACCCCACCCCCCTCTGCCCACCCACACACACTCTATGTCCCAGTTGGAAGGAGTAACTTCCTATTTACATATACTGTTCTTAGCGGAACATTCCCCTTTGTGTAAGTCCTTTGGGTGAGCGAATTTACATGGACCAAGCTCTGGCTTCAGTCCTTATTTTAAGAACTTCTTGACTATTTTATCTCCATCCAATAAAAGGAACATCCTTCTTCTTCAATTCCTCCAATGCTGCTTGCAACTAATAGAGCACAATTAGGTTTTTACAGTTCTATTTTCTCCCATTAAGCTATGAATCCCAGGAGGTCAAGGATCATGTCATCATTACGAACCCAAGTTCATTGCCGAGCAAATAGTTGAAGCTCTATAACTGGTTATTGCTTAAATAAATCCTCCAGGGAGACGTTTGATGGTACACAATAAATATGGGAGAGAGTCAGGGGGAATACACACATATTGCTCTTTCTCTTCACCAAGTTTTCTTTTCCTCTCAGGCCCAGCACCATCTCGTCTCCTCAATTTGTCTAAATTCCTCTTCAGATACTTAGATGATATGCCCAGAATAACCTAGTTCTACAGTCAATTAATCTTACTTTTTATACCCAGAGGGATCATTTTTAACCTACATGATTTTAAATGAACAGAGAAGCTGAGAGACGTGACACTTCTCCAGTTTCTACCTATTTTTCATTGTCACACGCTTAACCAGTATGTATCGGCCAGAATTTCAATATACAAATCCCCCACATTTGACACATTTCTCAATCTTTAAATGCCAAACATTTTGAGTGCATATGCCTACTGGTTCTTTGACTCTCACATATTATCCTGGGTCTCTCCGTACCTCTCCCAGTGTCTCTCAGAAGATGCTAATCTTAGAGAGTGAGCATAGCAATTCTCTGAAACTGCCATTGATTTTTATCTATTGTTCTCAACAAGGTCCTTTCCGGCCATGCCCTGAGAGGATATTGGAGGAGGTATGCTTGTCTTCCACTAGAATAAAGTTAATCCATCACATAAATCAAGATCCTAGTGAATGCCAGGGCAATTTGGCTGTGGGTTGATGGCACCAGCTCCAAAGGATGTGTGTTTTGGTCTTGCATCCAAAGGGTTTCATTTTCAACGTTGTCAGCTGCTCTCACACTGTGAGCTCTCCTCAGTTGCCTGCTGTGGTTGCTCCCATCTCTTCCTGTCCTTTGAAAGGTAACTCTGTTGGAGGAAGCGTCCCACTGTGCAAGGTTCCAAGTTGCTGCTGCCATCACCCAATGAGCCAAATCCGATGCCATTTTGCCTTGTCATGCTCATTAACAGGTCTTATAACTAGCCACCTATTCCATTTGCTGATACAACCAAAATTCATTGCTTAAGATCCGTTCAAAGACTCCTGGGTACCTTGGCCATCCATGGAAGATGGAGGAGTTGGGCCTTAGGGTTATTCCTGCAGTGCCAGTTTTAGAAGAGGGTGCAATAAGGCAGCATAAAAGCATGGAGTTGCGATGTTTATGGGGAAAGCTTTCATTTTATTTTTAATACCTGATTTTGGCTATTACTGGCCTCATGGAATCTTTAAAATGTCTTAAGAATTTTTGTACTTATTATGGACTGTACTTTAAAAATTACTCATGGATTATCCAATGATGACCTAGCATGTCCCTTGTTTCTAGTTGTGCCCAGGAAGGCCTGGTAGTTTTGTTGCCTATTGTCTACATCTTACGTTTTTGGGAGAGAATGCCCAAAAATTTAACTGTACTGGAGATAAGACAACCCTCATATGGGCGAGGGAATTAGGCACTGTTTTGGCAGCAGCCATGTTTGACTGAGATGGTGCTACTGCAAACACAAGTTGTATCCCTTCTGCAGATCTGGAGGCTGGGAAGTCCAAGGTCAAGGTCCTGACAGGTGTTTTATCTGGTAAGAGCCCACTTCCTAGTTCACAGGTAGCTGTCTTCTCGCTGTGTCCTCACATGGTGGCAGAGGAGGCAGCTCTCTGGGGCAATAATCCCATGGGGACTTCACCCTCATGACCTAATCGCATCCCCAAGGCCCCACATCCTAATGCCATCACATTGAGTGGCATTAAGATTTAATTAAACTGACGAACAAAAATAGATCCAGAGACATGGAAACATCAAACAGACTGTCAAACCTCAGAGGCAAGGCAGGGGAGGGTGGAAGAGATCAACCAATGAGCTAGTATGCATATATGTATAACCCAAGCACACGGACAATGGGGTGGTGAAGGTTTGGGGAGGGATGGAAGAGGGAAATTGGGGGTGGGAGGAAGAGGACATGTGCAATATTTTCAACAACAAAAATTTACTTACGAAAAGATTTAACTTAAGAAATTTGGGGTACAGGGGGACACAGATATTTGGTGTATATCATGATCTAATGGCAATCCCATTGATGGATTGGCACCCTTAAGTCAGCTGACCACCTGGGTGGGGCCTGGGTTCCTCCTGCTCTGAGGTGGGGGTAAGGATCCAGTTTGGAACACCCACCACAGAGCAGTTCTCACAAGCCATACAGCCAGCTCCTATGCCTGCCTTGCTCCCTCCTCACCTATGCATTGCTCTGCTCTGCCACTGAACAGGAGCTCTTTTCCTCCTAAAAATTCCAAAATTCTTTAAGCATAAATAATTTAATATAACTCTACTTCATGTAAATAGTCACAGCTGTTTAAATGTAAAAGGAAGGTTGTTCAGAGAAGCTGTGATTTAACTCCCTACAGGGAGCAGGCATTCCCATGAAAATTCTAGTCTTCAACTAACCTAGAAAGTATCTATATCATTAAACAAACTGGTTTTCATAAAACCAAGGGCTTATGTTTACATTAAAGAAGCTTTTGGAGAATAATTCTATTCCAATCAATGTGAGACAGAATTATTTCCTAAAACTACATAAAAATAACATGAATTTTACGTTCAGATTCATTTACTTCTTCTTAGGAGACTTAAGCATTGATTGAATGGTCATTCTTTCTATTAACTATGCAAATTAGGACATATCCTGGATAAATATAAATGAAGCAGATCTTAAATAAATTCATGTCTTTATAGTTTTAACTATTCAGATTTCTATATGGAAATGTTCCAGTAATATATTCTGATTGTATCTTGTTAAATATCAGCATAAAAGTCTATATAATAAAAGAATAATATGCAAATTAACAATCACTCCACCACACCCACATACCATGTCCACCAGCCAATCAGGAGTGAGTATGCAAATTAACCCCAAACCAAGTTGGCTGAGGCCACAGAGAGAGCAGGAGAGAGACTTGAGTTTTCATCGGTGATGAAGGAAGCCAAACTTTCCACACACCCTGGCCTGCCCAGGCCTCCACTTAAGGCTACAAAGTTTCAATTATAGAAGATACATAAATCCCATCAGAAATGGCAGCATCTATGGAGCTGGAGAGAGCAGGAGGCTAGGGTTGCCCCTGGTGATGGAGGAAGCTAAGCTTCTACAGCCCTGGCCTGCTTTGACTCCACTTAAGGCTACAAAGATTCAATTATAGAAGTTAAATAAATTCCAACAGAAATGGCTGCCACCACAGAGTGAGCAAAAGGCTTGGCTCTGTTCCAGGCTACAAAGTTTCAATTGTAGTAGATAAATAAACCCCAGTTACCAGGACCTCTGCTTGGGTTGCTGAGGGGGGGTGGGGGGAGGGTGTGGCTGGCCTGCAAACCACCACAGGCCCCTCGCCCAGGTTGCCCCACACCCCAAAGGAACCCCCACCCTGATCCAGGACAACCTTCAGGGCAAACCAGCTGGTCCCCACCCATGCACCAGGCCTCTATCCTAGCTAATAAGAGTAATATGAAGATTGACCATCACTCCAACAGCATGCAAGGTGGCTGACCCTATGTGGTCAAAGATCCTGCCCCGATGTGAACATAAGATGGCCACCACAAGATGGCCAGCAGGGGAAGGCAGTTGGGAGGGACCAGGCCTGCAAGGAAGGGCAGTTGGGGGTGATCAGGCCGGCAGAGAAGGGAAGTTAAGGGCAAACATGCTGGCAGGGGAGCAGTTAGACATCAATCAGGCTGCAGGGGTGTGGTTAGGGGGTGATCAGGCTGGCAGGAAGAAGAGGTTAGGGGCAATCAGGAAGGCAGGCAGGGGAGCAGTTGAGAGCCAGCAGTCCTGGATTGTGAGAGGTGGGATCAGGCCTAAACAGGCAGTCGGATATTCCTCGAGGGGTCCCAGATTGGAGAGGGTGCAGGCTGGGCTGAGGGACACCCCTCACCCTGTCCACTAATTTCATGTACAAGGCCTCTAGTGCAATAAAAAAATGAAACAAAAAAGGTACATCTGCCTAAACATAAACCAACTAGAAGAATCTTCTATAAAAACAAACAAACATATTTTTCCTGAAGTTTCATTTTAAGAAAAAAAGGTAAACAATTATTCAAAAACAAGTTGAAACTAGAAATTATAATTTAAACAAATCTAGAATATATATTCCACATGTCAAACAATTAAATTAGTAATTTATTGCATCTCTTCATATGTTCTTATCTACACCGATTTTTTTTTATGGCAATGAGATTTAATTATAGGCAAAATACTTCACTTTAAAAATAGCATTGCTTGTATTCAGAGTCTAAGCAGGAAAACAAAAATCACCTCAAGCACCTAGCATAGAATGGATTTAATGAAGTGAATGAAGGGCTTGGGGAACAGAGTTGTTGAGACTCAAACACAAGACAAAAGCTAGAGATAACCTGGAGGTAGCAGCCAGAAACCACAACCACAGTGAAGATGGAGAGGCAAACATGGAGGAAGTTTGCAGAGACCAAGGGTCCTTACCTGGCCTCTACAGAGGAACTAACAGGGGTGGGCAAACTTTTTGACTTGAGGGCCACAATGGGTTCTTAAACTGGACCGGAGGGCCAGAACAAAAGCATGGATGGAGTGTTTGTGTGAACTAATATAAATTCAAAGTTAACATCATTACATAAAATGGTACGGCCGGCTCTTTCGGCTCCACGTGCGGGCCGGATAGAACAGCCGAACGGGCAGGATCCGTCCGCGGGCCATAGTTTGCCCACGCCTGAACTAGAGCCACCACGGAGGTCAGCTACTGTCTTAGAAGACACAAAGATGGAGGACAAAAATCCTCACTCCTCTCCTGTCCCCTTCCAATCTCCTACCAGTGATCCCATTGGCCAAACTGAAAGCAAATCAGATGAAAAGCCAGCCTGGGAAATGCAGCATTTGCTAGCTAGTGAGAAGCATAACCAAACTGGAACCCAGGGCTTTTGGCCAAAGCTATGCCCTGCCCACCACCGTGGCTCATGGCTAAAGTCCATTCTCATTCCAAGATGGTATGACCAAATGTAGAGCCATTGTGATGAACTCAAGCCCTCCCTCTTAAAGCAGAAAATTACATTTTGCTAGAATTACAATCCTGGTAGTGATAGGACCTCATGGGGTAGCGGTGCCATGTGTCATGTTACTCTAATTTTTGAGACTTCTCAGCCATACCCACCTCCCCTGCTTACGTATGAAGGGAGTGGGCTCCAGGTTTTCAGTTTTTGTCAAAGATGTACATTTCAATCCATTGTAAATTGAGGATAAATGAAAGAACCAAAATATCTGTTTTGACAGAATGAGGGGGAAAATGCCAAACATGAAGCGACATTATAAAGATGTCTAATTAGATCTGATGATTGTAAAATGTTCTACTTGTATAAAATGGGAACGGTGTGTAATAAACGCCAGCCCCTCAGTATCCAGGCTCTGTGGTATCTAAGTGCTGGCTAGAAGCTCTTAATTAGAATGAATCACTTCAGAATTGTATCCTTCAACAGATCACTGAGGACGCCGTCAGTAATAATGTCATCACATATGTTAAAGATAGGTGAATATAAGTAAAACCAAGTTACCGTTCAAAATGAATATAGCTCCACAATTAGTTCAGTTGCTCAGGAGATTGTTTGCTGGTAGAGTTTTTGTTTGCTTTTGTTATTGTTGTTTTTCTTATTATATCTGTTGTTTTTGTTTTGTTTGGAGTCAATCAACAAAACAACTGCTCTGCATCTGGGTCATGACATGTTGGAACCAGAAAGGACCTTGGCAGTGAGCCACGGTGGGTGGGCAGAGCATAGCTTTGTGGGGGAAGCCTGCGTTCCTGTTTGTTATGTTATCAGTGGGGTGCGCTCTGTGTCTCCACCTGTTGCTGGTGTAAGTAGACTTCTTGTGATGTCGAGAGAAAAAAATGTTCTGAGACAGGCACAGGAGAATGACTGGCATTTATTGCTTGGAATGAAACCCCCGAGTTTCCAAGACCGCTCTCCCTCCATCCAGCCACACAGGTACGTGGCAGACAGTCAGCTCTGTCTTCAGTAATGCTAGAATTCAAGCCATGGCCCGGAGTTTCCGTTTCATATTTACACAGTCCCGTCCAGCACCAGGCCAGCCAAGCATGCGTTCCCAGCTGTAGCCCATCAGTCCAGTACGTGTGGGGACCACATGGTCTCGGGCCATGAGGCTTCTGGGGCCACATGGCTGTGGAGGGAACATGGGCAGGAGCAGAGACAGAGGAACAGGAGAGAGGAAATTGGTTTATTTGGAGATTATATATTCTCATATTTTTGTGAGCTTGCATTAGCCCCACCTCTTCTAGCCAATGATCTCTGTCCCAGGGTGTGTGTGTGTGTGTGTGTGTGTGTGTGTGTGTGTGTGTGTGTGTCTGTTTTGAAACAAAGATCCATTTAAAATTTTTAAAAATTAATCCTCACTGGGTGATATTTTCCCCATTGATTTTTAGGGAGAGTGGGAGGGAAGGGAGAAGGGAGAAAGAGAGAGAAAGAGAAACATAGATGTGAGAGAGACACACACATTGATTGGTTACCTCCCAACTGGACTGGGGATCCATGTACCACATAGGTTACATGCCCGTGACCTGGAATCTAACTGCCCACCCTTTGGTGTGCAAGCCAACACTCTAACCACCAAGAACACCAGTCAAGGCTGTTCCAGGTTTGAGTGACAGGCACCTTCCCTACATCAGCCTGACTTTATTGCACATGTGTCCATCTTCCATATCCCCCATGGTCTGCAGGGAATGGACCAGTTCCCTGGGGAAGGTGAAATCGCAGCTTCCTAGTGAAGGTGCCCAGGGGGCCAGGCTTATAATGCTTATAAAGGCCTCACTTTTACTCCTTTCCTATTATTAATAACTAGCTAATTACATTGCTAATAGTTATGCCTCTTACTAGTTACCAAGTGGTGCATTTCCCAGGCTGTCTTGTCATCTGATTTGCTTCCCGTTTGTTATTATTATAATAATGAAAGTCTATAGCTAAACATGTCAAAGCCTGGCTGTGAGTCACAAATTTAAATAATGGAAAAACATTTGTACCTATAAAGCAGAATATAAGATTGTGGATGAGGGTTTGGGCAATGAAATGAAAAATATGATGTGTGCTTTAAATTAAAAACAAGAATGAACATAGTGGTTCCATTATAGATTTCATTACCAGAGATAGCCGGAATACATTTTTTAAGATTTGGTTGCCAACTTGATGTTTCTACCACTAATGAGGTTTTATGATAACGATTTATTTACAGTTGTAGGGTAAAGCCTTCACAAAACAATGCTTTAACCTCTAAAGAGCAGAAACTTTGTGATCAAGGATGATTGATTTTCATTATGAGGCCTAAATTTGAAATAGCAGAAGTAACATTCCCTGAAGTAGTCCCTGAAATATTTGCTAGTGGTTTTATAAATACAAATAAAATTGTCTGCTTAGATAAAAGAAGTTCAACCTATTAAAAAAAAGAAAAAGAAGTTCAACAATAAAGCTAAAAGCAAATATTTATCTTAACTCTATTTTTCTTCTTTTTCTTCTCCATTTCTTCCTTCCTCAACAATTTATCTGGTTCCTATATTAAGTGGGGTACTTTGATACAGATAATAAGTTTAATATTTGGTCTTCTCCCTATCCAAAGATCTCACAGTTAGGGAAAGAAGTTGGAGCAACCCTATATAATAAAGAGCTAACATGCAAATTATCCCCATGGACAGGAGTTTGACCAACTGGGAGTTAGACGTGTGCTGACCACCAGGAGGCGGCATGGAACATGGCTGGCATTGGTGATGTGGTGCTGGCAGTGGGTGGCAGTGGAGGTGCTGCCAACCCCGATGGGCTCTGGTGAGAGCAGGACCGTGGTGGGATGGTGGAGCAGGTGAGCAGGCAGTGCCAGGCCACGGTGGGTGAGAGTAGGGGCCCTGATTACCCTGCCAGTTGCCCAGAGATCAGCTCTGACCTTAGTCTTGGCCTAGGAACCCTACCCATGCAGGAATTTCATGCATGGAGCCTCTAGTAAACAAATAGTTGAACTCTTATTATCTCAAGATTCTATGTATATTTCTCCTATCTCCAAGATGCCTAAGGCTGTTGTTTGCACTCATGGTTTATCTGCTCTAACTTCTACTGGAAACAATTGTTAATTAAGTCTTTTACCCTCTGCTATTCACACAGAGGAGGCTCCCCAATGGTTTATTCTCCTCAAGCCTAAGTGAACAGCCTTTCCTCATTTTCAGTTGTTTCTGAGTTATTTTTAAAAAGAGATGTAGAAAAATAAATAAAATGAAAATAATGTCATTTGGTTGCCTCTGTGGTTCCTAATATACTCATTTGTCTAAATTTTAGGCTTTGCAGGACATAGAGCTCCTGTTACAGCTACTCGACCTTGTTATTAGAGTGCAAAAATAGCCGTAGATAATCCATTAATGAATGAGGGTGACAATAATCTAGTAAAAATATCAGTGTTCATAAATAAATAGTTTTTTTATGGATGCTGAAACTTGAATTTCATACAATTTGATGTATCCAGAAAGGTTCTTTTGATTGTTTTCTAACCACGCAAACATGTAAACACTCTTCGAAGATCACAAGCAGTACACAAACAGGGGATGGCTGTATTTAACCCACAGGCTGTAGTTTGCCAATCTCTAACTTAGAGAGACCTTCTCTGTGTAGTCAGCTCACTTTGGAGAGAGTAAAATGCTTTCCTATAGAAGAGATTGAAATCATACAACAAAACTTGACCTCAATACTGCTAAACATGTTTTTCAAACATTTTATAATTCTTGACTTTAGGATCTGTAACTTCTTGGGGAAGAGAGTAGAAGAGCACCTATTTTTCACTTTATCTGCCCCATTTCAACTACTGCCAGTTACTGAATGCCTAGTGTCATTGGGTGTAGAATAGAGGAAGAGAAGAATGAGCTGATTTGCCCTGGTTGCTGTCTGCTGTTTATGTAACATTGGTACAGGGGTTGTGGGAGGATGTGCTCTGTTCCAAGCATTCTGCTAAGTGTGGGAAGGCAGAAATTAAAAGCAGCAGTCCTCACTCTTAGTGACTAGCAGTAGGGAGAGAGGCATCATAGGAAACAACAGTAAAGTGTAATTACTACTAAAATAGAAATGATTGTGGGATTCCTTGAGAGTGGAGTGTACTGTGGAAATATCTCCACAAGGAGGCAAGACTTGCACTGAATCTAGAAGAATAAGAAGGAGTTAGCAAAGCAATAAATGAGAAGGGATGTGTTGTGAAGAGACTGCCAGGCAACTCCTAGCAGCAGGGGTGTTCTTATGAGTAAGTGGTGTAAACTTCTGTGATGATCAAACTGAGATGACCTCCTGCCAACTCCATCTCTCTTGCTCTTCGAATTACTAAATTCCACAATGAGGGACTTATATGCCTAAGGATATATATATATATATATATATATATATATATATATATATATAAATTGATTTTTTTTACAGAGAGGAAGAGAGAGGGATAGAGAGCTAGAAACATCAATGAGAGAGAAACATCGACCAGCTGCCTCCTGTACCTCCCCTCCTTCTCCCCACCACCGGGGATGTGCCCACAACCAATGTACATGCCCCTGACTGTAATCGAACCTGGGACTCCTCGGTCCACAGACCGACACTCCATCCACAGAGCCAAGCCGGCCTCAGCATGGATTCTTGTCTTTGCTAAAATACAACTCTTCTGAGAGTAGTAACACATTAAGCCTTTGAATTCATGTATGGTCGGTTCTTTGGGATTGAATTTTTATACCAAATTGTTTCTTAAAGGCAGGTTTTAATGGGGGAAAGCTGGAGAGAAGTCACACTCAAAGGGAAAAGGGGCCAGAAATGAAGCCTGCAGCACTGAAATTCAAACTTGGACTGCTGAAAAATGTTACCCAGAGCTGGTTGTGCCTACAAAAAGCTTTTTTTTTCTTTTCATGAACTGACTTTTAAAAGGGTGTTTGTTTGTCTAGGAAGAGTGAATGGAGCCAGCCATTATGCCTTGGAGACCCTGTATTGATCTTCACAGTCAAACCACTAAATAGAACTTGACTGCTGCACAATGGAGGGCTAATTCTCCCTCAGCATAGGCCTGCAGTGAGCATGTCAATATGCATTTCTGAAACCTCCCTCTGTGCGGGGAAGAGAGCAGAGAACCAGCAAACAAATTGATGCAGGGAAGTCAAAAGGGGATTGAGGCCAACATATTTTGTTTATCTTAAACTCTAGCAAATAAAATCAGAAAAAAAATACACTCAAGTTTTTATATATAGCTTTCTAACTTTACTTATGCTTTTTGATTTACTATTTATAGACAGATAATGCTAGTTATTTTATGTTTTTGAAGGAAAAATGAAAAATGTTTCATTTTGTTTTCTCTTGTCGAAACACCCCACAACATTTTAGAAGATTTTACACAAGAGTGGATCTAGATAATTATGAGCTCTTGCTAGCCTAGAAATATTATAATTTGAGTAGGATTTTGCTTAAACTTACTAAGTGAATGGAAGAGTAAGAAAGTTCTCTCAGCAAATTATTTGTGAGTGAACTCAAACAAATTTCACATTAAAAAAAGAGGTAGTTTTTAAAACTAGACTGATTAAGTATGGATACAAGTTTAATTCCCTGATCATTAATTAATGACAAAAGTCAAATGAGGCTACAACTGGTTTTCAGGAAAGATTGCAAGTAGAGAACTTGCGTAGAAAGTTACATGTTGGATTTAATATAAATTTGGTTTCTTTGAGTTGTCACTATACACCCACTTATATGTCAAGAGGATGTGGAACTGTATTGATATAGGCTAATATTAAGCTCTCTGACCTTCCACATGATATAGGTCATATGTTGTTTTAACCTCTTCTCAATTTGACTACTCAAAAAAGAGTAATCCAGCAGTAATTATAATTCTAGAGTCCTCACATAAGAGACTGAGGATAATTTTAATGAGTTTGTTTCAGCTGTTTTTGCACTTTTGCATCCAGAACATCCACCCTTCACATGGTAATGTCTTCTTCTGTGAACAGGAGGATCTCACTCTGAGGGCCTAACAGATTCAGGTAAGAAGAGCTGCCAGCAGTTAAGGGTTATAAATTAAAAGCAAGAAGGTAAGTGTAGCAATGTTTTCTACTCTTTCTCACTTACCTCATTCCACAGCTTTTTTTTTTTTCCTCCCAACACTAATCTTAACCTCTCTAAAACTAAAGAAAACAAACTTTGGGGCAACAGAGATAATCTACACTAATAAAAGAGAAGCATGCAAATTAACCATCACTCCACTACACCCACTAGCCAATCAGAGTGAGTATGCAAATTATCCCAACAAAAAAATGGCAGTTAATTTGCATACAGAGATGGAGTGAGGAGTGAAGACTGAAGACAGCATAGAAGGAAGAGGGAGGGAAAGCAAGGTGGCTATGGCGGCTGTGGGAGGGAAAGTGCAGGGGGGGGGGCAGAGGCAGTGGGAGGAAAAGTGCAAGGTGGTGGCAGCAGGGAAAGCACCGGGTGGGGGGGCAGAGGCAGCAGGGAAAGTGTGGGGGGATGGAAGGAAAGCCCGCCTAAAGCCCTGTTCTTGCAGGAATCTCCCTGCAATGGGCCTCTAGTCTTATTATAAATCCCTGCCATGTGTAAGCAGAGATGTGAATCATAATAACTGCCTCTACCAGCCAAGAGCCTCCTTAATCAGTCAAGTTTAATCAGTCATGGCAGTGTTCTCTATCTCTAATATCCCAGAAGGTGAATGCCATGGAAAGGTAGAAAGCTGTGTGAGGGGCATGTTTGGTATATTTGGTCTGCACTATCTTCAGGCTCTAAAGAGAAAGGAAAATTCTCATCTTAATCATCCTACTCTGACCACCGTCCTTGGTTCCTGCAATCTTGCCTGCATCAGTCAAACTGCCAAAATTGGAAGGCTACCTGAATGACCAGAAACTTAGTCCATATATGTGAGAAAAAGGATCTAGGGGCATGTCTGGAAGCTTAGTCCATATTTGGGAGACAATGGAGCTAGGGGTGGGGGGTATACAGGCCAGGCCCCAGTTGCATTGGTTTGCTCAGCCTCTGGAGAGGACTCTGCTGAGCCAAGCACTGAATAAAATAGTCCTTTTCTGAACCTCCGGGTGTGTCTGCCTTGTTACTTCCCTCTAGCCGGATGTCTTCCATAACACTAAGTCCTTGATTCACAATGACTGATTTCTGGTGTATCAGTATGTCTTCATATCAAGAGCCTTTATGTATTTCCAAAAAGTTTTTTTGTGTGATTTAATTTCTACTTAATTCTTTTAATTTATACTTAATTTATACTTAATTCAATGGAATTAATTCTTAATTTATACTTAATTCTGATCTTTAATAAAAACAATGGGTGGATGTTATAAAATCATAACAAGACAAGAAGGATATCTCAATTCCCAAAGCCTAGGAATGGCTACTGAAATAGTGTTCTTCCATTTTTATGTTCTATTTTATTATGCCATCATGCTCCCTCCCCCTGTGAAAGGTAAATGCCAAAATATTAAATGTAAGCAAACAGGATGACACGAAAAGAACAGATAAAATGTATCTTACTATTGTTAAGTTATTATGATTATACATTAATATGCAATTCTGGGAACAAGAGTTCAAAGTTGAGAAAGAGCAACTGGTAAACTACATCCATGTGATTAGTTGTTTCTATGGATAGCTACTTGCAAGCACAATGTTGGCGAATCTGTGTTGTGGTATAAACAAATCTATGAATCAGAGCTGAACACTTTCATATGTTAATTGTATTTTGTTCTGTAACCAACACATGTTTTTATTTACATAATCAGATAAAAACAGTAATTTATTTCTTTGTCAGAACTTTCTTCTCATGTAAAGAAAGCTCTATCTGGCCAACTTTAGATGGTAAATTAAAATTCTGGATGGACATATCAGTACCGTTCTTAAGGAAAGCATGTAGGAACGAAAGGACTCCTTTCTGGAAGACAAGCGGACTTCTTTTTGAGGAACTAAAGGACTGTAGGACTGAGAGTTAATATATATAAAATGTTTGAAGTTCTTGGATTAATCTCTATTAGCATGAGAGATTAAATAACATATGATGTGCTCAAAAGCACTGTAAAAGATGTGCTATGCTCTAGATAGGAGCAAAAACCTTTTAAAAAATATTGTGTAGTTCTCTTGGAATAAGCTATTGCACAGAAAAAAGGCTTGCTATCAAGCCAATATTATAAATATTGTAAAATTTGTTATGTCTGGATTTGCTACTCATATCACCCCAAAGCAAGAATAGTATGTCACTACAGTCCAGAACTTCTGAAGTCTTTACCCTCACATTTAAGACTGTGTAACTCACTATTGTAAAAATAAAATAAAATAAAATAAAGAAGAATAAAAAAAGAAGACTGTAGTTCACATAACTAATATCATTATAGCAAAACTTCCCAATTACAATGAGGTCTACAAGCCCAGTTGCAATTTTTAATTGTTTCAGGAAAAATCTGATGCAACTAAATCTATATTAGTAAGAGAGGACAGGATCATTTGAATGAATGAGAGTTTTACTTGGAGGAATTTGTCACTGTCCATGTCCCTCTCAGATGGCACATTTGACCAAATGTGTGACTTGAATGGATTTTACCAAGAAACAAAAGCACTTAGATTGTTCTAAGACTGTAAATACAAGTGTACTATGCCCCTTGCTACTGTTTCCCAGTTGATGATATTAAAAAAAATCCTTACTGTTGAAAGTATTACATATGTCCCATCCCCCCCCATTGACCCCTTCTAGCTCACACCTTCTTCTCCCCATCCCAGGCCTTTGTGGCACTACTGTCTGTCTCCATTGGTTACACATATAGATGCATACAATTGCTTTGGTTGATCTCTTCCCATCCAGTCTCCTACCCCCACTGTCCCTGTGAGATTCCAGTTGATGGCATTTTATTGGAAAAAACACTATTGTGAGTTATTTCATTTTAATCATGGCCAGACATGTAATTAGAACATGTGTAGTCAAGTTCAGCTCTGTCTCCTCCCAGCCCAATGACATGGAGTAGATAAACCTCTCTGAAAATGTTTCCTAATCTTCAAAATGTGAGGTGAGTATATTCACTCATTCCATGTTCTAGTTTGTGGTGGAGATTATTACTCCAAACTACCGTATCCAGGTGCTGTTGGAGATGATTTGACACATGGAGACAGAATAAGCTTTCAAAGAACTCATCTTATAAAGGGCTGCATTCCTCTGATTCTGGAAGTTTTAGTCTACTTTGGCTAAACAATAAATAACATTTTTGGACACTGTGCTAAGAATCTTATATGGAAAACATTTATAAGTTCATAACCCCACATGAGGTAGGTACTATTACCACTCTACATATAAAAGAGAAAAGGCTTAAAGGGGTTAAATGCCCCAAAAGGCAATCCAAGGATAGGTGAGAAGGGGCAGGTGAGCCTGACCACATGTTCGCCCCTATTTACAAATGAGGCCATGCAGGCAGACGTGCATGATCATCAGTGGCAGAGCAGAAATCTGAACCCAGGCATTCTGGACCTTATGGGTGAGATACAGGTCTTTCTGAGATCGATCCCGAATATGGTTCAGGTGGTTTTTGAACTTCTAATTTAAGATGCCTATTTCTTTTTGTTTTCTTCTAGCTTAAAATAGAATAAAATTCATTTTCTTAGGTGGAGTTGTTTTATATTTTTCATTATGACTTCTGTTTGTTCTTTCTATCTAATATTTTTTTGTTCCTTTATATTCTTCCTAGACTATAAAATCAAGTTAAAAATACCAGTATACATTTCAGCAATCCAAAATTCAAAGGAAAACCACAAAACTGAAAGTTTAATAAATGAAATAGGCTATATAAATACAAGTACCAATTAGACCTATCATATGAAAAAATAGCTTTCACCTGGACAGTTGGCTCAGTTGGTTGGAGTGCCAGTCTTTGCACCAAAAGGTTGTGGGTTTGATTCCCAGTCAGGGCACATACCCAGGTTGTAAGTTCTTTTCCAAGTTGGGTATATTTGAGAGGCAATCCATGTATCTCTCTCTCTCTCTCTCTCTCTCTCTCTCTCTCTCTCTCTCTCTCTCTCTCATCAACATAAAGATCCTTGGGTGAGGATAAAAAAAGAAATAGCTTTCTTATATCAGTCTTTTTAGGGCCCATGATGACAAAGAGTAGGGTAACAAGCATCAGATGAGACTGATCACATCAACTTTCCCCCCCCATTGCCATTTATGCCCTCTTCCACCTCCACCCCCACACCCCTGCAATCACCATACTGCTGTCCAGGTCCCTGGGTTCTCCCCCACCCCATCCACAAATCCCTCTATCTCCCAGATTTCTGCCTGCTCTTTATCTATAAGTCTCTCCCTATTTTGCTTGGCAGTTCAATTTGTTCATTAAATTCCACATATGAGTGAAATAATATGATGCGTGTCTTTCTCTGACTGGCTTATTTCACTTTTCATAATGCTTTCCAGGTCCATTCATGTCACAAAGGGTAAAATTTTCTTCCTTTTTATAGCAGAGTAGCATTCCATTGTATAAATTTACCATAGCTTTCTTATCCACTCAGCTACTAATGGACACTTGGGCTGTTTCTAGATCATGGTTATTGTAAGAATAATGCTATAATTACCATAAGGTTACATATATTCTTGCGAATTAGTGTTTCAGTTTTCTTCAGATAAATACCCTGAAGTGGTATTGCTGGGTCGGAAGACAGTTCCATTTTTAATTTTTTGAGGTAACTCCATATTGTCTTCTACACAATAGTGCATGAACTAGTCTGCATTCCCACCAACAGTGCATGAGGGTCCCCTTTCTCCACTTCCTCACCAGTGCTTGTTTGTTGATTTATGGATGATAATCATTCTGAGAGGTGTGAGGTGATAGCTCATTGTGGTTCTAATTTGCTTCTCTGTGATGATTAGTGACATGGAGCACCTTTTCATGTGTCTATTGGCCATCTTTATGTTCTCTTTGAAGATTTCTCTATTCTGGTCTTTTCTCCATTTTTTTAATTGGAAATTTTGCTTTTTTAGGTGTTGAGTCTTATGAGTTTTTTTTAATACATTTTTTATATTATCACCATATCAGATGTATAATTGGCGAATATGTTCTCCCATTAAGTGAGTTGTTTTTTCATTTTGTTGATGGTCTCCTTTGCTGTGCACAAACTCTTTAGTTTTTAATGCAGTCCAATTTGTTTACTTTCTCTTTTGTTTCCCTTGCCAGAGGAGATATATTAGGAAAAAATATTGCTATGAGAAATGTCTGAGATTTTACTCTACCTATGTTTTCTCCTAAGATCCCCCCCCCAAATAATACCAAACCAAATTTGGTAATATATTTAAAAAGATCATAAAACATGATCAAGCAGGATTTATTCCAGGGATGCAAGCTTGGTAAAATATCTACAAAACAATCAACATGATATACCATATAAACAAGCTGAAGAATAAAAACCACATGGTTATAACAAGAGATGCATAAAAAGCATTTGGTAGGATCCAGGGCTCATTTATAATAAAATCTCTCAGCAAAGTGGGAAAAGAAGAAACATAACTCAATGCAATAAAGGCCATATGTTACAAACCCACAGCCAACATCATACTCTATGGGCAAAAACTATAAGTGTTGCCTTAAGATTGGAAGAAGACAAGGATGTCCACTTTCACCATTTATTCAACATTGTAGTGGAAGTTCTACAGCAATGAGAAGAGAAAAAATAAAAGGCATCCAAATTGGAAAGGAAGAAGTAAAACTGTCATTATTTGCAGAAGATATAATATTGTATATAGAGAACCCTAAGGATTTCACCAAGAAAACTGCTAGAACTGATAAATGAAGTCAGTGAAACAGCAGGATACAAAATAAATATCCATTAGTCAGTCACATTTTTACACAAAAATAATGAACTACCAGAAAAGGAAACTTAAAAAGAAACCCCATTCACAATTGCTTCAAATAGAACAAAATTCTTAGGAATAAATTTAACCAATGAAGTAAAAGAGCTGTAATCAGAAAATTATGATGAGACACTGAATAAAAATATCGAAGATACAAATAAGTGGAAACATATACCATGTTCATGGATAAGAAGAATTAACATAATTAAGAAGTCCATATTACCCCAAGCAATATACAGATTCAATGCAATTCCTATCAAGATATCAATGACGCAGAAACCAGTTTGGCTCAGTGGTAGAGCGTTGGTCTGCAGACTGAAAGGTCCCGGGTTCGGTTCTGGTCAAGGGCATGTATATTGGTTGCGGGCACATCCCCAGTGGGGGGTGTGCAAGAGGCGGCTGGTCTATGTTTCCTCTCATCGACATTTCTAGCTCTCTATCTTTCTCCCTTCCTCTCTGTAAAATATCAATAAAATATATTTTTTTAAAAAGAAAAAAGATATCAATGACATATTTCATAGAACTAGAAAAAAATGTTTCAAAAATGTATATGGAACTAAAAGCTACCCAGTATAGCTTCAGCAATCTTGAGAAAGAAGAAGAAAGTTGGAGGACTCATGCTACCTGATATCAAACTATACTACAAGGACATAGATATCAAAACAGCATGGTACTGGCATAAAAATGGACATATAGATCAATGGAACAGAGTAGAGAACCCAGAAATAAATCCATGCTTTTATAGACAATTATTATTTGACAAAAGAGGCAAAAATATACAACGGGATAAAGATAGTCTGTTCAGTAAATGGTGTTGGAAAAATTAGACAGATATGTGCAACAACAACAAAAGAAACTAGACCACCTCTTACATACACATAAGAATAAAGTCAAAATGGATTAAGCATATCAATTTTAATCTTTTAAATTGGGAGGAAGCACCTGGCACATCAACTACTGTGCACAGCATAAATGTGCAGTCTTTTTCATTCTCCTTACCATTATTTAAAAACTTTTTTTACACAATAAACTCTTTTACTGTCTACTTTACTCGTATATTTTGATTTGTTCTTATTGAGTTGTCTGATTATAAGATGTTTCTAAAATAAAATAAATTATGACTCTAAATATAAATACCAATTTCAGTGGATCCTCATAATAAAGTGAACCAAAATTTAAAAGATGAAACTCACTCCTACAAATCTGTTATGAGTTACTTTTGCCCAGATACTAGTCTCAAGGAACACAGCCAGGATGTTCCCTGAACTGAATCGGAACAGAATTTATATAAACCACAAGACCCATTTAAAGTCTTTCACTTATTCCTAAAGAAATACAAAGAATTTATGTCAAATCCTCAGAGACAAGAATGGCTATTTCTTTATGTGCCTACCTTGGGGAATCCTGAGTGTTCTTCTTAGCGTGACCCTCCACAGCCTGCCTGATTTTAGTTGTATTCCTAGCAGGATGCTATTTCTTTGAATGTGGACTTGGGTATCCTTAAATTAAGTTCGGAGAATAACATCTATCAGACAACGAACTGTTTTAAACATCCCAGTAACGTAAATGCAAGTCATTCAAATACAGAGTTGAACTTCATAGACTAGCTTTCAGTTTTAATGAGTAAATAATAAATGTTGCATAAGATGTGGAACATAAAAACCTAGATACTAAAAGTACATGGATAATATAATGAGGAAATTAGTTCTTTGAATCGTTGATCAAATGCTAAAATCAGTATATTTGGTTTGAGATATGACATCTCTCAAACAATTTATAACTCTACTTTGTCATCTTAATTTTATCATTTATAGGTTATAAGTAAATGTAATAAAATATAACATATAATATACACTTTATATTTTTGTATCATATGTATATGAATGACTAAGGAACAGTTTTAGTATAATAATTTTCTAATTGTAGTCTAGTTTAAGAAAATATACTTGTATTGCTAATGGCAGAATTGAAATCTGAACCAGGCAGATTTTAAGAAGCAAGCTGGGATTGAACCTGAACCTGTTTGAGAAATTTAACCTTAGCATCACTTCAGGAACCTGTAGCTGGTCACTGAACTGAATTGTGGCAGAGAAGGAGAAAAAAAAGTGAGAAACAGTGTAGAAAGATGAATAATGTGTACCCTAGAACATAGCAGCATCAACTGACTAATGTAAGTGTAAGAGTCAGAGCAGAGAAAGGAATGTAATAGCTCTAGTCTCATAAAATTGTACAGATATTATCATTACTAGATCTCTGGCTTTAGTGAGCTTATTGAGAATGAACTGAGTAAGAACACACACTCTGCCAGCCCTCAGTACAAGTTCTAATTCCGCTATCTACCAGCTGTGTGAGCTAGTTAACCTTCATAAGACTAAGCTTTCTCATCTGTTAAACAGACCAGAAAACCTTGGCTTATTAATTTTCTTGATGTCATCTAAGTTCCACTCTTAGAAGGTTCCTAAACCAAGATGGTTCTAAGCTGTGATGGTGACCAGAACACTTGTTCTTGGTATGACCATATGCTCTCAGAACTGGGGGGCACGTCAGGATAAAATGCAAAATCAACCTAGACCCAAAGAACCATGAAGATGGTTGATCTTGCTTATGATTGTCTCTCCCTTCAAAGGAGGCTAAAGAGTGCAGTGTCCTCCTGGCTAAAATATTTGCAATTTCCTTACTGTATAATTTAAATTATATTCAATTTTAATAATGAAGCAGAGGAGAAAATATTGCTGCACTAAATTACCTGCTCCCTGCTCAGACTTGAATATTTCATAGCTCAGTCAATGGCAAGGCAATTATAAATGCCTGCAAATAAAAATAATTCCTTAGTCCTGGTGTGCAAACATATGTATCTGCCTCCTGTACCAGTTATGGTAGAAGTTTGAAAAGCCCTTGGGAACTATTTGTCATACTTCGCTGTCCTCACGGTGGACTGAAATTATCTAGGTATCTTCCTCTTATGATGATTCATTCCTGTGGACTTGGTGTCTGGATGTAGTACCATTAGGTATAAAGCCGGAGCAAAGGGGAGGCCAAATAATGTAGGCATGCCATATGTGCCTCAGTTTTATACTCTCCAGGTCCGTTCCCCACACGTCCTGGAGGAAAGCACTAGACAAAGAAAGAACAGATGCATGCCCAGTAAAGTCTACATGACATACAAGGGTGCTTGCCTGTCAGTCACACCCGGGAACAGGGCTTTGGCCAGAGTAGGGATGTAGGTGTGGACACTACAAGTGTGGGAAGATCTGACAGTTCAGCTCCTGAGCAGAGGGGTTCTTTCTTGCTCTCTTGCCCGTTCTTTCTTGATGCTCGTGCCTGGCTGCTGGCTTGCAGGCCTCTCTTGCTCTTCACTCGCCCACATGGCCCACAGCCAAGCGGACCCCACACAACATGGACGAGTGGACTGTGATTAGCCTGATGCCATGCTGGACTTAACTCCACCACGGAAAGGAAACTCCGGACACTGGCTTTGCTTTGAGCTCTGCGGAACCCCCAGCCACACATTTTCCAGGACTGGTTTAATAGAAACGGAACTTTGGAAACCCAGGGATGTAACTCCACACAGATGAAGCTTTCTACCACATCTCATCCTTCTGTGGGGGCCTCTGGAAATTCCTATTCCAGCAGCGCCCCAAGAATCCCACTCCCGCTCCCACTCCCACTAGCAAAGGAGAAATTCCTCCCGTGCAATTTTCTGATAACAAAGTTAACTAGTTTCTTGCTACAGCAGAGACATCGGAGAGAGGCTAGCAATGTAGAACTATCCCAGAGCACAATACTGTAATAGGCAAAGCTGTTCTTGGCTGTCACTTTGTGTATCTTATCAGCGATCTCTCCCGGATTGCTCAGAACCCCTGTGTCAGCCTGGCTGGTTGTCCTCCCAGCCATAAGGAGTGCTTGACAGTCCTTTGTTTGCTCCAACGAGAAGCAGTTAACAAAGCATAAACTTCGGGGGTCTACTAATGTGTACAGAGTCAAGTGTATCCTTGTTTACTTCTCCAGAGTAAGATATTGTAACCACTCCAGGTTAGTGCTGCCTCTTTCCACGTCAACTTTCCCTCCTTCATATTTGCCCCATGTTTGCCTCCATATTTGCCCCATGGAACACTGTGGGATCTGGCAAAAGGGTTGAGCTGGGCATACATTTAGTTGAAGTTTATGGACTACATTTATATGACTTTCAGTTACTTCCTTGAATAGGTATTGTTATAGCTGTAGCAGTATAGGAATTATTTCCAGGAATACACCTACCACGCTCTGTGCCACCTCAATGTACCTGACCCAAAAGTGCAAGCAAAACCTGTACCAATATATAAATTTATTCTACATCATCTGGCACAGGTAACAGGTGGGCTTCTCCTAGACCACCCAGAAGCTAGTCTGAGGAAAATTCTTCCCATCATCAGACTTGTAAACTATTCAGTTCTAATTAACACCAAGCCAAAAGACAAGTGCTTTCCTATTAGTAATCCAGGGTACTCTGCATCATACACTTTTTTTAATGTTTATTTTTCCCCAATTTTTTTATTGATTAAGGTATTACATGTGTCCATATCCCCCCATTGCTCCCATACCACTCCCATACATGCCCTCACCACACTTTTAATGGACATTTTAAAGTAGAATTTTGTTGTGTTACATTAAGAAAGGCAGAATTTTTGCCTTTTTAGGAAACAAACCTATAATAGTAGAAAACTAATGTCTATTTAATGCATCTCAATGATCAGTTGGAGAAAAACAAATTTTGATAAACTATGTTATAAAAAAGATTGAATTATGTTTATATTCTTCTATAGAAAATATTATAACTTCTGTTATTATGCAAGGAGGCGATCTACAAGTATGCAATCAAAAATGGTAGGAAAAAGGTACTATAGATGTGTGATAAGCAATTCATCATAGAAATATTTTCTGGATTTTGTGACATTTATGTTATTATTCAACTTTCTTAAAATTTATATTTTGTTGTATTTTCTAATACTAAGTAAATATTTACTTTTCTATGAAATTTTGTTTTTATTACTCTATTTTTTTTTAATCTTAAAGAGGAGCCTCAAAATATAAGCTTCAGGCTCCACAAAAGCTATTTCTATCCCAACTCCAACTCTGCACATCCTAGATCAGTAACTCCATGTTGAGGTGGTAAAAAGCCTTTCCCATTACCCTCTGCACTCATTTCATGTTGGAGTACTAGCCTCTGTGTGTACCTATCCCAAAGTGTCTTCCCACAGTCTAACTCTATGAGATGGACAGTGGATTGCATGCCCCATCCTCTGGCTGGACTTTCTGCTCCATTAGCTGTCAGTGAAATAGAAGTTAGTAAGTAAGGGACCCCTGTGGGGAGAAGAGGGACAGTAGTAGATCCAGGGAACTGTGGGTTATTAGAGTTGGAATAGAAAGAAAGATGAGAGAGAAACAAAGAAAGATGCTCTGGTAGAAGGACACACATCACACGAGGAAAGAGAGAGAGAGAGAGAGAGAGAGAGAGAGAGAGAGACGTTTATTACTTTTCAATTCCCTGTTCCAGATCCTTGTCTTGAGATCCATGGAATTATCTACCCTATATAATAAAAGACTAATATGCAAATCGACCAAACAGTGGAATGATTGGTTGCTATTACTCACACTGACCACTAGGGGGCAGACACTCAACCCAGGAGCTGCCCCCTAATGGTCAGTGCGCTCCCACAGGGGAAGTGCGCTCAGCCAGAAGCCACATGGGGAGTGGGCCTAAGCCTGCAGTAGGACATCCCCTGAGGCCTCTCTGACTGCAAGAGGGTGCAGGCCAGGCTGAGGGACACCCCACCCTGAGTGTGTGAATTTCATGCACCGGGCCTCTAGTAATCTTATAAGACTTTACATCTCTTATTAATTGGATTTGAGTGGCTCTCTATTCCTGGCAACCACAAATGACCTGAAAAATCCTCCTTTCCAATGCATTTGCATTTTACCGGAGGACTCTGGAAAATGATAGCTAAGATTAATTGAATTCCAGACAAACTATTGAATATCTATACCATTTCTAATCTTCACAACATCCCATGCTGGTAGCTATAATCAACATTTTACAAGTGAGAAAACAGCCTCAGAGAAGGTGAGTAGCTTGCCAAAGGTCATGAAATGGGAAAGCAAAGCTGGATGGGAACTCAGCTTTGTCCGACTCCAAACGGTATGTTCTTCCTGTTGTACCATATCGCTTGCCAGTGTCTACAACCACCGGAATTGATTTCTGCTGATGGAATCGTGGTTTTGAGCACACGGATATGGGATATTAGAAGCCATACAGATTATCCAATTCAACCTTTCATTTTTGCACGTTAGGTCTGAAACGTCTCAGAAATGATGGTTCCAGGAAAAATGTGTGAACACAGACAAGAACTTGGGTCTCTGGGTTACTTCCATTAATTTTTTTTCTATTCTCATACTGTACAAGGATCTCAGACACATCCTAATCCTGTTTCTGTTGAATAAAAACTATTTGCTTTTGGTAAATTCATATCTAATAAATCACTTTTTTTTTATTTCCAAAGAGAACATTAATAGGAAATGTTCTCTTTAAATCCCAAAATAGGGTATAAAGTCATCCTACATGTTCAGTCATTTTAGAGTTCTTTCTCATTTAGTATATTTAAAAGCTAAAAACATGGCAATAATTCTTGCTATCAATAGCACTTGCTGTGTTTTATATATATTATTTATAAACCACATGAATGTAGTATAATATATGTAGGGACAAGGAAACTTACATAAATTAAGTAATTTACTCAAGGTCAACCAAACAATGAGGGGCAAACAGGATTTAACCAGGTTTGCTTTTTTGGTTGACTAAAAATAGCCAACATTTTACCAATTTTCCTGAAGTTCAACATACAAAAGATTCAAAATGTGGGCATTTAGACATGGTTTATATTATGCCCTTATTATATTGTGTTTCCTTCCTTACTGTCTGTGAAATGATTATGGCTTGCCATTGAAATCAGCAGTCTAGTCAAAAGCTATTAAATATCCCTTTCGCAGAAATCTTGTTCCATAAATACTCAGGGCTGTGAATTTTCTCATTGAGCACGAATAGATACACTACAAGAAAAACAACTCACCTGACCAGGGCTTTAAGATTTAAGAACCATTTCTGTAATTTAAACTGAAATTCAAAGATTTAAAAGATCCACTGAAGCCCCTGGGGGAGGGGGTGGGGAATCTTGGGAATTCTACCATCCTGCATAATGCATCATCCATAAATACACCGGAATGCATTACGGAATTCTGATATTTTAGAAGTGTCTCTCTCTAAAAATTGCTCCTCGGCTACGGGATGGTTGATTAAGCTGATATTGATTCTGCTCTTCTTGAATAAACTGAGAGAGGTTGTAAGAGGTAATATTCTTTATCTAGACGTTTTCCATCAGGATTCTATTAGAAGGCAAGTAGACAGAACTGGATAGCGTTTGGCCAATAGCCATTATCATGCGAGGTGAAATGAATATAAATGTGGCCCACAGTGCCCGGCGTACAGTAAAAGCTCAATACGTGTTAGCTGCTGCCGTTTGTATTGTTGGCAACACAGAGATGCCTGGGGGAGACCGTCAGGGCCGAGGATGACTTCCTAAAGCGAACACGGCATTTTGTCAAATGTCTCAGGAGACGTCCGAGAGAGAGCACCGGGCTGGTGGTGCAATGAAGTGGCTCTCTGTAGCTACAAGAGAGGGTCTGGCTCGCCCTGGCCGGGTGCCAGGCATGTCAGAGCCCTGTGGACGGCTGCGGAGGGTGGATGTGACCTGAGCAAGTGACATTGCTGACTCCACGGTGCGGCCAGAGCCACCTGCGATGGGTCAGCACTTTTCCTCCTTCCAGGGCCACGGACCTCGACTAACTACTACCCAATGTCTCCCTCTGGGGATGCACTTTCTCCTCTTCTTGAGCTTAGGGCAATCGTTTCGGTCCCAGTGAGCTATGATAGCTGTCCTGGATGTTGCAGCCGAGGAGTGGGCTCAGGTCATTTTCCGCTGGTAGCTTGTCTGAAAGAGCAGATGGGCAGCCAAACGCTGCCCACCGCGCCACCTCGCCCCCGGTTGTTCTAACCATAAAGGGTGGAAAACAACAGCAGCGCCCAGCTCAATAGCAGGTGATTCTTCTGCACCAGAGGTCACAGCCTGCGAGAGGCAGCGTGCCAGCGTCCCGGACACTGCCATCTGGAAGGCGACGTCTGAGTGCTGACTCCTGTCACGCAGGAGTAAGGATGGAAGAACACTGACCTTGGGCAATTCCTGGAGGACGTTGCCGAGGAAGGGCAGGGGCGGTCTGGCTTTGTTGTTAGTTTAATGGTTGGTCGCAGGGAGGGTTGTCTGCAGCTCCGGTGCCAGTGGAAATTGGCGTGTGTGAAAATTTGACTCATGCTCAGATGCTTTGTCTCTTTGGATAGCAGCCATTTAAGAATGTCTCAAGAGTGCCAATACAGCACCTCCCTCCCTCAACCCCCCAAAACCACTGGAGCAGTGAGGACATCTAGATTCCACATTCCACATTTGAGGCTGTTTTCTACTTTTTTGTTCATTGTTACAGTAGAATTGTATAAGCAGAGCTAAGGCAGTGAACTATCACAAAGTGAAGTAATTCAACCTCCCGGGCAACTGATTTGGAAAGATAGCACTCCTTTGAAATATGGCCAATTAGGCATCCTAAAGCCCATCCTAAATTTGCCTAGTGCCGACTTCACTTCTTGTCCCGTTCCCCACTGGGCAAGCAGGGAGTTTTGTAAGCTTTAAATCTTCATGGCGAATGGAACCATGCAGCAGAAATTGCTGCCATGTGGCAGAAATGGCTATTATAGCCAATATGTATAACTAGTATCCTATTTTTTTTCCCTATGCGTTACAGACATTTAACTAGATAGAAATTTAGTTAGGTATTACAGGTGACTAAGCTCTGGCTTTGTAAGCTGAACAGGCTACCACTCAATTTGGGATAACATTTCATATAGTGTCTATAGGACACAGGGCTACTTGTGGGGAGTTAGTATGGCTACAGAGAACTCCGCAAGCATTTTTTTTTCTAAGTAATCACCCTTATGCATACGGTCAACATAATTAATATGAGTTAGCCATATGAAGCATTTCTTTCTACTGGCTCATTATTTGAAATAAATGAAACTGATAAAAATATCTCCATTAAAAAGATTATTCTCAATACTCAATGTACATTTATTTTACTGTCCGGTTTATCACCTTTTCTTTGGAGGTAAACTTTATAAAAACTCACCCTACATCCTGTTTCTCATGAGGCCTTTCTGGTCTGGGTTTTCTTTATGGCTCTTTGGCACTTGCCTTCGTCCCTGAAGCTTTCTTACTGGTAACTCTCAGCTTCCGTGAGAGTTTTTGTCCTGGTTCTCCAAACTTAGTAGCCACCCTGCATTCCCATTCAATTGTCTTTTATGCCACCATGCCCGTATAGTGTTTCTTTAGGTTCTATCTTGAGATTCTTCCTCTCTCATTTCACATACCACCACCTATTTTCTGATATCTCACAAATGTACATTCTAGTTCCTGAAATGTAGAGTGGCATTTCTGTGACTGTGTAAGAACATCCACAGGTCTGAGACTAAACTCACCCACCTCGGGTGTCCAGTTGTTGCCTCCACCTTCCCCTCTCACAGCACCTCTCTTTGGGGTGGCAGCATTACTGTTTTCCTTGTCCATCTCTCTTTGCCTTGGAAAGCTCATTCATCCTTTAAGGTTAACTTAAATTCTCATCTCTGCTTGGAAGTGTTCCTGAGCTTAATGGTGTTTTTTTTTCCTTTTCCCTTTCCTGTGCTCTAGCTCTTTGATTCCATAACAACATCATTCTATTTCTGTTTCATATGTTTACCCTATGTTGTCATTATTAATTTACTCTAAGTCATCATCACTTATTAGTTTCTTTTGAGCTCAGCTTCAGGGAATCTCTGTGTCATTTGAACCTACCACTCTGTTTCATACAAATGAGGAGTTCAAGAAATGCTTTTGAATAAATGAATGAACATTTCCTCTGCCTCCGCAGATAGAGCCATAGTTGGATATACCACTCATTGAATCCACCCCATTTTTTTTCATTTTCTAGACTTTAATCACCTCCCATCTCAACTAGTCTTCTTTTTTCCTAAATTAAATTCTTATTTATTTTGAAAACTTAAATTAAAAAATGTTAAAGGGATGATATTCCTTTTTATTGTGGTAAAAATACATAACATAAAATTTACAATTTTAATCATTTTAGGTGTACATTCACTGGCATTAAGCACATTCACAATGCTGTGCAACAGTCTCCCTTATTAATTTCTAGAACTTATTCCTCATCTCAAATAGGAATTTTGTACCTATTCCTATATAATAAAGAGGTAGGGGGGGGCAATGGAAAGATACGTACACATATAATACCTTAATAATAAAAAAAGAGGTAATATGCAAATTGATAATCACTCTAACATACATAATGGCCTCCCCATGTGGTCAAAGATGGCCGCCACCATGTGGACACAAGATAGCCACCACAAGCCTAAACTGGTTTGGCTCAGTGGCTAGAGCGTCAGCCTGTGGACTGAAAGGTCCCGGATTTGATTCTGGTCAAGGGCATGTACCTTGGTTGGGGGCACATCCCCAGTGGGGAGTGTGCAAGAGGCAGCTGGTCGATGTTTCTCTCTCATCGACGTTTCTAACTATCTATCCCTCTCAATTCCTCTCTGTGTAAAATCAATAAAATATATATTTTTTAAAAATGGCCACCACCATAAGATGGCTGGCAGAGAAGGGGAGTTGGGAGGGACCAGGCCTGAAAGAGAGGGCAGTTGGGGGCAATCAGGCCTGCAGGGAAGGACAATTGGGGGTATTAACCAAAGATCTTATATGCATAAATGCATTACCTATGGACACAGACAATGGGGTGGTGAAGGCCAGGAGCAAGGTGAGATCTGGGTGGAGGGAGGCAATAGAGGGAAATATAGAGGAGGCATCTGTAACAAATTCAATAATAAAGATTTTTAAAAAATATCACAACTAGTGAGGAGTAGAACTGAAACTTTAAGCCCAGCAATCTGGCGGTGGCCTGCTTGATCTTAAATAATCTATAATTGCTGCTCTAGGATAGACAAGTGACTTTAAATAGATTTTTAAAATAAATTGTATAACCAAATATTCTTTCCTAAAATATGATGGCTCTGGGAAACCTGAATAATTATTCCCTAACATTTTTTAGGGTATAATTATAATGATATTTAAAAATTCACAGCCATAATTGGGTGAACAATACATACTAGTAAAATTTCTATTATTTTCTAAAATGTTTAGTAATTTTATTTGAGAGTAGTTGATACATGATGTTAGCAATATTTCTTTAGCCTCAGGCCATGCTGACTATATTTTGTTGTCTAATAATAGTATAATTCCACCTTAACTATACTTCACAGCTTTGTTGATTGTTATTCTTATAATTTTCCTGTCATTATTCTCTCAGCTCCTACTTTTCATTCTCTGGCATTTGGTTCATGGGGTAAAACTACTGCTTCCTTACTCCTGCAGTTTATATGCTCTCACCTTTTTATGAAATCTCTTTAAAGTATAATCTGTATATCACCATAAGCATGACTTACCTATAGCAAAAATTCACACTTTTTCACTGTTAAAACCTGGTAGCACAGCACATCAGAATAGGACTCTTTGTTATAAGGTGTTCTTTTTACACATCCTTGAGCTTTTTAGCTTCTAAAACAAATAATTGCAATAAAACAGTTCTCTCACACCTAGATAAATCTAAAAGGAATTATTTTATCTAGGCAGAAACAGTATTATGTTTTCAAGGTTGGTATTCTAAAAATCAACACTGGAAAGATGGTTAGCCAAGTAATGCCAGAATTATCATCTGCAGTATAACAAGTTGTCCTCTGATTACTTTACCTAGTAGTAATCTCATTGGAAAGGAGAAAACACATAAGCCATATCTGTAATTAGAATGCGAAGTCACTCTTTTATCAGTGCTTAGGAAAGATTGATTTCTCTCAATACTCTCTCTACTTCGGTGAACAATCAGAGCACTTGCACTGATTCAGCAGTTCAAAAGCTGTATAAACTAGAATATTCTCAAGATTAAAAAAAGGATAATGCCATTATTTGCATATACATTTTAAATATTTAAGTAGTTATATTTGCTTAATAATCTGTAAGCATTTTACTTTCTCATCGAGCAAGACAATTTAAGGCTTAGGTCCACACAGTTTTAGAACATGGCTAAAATGGAAAAATGACCCAAAAGGTCACAATAATGCTTCCATCAAAGGAATATATGTTGGGTGGGGTCTTTGCAGGCCACTCCTATTTAGCAATGGGAATAGCTCAGTTGAATTTTATTCTGGCACTCAGCAAAATGCTAATTTAGCCTTTAGCTCAATCAAATTTTTTTTCTGTTGAGGAAAGAAAACATATGTAGTAAAATTATTTTCTTTTACCTACAGTACTCAATACCAACAAAGGATGTCTGCAAACTATATGGAGAATACCATCATATAAAGTTGTCTAGAAAAAATATAACCAAATAAAAATATATAGTTTAATTTAGGTAGCTCTTTGCAACAGAAATGTTGCTCGAGATAATGACATTTCTGGCTTCTTGCCTTGTTTGATGCTCCCGGAACTGGTTTCCTTTGAGACTATTAAATAAAAGGATTAATGTGCTATGGAACCTGAATCAGTGGTGACCTTTGTATGAGGATTAGTTGACTCTTTGATTACTTTTGGCATTTCATCTTACACCTCTTTTTGAAATCAACTCATGGTAGTGCAGACAATTAAATTCCATCTGTTAACTACTTGGTGTACTTTACATATATATATATCTTGATTATTGTTATATTATCCTAAACTTTATTAAAAATAAATGAATTGAGGGCATTAAATATAGAGCGAAGGAAGTGAAGGGCTCTTTAGACAAGGAGAAGAAAATGAAATTTCCATTTCCACTGTTGTCATCATTGTCGTCATCATCATCAATAAATGTATTAAGTTCACATATGAACTTGCCATTTTTTCCCTTTTCTCCATAATAGTCTTACTTGAAGGGATATGCATTTTAGAATTATTAAAAGCATATTAATTTAAATATAGCCTAATTCCTCTTCTTAAAAAAAAAGATTTTCGAGAGTAAAACATCAATCTGAGAGAGAAACATCAATTTGTTGCCTCCTGCATGCACCCTAGGAGAGATCAAATCTGCAACCTGGCCATATGCCCTGTTCAGGAATCGAACCTGCCACCTTTTGATGTAAGGGACAATGCTCCAACCAACTGAGTCACACCAGTCTGGCTCCTTTCCTTCTTAAAAAGTAGCAGGGAGTGTAGTAGAGTACCAGCTTCTATGACAAATCACTGGCACTCTGTCACCAAATGTGTCTGATGTAAAGTGAGAAATCTCATCATCGCATACACAGAGAAAAATATAAAACGTTAAACTTAGCATGCTTTCTACTTCCAAATATTCCTCCCTCTAAATCAAAAGTGCTATAGAAATTCAGAGAAAGGAGATTAGACTTAAACCAGCCCTTGAAGGTTAGGTAGGGTTTGAGCAAGCTGCCAGGGTTATTAAATGCCATTTCAGCCTGGAGGAAAGTCTTGAGCAAAGGCAGAGAAACACAATAGAACATGAGCAGGTAGGCCTCATTGCATGAACAGGTAGTTTGAGGAGCAGTGGTATTCTTGACTGCCTATAGAAACTGCACTTTACAGAGATTTTCTTCCTTGGAACAGTAAGTCACGTGACTTCTGAGTATGCCCAAAGCTGAAGATGAACTTCACAGTTTCTCAGCTGCCGGAGGGCTAGGGCGAACATCTCAGCGCCTTGTAGGCATCAAGGTAGGTAGTAACGTGAGCATAGGATAGACTTGCAGTGGTCCTTATGACTCTTTGTCGATTTAGTCATTTTCATAACTGGGAGCTGCCCAGCATTATGATGGAAAAGCATCTATTGATCCAAGGGAACAGAGGGAAGCAGTTTGGACTCATCCTTCGCTAGAACCCAGCTAACACAGGGAGAGACTTGTCTTCCAACTTGGGTCCATATCTTTTTCTTTGCCATAACAGATTTTCAAAGTCCTAATTATTTATTTGTAAATGGTGCCTAACAATTGAACCCAGGCCCCAAACCGTACAGTCCATATGCACAGGGCAATATTGGGTAAAGACCATCTGTAAGGACTGTACCCCGGGATAGGTGTCCCATAGAAAGAACTGTCCCCCTTCAATATCAAGCTTGGGTAGCCCCACCCAACCAATGTGTAGAGATAGAAAACAAAGTTTTAAAGTTTGGGAGCTGCATCAAGCTAAAGACTGGCACAAGTGGGCTTAAGAAAGGGGATATCTGGGCTTATTCCTAGAAAGTGGACAGAGAATATCCTTTTGGTCTATTTTTAAATGTTTACATTTTTTACTTCCTTTCTGGCCTTTCTCTGCTGAATTGCTACCCCTGGTGTCCCAGTTTAGCAGAAAGGAAAGAGACAGATAGCCTGGGGAGTGAGACAGGACAATGTTCCAGCTGCCATTTCCCACTTTTGTGACCCTAATGGCTTTGAGTCTCAGTTTTTTTCTTCTGTAAAATAGGGATGACAATATTCGCACTTTTATGACATGAATCGAGGGAGCACATATAAAGCAGCCAACACAGAGCTGGAAATGCAACAACCACACACTGCCAGCTGTTTTACGTCCCTACTTCTTTCCTTCCTCCTTTCCCCCATTTTGCCTCTCCTCCCTATCTCTCCACTCTTTGCCTCATTCTTTACTTATTGTCTATTGAAAAAAGTGGTTTAACCACTTCAAATTTGCTAAGTACTATGCTTGGCCCTGAGGAAACAATGATGCCTTGATGGGGAATATGTCCTTGCCATCATCAGCTTGCCATCTAATGAGAGATAAACATTGATCAGAGTAGGCTATAAATGAATGTAGAAATTACAACTATTTCATTTCAAGCAGAATTACATGGTGCTATAAGAGCAAATGTATTAATGTATATAAAATATATATCATTAATATATCTTCCTTTTCTCCTTTTTGTAAGTATAAACAGAAGAATAAATTATACTATACTAGACCCCAGTAAATGACTAGAAATGTAAATGTTTACATGTTGTTGGATTGATCTTGAAAACATACGAAGGTTGGTACTTCTGTATGTTAAAATTCTGGAATCAGGAAGATGAATAACAGCCATGACAACCTACCATATTTATATTTCATGTTTTCCTTTTATGCTTCTTTTGCTAATTTGTTCTTTTGGATGCGAATTATTTTAGTAGCTTCATCAGTTTACTCTTCCTTTGATTAAATGAATAGAAATTCCTTCCTTCCTCTGGGGGAATAATGTACTTTGGAGTTCAAAACAGTGGGTTGCCCAGAAGCTATATGTTCAATCACATTACAAACACTCAATAGACGATAAGCTTCGTCCCTCATAGGAGTTTCACTGTAATGAAAAGAGCTGAGGCAGCTTGAGAGTATAGAATGCCCTTGAGGGGCTGACGTTTCTCCCGGGCTTGGCATCCTGGACAGAACCGAGAACTCGAAGTGCCCATCCACATAAGTCAGCAACCCCAAGCAGCAAGGCACTGGCTTATTGGATAATAATTCTATCCTCGCTACTCGCAGAAGGGATGGGTCCTTTGCAGAGGGCTTAAGAGTCTGGAATAGAAATGACTTTTTCTTAAAAGATTGTTCCTGGGAAATCTCTTTTCTTTACTATCCCTGCCCGCCAAGGCTGGGGAATTTGGGTCCCGACAGTGTGTTTATGTCACATAAACATAATCTAATCTAACATTTCCTCTCCTTATAGTAAGTGACTCTTTCGGGCATGAAACTTGAAGACAAAAATAAAAGATGGCTACCCCAAATCTGTAAAAGAGAATTTGGAGTTGACTGATTCAAAAGCATCACAGCCAAGAGCCTCCATTTCAGAAGTCACATGAGCAGATCATTCGTCTATTTATGGTGTCATTTGTTGTACTAGGAATGGCCTTTATGTAACACCTTCCTCCCACTCCACCCCTCACCATCCCCATACTCCCATACACACACATGGTATCTCTCCCCCAATACCCATCTTTCCTTATTTCTCTTCCCCTAATACCATTCCACTTCCTTATTTCTCTCCTCCCCTAAGCAACTTCCCTCGAGTGTAATGCCATTTCTAGTTCATCTCCTCATTCTCTCTCTATTGCACTCCAGTGCTTTCTTCCCTACCATATCATCCAAACTGTTCATTTGAAGGTTCTAAGTTGCTGAATCAAAAAGTCAATTTTTGGTTCTAAGATCAAAGTGTCAATCTTGTTTGATTCATTCACAGAATTTGGCACAGCTGAACACAAGCTCCTCCTTCTCCACTTGGTTTTAGCATCCTGCATTCTCCTGGTTTCCCTCCCACCTAACTGCCCTCTGCTACTCAAGTCTCCGCACTGCATCAGCCCCCTGGCCCAGCAGTGACCCAGCTCTAGGCACCAGCTCCACCTATTTTTATATTCATATTCTTCACTCCCGTGGAGAGCATATCCAGTGACCAGCTTTCTAACATTCATACCCCAATGACGTCCAAAAGCATATCTCCAGGCAAGATGTCTTCCCTGAATTTCAGACTCATATACCCAATTGCCTATATGTAATGCCCATTTGATACTGGCAAGCATGTCAACATTAGCATGCCCCAAACTCCACTCTAATCATCCAGTCTGGTTCTGTTGCCCCAATTCAGTTAAAGGTAGCATCATTCTCCCAAGTTGCTCAGACCAAAAACCTTAGAGCCCTCATAGCCTTCGTTCTCTTACACTCACTGTCCAATCTGTCAGCTCAACATTTAAAATGTACTTAGTGTCTAATTCTGTCGCTGTATTTCTTCTGCCAACACCCTGGTTCAAACCACCATCTTCTCTCCCTTAGATTATTGCTATTCTGCCTTGTCCCTCACAGACCAATTTAGCCTAGGATCCAGAGATCTAGTTAAAACATGTTAGAAATATCAGAGCTGCTACTTCTCTGCTTAAAACTTTGCATTAACTTCCAATCTCATTGTGGATAAAGCCAGAATCATTGGAATCGTCTACAAGGCCATGTGCTGGCTGTGCCCCAAGCTAGCAAGGCCCTGCCCTCATTCTGTACCAGTGCCACTCACTGGCCTCCTTGCTGTTCCTCATAGACCCAGACATGCCCCTGCCTCAGGGCTTTTGCACTTTTCTGGAATTCTCTTTCCCTGGATGTCCAAGGCCATTAGTTCTTAAATGTCAACTCGGTATGTATTTTCTGGACTACAGTGCAACTAAAACTCCAACATCTATACCTTTTCCCAACACCTTTTACTCACTCGTGTTTACTTTTCCTCTGTATTTTTTATCAATCCCCTTCTAATATAATATGTATTTTACTTATTTATGTTGCCTCTTTCTGTTTCTCACACCTTCCTTCCACAGAAATGCATGCTCCGTGAAAGCAAAGGACCTTTTTCTCACTGCCATATCTCCCTGGTTTAGGACAGTGGATGGCACATAGAGGTGGTCAATAAATATTTCTCAGTTGGATAAACGTAATTGTCAATTGACTTTAAAATGCATCCTCACCCTGATTGATGTGTTTCTGCTTTACATCCAACTCCGTTCTGCATCTCCTGTGCTGTTCCAGTCTCCTGCACTCACTGGATGGGTGTAGGCAAAGATGTCACTGATGCCAACAGAACTATGTCACTGGATGTGGTTGGCCCTCTGGTGCCGCTGCCTGTCTGTAAGCACATGGTTCCCCCACTGCACCAAGGCCACCCGTTCTGTGACACCAGGAAATAACTAAATGTGTGTGTCAGGACCTCTCTGGGAGTTGTGTGTGGACTACTTTCTTTTATAAGATGCATTGCATTGAAAGGTAATAGAACCATCTCTGTGTGTATGAATGTTTTCATTGAAAAGAGAATAAAGCAAAGCTAAAAGTCATTCAGAAGAAGGTATTTTTCTGTGTGCTTTATGCTTGCATAATAAATACATTAGCTCTTTAGCCAAGGTACACATTTGCTTATTGAATGCCTGTTACTGAAATTAAGCAATATTTCTATTTTTTGATAAAAAGTTATCTTTGAAAAAGAAATGTTTTTCTAATGCCAGGATCATGTAGAAAGATTTGTGCTGGGATTTACAAGGTACCAAGCAGAAAAATCAGAAAGCATACAGCAGTGTTGTTGATTTGACCGGAACCTCTACACCTCCTTCAGCAGATGCTATAAAAGGTTTGAGAGATGGGCACTAGTAAACCCTTCCTCTTCACAGCATTGACAGAGGATCAAGAATCTTGCTGCTTAGCTGAAGGACATTCTAGAAAATTTCTTGGTGGAGAATATTCCCAAGATAAAAGGTTGCTTTGTCTCCTACTCTGTAGAGAGTGCCTGGGAAGGCACATGGGCATTTCTTTAAATTATCAGCTGAACCTAAGGTGACAGGCAAAGCCCAGTCCCGGTTACACATTTTATCAAAAAAGGCAGATGTGTTCTCAGCACTGACTTATCTTTGCCCCGGTTTCAGGAGTGGGTTTTGATATGTAAATCTAGTCAAGCACCAGGAATGGTGGGGCCTACTCAAGAATGCAAATAATCTTCTTTGTCTTGACTTTTGGTGAAACTTCCTGGTATGTGGGGGTATAAAATATCAACACACCTCAGCAGCTTTGGGTCACTGTCTCTTCAACAGAAGAGGAGAGTGGTCCCACCTGATTCCCAGCTTTTCCCTTCCATTTTGTATCTTGTCTCTTTCTTTCATATTCCCTCAATCCCCAGCCCCTCTACTTGAAGAACTGGATCATCTCTCTTTCTGTGCTGGACTCAGAAAAGAGAGACTCTGCCATACTACCCTCATTTTACTTATTTGCAAAATGAAGCTGACTTACACAGATCCCATGCTACAAAGAAGCACATTATTGAAATCTTCAAATACATTATCAAAATAGTTTTAGAGAGAAAGAGTGATGATTATGACCAACTTTCTATACAAATCATAATTACTAAACCAGAATATTGATCTCTAAGTAAAATGAGGAGCAACCTGAATCATAAATTTTCTGATTTGGAATTTTTTATGTATCTCAAATAAATATTAGGTCCAAATTATACTGATCAACTTTAAGCTCAGATTATTGAGCTGGAAACATTTTAGTTCAAAGAAAAAAAAATCAAACAATTATTTCAATGAATATATCTAAGGCATAACATTTAAAAAAAGAATCAAATTTTTATGGCAGTATTATTCACTGTGATGAATTAGTGACAAGCAGAATAAAAGCAATGCCAGCATTTCCTGATATTCAGTATTGTGATTGCCAAATGTGTTTATTTTGTGTCCTGTATTAAATTTTTCTCGTCCAGAAACAAAAAAATGCAAAGTGATATTGCAAGTGAATATTTGAGTTAAGCCCATTTTTTTTTCAGCTCATAGTCCCATTTTTCATAAGAAAAGACTGTAATACACTGAGTAGCTAGATTATTATGATCTCTGAATTCATAATAATTTGGCCACTCAGTATGTATATTAGAGGTCTGGTGCATGAATTCATACATGGGTGGAGTCCGGCCAGCTGGCCAGGGAGAGCAGACATGGGAGGTTGGTGGCCTGCCTGCTGGTCGAACTCCTGGTCAAGGGGACAATTTGCATATTAGCCTTTTATTATATAAGATATACACTGAGTGGCCAGATTATTATGCATTCAGAGATCATAATATTTTGGCCACTCAATGTATAGTGACATTGCCTGTGTATTTTAACATTGATACAGTTCTCCCTCCAAAGCATCTGGAAGAATGGGAAAGCAGAGAAGGTACCAGTGGGATAGAGGATTGAATATGTGGAGTTTTGATCCATCACTGAGTTCTCTCATCTGGAAAAAAAAATACATTTTTCTTTTCATTTCCAAGATCTGGCTATTGGCATAAGGAGCTTAGACTTCCCTTCCTCATGCTCATTCTTATAAGCTCCTTTTTGAGAATATTAACAATAGAAACTATAGACAAAAGTATTTGCAGAGTATCACAGATTTTTAAAATCATAAACAGGCTTGAGTCTTACTCTTGAAACTTTTTTTCTTGGAGGGTTATATTGTGGAATCAAGCTGGAGTCTTAAAAAAACCCACTGAGAATGCCAGACATGATTTCAGAAGCAGAGATGAAGGCAGTGAATTACTCATTGCTATGTATAAGATCTCCAGGGCCTGCGAAGACCTCCACCTAATAGACTTATTAAATAGAGCAAGGCTTGTCCATGTGTGAAGTCGGTCATCCCAATGTTCTTGTTCAGCCTTCAAGCTAAGGATGGTTCTTAAATTGTCAAATGGTTGAAAAAATTCAAAAGAAGAATAATTCCTCACCACTGAAAATGGTGTGAAATCCAAATAGCAGTGCCCATCAAGTTTTATTGGAATTCCACTTGTTTATTTATCCATTTTCTATTATTGCTTTCATGCTTCAACAGCAGAGCTGAGTAGTTTCGGCAGAAGCTTTATGGCCTGCAAAGCTGAGAGTATTCACTCTCTGGTGCTTTATAGAAAAGCATTTGTGGACTCCTGATATAATTTACAGCACCTTCCCCTGAAATTGACTGGTAAGTCACTTGCAATTTTTTACATTAGTTATTAGCTCAGGAATAAACATGTCTGTTACTCAGCAGAGCTCTAGTTTTTGCAGTCCTCACTGTCAGGAATGCCACTTCACCTTGCACCAAACTGAACCTGTGACTCAGGAGCGCATTCTCAGATTCCAGTAAGGATTCTGCCTCAAGGTCAAGATGTAATGCTTCCCAAACTTCCATTTTGGAACATAATAATCAGAAACACCAATGAGAGAGGTTATATGTATTGCGATGTTCATAGCAGCACAATTTACAATAGCTAAGATTTGGAAACAGCCTAAGCGCACATCAGCAGATGAATGGATTAAAAACGCTGGTACAGCCAAAACCGGTTTGGCTCAGTGGGTGGAGCATCAGCCTGCGGACTGAAAGGTCCCAGGTTCTATTCCGGTCAAGGGCATGTACCTTGGTTGTGGGCACATCCCTGGTGGGGGATGTGCAGGAGGCAGCTGGTCGATGTTTCTCTCTCATTGATGTTTCTAGCTCTCTATCCTTCTCCCTTCCTCTCTGTAAAAATCAATAAAATACATATTTAAGAACAAACAAACAAACAAACAAACAAAAAACCACTGGTACATCTACACAATGGAATACTATGCTGCTATAAAAAAGAAGGAAATCTTACCATTTGCAACAGCATAGATGGCCCTGAGAACATTATGCTAAGTGAAATAAGCCGGTCAGAGAAAGATAAATATATGACACCACTCATTTATGGAATATAATGAACAACATAAACTGATGAACAAAAATAATCAGAGAAAAAATACTTTAGAATATAATATAAATAATCCTGTTATTTGTTGATTTTTAAATATTTCCTACAACTTTTGTGATATTATACTATGTTAGTACAGTTTTGGTAATATTACATTTAAAATGTTTTTTCTTAAAATATTAATGTTTATTGCATGTAACATTATTATATTTAAAACCGTTTTTATTGAAATATTAAAAATAATAATAAGTATAGTAAATAATAGTATGATTAAAGAGCTAAACTTAAATAATAAAATAAATACTTTTGAAAGAAACAACGTTTGAAAAAGGTGAAGTGTTTTAAAAGGCAAACTTCAATCCCAATCTCACCAATTGTAATGATTATTTATGTGCTCAAAATCTTTATTTTAAACATGTTTTTATTGATTCCAGAGAGGAAGGGAGAGGGAGAGAGACAGAGAAACATCAATGATGAGAGAGAATTATTGATCAGCTGCCTCCTGCATGCCCCACACTGGAGATTGAGCCCACAGCCTGAGCATGTGCCCTGATCAGGAATCAAACTCTTGACCTCCTGGTTTATAGGTTGACACTAAACCCCTGAGCTACATGGGCCAGGCCTTAGTCATTTTTATAAGCCTCACCTGAAGATACGGTGGTTTTTTAAATTTATTTTTAGAGAAAGAGGAAGGGAGAGAGAAAGAGAAATATTGATGTGAGACTGAAGCATTAATCAGCTGCCTCCTATACAACCCCTACCAGGTACCAAGCCTACAACCCCTGTATGTTCCTTGACTAGGAATCCAACCAGCAACCTTTAAGTGCAAAGGATGTTGCCCAAACAACAGAGCCACACCAGCCAGGGCTGTTTCATTAATCGTGGTGAAAACACCATGATTAGTGTGTTGATCATTATGATTTACAATTCAATCTTCATTTGGAATCCAGATATTCTTATGTGGAGCTCCAGGACTATAAACATGTTTGAGGTAAAGATTATCCACCTATCTCCTCGGCGACTAATCTCTTGACCTTTGTTGGAAAGGAAGTTTTCTAACTACCTTTGCTTACTGTGCAGGAGTGACTGTGGAGGAGGGGAATGGTTACTGTATTTGCTGGCGTATAAGACGATTTTTTGGCCCTGAAAAATACGTATTTGCCGGCGTATAAGACGACCCCCTAACATTTCCACTAAAAATACAGAGTTTGTTATATACTCGCCGTATAAGACTACCCCCCACTTGGAGGCATATGTTTCAGGGCCAAAAAATCGTCTTATACGCCGGCAAATACGGTAATCTTTTTAGTCTCTTGAATATGCTCTTTAGCGTCTAGGAATTCTTGCTTCTTTTCCTTGTAATGGAAGGCAGAAAAAGATTCTGATAGGACAATTCTTGACCATGAAGGGAGAGGGGAAGAAAGAGGTTCCCTTTCCATTAGAATGGTATCCTTTTTGCTTTTTTTGTAGTAGGGGAGTGTTCTAAGCCAAGAAAAAAAGAAAGACTCATGGACAGACATCAGTATGGTGATTGACAGAAGGAAGGGGATAGGGGAGATGAAAGAGAGCAAAGGAGGGATAAATGGTGATGGAAGGAGATTCGACTTGGAGTGGTAAACACACAATTCAATATACAGATAATGTATTATAGAAGTGTATACTTGAAACAGGTATAACTTCATTAACCAATTTCATTCCAATAAATTCAATTAAAGAAAATATTGCTTGGTCAAAATATTTTTTAGAAATTGCTTTTTCAAAAAGCTTTTTACTATATGTAGAACAAAACACATTTTATCAGGACTTAAATAAAGCTGTGGAGTAGAAATAAAACTGCTTTTATAACAGCAAATATGGAGTTGACAGTGTAGTGCTAAATGAAACCAGAATCTGCAGTGTCAAATACTCATAGAGCAGGAGTTGGCTACATTTGAATTTGGATATTTCTGCCTTCATCTTTGTGGTCATGCATTTATTATCTCAGACTTCCAAATTATGGCATCTGGTATCATCACATCAACTTGCAAGTATTGTACACATATTGTCAAATATAATCTGAAAAGAAGTATTTGCTAGAACCTGGACAGACTCCTGCATGAATGTATATACCCTATAAAATAAAAGGCTAATAATATGCAAATTACCCAAAAGACAGAACGACTGGTTGCTATGATGCACACTGACTACCAGGGGGCAGATGCTGAACACAGGGGAGCACCGCTCAGCCAGGAGCTGGGATCACAGCTGGTCAGTGCGCAGTGGTGGCAGGAGCCTCTCCCGTCTTTGCAGCAGTGCTAAGGATGTCCGACTGATGGCTTAGGCTCACTCCATAAAGAGCAGGCCTAAGCCATCAGTGGGACATTTCCCAAGGGGTCCTGGACTGCAAGAGGGCTCAGGCTGGGCTGAGACCCCTCTCCCCCCCCTGAATGCACAAATTTTGTGCAATGGTCCAATATATATTGGACCAGGACAGGTCTAATGACTTTTAAGAAGAGCTTACGTGATCTTAGTGTTTAGTTAGGTGGGTAACTGCCCAATTTTTAACAACCAAATCTGTAAGGGTCATCTTCCCTATAGAGGAGGGAGGGAGTTCATCTTTCTCATAGACTTGCTTTAGACCAGGGGTGGGCAAACTTTTTGACTCAAGGGCCACAATAGGTTCTTAAACTGGACCGGAGGGCCAGGACAAAAGCAACTTGACCATGCTGGCACTCTCATCTTGGGCTGCTGGTGAAGGAGCGGAGGGGAGAGCAAGAGAACCCTCCACTCTTTTGGCTTCCCAGGCTGGATAGAACAGCCCAACGGGCGGGATCCCGCCCGCAGGCCGTAGTTTGCCCACGGCTGCTTTAGACATATCCAGAGACTACCTTTATCATCGCTCCTCTGTGCTGTCTCTGGGCCCTTGCTGCAAACTGCTCTGAGCTTTAAGATTTACCAGTGTCTACCCATGCTAACTACCAAGAGACACTTGATATCTACCTAGAATATGTAACTTCCTATGTAGCTGAAAGTTGGCTTATCTTGCAAAACCTCTGATTTCTTAAAATGGAAGTTGGTGAAAATAGGATGAAATATATTAACCAATCTGCTGCAGTTTTTATTACCTAAGAAGGAAATTAACATATACTCTTATTCCAGGAGAGCTTCATATATATATTTTAAAATAACTCTTTGTCTCCTTGAAAATAACTTCTACTTACCATGCAGTTGCTTAAGCCATGAGACCCGGGACACTAAAATGAGTGTGCTATCTTGAACTTAATAAAAATATATTTTAGCGCTTCCCTGTTAATGGGGTCATCATGTGTGGGGACTGAATGGAAAGGAATATCCCAATCGGGGTAATGTTTGCCTGGAGAATGGAACTTTCTTGCTGAACTTTACCGGCTGTGCAGAGTGCAGTAAGCGGGATTTTATGCTGATCACAAACAAATCTTTGAAAGAGGAAGATGGAGAAGAAATAGTTACCTATGATCATCTGTGCCAGAATTGTCATCACGTAGTAGCCAGGCATGACTATACATTCAGTATCATGGATGAATTTCAGGAGTACGCCATGCTGTGTTTGTCATGTGGCAAAGCCGAAGATACTATCGGCATTCTCCCTGATGATCCCCCAGACATGACTGTTATTCAAAGCATCCTTCTGCAGTTCTGTTGTAACTAGGTTGTGTTGGTGATAATACTGCAGACCTGGTGGTTTGTCTTAGTTTATAATGGAAATGATTTGCTTATCGGTTTCTGCTTAGGCTTACCTATTCTTTGAAAGAAAAAAAGTAGTTTGGGGGATTACTGTTCTCTGGAGCTGAGCTTTTCTGCCAAAGGTCCCAGTTCACATTGGTGCAGCCGGGACGAAGCATCTTTGTTAGTGCTGTGTGGCTACAGAATCATTAGAATGCGAGAACCTAGAGCCCCGGTCTTGGTTCCAGAAAAAGGAAGCAGGGCTCCTTGGAGAAATGACTTACTCTAGGACTCGGGCTATAAATATGCAAGATGAGCCTTGCAGCATCTTGCGCCACACACAAAAAAGAAAGTGCTCAGAAAAAAAATCACATGGTTGGAGATGTCAGGACAGAAGAGCCAAGTGAAGGAGCTCCCAGTAACCAAAGCTGGAACGATTCGAGAACAAAATTAAGTAGCATTGGATTATAACCCAAACTATAAAATAAATATGCATGAATCCATACTGACAGGACTAAGATGATTGAATAAGTAAATATATACATTGCAATAGGCAAATCACCTGTGCAAAATATTTTCAAATAATGTATGTAGATCTTCCCCAACCCTAACGTGTGAGCGTGTGTTTTGATTTCCCTCTAGAGTATAGTATTGAAAGGGGACAAACGCTAGCCTGGATCAAGGTTAATATCATTGGTGATAGGCCATGTGAGAGCATCATGTGATGAGAATGGCACTTTGCCAAAAACCATAATTCCAGTCTCATCATTAGAAAAACATCAGACAAATCCCAGTTCAGGGACATTCTATCAAATACCGGACCAGTGCTCCTTAGAACTGTCAGGTCATCAAAGATAAGGATATCCAAGAAACTGGTTTACTCAAAGTAAGTAAGTAAACGACTACTGAATGTAATGTCATATCCTGCATGAGATCTTACACCAGAAAAAGTATATTTGGGGAAAACTGGGGAAATCTGAAAAAAGAGAGGATTTTTGTTAATATAAATAGAATGATTTCATTTGCTCCAATGGAATATTAGACTATCTTAGTTTACACAGTTGAAAGAACACTGGGTGTTCTAGACTCTGGCATTTACGCCCCTCTGCCATTGGGTAGCAGCACAAGCATTAAGCAAAGGATTACTCTATTTTTTATTGTCCCTTTTTAAAAATGGTCTAATAAGAATTGATATTGTATGTCCTGCACAGTATTATTGAGAATCCAAAAGCATAATGAATGTAAAATCCCCTGGAAAGCAGAGAATGAGATGTCTTCAGTTGGTTCTTCTCATTGTGAGGCCAACTGAAAAGGGTTAGGCATTAGAAACAAAGCTGTTTCCTCTTTAGATCTAAGAGACGTAGGCATTCTGAACCAAGGCTTTGCTTGTAAGGAAAAAGGGTGAGCAAAATGGTAATTATTGACACCAGGGGAAAGCTTTGTTATATAACAGGGATAATAAAGGCTGAGCTTTATTGAGTACTTCCTTCGTGCCAAGGCCTTTTTAAAAAGCACTGATTTAATCCGCACTCACAGCTCCATGAGGTAGGTACTATTATTAATCTTTTAGGGCCAAAGAAACTAAGCACAAGAAGTTGAGTAGCTTACTTAGGGACACACAGCCAGCAGTCCCTCCCTCTCAGGAGTGTCCAGTACACATGAAGTATAGGGTCTGGCAAGGTCAGGGAGAGTTTGAGACCATCAGTGACTGCCTTCTGAGAAACCAAGGCATGTCAGACCAAAATAAAAAATAAAACATGTATTATTTGGAAAAGCTAAGTTAGCTGCTCCTTAGGAATCAGTTGTTTTATTCCTGGAAAATGTTTTCCACTTACTGCAAATCTATATCTGACCTGCTGAGGAAACCATTTGGTGAAATGAATCCAGAAAGTAGAGAAAGTGCTTCATTACTTTAAATAGTACTAAGCCCGTTACAGCCTCTGAATCGTCCCTTTTCGGAGTGTGAATGCTTCCAACTTAGTCATTCGGAGCTCAAGAGTACAACTGGATATGCCTCTACTGATATCTTCATCTATTGCAAGATGTGTAATTACGATCTGTTGTGAACTAAATATACTACAAAAAATTTAAAACATAAAATCCTACCCATATATATTTTTTATTATTTGACTAACATCATGCTATGTTTTGTGATACTTTCTTTTTCATCTTTTAGAATTTTTCCTCTGGATCTAAAAGAATAAAGACCCTCTGAACCTCTCCCCCACCTCCTAAAAATATATTTTTTAGCAAAGATGAACTTGCTATATTTGAAGGCCCTCAGTGTAAGGCTACTCCACATTAGCATGCACACAAAAAGTTCAATCCTTTGTACAAAATTCGGCCTTATCTTGAGCAAGGCTTTCTAGTAAATCAGTAGTAATCCCTTGCTTTTAGGCGATGATGTAGTACTCAGTTTTCTTATTATTATTATTTTAACTAAATAAAGGGTGGATTTGGAGATGGCTCCTGTTATCCCAAGGGCTCAAATAAGAAGCCAGAAAAAGACAAGAAAATAAAAAGGGAAAGAACAGGTTATTTTATACAAGCTGCAATAGAATCAACTAGATGTACTCCACTACTCAACTCAAGTCTGTTGAATCTCTGAAATGTTATCTCTACTTCTAGTTTATTTTTCTTCTTCAATAAATGCCAGAAGGGAATACTGTTTGGGTTAGTCAGAGTTCTCCTCTACCTTATTTAAGTTTCTGTATCAGAACCTGCTTTTGTCAATAAGTATGCATATCTGATCTGGTCATTGATTTACAGAGTTCTCCTCAACATTTTCATGCCTCTTAATCATCTTTTCTCTCTGAGCATAGCATGTTCTAATTGTGTTATACACATTGAAATTGTACTTATAACATATGCCTGTTGTAATATCATTTTTGTACTTTAAATGATTATCCCTTTTACTAAGTATCTTATAAAACATAGCACTTCACATTTGTTTTGAGTGTTTGCTTCTTGTACTGACTATAAAAATACTACTAGCATCTTTTCAATGACTTATCTTGATGGTACTCCTTTTCACAGAGAATAAAAGACTCCTGAGTTCCCCTGACATTGTTCAGCACTGGACCCTACAGAGTCTCTAGACACTCAGCATTACTAGGATGCCCCCATGCTGACTTGCTTAAGAAATGCCAATGAGTCATCTCCACTTGAAATATCATTAGTAGAGAAAACAAAGTAACAATTGCAGGCCCTTGTCATTTATTCATCACACAGGCACGGAGAGACGGGCACTATGCTTGCTGTTGGATGTGAATTTGCCTGAGATTGCTGGGAGGAGGGAGTAATTTCCTCAGTTAGCCTCTCTGCTTTCAGAATTGGTTAAAAGTCAGAATTTTATCAGATTTTCCAGGTGGAAAGTTGTCACATATAAATTTGTGGCAGATATTGGTGTTTTCTTTATCCATTGTCATGTCCCTTTCTTCTTTCCTAAAGAAAGCCAATTTTTCTTAGGAATGGGATAGTAAGTATTGTTCTCCAAATAAAGGCCACCCAACTAGTGTTTTAAGAGATAATTATATTATTTTTAAAGCATGTTTTTATTGATTTCATATAGAGGAAGGGAGAGGGAGAGAGAGACATAGAAACATTGATGAGAGAGAAACACTGATTAGCTGCCTCCTGCATGCCCCCTACTAGGAACTGAACCTGCAATCCAGGCATGTACCCTGACCTGGAATCAAACTGGCAATCTCCTGGTACATGGGATGATGCTCAACCAACTGAGCCATGCCAGCTGGGCTAAACCATTTTGTTCATTAAGTCAGTCATGGGAACCCCATTTGCCTTTGCCAACAAGTGATTTGTGAATTGGATAATGAAGCCATTTTGGCCAACGAGATAGCTAGAGAGTCTGCTGAAAGTCTCTGACACATGAAAAGACTGACTTATTAATTCATTTGAAAGTTTCTCTATGAAGACATGACCCTTACAACTGCTTTAGTCATCTTAAAACCTTAAGCAGTGTTATCACAGACATACCAAATGAATAGTGGGGCAAACATCATAGCTACCAAATCAACCATGAGAATGCTAAACGCCAAAGTTCTTATTGAGAGAGAAAATAAATGACTATTGTTTTCAAGTACTTTTTTATTGAACATTGTGTTCCATATAGCTAACAAATATTAAATGACACATGTAATAACCACAGTTCCCAATGAAATAATCTAGTTCTTCTCTGAAATTTTCCTTAGCTATATATCTGTATAGCATTGAAAGACTACTGTGTCATTCAATACTCATTTAAATGGCTGATCAGCAGGACCAGTTTTTATGATATTAGTAGAGAGCTGGGGTAAGTTTTTGACTGGTCCCATGAGGTCTTTGTGTTTTTTTGCATATATTGATGTCTAATAGAAAGAACAGTACACCACAGTGATCTTAAACTATTTTACATTCTATTTCAACTCACAGTCCTAGATTTATTTTTAGGACTGTCAAACACATTTAAAAAATTTTTATCTGAAAGATTGCCAATTTTTGAACATTATTTTATTGTTGGTGCTATTACAGATGGCCCCATCCCCCCACACCCTTTGCCCATCTCCACTCGGCCCTCACCCTTCCTCCCTCTGGCCACCACCACACTGCTGTCTGTGTCTATGGGTTCTTTCACTAATCCCTCCACCACTGGTCTTTCATCCAGTCCCCACCCCCTCTACCCCTCTGAAAGACTTCAGTCTCTTCTATGTATCCATGACTCTATTTCTATTATACAATTTCAATTAATTGTATAACAATTATAATTTGTTAAGACTTATTTTGTGTCCTAACATACAGCCTATCTTTGAGAATGTTCCATGCACACTTGAAAAGAAGGTATGTTTTGCTGCTTTGGGATGAAATATTCTCTAAATAGCAATTAAACACTTCCTATCTCACTCAGTTCCAATTGGCTGGATCCCATCAGCAAGCTAACCTACTGGTCAAAGCATCTGCCTTCTCTCCCCCCCCCCCCCCCCCCGTGGAGGTCAGTGCATATCATAGCAAATGGTTGAGTGGCCTTAGCATATCATTAGCATATTATGCTTTGATTGGTTAATTGGCTGACTGGACACTTAGCATATTAGGCTTTTATTATATAGGATTTTTTATTCATTCTTTTAAAAATATGTTTATGAATTTATTTTAATTTTATTTTTTTAGAGAAAGAGAGGAAGGGAGAGGAAGAGATAGAGATATTGATGAGACACATTGATTGGCTACCTCCCACAGACCCACTCTTGGGGACTGAGTTTGCAATCTAGGCACATGGCTTGATTGGGAATCTAACCAGTAACCTCTTGGTGCATGGGTAAAAGTTTGATGCTCAACTGCTGAGCCATACCAGCCTTGCTTGACTCATTTTTTTCCCTATGGTTTTCATGTTATTTTTAGTGCTTGCTATCTCTTTGTTTACATTCTCATTGAGGTCATCCATTCTTCCTTTAAGGTCCCTGAGCATTCTTATAACTATTATTTTAAAATTTGCATCCGGTATTTTGGTTGCTTCCATTTTATCCATTTCATTTAATTGTTCTTTAAAAATATGGAACACTTCACAAATTTGCATGTCATACTTGCTCAGGGGCCAAACTAATCTCATCTTTATTGGTCTAATTTTAGTACTATATGTACTGCTGAAGTGAGCACAAGATTGCTAATTTTTAATTTTTGAATGTCCTCATAATTTAATTTATTGTGTGTGCAACAGATGTATTATCACTATTATATTTGTTTATATTTCATTTATTACTCCATATACCTTTGAGGGAAATAATTGACATAATGAAAACAAACTTCACTTAGAGAAAGCCTACAGAAACTTTTAAAATATGTTTGTGTTGCCGAAACCGGTTTGGCTCAGTGGTAGAGCGTTGGTCTGCGGACTGAAAGGTCCCGGGTTCGGTTCCGGTCAAGGGCATGTACCTTGGTTGCGGGCACATTCCCCGGTAGGGGGTGTGCAAGAGGCGGCTGGTCGATGTTTCTCTCTCATCGACGTTTCTATCTCTCTATCTCTCTCCCTTCCTCTCTGTAAAATATCAATAAAATATATTTAAAAAATAAAATAAAATATGTTTGTGTTTCTTGACTTTAAAAAAGAATCAAGGAAGGTTACTATTGCATCAAAGAAATTAATTACTTAGTTATAACATGTTCTAGCAGAGTTAGAGATTATATTTGTGAAAATGAGACAATAAACTACAATTAAAGCTAATTTATATTTAATACATCATGTAGGATTTTTATCATTTTCTTTTAAATAGTATCATTTCTATTGCATTATTATCTACATAAAATTTAACTATGCCTTTTTGGAGTTTCATTAAATTATCTCCAAGTTAGTATTAGTTCCTTAGTTAGCCTAATTATGTTATTATGAGATAAATAAACCTTTCATATGAACATTCAGCAAGGGATATTTCCATGGAGGGTATTAAATACAATCCTTAAGATCTGATATAAAACCAGCATTCATATACTTTACCTGTTTTTTTTCTTTCTTAGAAATGTTGCTGACAAACAGGTTTATTGATACTCAATAATGAAAATGTGAATAGTTATGACCAAAGGATAGGGAGAAAGTATGAAGCCCAAATCACAGTTATGTACATATGACAGTTTGATAAAAATTGAGAGGAAAGATAGCTAGTAATTTTATACTAGAGTCAAAATGCGTGCTCTTTCATTTTATAGAGGTGGATATAGAAATTGCTTGTTACTGATGCACTGTGAGCATTTCTAACAGAAATGTCAACAGATGTCAGTGAATAGTTGTGTGTAGAGGGAATGTGTAGTTAGAGCATGGCGAACTTGCTCCCTCCCCTCATCTTCCCTTTTCCTCTTAGTCAAATCCTTTTTCACTGACCATTGTAGAATCTAGAAGCATTACAGCTGGACAGGATTTTATAATCCAAGTCTGCCTCTTCTACAGGCCTTACACCTCTATCCAGGGAGAAGGAACTGAGACACAGAAACCCTAGGATCCTCAATGATTCAATAGCTGTAAAGGCCTTGGGACTCTTAAGTTCAGTTCAGGACTCAGAAATGCATAGACTTACAAAATCTCAACTCTTTAGGGTCTCATCTAAATACTGCTTTGATATGTCTCCTTTGGAAAACTGCTTATAACTGGATTGTTCAAAACACAAGGTTAATCTCGGTCCTTGGATGTGAACCATGGGATTTTATCTTAACACACTAACCAGCATGGAATTACTGATAGTCCAACAGATACACCAACTGGTATTACCATGTGAACATATCCACCAGGGGCCTCAAGACCGGAGGGGGCCTGCCTTTTATGACCTAGTGCTTGGGTATCTTAATCTGAATGATTTGCCATGAATCCATTTTTGTCTCAAATTAAAGCCATCACTGTTTTCTTCAACCCTCTTTCTTTATTCAACAAATATTTAACTACTTCTCTGTTTAAGGTGCTGCTCTGAAATAAAGGGATTGTCACAGCAGTGGATAAACAGACAAATTCCCTTCTCCCAAAGAGCTTACAAAGTTCCTATTTAATATAATAAAAGGCAGCAATAAAGGCTTTGCAAATGAAGCAAAACAGGTGGTTGGAGAGGTGGTGGGCTGGAAGCCAAAGTGGCTTGGTTAGCCAGAGAAGCCTCTGTAATCTGACAGTTGACCAATAATCCCATGTGTGTGGCAACACGTGTTGTTTTACCTCGTAACCTGTTTTGGTCATTCACTACATACCATATTTGCCGGCGTATAAGACGATTTTTTGGCCCTGAAAAATATGCCTCCAAGTGGGGGGTAGTCTTATACGGCGAGTATATAACAAACTCTGTATTTTGAGTGGAAATGTTAGGGGGGTCGTCTTATACGCCCAGTCTCTTATATGCCGGCAAATACGGTATTTTTCAGGGCCAAAAAATCGTCTTATACGCCGGCAAATACGGTACTTGTTATGGCCCTCTGCCGTGGGGCGTGCTGCCTGGTGTTAGACCGGAATGAAACAGACTCACGTTGTTACTGTCATGGACTTAAGAGATATGAGTATGTAGCGATAACTAAAACAAGGCAGGTGGAGGTAAATGTAAAAAAGCCATGTTGATAAAGTGCCAGGGAATTCAGAAGATGGAAAGAAAATGAAGAGAATGCTCGTTTGTATTAATCTTGTCTTGCCGGTCACATATGTAATAAGAAGGTGGTGACACTAGATTTTTCTTCTTTGTATCTCAACCTCCTGGCACAGTGCTTTTCCTGTTTGCCTTTTTTTAAAAAATACAATCTATTGATTTTTTACAGAGAGGAAGGGAGAAGGATAGAGAGTTAGAAACTTCGATCAGCTGCTTCCTGCACACCTTCTACTGAGGATGTGCCTTTGACCGAAATCGAACCTGGGACCTTTCAGCCTGCAGTCTGATGCTCTATCTACTGTGTCAAACCAGTTAGGGCTGTTTGCCTCATTTTGGACTAATGGAAGTTTGTTGTAGATGATGACTGTTGTTCTCTGAATATTGTTTCTCACTTAGTGACTGCTATCCTTTAAATTCTTCTGTAGGAGATAAATATTCATTCACACGTAAATGAATCATATGTAAAATGAAATGCATCTTTCTTTTAAAAATCTCTATCTATATTTAGCCAAATTTAAAACTTCTCAGACGTCTTCCTCTATCTTGCTCTACCAGTATTCTCATAATGAGGAAACTAGAGGCCCATTGCACAAATTCATGCATGACTGGGGTCCCTCAGGTTGGCCTGCGGGGACTGGGCCAACAGCCTGCAGCTCCCACCTGCCACTTCAGCTCATCCCAGCCCCATTGTGCCTGATGTGGGCTTGCGCCCTATCAGTCCTGAGTGGGAGAGGCTTGTGCCACTGCAATTGTGCTCACCAGCTGTGAGCTCTGCATCTGGCACCCTCCCAAGGGGAGTGACCTGCAGGATTTGGCTGAAATTGGCTCTGCGACATCCCTCGAGGGGGTCCTAGATTATGAGAGGGTGCAGGCCAGGCCAAGGGACCCAGCCAGTGCATGATTGGATTAGGAAGGTACCATGGGAGGGCTCCAGGGCACGTCTGGCCCATCTTGCTCAGTCCAGATCAGCCAGACCCCAGCCGCAAGCTAAACTACCAGTCAGAACATCTGCCTCCTGATGCTCAGTGTATGTCATAGTGACTTGTTGACTGGTTTTCTGCCCCCTAGTGGTCAGTGCATGCCATTGTGAGCAGTTGAGCTGCCTTAGCACATATCATTAGCATATTTCACTTTGGTTGAACAGTGGACCAATCACCAGACGACTGGACGCTCACCATGTTTCCCCCAAAATAAGACATCCTCCGAAAATAAGACCTACTTCATGGAAACATAATACATCCCCTGAAAATAAGACCTAGCGCATCTTTGGGAGCAACAATTAATATAAGACACTGTCTTATTTTCGGGGAAACAGGGTAGCATATTAGGCTTTTATTATATAGGATGACTCTGTGTGACCAGATCATCTACATATGTACTAGATGCATAAGAGCAACACATGTTTAAGTGAGCAACTCTCTCTATAAAACTCTAATATGTAAATAGTCCGAATGGCGGAGCAACTGAACAACCAGTCGCTATGACATGTACTAACCACCAGGGTGCGTGCATAGAATATGGAAGGTGTTGACAGCAGGCAGCAGAGTGCGGAACATTGTGGGCATTGGCCACGGTGGGATGGTGGAGCAGGTGAGCGGGGGCACCAGACCAAGGTGGGGCACCGGTTGCTGTCATTGGGGGTGAGCCTATAGTGGTTACTGAAAATTCTTTCCTCCTGTGCACTATGGAACCATCTGGAGCACGTACCCACTGCTGGTGCTAGCCCCGCTCACACTGGCTGCCAGCGCCTGGTGCTGGCCCTGATCACTCAGGGCTTCGTCACCTCCCCCTGGTCCTGAGGGGCCAGTAGCCACCTCTCCCACCTCCTGTCAGTGATGGCCCTGCTTGCACCCATGAATGGCGCAGAGCGATTGGAGCTGCTGCCATCAGTGCATGGCAGCAGTGGTGGTGGGGGTGGGGCTGGTAGCAGAAAAGGGATGGGGGGCAGTGATGGGAGGGGCATGGAGGATGGGCAGAGACCTGCCCCTGGGCCCACTGCAGCCTTACAACCCATAGTTCCTTTCAAGGTGCACAAATTCATGCACTGGGTCCCTGGTGAATAAATAAGATCCCTTTCAGGGTATTGAATTTAGCATTGTTTGAATCATTATTTAGATGGGCTTTTCTTGGTTAAAGAGAGGATAGAAATTGAGATAATTTTAAGTTTATAAAGGAAGCTTTCAAAAGGTTTGTACAACTTGTACTCCGTGGTTACTTTTCTTTTTAAAACTATTACATATGTCCCCCTTCGTCCCCAATGATCTATAGGGCTTGGTTGGATAGCTATTTTATGAAAGCAGGTAAAAAAAATAATAAAAAGAACTAAAATAATTATTTACATTAAATATTCTGCCTACAAATTTAAATACATGCAAGATTGTCTTCTTTTGTGATCCCTTTCAGATTTCAAGTGTCTAATTTTTAAAAGGAATCACTTCAGTTCCTCTTACAGTCAAAAGATTAAACAATTTTAATTTTCTAAGAAAAAAGCCCCCAACGACACATAGAAGTTTTTAATCCTGACCAAATATAAGCTGAATTCTCCAAAATGCCTGCCTCCAAAGTAAACAGAATCCATTAAAAAGTAGTTATTAAGCCCTGTGAGCGGAAAACAATATTAGAAGCCTACAAATGATAGCTTTGGGGCAGTGAGACTCGCTGGAAGTGGAGAACAGTACAGGAACAGGAAAGGGAGAGGGATCCTTTAGTATCAAAAAAAGCTTATGATGAAAAATATAACTAATTAGCATTTTCATTGTTTCTTTCAATAAGAAATCTCAAGGTACTTTATGGGACAAGTAGGGTGATAAAATGAGCCTCCGGGTAGGCTACCAGATGGAATAATATATACAGGATGAAAACATACAGTTATGGAAACGCCACTGTTTATGTAAGCTCTGTAACTGCCTCGTCATGTTGTCTGTGTATATTTCCCACCACATTCTATACTTTGGAAGGGCTTAATGCTTCACAGCAATAGAAAATTTTCAGAAAGTATTACTACCTAACAAGTGTAACTCTAAACTCAAGTACATCTGGGTCAAGTTTTCAAAGTTTTATGTTGTGAGCTAAAGCAAGCACACATAACACACACACACACACACACACACACACACATACACACACATTCACACACACCAAAACACTGGATTTTATAATCATAATATGCCCTTGTAAGGAGGAGCTGTATGTATATGTATGTGTGTGTGGATATATAGAGAACTGTATATGTATATGTATACGTATACGTATACGTATACGCATACGTATACGTATACGTATATGTATATGTATATAGAGAACTAAAATATAAAAGATATACATACATGTATATATTTTTACATATATACGAACATATATGTTATATATGGTATAAAAGTTCTAGGGAACAAAAACATATGCATATCTTTGTAGTATTAAGTCCTATGCCATCAAATGCAACAGGGGTTTGGAAATGCACTATACTTCCTTAGCTGCTATGATAAATGTTAGTGATGTTCTTGCTAAGGTCAGGTTCCCCTAACCATATTACAGTTAATATTCAAGAGTCATAATGAGGTTTAAATGTAACCCATGCTAATAACACAGAACATGTGTTCTGTGCAGATAAGGCTTATTTTCAATAAGTGAAGGGAACGATCAGCCTTGGTCACAATTCATTAGAGCCTACTATTGCACTGACAATTTAACAAAAATGGCTCCCTAATTAATTATTCTATTTCCCTTTAAAAAAAATCCCAATGTCATTTTTATATTGTTAATGATGCTCTATTTCTAATAAATACATAGATAGAACATTGATTAAACTGTATGAACTACTCATTAATTTATTAACCCTAAAATAACACCAAGTTACATATTCTTACTGACCTAGAAATAAGCTTGAATACCCTTTTAAATCATTAATCAACTTATTAACTAAAGAACGCATTTATATTGCATTTTTTCCCTATAGAAGCTAGTGTTTCGAGTATCTTAGCATTTTGAAAGCAAAAAAGAAAGTAGTGCTAACCGCATATATAATCACTGGGAATGTCGTCCAAAAACTGATAGGCCTCATTTAATTTACGCTTCTGATGTCTCTGGGAGTTGGGGTTCCTATATTCTATCTCTTGGTACCACATTCCTGTTATTTAAAGAAGGTTCCACATTCCTGTTATTTAAAGTATCATTTAGATCAGTACTGGATATTTTACAAATTCTCACCTCCAAGGATAGATGCCATACACACTTGACTACACATCAACTTCTGTCCTTTGCCACAAAGGCTAGCTGGATAGGGAGTTTTGGAACTCAAAGTGATGAAAATGTCAAATTACTGTATTGTACACCTGAAACTAATATAACTATTATAATATTATATACCAACTGTCCTAAAAGTTTTACAAGTAGCCTGTCACACTTCATTTTCCTCATTCTTTCCTGGATAGGATACGTTTCTTGATTTACTTACTTCGGAACTGATTCATTTGCAGGCTACGCACAGACCTTGTGATGCCAGTCATGTAAGCATTTCCATTTATTTACAGATGTCCTCTTTGCAGCCCTGTCTCTATTGCCACTAAATATTGATTTAAAACAACAACAACAATTCTAAGGCCCTACACCTGTGATTTCTGTCTTCATTCACTTCCAAAGTCCGCTCCAGTCAGCTGCTGCCCTTAAATCCTGGCAGCATGACCACTGCCAGGGGCTCCGAGAGGAGCAAAGAATAGCAGCTTTCAGCTTCCCATGATCATGAACTTGCTTGATTTTTCCATAGCGACTGCACATTGGATTAACATAATGTTTATTTAATCAAGACCCAACTTCACTAGTTACGATTGTGTGCCTGAGGTTTTTGTCTTTGCACAACCAACATTTTTGATTACTTCAGGTAACTCTTTCGAAGAAGGTACCATTCTTAGTTCTCACATAGACTGCGCCATCCAGACTTCTCCTTTCTATCTTGCATCATCAAATTGTTGAATTTGTGAGCATTTTAGTCATCTGTTTTGAAATAGCTACACATATAGGGAAGAAAATTTTGCAAGAAAACTAGAAAATTCAGACTGGTTACCATGGCAAATATTTGTACAGTATTTCCCAAGAGAAGTGTAAATCATTTATCAGTATTTTTGCTCACTTCTTAAGTCATCTTTGATTTCTTGGAGTGCATCTATCTTTAAATGAGTCAGATAATAAATAATATTTAATGCACTATTAAATAAAACATGACTTTGTAGTCAATGTAGAATTCTATAATCTAAAATGAGTAACTGTGGCGTTAGCCAAAGAGAGAAAATACTACAAGGTAACTCTATAACCTAGGAAGACAAACAATCCATATAATTTAAAGACATCTAGAAACTAAAGTTGCTGTAGTTAAATCAATGATGCAAACCTGAGCACAGTGGGACTAAGTGATGCCTAAACTGCAATTAAACAAAGTGAAATACATCCAAAATGTCTTTTCAGTTAATGATAAAATTCCATTTAATTGCAAAGGATAAAGGAAATCATTTAAAAACAAGATTCTATGAAAAAAAATCAAAGAAAATCCTTTAATGTTGCTAATACAAAAGCAACTGGCAAACCCAATTCAATACAGCATCATTATTAAGCATCTCTAAATGCTACGTTGTTTCAGTGCTGAGAATAGAAAAGGGGATAAGTGGATGCTACACTTAGATACCTTACAAAACAGTCAAGAAACAACAAAAATGTAGCTCATTATAATACTACCAGGGGCTCGTGCATAAAATTTGTGAACAGGGGGTAAGAGGAAGGATGTCCTTCAGCCCAGTCTGTACACTCTCCAATCTGGGACCCTTCAGGGGATGTCCAACTGCTGGTTTAGGACATTCCTCTTACAATCCAGGAATGCTGGCTCCCAACTACTTTTCCTGCCTGATCACCCCTAACCACTCCCCTGCCAGCCTGATCAATGCCTAACTGCTCCCCTGCTGGCCCAATTGCCCCCAACTGCCTTCCCTTGCTGGCCTGATTGCCCCCAACTGCCCTCCCCTGCAGGCCTGGTCCCTCCAAACTGCCCACCCCTGCAGTCCTGGTCACCTCCAGCTGCCTACCTCTGCCTCAACTGCTTTCCCCTGATGGCCTGATCCACACCAACTGCCCTCCCTTGCCAGCCTGGTTGTTCCTAACTGCCCCCCCCCCCCATGCTAGGCTGATTGACCACAACTACCCTCCTCTGCCAGCCATTTTGTGGTGGGCCTCTTTAACCACATGGGGAGGACATCTTGTGTGAGGGTCAATTTGCATATTACCTCTTTATTATATAGGACTAGAGGCCCAGTGCACAAAATTTGTGCAAGAGTAACTCTTCGCAGCTGCAGGCCTGGACCCCTCCCTTGTAGCTGCAGCAGCTGCCTCCATCCCAAGGCTGCAGCCCTGGCTTCACCCTGGCAGGACATCTGGAAGGACATCCTATCCAATTAGCATATTATGCTTTTATTATTGTATTTGAAAAATGAGATCGTTGAGGAATGAACAAAGTGGTATGAGAGAACAGAATAAGCATTGAGGTAGTTCTCACTCCTGACATCTGACTGAAATGAAATAGGTGTGTGGCAGAAGGAAAGCCTCAACAATTCATGCTCATACATGTCCCAGAGACTCAGGTTTATGTGCACATAAGCATGCATCTAACACAGAGAAACAATTTAAAATCAATAATGAATCAAAAGTTAAAAGACCCAAGGGGTTAGCAAGTTTCAGTTATATGAACAAAGTCAAACAATTTATACTGATTCTAAATAAAGATAAGTGAAAAAGCTGTAATTTGATGAAAAACTTGTAAGAAAAGAGATAGTGGACAAGGTCAAGTTTCAAAAAAAGTTACAGGTAGAGAAAAAAATGTTAAACCTTCTAATTAATAATGGGAAAATAACTGTGGTGTAAGACACAGAGAGAAAACACTACAGGTAACTCTATAACCTAGAAAGGCATTATTTATTTTATAGTGGAGACATACATTGAAGGCATTATTTATTGTAAATCAGTTTTATTATCAAGGCATGCTTTATTATTTTACTTTCCTGAGAAAAGAAGAACTTCCCCCTTATATAGATACCCCTTGTGGGATATAAGAAAAGCAAAGTAATATTAAATCTGAGGGCCTTGGGCTTTGTGGGCACACAGTGGTTGACCATGAAGCTAGAAGTTTATGAAACTGCTGAACTAGGAAGGATACGCCAATAAACCTTTAGGCTGTGGTTGCATTTTTAAAAATAGGAATAGAAAAATGTAACATCTTGAGGGATCAGATTGTTTATCTGAAAATTTTTATCTAAGAAAATTCTCAGACATAGAATATCACGGACCCTGTTAATGGCTTTCCCTCAGGAAATTCTTAAGAAAATTTAACACGTCTCAACCTGCACTCATATCTTCATCCCTTAATTTATTCTTGCATACACTTACAATGATTGGTCTCACACAAGAGCCTCGGGATGCAAACACACAGTTTTCAAAGACTTAAATCCAGTACCTTAGGTTCCCTGGTAAAGGTCTATTATGGTAATAACATACATAAAATATACTAATATCCACAACATGCCTTTGGATTTCATTAGAGGGGCACCTATTTGAGGCTGGCCTGTGGCAGGCCAGATAAGTAAGGCTCTTTACTGTGCTATCTGTGCTGACTTTTGAGAGGTACACTCGAGGTAGGCAGGTAAAGAAGGGGAGGTTGCTCAAATGTATGGAGGAAAATTAATGTAAACATTCAAAACTACTCAGGATGCCCGGAGTACAGACTGAGTAAGGTGGGATGTGGTCTGAAGGTCATGGAGGGCATTGGATGCCGTAATGAGAAGTAATGAGAACTTGCTTTTATTTTTTTTTTAGGCTGTGATAAACTATTGAAATATTTATAGCAAGGAAATGACATCATAAGATTGCATTTCCGTAAGCTCATTCTGATGGCAAAGCAAATGATTGATTAGGGCAGGGGACAAGACAGGAAATCAGTGAGTAGGTTGATGAAGCATTTAAGAGAGATATAAAGATGTGAAGAAGGAGGATAGGTTTTCAATTTGTAGATTTAACATTATTGGGTAATCAGATAGAAATGGTGGCTGAAGAAATTAAATGTAACAATGACTGACGATTCCCAGATTTCTGGTTGGACAGGTGCTTAGATGTATATGCCTATTATCAGTATGTGAATAAAAAGGGAAGCAAATTTTGAGTAAAATAAGGTTAATTAAATTCTCAGCATATTAGGTTTAGGGAAGTAAAACATGCAGTTTGAGATAACTAGAATGCTGTTATATTTAGGGTCTGGAGCTGAAGATAAGGATCTTGCATTGCTTTGCGAGGGCTGCCCTAACAAAACAACAGACTGAATGACTGAACACAAATTTGTTTCTTATTGTTCTGGAGGTTAAGAATCCAAGGTCAAAGTGTGGACAAATTTGGTTTCTCCTGTGGTGTTTTTCCTTAGCTTGCCGATGGCCAGCTGCTTCTGTTTCTTCGGTGCACTGGTGCCCCTAGTAACCCTCCGTTTTGTCCAAATTCCCTCTTCTTATAAGGACACCTGATGGGATTAAGCTTGGGCAAGTGTTTTAACTTAATCATATCTTTAAAGGTGGCACCTATCTCTTAAATGTGAGTCTGAGGTAAAGGGGTTAGGGCTTCAGGATATAAATTTGGGGGGGACATAATTCAGCCCATAGTAGATCTGATCTGCAGATTGATTTGGGAGTTAATTAACATAGGTGGTAATCCTATATAATAAAAGAGTAATATGCATATTGACCATCACTCCAACACACAAAATGGCTGCCCCCATGTAGTCAAAGATCTTGCCCTAATGTGGACACGAGATGGCCACCACAAGATGTCAGTAGGGGAAGGCAGTTGGGAGGGACCAGGCCTGCAGAGGAGGGCAGTTTGGGGCAAACAGGCTGACAGGAGAGAAGTTAGGTATTAATCAGGTTGGCATGGGAGGGGGTGATCAGGCTGGTAGGTAGAAGCAGTTAGGGGTAATCAGGAAGGCAGACAAGCGGGCAGTTGGGAGCCAGCAGTCCTGGATTGTGAGAGGGATGTCTGACTGCCCGTTTAGGGGATCAGGCCTAAACAGGCAGTCGGACATCTTTCAAGGGGTCCCAGATTAGAGAGGATTCAGGCTGGGCTGAGAGACACCCACCCATGCACAAATTTTGTGCACTGGGCAGCTAGTTTCAGCATAAGAATAGATAGATGGGCTCACCCAGAGAGGATGTAAATATTCTACCTGTCTCTGAGTATTGACCTGAAAAATGAAGTCCAGAGAAGCCTATGTGAGTATGAAAAATAGTGCACTAGTCTGGATGGAACAAGAAATTGGAATTTATTTTAGGTCAAATGCATTATTACCCACGATTTTCTAAGCTCAAGAGGACTGTGACAGCACAGAAACCCTTAAAGATGATAAGAGTATCTTTATGTTCATGGATAGTAGATTCAACTGTTAAAACAGATTCCATTAGGAGTGTATGGTAACTTTTACCTTCACTTTTTACCTTTATGTTGCTGCTATTGCACGTGTTTGTGCATACTAGACTGGCTACTGTGGAAAAGAAAAATCCACGGGAGCTTTAGCACAAGATAATATATGAAATATTTTTTCCAGTTACACATCAGTGCAGCGGACTTCACAATTCACCGGAGCCACCAGTGAAAGGGTGTTTCCTGCACAGTTGCTATTTCTCTGTTCTACCACTAGGGAGCCTCTCTTTGCCTCTCCTTACCCATGGAGAAGCCTGTTAGTGAGATATATAGTCAAAAAGCATTTGTTTTTCTTGTAGGCAGAGCACTAAGTCAGCAAATGGTGGAAAGAATATATCACCATATCCGTTATATTCTCTTCTAGTTCTATGAATTTATCTAAAACCATTGGTGATAATATGTTAGCACATTAGAAAAATTCATAGTTACTTCAGAAGCCAAATAATTGTAAGCTTTATATTTTTGTTTGCATGATAGTTTGGGTGATATTGAAGAAAGACATTAACAGGGTTCAAGCGATTTATTTGTAATTCATGACTTATATAGAATTCCAATCTTGGGCAATTTGTTATTATTTGGATCTCAGTTTTACACATGTGAGATAATGAGGGTAGACCATCATTCTTAATTTCTTCTAAGGAAGAAAGATGAGTAACTCTGTTTATTAAATCCTCTTAGCTTGGATCTGCTAAGAGCTGCTTTGAAAGTCTTAATATTTTATAATTATTATGGCATCTCTAAAAGGAAAAAGAAGTTTACCAATCCTTTTATACATTGAACTAGGAAGAATGCACCACTCACGGTCTTCTCTGAGAACTGTTTAGGAAAGAGATAATCTATAAAACACTTTGAAAAGGAACTGATCACATTTCGCAACTGGCCCTAGATAACAAAGGCAGATGCCAATGTACTGAAAGGTAAAAGGAAATGATTTGCTAGCTCTATCATCATAAATATCAATGAGGACTGTAATTTTAATGTTGCTGAAATTGGCACTAGAGCATTATTGATTTTCTGTATCATCTAATGCTTTCCTGCAAATATCTTTTGTAAAAGTACATTGTAAGTCTTCTTAATAATCTTTTCTTGAGCCTTATACTATCAAATCCCGGAGAGCACTATTCATTCAGCAGTAAGTTAATGCCATCAAGCATATTTCTATTAAAATTGTGTTAGACTTGAACTAATATCCTGAAACCGATACAATGCAATTGTACTCCCTTCATCCCAACCAGCTACCTTGATTGCTTTATGTTAAACATTTAGAACACGAGAAATGCTTTCTGAAAGGACTATTAGAATGTATTCAAATTTTATTTTTTATTTATTTTTTTAAAATAAATCTTTATTGTTCATATTATTACAAATGTTCCTCATTCCCCCCCCCCATTGCTCCCCTATACCAAGTTTCCATTCAATTCTCTGCCCTTTCCCCACCCCCCATTGTCCTCATCCATAGGTGCAGTTTATGTTCAGTCTCTTCCCGCCCCCCTCTACTCCCCATTTCCCCGAGAATCATCAGTCCACTCCCCTTCCATACCTCTGATTCTATTATATTCACCAGTTAATATTGTTCATCATGATTTTTACTTCCCTTGGTTTTTAGACTCACTTGTTGATAGTTACGTGTTTGTTCATAATTTTTATCTTTATTTTCTTCCTCTTCCTAAAGAACCCCTTTTAACAATTCATATAATTCTGGCTTGGCAGAGATGAATTCCTTTAGCTTAAATTTATTTGTGAAGCTCTTTATCTGGCCTTCGATTCTGAGTGATAGCTTTGCTGGGTAGAGTATTTTTGGCTGTAGGTTCTTGTTATTCATCACCTTGAATATTTCTTGCCATTCCCGTCTGGCCTGCATGGTTTCTGATGAGAAATCAGCTGACAGTCGTATGGGTGCCCCTTTATAGGTAACTACCTGCTTTTGTCTTGCTGCTTTTAATATTCTTTCTTTGTCTTTAGCTCTTGGAATTTTAATTATGATGTGTCTTGGTGTGGTTCTTTTTGGATTCCTTTTGTTTGGGGTTCTGTGTGCTTCCTGGACGTGTAAGTCTATTTCTTTCACCAGGTGGGGGAAGTTTTCTGTCACTATTTCTTTCAATATGTTTTCGGTATCTTGCTCTCTGTCATCTTCTGGGATGCCCATAATTCTGATGTTGGTTCGCTTGAAGTTGTCCCAGAGGTTTCTTACATTATCTTCAACTTTCTGGATTCTCTTGTCTTCTTGCTTCTGTGGAGGAGTGTCCTCTGGCTCTTTGTGTTGCAAATCTTGGACTTGATTCTTGCAATCTTCCAATCCGTTTTTAGGACTCTGTATAATATTATTTATTTCAGAGATTGTATTCTTTATTTCTAGTTGACCTTTTATTATTTCTTGTTGACCCTTTATTATTTCTTGTTGATCCTTTATTATTTCTTGTTGATCCTTTTTCATATCCTCATAGGTCTCATTTATTTTATCGGCCTTTTCTAGGAGATTGTTGAACAACCTTATAAGCGTGGTTTTGAACTCTATATCCCGTCGCTTTTTGTCCTCCATTTCTTTCGTTTGTGATCTGTTTACTCATTTCGACATTTTCGCTGCTTCCCTGAGTTGGTAGGTTGGGAGGATCAGCTGTGTCTATGCCAGGAGACAACCTTATTCCACTAGACTTGGAAACCTGCAAAAGCCTCTCTGAGTTCAGCTTGGACGGGGCAGAGTTTCAGGGTGGAGCCTACAGCCTTGACTTCCGGTTAGCCCCACCCTCTGAGGTTCCTGAGACTCAGTGTACCTCAGTGTCCTTTGGTACTCGCTGCAAGCACCTCTGAGAGAAAGGTGCCCTAGAGCTTCACCCGCTACCAGACTGTCTAGTCTCTCCCCCAACAAGCCCACAACTGGGGTTCAGAGCAGTTGGAAGTGGGGTTAAGCACAGTCCGGAGCTTATGTCTCCTTCCTGCTAGGGCGATCTCGCGGCCCAAACAACAGTCTGTGCTCCGTGAGCGCAACGTGCGCGACTCAGGGGCTCTGCTTTTCGCTGTTCCCCTGAGCTTCCGCCTTACAGCCCAGATTCCCCCTGTATGAGGCTGGGGCCCGAGGGTCTTGCCCAGGACTGGGGTTCAGTGCAGTCAGAACTGGGGCTCAGTATATTCCTGAGCTTTTGAGTCCTTCCCGCTGGGGCAATTCAGCAGCTCAGAGAACAGTCCCTCCTCTGTGCGCAATGTGCGGGACTCCGGGGCTCTGCCTTTCTCGCCACTCCGCTGGGCTTCCGCCTTACAGCCCAGTTTCCCTCTGTATGAGCCTGGACCCCAGGGTCTCGCCCAGAACTGGGGTTCAGTGCAGTCGGAGTTGGGGTTCAGCACGGTCCGGAGCTTTTATCTCCTTCCCACTAGGGAACGCCAGCCAGGCACTCAGCCGCCCCTCCCCTTCGGCTCCGTCCTCTCCCTGTGTGCTCGCACCGTGCCTCCGTACCTTAGGCTTTTACAGCTCCTCTGGTTTTCCTTCTGGTTTTCTCTATCCTTCTAGTTGTAGAATTTCCAGTCAGTCAACTTTCCTGTAGTTCTGGATAGTGTCCACTCTATATTTTAGTTGTATTTTTTTAAATTGTTGAGGGCGGCTGCAGTTAGGCTTTTACCTCTGCCACCATCTTGTTGTGAGTCTAAATTTTATTTTTTTTGGTCATTTTTAATGCAGGGGTCATTATTTTTAAAGTCTACAGTTTTAACAACTCTTGGTTTTCAGGAAGACCCACCTCTCCTGCCATCCCACAGCTGCTTCTCATTGGGGGCAAAACAGATATTCTCAGAACATGACCTGTGTGAAATGTGTGCTGATATTGTGTAATTCCCAGCTGCCTTACATCTGGGCATCACACAGAGTTAGAAAGATAGGAGACAGAAGATAATTACTGGATTTTATGTTCCCATTGATGTGTGAACATTTTCAAGGGAGAAAATCCATTCCTTTTGAGAATATAGGCACCCTGGTTAAATGCACAACTCCGTCCCATAAAAAATTTATTCTTAACACAGTTTTCACTCTAGTAAGCCATTATTTGAGAGTGCTTCAGTGAATTTTGATTTTATTTTGAGGATTAGAGACACATTCCACTGCCGCTATTCTTCCTCCGGGTCAGTCAGGCATGGCAATACACGTTTTAGTTACTGAGAAATTTAAAGGCATTTCTTTCTGGTTCTACTTCGGGTTGTCATACCATAAGTTTACTTTGGTATTGCGTTTCACCTTTGCCTCCTCCCACCTAAGGAAAGGATTTGTGTTTCTGTGAAGGAAAGCAGCTGAGGGCAAAGTGGGGTGACATGCCAGGCCCCGCTGCCTCTCTGTCCCCTCTTATTTCCTTTTTTCTGAAGTTCAATAATATGGCAAGTTTGGGCATATTCATGTCTGCTGAATAAAGATAAAAACTGGATTACTAAGAGAAGGTCATATATATTTAGTTGAAGAGCTCTAATGTTTTTAGATAAAATGAGAATCATTAGGTATTTCTTATGCTCTCGTATTTCTCTTAGAGACCACTCTGAGAACCTGTATGTAGGGCTGTAGGCCGTTGACCCCACCCAGTGTGGTGTTTCTTAGCTGCTTATTATCCACATGCATTAGCCTGACCCCATATGCTGCTCCTATGATTTTCATATACATACACTTTCAGAGTTCATAGATTTTTTTTTTCTTTCTCAGTTCTGTAATGAACTGGAAATGCAACTAGAGAGAACATGTTACCCCGAGCCTGGATCCGAGCACGGCTGCCTGGAATCTGAGACAGGCCGCTGTAAAGCTGCAGACAAAGGACTCCATATGTATGTGCACCCGCGGTGTTCTGGGGAGGGCCACAGCTTTTACTGGAGTCTTAGATATCCCCAAAGTTAAGACTTTCTGTGAATGGACCACATTGCTCTAACTAGCAGCCATGCTGAGTTTTCCTTATGAAATTTAAAATGAAAAATCAAAGCCCAGGCTTCTTGCTGCAGCCAGAGTCTTGATCTACCAGAGGGAAAAGAGATGAAGCTTAAAATTAGTCTGCTACTCTCTGCTTAAGTCATAGGTTTGTTGATTAAAGTCAGCTCATAATAGATTTTCTCATCATGGAGTCTTTTGGAGGAACTAATAATCCTCTTTCTCTTTATTTCTTTGACTCTTCTTCCTTCTCCTCCTTTTTTTTTTTCTTAAGTTGTTCATTGTCTCACCTCCTGTGTAGCTAAAAAAATGAATAAAAATTGAGACATATTGAATACACTTTAATTTAAAATTTCTTTACTGTCAATGTCCTAAGTTTGATTTTACCCCCTTGAAATATCTAGAGAACTACAAATAAGTGATAAGTAAAAAGAGACTGGCCGAGGCATTGTCTTTTGAGGGAGTGTGGTTTTGAATGGAGCGAAGGGACTTGGTAGTTAAGAGTTGAACTAACTATGCCGACTCAGCCAGCAAACTTCGGTTTGGGTCCAGATGGTAGGCCTTTGGGATGTCTTTGCGAGAGCTTCCACCTATTTCACTGTTGGACAACGAACAAGGAAATGGGGACCATATGCTACTTTATCCTTGAGCACGTAGGTAGGCAAAACTCCAATCTGAAGGTCATAAGGGTGACCTAAGGTGTCCTTTACATTTTGTGGCCCTGTACTTTTCAGCATATACTAGACTGTATATTAAATAAAATAACCATATCTTTTATCTTAGTATTTTTATAAATTAGTTGACCACCTAACACAGAGTAGGTATTTCAAACTGGCCAACTACATGATTTAATCCTATGTGGCAGGAATTCACTTTTCTCCTCATTGATCTGATTTTGGTCTTTCTGTTCATTCCTGCATTTCAGTGTCATGGATCACAGTGTTTTATATATATATGAACTAGAGGCCTGATGCATGAAGATTTGTGCAAGAATAGGCCTCCCTTCCCTGGCAGCCGGCACTGGCTTCCCTCTGGGACCCAGGCCTTTCCTCTGGCTGCCACCTTCTGCCTTTGCTTCAACCCTGCTTTCCTCCTGTAGTTCCCTCCACCCCCCCACCCTCATCACAGGCTTCCTGCCCTGCCCTGGCTTCTCTGTGCCTATGCGAGTGGGCTGCCCAGAGGCCTGGAGCAGCCAGGGCAGGGCAGAATGCCTGCATCATCTCCATTGTGAAGATGCAAGCATCCCAGTCCAGCCGTCTCCATTTTTGTTCAGTCAATTTGCATATTATCTCCTTATTGACTGTGGGTGCCACCATCTTTGTTGTGGAGTGACAGTCAATTTGCATATTCCATATTTATTAGATAGGATTACCCCCTCAACCCCCAAACTGGCATACTTAAAATTATGTCTAACAATTTACCAGATTGATCCAATATTAAAAATATTTCATGACATAATGTTGGACTGGCATTATATACTCAGATGTGAATAATTATCAAACCTATAAGACCTCTTAAAATAACTTTTTTTCAAATTCTGAGTATATTGTTATACTTAAAATTAGTTTCTAAATAATCTTGTCCTCCTCTCCGTATTAGTCCTCTCTGGCTAATACAAATTTTTATTTGCTTAATCAAGAACTTAATATTCACTATATTCAGTTATTTGCAAAAGTATGGACTATATATGAAATACTCTCTGTAAATGCGAATGGAAGGATTGCAGATTTATACTTGACTAGGTGTACATGCTTATGGACGACTCTCCCACTTGTTATTTGAATAACTGTGGTTGTAAAATAAAAGACACAACCAGAGAAATATTCAATCTACTTTGATCATTGCAGAACTATTTGAAGAAAAAGAGATGGGTTGTGTGAGTCAATTATCGTGAAGAGAATGGAAAGTAAATGACTCCAAGTGATTTCTTTTAGATTAGTAAAAGCAGCACGAAAAACCTCCCAATTCCCCTTCTTTCCTCCTTAACTAATTTTATGCTGGTTTTATTGCCAAGTGCACCTTTCCTCCAGATCCTGCAGGAATAAAAGCTGTTGACTATATTTGGAAGAAAATAAAGGACTTGAATCTGTTTGTATGCTATGCAGACATGCAACCCAGTAAAATAAAACTTAAACTGAGTTAATGAGGTATTAACCCAATTTAAGATAATGAAAAGGGCATTGATATCTCAAGTAAAGTTGTACATGTAAAACAAATTGAACTTGGATCTTGGCTAGGAGAGAGGTAGATATGGTGCATTCAACTTACATATCTGTTTTTAAAATTTAGAACAAGAGAAAGACAGAAATAATTATCAATTTGTCAACCAACCAACTCATAAAATCAGATTATTTTAGCAATTGTGCAATAGTTTGTTTTATTGGGATGATACACAAAGATTATTTTGTTCAACTTCATTATCCACTTAAATATCCACTTCTTTGCACTATAACCTGAGTGGGAAAAAGTAATTAGGTTTATGAGCTGTAGTGCCAATTCGATCCACACAAAATCAACTTTTTTGGAAAGATTATCAGCATTATGAGTCTTTGGGTTTTGAAATCTGTCAAGTTAAAACATGACTTCATGAATCTGAAAAATAAAAGCAACAACAATCCAGAACAGAATTTCATTAAGTATGATGTACAACATCTTCGACGATAAATATCCTTCTATATTTTCATGGGATGAGAACTGTGACTCTAAGAGGCTGAATTGGTAAATATGCTGCTACTACTTGGCTTGAAAGTTATGGCAGAGATTACGTCCCTCCAAATATATCTCTCCTACAGAGTTCCCTGTCTTAGAATAATCACTAGGTCACTAGTTTGATAGCCAAGGCAACTGGGAAGTCATAGGTGAAACCTGAAATCACAGCTATAGAGCTAGACCTAAGCTACAGGTTTTCTTACCAACATAATTATCTTTGGCTCATGTGATTGCACTTTTACTTAAAAACCTACAAGGGCAAGAAACTTAGTATCTTAAAATATGGGCAGCTCTATTCTAGTCCGGTGTTAATTAGATAATTATTACCTTTTAAGCATCGGTGCTAAATATGCATTTTTTGAAGTTTATAACTTTGTTTCATTTTCTCTCTTTTCATGGTAAGAAGGTTGAAAAATCAACCAACCAACCAACCAAGCAAAACAAACAAACAAAAAACAAATAAACAATCCAACCAACCAAACCAAACCAAACAAAAACCCTAAAACACTAATGCAGACAATAGAAACTGCCTAAAATTCTCTACCTAGGAATCAAAATGTATGTTCAGGCACGTGTACCCATGTGCATGTGTATGCTTGCACGTAGGTGCTAATATTGGAAAGAAGTTTAGTATTGAAACCACTCTAGGTCAACAAAGGTCACGGAGACTTCAACTCCCATGCCTGCACTTCCATTCCCCTATGCAAATACTCTAGAACTGTAATTGGATCAGTGAGCACGAATGCTGTAAAGTGCTCTGGAAGCTTTAATGGTGGATAATGGGGAGGAAACAAATTGCTGACTTTCGAAAGATTGGGAAGAAACTGCATCTGAAGGTCATGACATGTTACAAAGTTTGTGTTTTCACAACAACCTCTTTCATGGCCACATTTGTTTGGGATTTTTTTTGCACAATGTAGTGCCACAATGTCATGTTACAGAGAGATAAACATATTCTTGTAATCATACATATGTATGTAAACACATTTGTATGAGCAGAGAGAAAACTGAGAAAATATACTCGTAAATATAGGCAGGTTAGTATTGATTAACTGGGAAGAAAAAAATTAGAGAATGGCTTGGATAAATTATTATTTTTCTTTATGTACTGTATTTTTTATTTTTTTATTTATTGATTTTTTTTTTTAAGAGAAAGGAAGAAAGAAGGATAGAGAGTTAGAAACATCGATGAGAGAGAATCAGTGATCAGCTGCCTCCTACACACCCCCCACTTGGGATGTGCCTGCAACCAAGGTACATGCAAATTGAACCTGGGATCTTTCAGTCCACAGGCCGATTCTCTATCCACTGAGCAAAACCGGTTTCGGCTGTATTTTAATTTTTATAGCTAGTTGTTTTGCTCTTATTATTTAAAAATTTAGTAAACTTAAAAAGTAGAAGTTTTAAAATATTTGACTGTTTTACTTAAAGTTTTATTTACCATAGATAAGCAAAATCACCACAAAATTGGAAGACTGTCATGAGGTTATCATTTGTTAATTTGTCCCATTATTTCATAAAATAAAAAACTTGAAGATCAATCAAATAGGGGTGGCATAAAATCACTTCATGAAAAATCCCAGTCATTTTGTCTTTTTATTTTTTATTGGTGAATTTGATTATAAACTAATTTTATTTGTAACCCCTCCTTCTTATTAACTAAAGTTGAAAGAAAGTAGATTAATTAGTAAGAAAAATTACATGTGATTATTTCTCTTAAACAAGTACTTTAAGGTGCTCCATGGAATGAGAAGAGGGAAAAATTAAATTGCTTTCAACACATCCTTCCAAATCATATTGCACATCAGATAATAGTCTAGAGGAGCCTGCTCTTTCATAGGCTGAGGTCAGACCCAGATGGCAAAGAGCTGACTGTCACTCATACAAGAGGCCCATTGCACGAATATTCATGAAAGAAAGGGCCTTCCTTCCCCTGGCTGCTGGCACAGCCTTTTTGCTTTGGCCCAGAGCTGCCTTTTCGCCTTCCCACACTGCCCCAGGCCTGGAGTGGCTGGGGCGGTGAAAAAACGCCTTTGTCGTTGCCATGGCGATGGTAAAAGCATCCCCCCCCCCTGCTCCTGGTCACTCAGTGCCTGTGTATGCAAACTGACCCTCCATATTTGTTGTGCTAATTTACATACTCACTCCTGATTGGCTGGTAGGTGTTGAAAAGGTATGGTCAATTTGCATCTTACTCTTTTATTAGTGTAGATAGTTTTAGTTATAAACCTGGTTAGTCACCATTATAAACAAACAAAATTTGGCCATCTGTTAAAAATGTCAGCATTTAGAGGAGTCAGTCAATGTGTTGGCAGCCACTGCAAGTTAAAAACCCCAGGAATCCATGGGAGGAAAAATGCATAGGTGTCAGAAATTATGATCCTGGTCAGATCTTTATTGTACTCTTATCCTCCGGTTGTAAGTCTATGTAGGTTCTTTTACTTTAGTGGGTGATTTGGTGCATAAGTGCATTTTATTTAGGTGACTGCTACTTGGAGTAAGAAAGGTTACAATAATTCAAAGCATAATTCCATCTGTATTTAGGAACAAAATAAATTAAGACGAAATATTTTTATTTGGTATGTAAGCTCAGTTTGTCTTTCCTCAGATGTTATAAATATCATACATTTTATTTATTTACCTTTGCAAAGCGTGGCTATGACAAGGACAAGCAATAGAAAAAGCCACTGTATAGAATGATGTTGTAAGGAAAGAGATATAATCTCATCATGGAAGCATTGTTTATTTGGGCAATAAGCTGGGGTATCGATATGGCTCAGTGATACAGAACTTCCTGATGTCAAAATAATTGTGATAACGAAAGGAGTTTTTAGGGATAAAATTTTAGGAATTATGGGGTCCATGGAAAAAGCACAGGGCTACAGAGCTGCAGAAGGTACATTTCTGTAGAATTAGGGAGCTGGGAGCAGCGGAAGGTACATTTCCATAGAATAAGGGAGCTTAGAGCTGCAGAAGGTATACATTTACAGAAGAAAGGAAAGGAAGCCCTTCATTCGGAGAGGAAAGAGGAAATGCCAGAGGGAATAGAAAAACAGTAAGGGAGAAGAAGAGGAGAGCTTCACATAACTCACATGAGGTTTGAGCTCTGAAGCTGCTAGAGTGACCAAATCAGAGGGGACAGTGGCCAATATGAGGGGATGTCAGGGCACAAAGAACTGCAGCCTTTATAGACTACAGGGAAAACGTGACCTAGTGGTACTCTCTCCCCCTCCCCACGTGGAAGTCCGTGCTTGTTTCTAAATAAATTTACATCTTTTACTATAACACCTTTCATCTGTGGTTTCATTCTTTGACTCCAGTGGTCAAATACCTGGGAGTCATCCTGCCGAGAGGAACATCACAAGTTCCAGTTAAATTTTCATGTTTTGATAACAAGACTTTTACTGACTGAGAGTGACACTATTCTAAATTCTTGGAGGTATTTAGTAGAAGACTATAATGCTTATTCAATTAACCATTACAAAAAAACATAAATGGAGTATCTACCAATTCTCTGTATCTGTTACCAAACACTGTGCGGTAAGACAGGAATGAACACCACTCCACAGGCAGTGTCAGGATGATGGGTAAAGCTTAAAGTACAGTCATAATAGGTCAACATTAAGAGATTCCTCATCATATTCGTTCATTTTCTCAGGTATCGCCCAGTGTAGTAATTTGAAGTGCCATCACCAGAGGCTTGGGTGGATCTCTTAGACCTGCTTTCCTCCTTTTTGCTTTTATTGATTAGTGTTCCTCACTCTAAGCCTCAGGAGCTTATGTCCATGAGTATCATTACCAGCAACATCTTAGAGTATTTTGTGTCTAAAAAATATAATTATTAAAATTCATCTTGACTGCAAATTTTTAGATGAGTAAAGTTTTTTGTTTCAGCTTCCAGAAGCAATGCAAGGAACCATTTCGAGCATTAGGAGAGTCAATCCTCTTCTCATTACCACCTCCCCACAAAATGTTATCATTAGGTTCAGATATTTTTAGTCCACTTGCCTCTATAAACTACTAGAGGCCCGGTGTGTGAAATTCATGCATGGTTAGGGTCCCTGGGTCTGGTGAGTGTTCGGGGCCTATCTGTGAGGCTAGCAGCGGAGTGATCAGGGGGCCCCTGCTGGCACCCACCTTGGCTGGCTTAGGGCCTGTGGGCAGCTCCTTAGTTTAGGATTTGCCCCCTGGTGGTCAGTGCACATCAGATGATTGGTCATTCAATTTGCATACTAGGCTTTTATTATATAGGATATTAAAGTTAAAAAGCCTCATTCAAATATAATTTGAGAAATTTTTCCATTTAAATAGGATTTACAGACAGTGACACTTAAAACTCCACTTATTCCTTCCAGTTTCTAGGAGAAATTCTATCAATGGTTTCTTTTTAATTCTGGAAAGAAAAAAGCTATATATGTACAGTTACATGTTTTACAAATACATTATTAAATCAAATTTGAGATCACTGTACTCCTTGACTGAAACTTAGGAACTTATCACATCATATTTTTTCATAAAAAATTTTAATGACTATACTAATATCATTAATACATTTCTATGCAAGCAAGCCTCAGTTCCTATTATAATGATGTGTTTGCATGTTTGCATATAATGGTTTTTCAAGGCCATGCTGGCAGTCTTATCCTAATCAATAATAATGGGATGGTTTATGTTTTATAACAAATTAGGGCTAAACAAACTTAATGTAAAATCCAACCAACTGGGAAGAATAAGAGGTCATGATATATAGGGAAAATAAATGATCTGTTTTTAATTAAAGATTTCTTTTCAAATTTACTTTTGGTTTATTTTAGGAATGGACATTTTTCTTGAATAAAAAGCTTTCTCCAGATGACTGGTCATTGTTTCTCTTTTGAAAACTAAAAAAAGAAGAATGTATGCATTTTAGTCAAAAGACTGTATAATGGTCTCTGCTTTTTTTAAAAAAAAAATATATATATGTTTTTATTGATTTTAGAGAGAGAGGAAAAGAGAAAGATAAATATAAACATCGATGAGGAACATTGATCAGCCTCCTCTTGCACACCCCTACTGGGGATCGAGCCCCAAACCCAGGCATGTGCCCTGACTGGGAATCAATATGATAACCTCTTGGCTCATGGGTCGATCCTCAACCACTGAGCAACAACTGCCGGGTCACTGCTTTTAATTAGAAGAAAGACAGAACTGCTGAGAATTAAAAGTTGCTTTTGTTTTGGACACCAATGACCAAGTTAAAAAATAAATAGTAGAATCTCAATATTAAAATTAAAAGTACCAACCCATCATACACATGTGTTGTGGTAGGGGGGATATATATCTGCAACAAGTTGTGTTCCTTGTTACATATCAACATGACTCCCCATAATATCTCACTCACATGAAACCTACAGTCTCAGTGTGTGTGTGTGTGTGTGTGTGTGTGTGTGTGTGTGTGTGATAATATTTCCCACTGATCTCTGAAGCAACTAGAATATTTTAAAGTAATCCTTGCTAACTCTGCCTTGTGGAAATTAGTTTTCTGTTTAAATTTAATGACTCACTGGACTGACATATAAGGACAGTTGCAAATTTACTTACAATTTCCTCCTTATGGTATGCAATCAACTGTACAACATCTTAATCAAGGAAAAGTTTCATAATTGCAACTTAAATGTTTGAGACAACCATGTGCTGGCCAGTTATTTCCCACCATTGTATATGCTTAACTTAAATGCTGCATAATGTTATACACAAATACTTCTTTGCAGGTGGTGTCTTTGATTTTATTACTGTGCTCGCTGAGTCAAGAATTTTGATCAAGGAACCCACATGGTTGCGTCATCTTTAGCAGTAGTTGTGACTCAGAGTCAAGATTAGTCGAGTTTTACAGAGAGAGCTGGTCCTATGAGCTCTCTTACACGGTAAGTATAGGTAGATCACCCATCCTAGAGGCACAGCCCAAAGACAGACCATCTGCCAACCTTGGCACAGATGAGACATGCATGGCCAGAGGAAATCTGTGAAGTCTCTCCAGCCTGAATTACCTTTCTTTGCTCCCTTTCCCTCCCAAATGGTGGGATATTTATTTATTTTCTCTTCCTGCCATGTAGCTCAGAATTTTAGGCACTCGGGCTTTCCTTTAAAAAAAAAATCCCCACTGAACGACATGTTTATTGATTTTAGATAAAGGTGAAAGGAGAGAGAGAGAGAGAGAGAGAGAGAGAGAGAGAGAGAGAGAGAGAGAGAGAAGGATCAGTTGCCTCCCATACACACCTGGACTGGGAATCGAACCTGCAGCCTAGGTATGTGCTCTGACCAGGAATCAAACCTGCAACTTTTGGTGAGTGGACCCAACCCACTGAGCCATACTATTCAGGGCCAGGGCTTTCCATTTTTACAGATCCCCAGTACTGGTGAAAATTACTGCGATAGACGGAATGTTTACAAAATTTGTATTTTGGAATTTAATACCCGGTATTTGGAAGTGGGGCCTTGAGGAGGTGACTAGATCATAAAGGCAGAGCCCTCCTGGGATTAGTGACATTATAAAAGAGACCCCAGAGATCCTCCTGGCCCCTTCTGCCAGTTGTGCACACAAGGAGACGGTCATCTATGAACCAGGAAGGAGATCTACCGGGCACCAAACTAGCTGGTGCCTTGATCTTGGACTTCACAGCGTTCGGAACTGTGAGAAATCCTTTCTGTTGTTCATAAACAACTTAGCTTATTGTGTTTTTATTATAGTAGCCTGAACACATTACACATTATTCATTCTATTAGTCTGATATTGAGGATTATTTCATACAAAGAAAGGCTTCAATCTCAGTATATACTTTACCTCTCTTACTGGTGTTTAAGTTTGCGGTAAGGATTCAGTGTTGTTCACCTTGGCATTTTCCCAGTACTCAGCACATTCCTGTGGCAGTAGACCCAATCCCACAATGCTCCTTATGCATTTCGCAACTGTGAATTGAATGTGTGTGTGAGGAGCACAACCTTCAGTTAAGCCGGTCAATAGCTTATTACATAGTATTTAATGTAAAGGCAGTAAGGGAACTATAATACAAGTGCAAAGGAAACACTAGTTTTTGGTGTGTTGAGGTTAGGACCCTGGCTGTTTGGAGGTAAAGTCTCAGGACCTTTATCTTTTAAGGATTGAATGTTGAAGTATATGATGGTGCTGCTGATATGGATAATACATTAATTTTGGCATAGAAAATAATTTGATTTAAAGTAATGCAAATTTCAGTCACACATGCCAGGACGAATTGCTTATCATTCATGCTTAAGCTCCATGTCACCCAGTAGACATGATATGCATTATAAGTATTTGCCAGATTAAATTTGGTTGGTTAAGACGATGAAATAATTCATCCGTGTTCATGTTTTGGGGTCATTCTACATAGTGGTCTGCTTCTAAACCACGAGAAGAAAAAACTACAGGAAATATTCTAGATGTTAGAGTTATAGCAGGAACACGGCAGACTGAATGTCACACTCACTTGGAGCTACCAACTATCATTACATACCACTTCCTCTTGAAAATAATTTATCTCGTGTCTGAAATATCGAGAACCCACTGCAGTCTTCTTCATGTGAGGTTGATTAGATGTATTGGTCACATTCCAATGGCATTAGGTTAACTGGTGTCCAGACCAGTTAGCTTCTCTTAGTCCCATAACAAGCTTAAAGCATGAATATTAGCAAAACCCATCAGAATGTGTTTTACTGATCAAGAGTAAACACAGGTAATATAAAACTACACGCATCTATCCATTATCGAAAATCAACTGCCTGCCTAAAAGCACAAGTCTAAAGAACATAACGTAAGAGTAAAATATTCCTACGTATTAGGATAAGGTGACCAGATTTTAACATTGGTAAAGCAGGACACCTTTGACTGGGGGTAGGGGTAGGTGGGGGGTTCTTGATTAAAAATTTGGTCTACATGGAGCAACAAAAATTTTCATAGAATGCAAAAATAGTATTGTAATATATTTTTAAAAATTTCAACATAAGTACAATTTACAAATATAAAAAATAAAAATATGTAGAATATTATTTTATTCTTTGGCATATTTCTCATTTGAGTGAATGTTTTTTAGTAGATTGCTGTCATTGTTTAAAAGGTCATGAAATTTTTTCACACGAATTTGTTAAATTATATTTCACACGTAAAATGGCTTTCAAAGTCTCAACACTTAATTGTAACGTAAGTCGTGCCACTTTCAAGGGCGGTGCTAGACTTTTTGCCACCACTATAAAATATAAATAATATGAGTACTGTCTGCTAAATTCAAGAAAATTTATGTATTTGTGAAATAAATAAATAAATTGCTTACCTAAATTATTTGAATATCTGATTTATAATGACATCACTTGTTTAACTAGCTTACTAGCACGCAGTACAATGTGTATTGTCTCAGAGACAGTTACGAAATGTTTTCCTCGTTGTGAACTTTGATAAGCAGTTCTCAATAATCAGTTCTCAACAATTATTTGTTATCATTAAAGTTTAACATTATAAAGTTAACAAAAACCATAGAAACTCATATCCTGGCTAAATAGCCACATGGCCACTGAAAACCGTATATTCCCTTCCCGTTCTCCCGCCGTTCTCTAGCTTGTCATACATTCCAAAAGTCAGGACTTTTTTAAAATGCCGAGGAATGCGGGGCAAATTGGTAAAAATCGGGACTGTCCCACCAAAAGTGGGATGTCTGGTCACCTTATACTAGGATCTAGTTGTAGACTCAAATGAGGGCCAGGATCATAATAACAGAAATAATTTGACATGTGTGTTTATCAAGGCCTGCTTTCACATCTGTTATGGGCAAAATAATATGTTTTTAATAACATGTTCAAACTATTCTTTACTGGTATATATATATATATAAGATTTTTTACAGAGAGGAAGGGAAAGGGATAGAGAATTATAAATATCTATGAGAGAGAAACATCAATCAGCTGACTCTTGCACACCTCCTACTGGGGATGAGCCCACAACCAAGGTACATGCCCTTGACTGGAATGGAACCTGGGACCCTTCAGTCCACAGGCTGATGCTCTATCCACGAAGCCAATGGTTGGCAAACTCCTTAGTCATCAGAGCCAAATATCAACAGTACAACGACTGAAATTTATTTTGAGAGCCGAAAACTGACTTCTGCGCATGGGCCATGAAGTTTGAATTGCACTGTACGTTTGTGCCCGCACGTGGTATTTTGTGGAAGAGCCACACTCAAGGGGCCAAAGAGTCGCATTGGCTCCAGAGCCGCGGTTTGCCGACCACTGCACTAAGCCAAACCATTTAGGGCTAATCTTTACTGTTTTTGACACTAGCTTATCCAGGTTTTTAAGATGACCTTTGCACATCAGAGATGAAAATCTTCCCACAAGTAGCAGTAACAATGCATGGGAGTGAATTCCATTTCTATGCACAGCTGGTCCAGTAAAAATATCTACTCTTGTCACATGGCTGTGGTTGTTTATTTCTCCTACACGACCCACACCCAGAGAATGGAGTCTCCCCGCTTTGTGCAAGCTCTGTTAAAGAACTATTTCCCACTCTCTTTTTGGCAAAAACGTTTCCTTGGGGTGTGAGTTTGCTGCCTTTGCATGTGCGGCCCAGAGGCCTCGTACAGTCTCAGCTGGATGGGTCCTCTGGAAAGGCAAATAGCTAACATATCACGTTTTATGACGAGGCTGCCAGATTGTTGTTCTCCTACACATACCCCCTAGTTGTTCTGCACCAGGGACTCCCCAGGGTGAATGCGAGAGATAAATGAGGTGTTATGGGGAATCATAATTTTGCATAAAGTGAAAGGATAAAGGAAAAGTGAAAAAGATCCAAGCTTAACCACGGGATAAGTCATATTAATTAGTCTGCCTATGACACGACTCCACAAGTGGAAATGAAATTTATGAAAAGAGAGGCATAAAATGGATACACCTCATAGATAAATATCACTTGAACGCTACACTTCACAGCTTTTACACATTGTATAAAATTACTTCATTATTCATGACCTTATTAAAACACATTAGAGATACACTTGGATGTGAATGCTAAATGCTTAATCTCAGTATGCTCTGTGTATTTAAACATTTCATGAAAGATTCATTTCTATCATTTCAGATTTAGACATTTGCTTTACAGTGACAAATTGTGAAAAAAAATAGTTTTCTATGCTTCATTTGGTAAAATACCCAGTCCACGATAATGTGAAGAGACAATGATGTGCATAAGCTAAAAAGCAAGAATACACATTTGCCTCCAGAATACATCCTAACATGTTTTCTGCATGTTCATCTTCTCAATTTTGCTTGGCTTAGAAAACTAATAAAATTTGTATTTATAAGTATACCCCTATCGATTGTCAGGAAAGTCTAGCCTGGAAAGTCTAGCCTGGAAAGAAATACCTTCTAGTATGGATCTACATTTAACACTTAATACATTTTGTAGGTAATTTGTAAGAGTTGATAGAGTATTAGGAGTTATCTCTTTTTGTTAAAATACTTCTGTAAAAGCATGAACTAAATATAATTTTTAAACAAATGGAAAACCAGGGAAGTTTGTGGTTTGAGTAAGTGCAATCAAGAATTGCTCTATTTAGTTAGATTAATTAAATTAAATATATACAGACATAGATATACTAGAGGCTGGTGCACAAAATTCATGCACTGGGGATTGGGTCCCTCACCCCAGCCTTCCCCCTCTCACAGTCCGGGAGCCCTCAGGGGATGTCCTACTGACAGCTTAGGCCCACTCCCTGAGGCCAGCGGGCCTAAGCTGCAGTCTGGTCTCCCTCTGTGGGAGGTGACCAGGCTGATCAGGGGAAGGCACTACCCCCATCACCCTGCTGCTGCTGCCACTGCCAGTCGCCATTGCTGCCAACATGTTTTCATCAACACAGACTCCAGTCTCTTCACTATGAAAAAAAAAATGACAACCTTTTTAAGGCATTTTCAAGATGTATTTTTCATAGGATATAATCTTCCTTCCTTCCTTCCTTCCTTCCTTCTTCCTTCCTTCCTTCCTTCCTTCCTTCCTTCCTTCCTTCCTTCCTTCCTTTCTTTCTTTCTTTCTTTCTTTCTTTCTTTCTTTCTTTCTTTCTTTCTTTCTTTCTTTCTTTCTTTCTTTCTTCTTTTTCATTCTTCTTCCTTTCTTCATCACCACAGGATATGTTTACATTGTTTATTAGCGAGTGTGGAAGAGAGAGGGAAACATCAATGTGAGAGGGACACTTGAATTGGTTGTCTCCTGCATGAGCCCTGACCTGGGCCGAGGCCAGGAAAGAGCCTACAACCTAGGTACATGCCTTTGATCAGAATCGAACCCAGACCCTGTGGTTGGCAGGCCAAGGTTCTATCCACTGAGACAAACTGGCTAGGGCAGGATATGACATTTCTTAGCCCTTCAGCAGTGGACCTTAGTTTTTTTCCTCCAGGAGTGAGGTGGAAAAAACCTAGATCACCTTTTTGGGTTCTTATTACCCAGCCAAGCTGCAGCGGCTCAGAGCAGGTACCTCTGTGTGTTGTATCTCTGCACTGGCTTGTCCCCAACCTCAGCCTCCCCATGGCTGCTGGGGTTGGGGCAGCATGCAGACCCCTTCCACCCATCTGCATGCGCAGCCTCCTCCTTAGCTAGTCGTGATGCAACCTCCTGCTGAGCTGATTGCGACTTCTTAAGGTGTCACAGCTAATTTGCATATTATCTCTCTCTATATATATGTAGATAGATAGATAGATAGATAGATAGATAGATAGATAGATAGATACTAGTAGATAAATAATGTATATTGTAGACAAATAATACTGTGTATGTTTTAGGCATTTTGTAACTAGGATATAGATCATTATTCACACCAAAGAAGCAAATTTTTCCTCCTACTTTTCTCTCTTCCAAACCTCAATTTGCTTTGTTTTTAATAGTGCGGTTAAAAAAGAAACATAATATTTACCACCAAAATTGTAAAGTTCAGTAGTGGTCTCTCTATTATTATTTGAACTAGAGGCCTGGTGTATGAAATTTGTACACTAAGGGGAGGGTGTCCCTTAGCCCAGCCTGCACCCTCTCCAATCTGGGACTCCTCAGGGGATGTCTGACTTCTGGTTTAGGCCTGTCCTTGTGAACATCCCTCTCACAATCCTGGACTCCTGGCTTCGAACTGCTTGCCTGCCTGCAGCCTGATCACCCCCTAACCACTCCCCTGCCTGCCTGATGGATGCCTAACTGCTCCCTTGATGGTCTGATTGTCCTCAACTACCCCCTCCTGCCAGCCATCTTGTGGTGGCCACCTTTGATTACATGGGGTTGGCCATTTTGTGGAAGGGTGCGAGGGTCAATTTGCATATTACCTCTTTATTATATAGGATGTACTTTCATAAATGTCTATGAGAAATCTAGGAAGTCATGAAAAATCTAGAATGTAGTATTAAATTAATTTTGTTTATATACATTTTCCTAGGAATAATTGAGCACAAGGGTTTACTGGAAAGCTCAATGCCCCTTGAAGAAATATGCTTTTGCTATTAATATATTCACCTTGAAATATTGTATACAAACATTTTTTCCATAGACTAGAGTTATATTTCTTTAAGATGTGCCTATATCAGCATTGTTTCCATTGTAAGATGAAAGGAGTAATCACTACAGTATAATATTTATTTCGTTTTTTCCTATGGAGTAATTAGGAATGCAGCTCTGAATAAGTAATGATATATAAATTACTGCTGGTGTCCCAAAGATCCAGTAGCTCACACATTCTTTTCAAAATTTTTTTTCTTTGATCATTATGCCTCATATATGCTATCAAATATAGGATTCATCACTTTTTTATAGCTGACTCTGCTTGTTTTGGAATAAAGTAATTGAAGTTTATTGAGAAATAGTAATTTAAAGAATTGAAAAAATATTCTCCTTCTAGATAAAAGTAATCTTTCCTCTACACAAATATAAAAATGAATTAACATGTATAACTCTTGTGAATTTGCATAAATACTTTCTAACATGACAATTATCATAAATATGGTTTGGAAGATATTATGGGTCTTAGATATTTCTTTTGTTAACTCACTTAATGCATTTTGAATCCATAATACAGACACATAATATCATGTTCAAAAAAGAATAAAAGTATATATAGTGATAAGTGAATATTTCTATTTCATTTCTTTGCCCTGTGATCATTGTATTTCTCATGTATCGTTTTTGGGAAAGTTATTCAATTTAAAATTATATGGACATATGTGTGTATCCATATTAATAGTTATATCTATACTTATACCTATATTTTTATGTCTTTCTGCACTAATGATTTTATGAAACATGCACAAATGTGCACTTTGCTGATTTTTTTTATACTATATCAGTACATATTTTGCTCTCATCTTTTTAAACCATTGCATAGTATTCCATTGACTATAACTGTTGCACATACATTATAGGCAATAGTTGAAATTTATTTAATATTTAATAACCCAGACCCTCACTGTATTAAACATTTTTAATTTTTTATCACTATAATCACTATAATAAATGTTTTATACATTACTTCCCAAAAGGCCAGTAGGATACATTTCTAGAATTAGTTTTGTTGAGTCAAAGATTCTGTGAATTATAAATTACTAGAGGCCTGGTTTACGAATTTGTGCACTGGTGGAGTTCCTCAGCCTGGCTGGTGATCAGGGCTGATTGGGGCCTGTCTGGCCCAGTGCCAATCAGGTTGATCAGGGCCAGCTGGGGGTGGAGGGAGAGGTGGACCGTGGGAGGTTGGCTGTGGGAGTGCACTGACTAGGGGGCAGCTCTTGTACTGAGCATCTGCCCCCGGTGGTCAGTGCACGTCATAGCAAGTGGCTGTAATGGTCACTTAGGTATATATATATATATATATATATATATATATATATATATATATATATATATAGACTAGAGTCCTGGTGCACAAAATTCGTGCATGGGGGGGTCCCCTCAGCCCAGCCTACACCCTCTCCAATTCAGGACTCCTCAGGGGATGTCCGACTGCTGGTTTAGGGCCAATCTGGGATTGCTGGCTCCTAACTGCTCACCTGCCTGCCTGCCAGATCGTCCCTAACTGCCCCCCCCCCCCCCGCACTGGCCTGGTCACTCCCAACTGCCCCTCCCGCTGGCCTGGTCGCCCCTCACTGCCCTCCTCTGTTGGCCTGGTTGCCCCCAACTGGCCCCCTGCAGGCCTGGTCACACCATGCAGCCTGCTGTTAGGTCGTTTGGTTGTCCCTCACTAACCCTCCTGCTGGCTTAGTTTCCCCACACAGCCTGTTTGGTTGTCCGTTTGGTTGCATGGCTGCTTAGGCTTTTATTATTACAGAATTGCTTGATATTTCATTCTTCATATAATTATAACATTTAACATGCCAACCAGCAATGAATACATGTGTCTATTACTCCTCACATTCACCGTGTTTTATGTTCAAAGTACTATACTTTAGTTAAGCACCTGATTAATTAAATATGATTATGATATTTTGCATTCTGTAAAAAATATTTTTTTCTCATTGAAAATATCAAATACTCTGCATTCTTGGAATCATACTAGAATTTGAAGAAACAATTAGGCACAACTTGCTAATAAGTCTGGCTGAAGATCCACATGAGAGTTTTCAACTCTCCCTGATTTCTCTGAAATATAATACAACTTAATGAAAAATAGCTTTAAAGTAACTGCTAATTATAAACATTTGTTGAGCAGTAAGTATAAGAAGCCTTGTAAAAAGAAATCAGAATTGGACATGGTCAAAATACATTTAAGCCACAATTTTAAAGTAGGGTAAAGAGAACATATACAAAATCACACCTATTAAACGACTGCTTAACTTTCCCTAAGCAAAGCTAATGGCTCCCTCTTCAGTATTCCCATACTGCTCTATTTATACACGGTGGGACAAAACTAGGTTTACAGTTGTTCATTTGGAAAAAAGTACAAAAATTAATACATAATAATACAAGAATAAACTCTGTTTTACATATTCACAACGACAAACCTACTTCTGTTCCATCCTCTATTTCACCAATCTCACTGTTTACTGTGTTTCTCTATCGATTTCTCAATGGCCTTTCTGTACTGTGTGACTTAGAGGTCAGGCCTTGAGTTTTTGTGTAACCTCATAGTAAGTGCTCCATGGCAGGTGAGTAACTATTGCTTGCTTTATGGATAAATGCATGCGGAGCAACATCTCTTTTTAAACTCACAATAAATCTACAATGTAAAAATATTATTGTTTTATATGAGCACATTGACATCTATAATGGACAACTAGGTCACTCAGCTAGTCAGTTGCAAAAGTCAGGACTCATGGCTTGATGTTTTCTGACACCAAACTCAAGCTTTGGATGAAAGGGATGATACTGCCTTCTAGGGGACAAATGAATGAATGAAGGCATATCTCTTGCCCAGTTTAGATCACTGAGTGGCCCTTTATTCAGGTCCTGCAAAGTCACTGAGATTTGGTCTCATATCTTTCCCCTTTTGAGCTTTGAGTACTCCACTGTCCTTAAGGGGGGAGGGGAGAGAATGGGAGAGGGTTCTTTTCCATAAAAAAAAGATTGTAGGGAGGGTGAGTTTCTCTAGCCATTTCTGATTTTGCTGTCATCAAAAATACAGTCTCTATACACTGAATGTTTGCTTACTAACTGAGAGAAAAAAAGATGGTGTAAAAATTATAATAACAAGATTAGAAAATTATAAAGGCTCTGGAAATCTTAAAAGTTGTTTTTCTTTTGTGGCATGATATCTTTGTTTCTTCCTCTCTCTTAACTAACCCCATGCCTAGTTTCAGCCCTCAGCTGAAAGAACTGAAATGATAAATGAAAAGATGATTTTGAGGTGGTGAGCCTTCCAAAACCAACCTTAAGAACGAGCTGGTGGAATGACATAAAGAGAGTTCATCTCTATTTACCCCAAATGTAATCCGGTTATGATCATTTTCAGAAATGTCTTCATAGTTCTCAAGGTTCAGATTGCACATGGAAATCTGGGTTTCTGACCAGTTATCTCCACTATCACAGTCTCTACATTATGAGTTAATAAGGAATATATCTATCCATTTTTATTTATTTATTTTTTATAAATCCCCAAGGACTATATACAGCTGATTCAAGCGGCACAAAGACATCAAGAACTCTACCCTTTTAGTTTTAGCTTTTTTCCCCCTGCTCTGATCCATGTCTCATTAGTTTGCACTATCTGCAACAGAAAAGCTTTTAAAAATCCTACTTATATATGAAACGATTTGATTTTATAAGGAATAATTGGGCGGGGGGAGGATAGCAAGACAATTTCCTTTACACTAAAATAAATGAATTTCCAATAGCTTTGATAAACTACATTGAGATATATTATTCACCAAAGAATAGGCAGTTATTAGTATATTGGTAATGTTAACTATGTGCAAAGTATTGGTGAGGGCCAAATATTTTAATTTTGTAAAGACTAAAACAAAGTTACTTATCTTAAAGAAGATGAAAATGTGGCTTGAATAATTGGGTGTCTGAAAATGATACATGAGCTCACATTAAAAATTTAGAAAAAGGAAATTGTATGCCAATGTAAAGCAGAATGATGTAGGTTTATCACTCATAAATTAACATGAACATTTTGATACTTATAGTGTGCCCAGTAGTTTGCGGAGATATAGCAATAAGATAATTAAACAAAAATTCCTTTCTTCTTGGGGTTTATTTTCTCCTAGATAGAAGAAGATCTGAGCTATGAATTAGGTGAACTAGACAATTTCAAAACAGACTTGCTATATAACATAATTACTTCTAGTTGAGTGAACATCAAAAGAACAAAGAAGTCATATCCACTGTGAAATATACTGGCATTCCCCTTTATTCACATAAAGGTAGTACAGGGCTAGGTAAACTTGACTAGAATATTAGAGTTAGAAGAAATCTTGAATATTTCTATAGACCAAGAAATTTTACAAAATATGAGCTCCCCAAATTTTAATTTTCATCACTCTTTTTAAAATTTGTACTCAACATATGAAATCTTATATGGAGTTCTAGTGATCCATTGTCTTTATTTCATTCAATTTTTATGAACTCATAAACATGAAATTTAATTAAATCTAAGCCCAAAGTCAATTAATTTCCTTTATTTCTCAATGAAATATCTTTGCATTTGGAGAAAAGTTAGTGTTTTCTCTCTCTTTCTTCTCCTCCTTCTTCTTCTTCTCCTCCTTCTTCTTCTCCTCCTCCTCCCCCTCCCCCTCCCCCCTCTTCTTCTTCTTCTTCTTCTTCTTCTTCTTCTTCTTCTTCTTCTTCTTCTTCTTCTTCTTCTTTACCCTTGCCCCATGTCTTCCTTTCTATCTCTCCCTTTGCCCCATGTCTCTCTCCAACTATTTACTTCAAACATTGTCTTATTTTTGTGTATCCTCATAGTAAATTCTCCATGGTAGGCGAGTAAGTATTCTTAGAAGACTTTTTTATTATTTGTTAAGGATTCATTGTTTTTACTATCTTCAGATTGCAAAAAAAAATTGCCATAGAGTTTTAAAAGTGCAACCATTTCTAACAAGCAAATAATGTTGAAATTCTTATAACATAGATCTATGTGGAAAAAACACACAAGACTATATATCTTGATTATAAATGAGAAAGACAGTTTTATTTTGATTTCTAGTACCTTATTCTTCCACTAATTAGTTACAGGTGCTTGGGAGAATCCCTTAACATCTGTGGCCCACTTCCCTCAACATTTAAATGAGGGGTTAGGATTAGTCTACCTTTAAGATCTTTTCTTCCTCTGTCAGTGAGTCTATTGACCCTGGATTTGTTTGTACAATAAGTATATTTCAATTTGTTAAGAAAAACTTCATGAATGTGATTAGGTGATTTATACATTTTTATTACATTAATATCTTTAAATAACTTCTGTAAAATTAAAATACTGTTTACAGGGCCTTTGTATGTTACTAAGATATATAAGTTAAGTTATGAAACACACAGTCATGACCTATAAGAAATGCTTCTCCCTTTGGAATACATGGAGTTATGTTTTGGAGTTGCAGTAATACACTGTCCATATAGAGTTATGAAAATTTAGTTCTTCAGGGTTTTCAGGTCTTCTAATCTACATGGATTTTTGTTATTTTAAAATGCTTAAGGAAAATATCAAATTTCAAATTCAAAATCAATAAAAATACATTAATATATACTGGAGGCACAGACCTTGTCTCCTGAACTGAAGCTACATTTTCATTTTCACACTGTCTCAGCTCCTCTCTACTTGTTGCTGTGTCTTGTTTGTTCCTTTTAGGATCCCTCTTCTTCTCTCCATCTTTCAATGACTGTGCTTTTATATATAAATTTTTAAAAAGTATGATTTTTTAGAGAGAGAGAAAGGGAGAGGAAATAGAGATATCAATCAGCTGCCTCCTGCACACCCCTACTGGGGATCAAGCCTATACTAGGGCATGTGCCCTAGCTGAGAATCAAACCAGTGTCCTCTTTGTTTCTGGGTCAACACTCAACCACTGAACTACACTGGCCAGGTTGACTATGCATTTGTTTTTACTTTCTTGTCTATCTACTCACACCCTTCTTCTCTATTTTGATGTGCTTCACTTAACACCGTGGTCAGCAAACTGCGGCTTGCAAGCCACATGTAGCTTTTGGCCTCTTGAGTGTGGCTCTTCCACAAGATACCACAACCTGGGTGAGTCTGTTTTGAAGAAGTGGCATTAGAAGAAGCTTAAGTTTAAAAAATTTGGCTCTCAAAAGAAATTTCAATCATTGTACTATTGATATTTGGCTCTGTTGACTAATGAGTTTGCTGATCACTGACTTAACATATATACCTTCATTTTCTTTTCTTTTTCTTCCACTTGCTACTTTGCAATTAGTTTTCACTTCTATTTCTCTTTATCTTTTAAATTGAACCACATTTCTCTTTATCTTTTACATTGATCTTCTCCCTTCTTCTTCTTTTTTTTGATCTGTAGTATACAAAATCATTTATTCCAGTCTGTGGTTATTGTTACTTTACTTATTCATTCTTTTAATTCTAATATTTATTGGGCCTCTGCTATGTGCCACCAGGTTTTTATGTCTCTCTTCATGGGGACAAATACTAGAGAACAAAAAAAGTATTTTAGAGGAAAGAAAATGAGATTTTAAAAAAATCATACCTTGTGTTAGAAGTATAAAATTATTCACTTATTTAAAAACAATAAATAATTAACTGCCATTGTTAATGTTACAACTGAATATTAAACACATTTGAATGTGACTTTGTAGGTAAGCCAAGGCTCCTATTGTTATATGTATAATATCCATATCTATACTGATGTGTATTACCTAAGTCTATACTATATACATGGGAATAAAATCTATATGTTCTACTCAGCGCTTCCACTAAATTTGTTAAAAGTTATGAATATATTTCCAAATTCAGTGAGCTTAAAACTATAAATACAATATATATACATACACAGAATTGAGTGTTAAAACAAATAAAAACTTACAACAAAATCAATATGTAGAAGTACATTAGTTGTATTGTACTGAACAGCAATTAGACATGAATCATAAGCCACTCACGTAAATACAATTAATTAGCTTCTCACCCCAAAAAACTGTCAACCAATTCTTGCCTTATTAACTTGAATAGAAACAAAAAGAGCCTTAGTTTCAATATGATAATAAACTAATCAATTACTTTCTTAACAAAACATAAATATACTTGTAAAAAGAGAGGAAGGTGAGAGGACTCTTGGATATAGAGATGATAAACACCTTGTGAGCCAAAAAATAAAAACGATGGCTGTGATCCATGGGTTATTGTGGAATGTTGGCAGTTGTGATTTGATAATTTGAAGGTACTGTCCTCAACCCTCCAGGCAGTCACAGAGAGCTGGCTTCAAGGGAAGTCAGAGCAGACAGTCAGCCTGGGGCTGACAGAGTAAAAGCACACTGTGTTCTGAAGGTTGATATGATGTTTAACTTAAGGCAAAATATAATCACAAGCTTTGAATTCAGATATATTCAGTCATTGGGTAGAATCACTGTGCAGAAGGGTAGTGCTACAAACAGGAAAAGTCATACTGTAAGTCAAGTTTAAGACCTAGCATAGAGATTCTTACTTCATGATGTATCAGATGAAATAAATACTCTCAATCTAGCATCACTTTTAGTGGACACTATCATTTAGGCTATCTCAACCTGTGTGAGTCTTTTGTTCTGAGTTGGGTCTCTTGTAGACAGCATATAATTGGGTCATGTTTTCTTATTCATATAGCTACACTATGTCTTGATTGGAGTATTTAATCTACTTACATTAAGGTTATTAGTGATAGTACTTATTAACATTTTTATCCTATCTACCTATGTTTTTTTTTCTCTCTCTATTTCTTCTAATTACAACAGTCCCTTTTAACATTTCTTGCAATGTGAGTATAGTGGTAATGTACTTTTAGCCTTTTTGTGTCAGTGAAGGTCTTTATTTCACCTTCTAGTTTGAATGATAGCCTTGCTGGATATAGTAGTCTTAGTTTCATAACCTTGCCTTTTATTACATTAAATACTTTGTGCCATTCTTTTGTGGCTCCTAGAGTTTCTATTGAGAAATCAGATGACAGCCTTATGGGAGCTCCTTTGTAGGCATCAAATGGCTCTTCTCTCGCTGCCTTTAAGATTCTCTCCTTGTTTTTATTTGCGGGGGGGGGGGGGGGGGGGGTTAATGATGATATGTCTAGACTTGGGCCTGTTTGGGTTCTTCTTGATTGGAACTCCCTGTGCTTCCTGAATTTGTATGACTTTCTTCTTCACTTGGTTATGGATGTTTTATGCCATTATTTCTTCAAGTAGGTTCTCTAGTACTCCTGTGCTCCCTTAAACTCTCCACCTCTTTTTAATTTATTTTTCATTCTCTGATTTAGTTATTTTTTCTACCCTGTCTTTTAATTTGCTAATCCAGTCCTCAGCTTCCTCCAATTTACTATTTATTTCTTCCAGTGTATTCTTTATTTCTGCTATGTCATTTTTTCATTTCTGACTCATCATTTTTTAGAGTTACTATATTTTTTCCATGCTGCTGAGCAACATTGTAATTATTACTCTGAACTCTATATTTGATAAACTTCTTATCTCCATTTCATTTAGCTCTTCATTGAGAGAATTCTCTTGTTCTTTCATTTGGGGCATGTTTCTTTGTCTTCTCACTTTGGCTGACTGGTTTCTATGTATTAGGTAGGTTGGCTAGGACTCATATTCTTGGTAGGGTGGTGTTATATTCTAGTTGTTCAGTAGGACCAAGAGGCACAGTCTCCCTGGTCACCTGATGTAGGTGGTCTAATAATATCGCTTGTGCATGTTGTATGGGCCCTCCTGTTACAATGGAGTCTTGATTGCTATTAGCCTATTCATTTGTGGACTTGACCCCCAAGCTGGCTGAAAGTCAGGTTCAACCCCAACACACTGTGCAGGCTGCTATGTGGGTGCTTCTCACATGAAGTGGAATTTGCCTCTGCAGGGTTTGGAGCCTGCCAATATCTTCCTGTGTATATATTGCTCCTGCAGGTTATTGGATCCTGCTTTGTTGTCTAATCTGGCCACTGGGTTTTTTGGTTTTAGGACTCTTCTGAGATCTCTGGTGCAGGCCAATGTCAGACTCTATTTTTGACTGACTTTTTTTACACAACTACTACGTGCAAAAGTTGGTACAGTTTGTACCTCAAATGATTTTGTGACACATCTTTATTATTTTTTAAAAGAGAATGTAAGAGAGGGAAAGGCAGAGAGAAATATTAATGTGAGAGAAACACATTGATTGGGTGCTTCCTGCATGTGCCCTGACCAGAGCCTGGGCTGGGGAGAAGCCTGCAACTCAGTTGCATTTCCTTGACCAGAATGGAACCCAGGACACTTCAGGCCACAGGCCGACATTCTATCCACTGTGCCAAACTGGCTAGGGCATTATGGCATATTTTATTCAATGGCATACTCTGAAATCTGAAGAGCACCATACAATAAAAGTTGTAGACTTCAAAATTTTATTATAAGAATTCTGATATATATTGTGGAAAAAAAGCATGCGATTTTGTTATCACAAAACATGATTAAATTTCTAATTATTTTGTTTTCCAGATGTGTAATCTTGGCCAATCACTTAAACTTTTTTCTTTATATATATATATAATATAATATAAAATTATATTATATATAATACAATTTTATATTATAAAATATAAAAATTTTACCTATAATTATAAATAAACTATATATTTATAAAATATAAAAATTATATATAATTATAAATAAACTATATATATATATATATATAGAGAGAGAGAGAGAGAGAGAGAGAGAGAGAGAGAGAGAATTAGAGAGAGAGAGGCCAGATTATTATGATCTCTGAATGCATAATAATCTGGCCACTCAAGCCAGCCTGGCCAGGGAGAGGGGACATGGGCAGTTGGTAGACCTGCCTGCTAGTGAACTCCTGGTCTGCCTGCTAGTGAACTCCTGGTCAAGGGGACAATTTGCATATTAGCCTTTTATTATATAGGATATATACTGAGTGGCCAGATTATTATGTGTTCAGAGATCATAATAATCTGGCCACTCATTATGTGTGTGTGTGTGTGTGTGTGTATATATATATATATATATATATATATATATATATATATATATATATATTTATTTATTTATTTTAAGAGAGGAAGGGACAGGGAGAGAGATATAGAAACATTGATCATTGATCATTAATTGGCTGCTTCCTACATGCCCCTTTCTGGATATTAAGCCTGAACCCCAGGCATGCCTTGACTGGAATACAACCTAGGATTTTTCAGTCTGTAGGCTGGTGCTTTATCCACTGAGCCAAACTGGCTAGGGCCATTTAATCTCTTGGGATCTAATTGTTTTACCTACAATGACTACTTCATTGAGAGATAGTTAATTTAAATAGATAATGTGTGTGAAAAATTTTTTTTTAATTCTGAGGTTGTTTATAAATGTTCACTTATTATAATAAAACTAGAGGCCCAGTGTATAAAATTCATGCACATGGGTGTCCCCTCAGCCCAGCCTGCACCCTGTCCAATTTGGGATCACTGGCTCCTAACTATTTACCTGGTTGCTTGCCTTATTGCCCCTAACTGTCCCCCTGCTGGCCTAGTCACCCCTTACTGCCCCCCCCACCAGCCTGGTGGCCCCCAACTGCCCCCCTCTGTTGAACTGGTCACCTCATGCAGCTTACTGTTTGGTTGTTTGGTCACTCCTCACTAATCCCCCTGCCAGCCTAGTTGCCCCACACATCCTGTTCAGTTGCGTGTTCCATGTTGATGGTCACTTAGGCATATATATATATATATATATATATATATATATATATATATTTCCTGCCTTGAAGAGGTGGAATGTCTAACAAAAGAGAAAATCAATATGTTAAATTACACTGAAACATGTTTATTTCTCTTTAAAGTATTTGACAAAATCCATGTCATATTTCATAGAATTAAAAAAAACATTATATGAAAAGATGTTTTATAAAATGTAAAAATTTTACATATAACATATTACAAATAAACTATCTTTATATATAAAAGCCTAATATGCAAAGTGTCCCCTCAGGATTTTGACTGACTAGAAGTCAATCAAATTGCTTGCATATCAATTGCCTGCTATGGTATGCACTGATCACCAGGGGGCAGCGCAGAACGAAGGAAGGCCCTGGCCAGCAGGTGGCAGCTGGGGAAGGGAGGCCCCAGCTGGCAGCTGCTAGGGACCTTACCCATGCACACATTTTGTGCACTGGGCCTCTAGTATATTATATATAATAAAATTTTATACAATACAATTATTTTTTATTATTATATAGGACACTTCTGAATACACACTTCTCTTTGAGGGAAAACTCAATATATTTGATCCTGAGATGTATATGTGATATAATAGGGAAAGGATTAAAAAAAAATAGCCATTCTGTTCTCATAAGAATATAGAGAAAACAAAGAGGCTCTCCACAGCAAACCTTTAGAAATAGTTTAATTAGATTCTGAATCAGTAGCATTTTTGTTATATAAGCTTAAACTAGGTATCGGAATCCAGCAGCCATAAGGACCAGGGAGGTCTAAGCGCTGCCTTCTTGTAGGGCGTGACAATGACTGGCTTTCCAGGCTACGTGTCAGTAGGGGGACCTGAGAGGGCTGTGCTTTTCTTTCCTTTCTTTTCCTTTTCATTATCTTTTATCTTTCTGCTTCAGAACACAGAGTGCTGCTGGTTATTCTTTCCAGGAAATTTTCTTATACTAATTGAATTTTTAAGTATGAAATGTGCTGAAAAAGAGAAAACTTCTCAGGAGAGTTCTCTTCCCCCCCTTCCCCCCCAGTGATGTAATAATAGCATTAATGGTGTCTTACTTCATTTCATGCAACTGCCTGGATATTAGGCAGTGACACTTTGAAGTTTTATCCATCATCCCATTGCATCTGGGGAACATTTCTCCTGGGGTGACCAGGCAGAAGTCCAATTAAAATCAGTGGGATTCAGGTTCCCAGAGGAGAAGAGAAGCAGATACTTGGAGAAAATGTCTATTATCAATGTGTGTACACAAGGGTGCAGATTTTTATTTTTTTATTTTTTACAGAGAGGAAGAGAGAGGATTAGAGAGTTAGAAACATCGATGCAACCAAAGTACATGCCCCTGACTGGAATCGAACCCAAGACCCTTCAGTCCAAAAGCCAACATTCTATCCACTGAGCCAAACCGGTTTCGGCAAGGGCGCAGATTATTTTAGTCTCTCAAAAGCATGGCTGGAAAGCTTTCCTGTCTGCTCCAGGGAGTCAAGGGGACAAAGCCTTTTGGAGTAGCCATTCCAGAAAGGCAATCCTATTTTTTCGTTTCCCCCGTGTGTTCTTCATGGGTTTGGCATTACAGGATTAACTGGGAGCTACTGCCAAGAAATAGCCCCTGAAAGCACTGAGGCCCAATCTACACAGAGCCTAGGTGACTGGATCTGCTTGGTTAACTAGACAGCTAGCTAGTTAGGAAGATACTCTACATACATACAAGATAGATAATCTACACTATCTATCTACAGGAAGCTCTGAGGACTGCAATCGGAATTCCATTTCAGTTCTCTGGATAACTGGCCTCCATTGGTTGTAGAAATATCATTCCTCAGCTATGTCTCTCCCCTTGTCTTCACTCTCTAGGCCTCTTAGGAGACATGCATCCCATGTAGCAAAAAAACAGAGGTCACATCATCACACTGGTCCTCTGCTGATCTCTCCAATTTCTGGACAACATCTTTCAGGGCAAGAAGCCAAGGGAAACGTTTACCACAGGAGCTATTAGTAATAACCACGTTCCCAACTCACGTAATATTTTTCCTCTTGTGACACATTTTTGAAGAATTTGCCTTAAAAGATTAGCCTGTTCTATGGTGGGCCATAGAAATATACATTTATAGAAATATAAATCACTTAAAAATATGGAACTATATAATGCTGATAAACAAGACTTCTCAATTCTTCTTATATTTATGATGTATTTTTATGCAACATAACCATTTAATGAAATGGTTCAAGAAGCTTATTGACATTTACTTTTCTTCCTACCATATATTTATTAAGCCCAAATATAACTTTCACATTAACATCAAACACACATAAAATATGAAATTGCTGGAGACAAATGATGACACATTTTAGTACTTTCATGGTGGTGCCAACATTTCATTTAGGATATTTATATGTGTCATCTGAAAAGGACAATAAATTTCAGTGAAGGCTCAATATTTTACAAAACTTTTCAGCAACATGCCCCAGAAGGTATGTTAAAACCACAGAAGGAAGGAAGAAATATTGCTGAATAATCAGTCTTTGAAAGCGTCGAATGTTATTAAAAAGTTACATTTAAAATATCCGTAAGTCTAAAATATGAATGTGTCGGAAGTGGTTTGATATAATAAGAGCCCAGCGACCAAAAGGCAGAAGAACCAGAACAATTGGTCAAGCAGTTGCTATGATGAACACTGACCACCAGGAGGCAGACACTCAAGCAGGAGCAGCCCCCTGATGGTCAGTGCGCTCCCACATGGGAAGCACCACTCAGCTGACTAGGATGAGTGGCTGCTCCTTCAGCCTGGAGCAGTTGCTCAGAGGCAAGTCCACAGCTGCTGGGCCAACCAGGATGCGTGGCTCTCTCACAGCGAACCCATCCCCACAGGCCATGTCCCTCCACCAGTGCACAAATCCCATGCCAACAGCCTCTAGTGTGTGTGTATATGTATATGTATATGTATATGTATATGTATATGTATATGTATATGTGATTGTATGAATACATATATGTATATATATGTATATGTATTTGTATATGTATACAGGTAGATATAGATAGATATAGATATAGATATAGATATAGATATAGATATAGATATACCGTATTTTTCGGACCATAAGACGCACTTTTTCTTCACCAAATATGCAGTCCCCAGGGACACAGAAGGTCCCAGGGGACCCGCTGCCGCTCTGCAACTCAGACCATAAGACGCAGGCACTTTTCCTCCCACTATTTGGTGAAGAAAAAGTGCGTCTTATGGTCCGAAAAATACGGTAGATATATCCCAACTAATAAAGAGGGAATATGCTAATTGACCCTCACACCATCACCAATAAGGAGGGAATATGTTAATTGACTGTCCCACCCTCAAAATGGCAGCACCCGCGGCCAATAAGGAGGGCATATGCTAATTGAGTGCCACACTCTCAAAGGTGGTGGTGCCCACAGCCACAAGATGGTGGTGCCCATTCTGCTTAGTCCCACCGGGGTGGCAGGCACACGGCAAGGCTGGGCCCACCTGAAGGCGAGCACATCCTTGCCACGTGCCTGCCTCCATAGTCCTCGAGTCCCCTCAGCCCCCAGCCACCTGGTCCCGGGTGCCTGCCTGAAGCTGGTGCTGGCAGCCAGGGAAGGAAGGCCTACTCTTGCATGAATTTTATGCATTGGGCCTCAACTATATTTATACATACCCCTTGGGACATTAGTGATGCTAAGGCTTGGACACAAACTCCAGCCCTGGAAGTAGTAAAACTCCTTTGTGTGAAGCATTCCTTTCCAGAGGCTGCATTTGCTGGCTGCCGCAGAACAAGTCCCCTCCGGGGCCAAACACATAACCAAAGAAGGCAGACAAACTTGCCCGATTTAAGGATGAATGGGTTTGATTCAAAACATGGGTTGCTATTATCTGCTCCTGAAGATTGCAATGAAACGTGCTTCTATTTCCTGTATCTCAGATATAATAATTCAGCGTGATACACAACTATTGACATGAATCTATAAAACACCCACCATGCTCACGGTGTTGTAAATGATCAGCATTAACGGGAAGAATGGGGAAGTACAGCTTCCCTCCCGAAGAGGGTAGAGTTGCCCAGCTCCCTGTCAGAGCTGGGAGCACCGCGGTTTGCAGTGAAAGGACAGACACCGTAGTGGTGCCCTCATATCTTTTGGAACATTTTATTCACTGGAAAAGATCAGCGCTCCTGCTCTGAGGCTTTGTTGTCTGGTACTTAACAATGCATCCTAGGGAAGGAAGCAGTTCCCCAGGAACCCACAGTAAAAGGAGACTCCTGATTCTGTTGTCCTCCAGAGTTATGCTTTCTCACTCGCACTTCCTCTGAAAATAAAGTAAAATGATGAAAGTTTCTATCTTCTACTACAAAGAAAGAGATCTCTTCCCAAGATCAATGCCATCAAAGCGGCTGTGGTCCCGCTTTCTTCAGGAATGCCAGGGTGTGTGCGTGCACGCTGGCATTTGAAGTGCTCTCAGGTATACAGGAGACACCAAAGGGAAGCTAGTCTGCAAAATTCACTCTGGAAAAATGACCTTAAAAACACTGAGCAGCTCTAGCCGGTTTGGCTCAGTGGATAGAGCGCCAGCCTGCGGACCAAAGGGTTACATTCCAGTCACAAGGGCACGCACCTCGGTTGCAGGCGCCTTCTGGGCCCTGGTCAGAGCTCATGCAGGAGGCAACCGATTGATGTGTTTCTCCCCGTCTTTCCCTGTCTCTGCCACTCTCCCTAAAAGTCAATGGAAAAATATCCTTGGGTGCGGATTAACCAAAAAACGAAACAAAAAACACTCAACAGAGCATCATTAAAGAAGAAAAGGAATCAGGCAAAGTGGCAACCTGTGTGTTTTTGTTTTTCACTTTTATAAGCTCTCTCTTTACACACACACACACACACACACACACACACACACACACACGACCATCTCTCCCAATGGTGGGTATGACTTTAAATAATATACTCATCTTTAATACTTTTAATGGTCTGTTCACGTCCATGCCAGCCCAGAGCGTGTACGAAGCACCTGCTGGTGCAGGTACTCTTTGGGTGTCTAGAGAGAGCTTTCCATTTTTAAGTAGAGGGAGATATGAGAGCCTCCTCAGTATGAGCACACATTTTACAAATGGGACCTATTATTCTCAAAACCGTAGGGAGGGAATTATTGTTATCCCACTGACAACTGTATACATATCATCTTGGCCCCTGTCCTAAGGGATTCTTCTAGGCTCTCTATGACATTTAACCCTCGAGAGTATAAACTTGAGAATTGGTAAAGTGAATAGTCATTGGGTAAATAATCAAAATTCCTCCCTGAATGTTAGGGAAATGTCTTTTTTTTTTTTTTTTGCAAATTAGTTTTCTGCTACATCTACTATGAAGCTAACCATATCCCTAGAGGTGCAGGTACGGGTTATCTTAAATTTATGATACTAAATACATCTGTCCCTCAGCTGGCTTTTTGTTCAGCGTGTCTTACAGATCTTACTCTCCGGAAGCTCAGATACAGTGTTAATCAGCAGCAGTCCACATTGGAATTGTTTTATAACTTTTCATACTTTGTTTCAGACTTAAACAATAAAAGTGAAAAATAAAGGCAGCATGTAGAAAGAAGCTCTTTTCCAGCACAGGTCTAAGAGATGCTGAGGGAAGACCTTCCTCCTAGGTTGACCCATTAAACTTTTTGCTCTGACCTTGACTATACTGCAACCATATTATTTCTTCTCTACCATTTAAGCCAATATAATCTAACATCTCAATTTTAATTTTTTTCCTGGTTTGTATTTACTAGTTTTTATATCAATTGTGTTTGTGTTTTTGAAAAATGGTTATCTTCCAGTGTCTGCTTCTTTATACTTTCTTTTTGCTTTTGTGCAGGTATTCCACTGGGTCTTTTCTCTTTTTTTCCAAACTCTTAGCAAAAGCCACCCAAGGGCTAATCTTTCACACTAGATCCTAAAACTCAGGGATGGTTATCATAACTCTTAGGATGATTGATTGATACCACCCTGACTTAGTAAAAATGCACTGCAGATGGAGTCATTTTTCAAGTCCACATTGAATAACTCAAGTTAACTTACTTATCCCAGGCGTATTTTCTTGGAAGATCTGGACTGATTGCACCCCACCTGTCATCTGCTCCCCCATCCTTCTCACAGGGAGGTGAAGGGGACCTGGGTGCATCCCACACTAGGAACCTGAATCATGGCTTAACTAATTATAACTATTTGTTGGAAAAGTCTGAGGTGGGGGAAGAGAAAAGAAATGGACAGAAATGAAACATTTTCTGTGTTCACTTAGTATTTTGATTTAACTATGAATTAAACATAGCTATTTAATTTGTCTAGACTGTATGTTCTTTGAGGGCCAATTCTACGACTGCTCATTTCTGGCATAGACAGTAGAGCAATGTGCTGGCCCAGAGCAGGTCCATGATGAACGCCTGTTGAGTGAAGTTACATGGTGGGCCTAAAGTCTGGATGAGTTGCCTTCTCTCTCCAGGTAGTGTGCACAATGGAGTCACACAGGGGAATTTTATAAGAGGAGTTTCCCTGCTCGTAGCTCTGCAAGTCCCTAACTGTAGAGGTTGCCAGTTTGCCAGAGGAGGCACAGTGTAAAAGAGTTGAGCTATGATATACTTGGTGATTGCAGAGGAGTAAGTTGCCAATTAAATAGCCTGAATAATGCTTATTCCTCCATGTTTTTAAACCTAAACAATGTTCTTAGCAGTTAACGTCACAGATCTGCACAGAGTTCTTCAATACCTGCTTTCATGTCATGGAGACCTTTTACCTAGACTCATGTAGTTATACCATTATGTAGGCAAAGCTTGAACTATGTGGGCACTCATTCTCTTCAGACTGAAAAAACCCAAACGTATAGTTTCACTTGGTAGGAAGGAGAATATTGCCAAAGACAGCAAAAAATTGTAGTTAATCACAAATTTTAACCACTATCTAGTTGACAATTGCCTGCTGTGCTAATTGCTTCATTACTTAATTATGCAAAAATAATAGCACTCACAGCAAACAGAGCCTGTGAAGCATTATTAAAATATAAAGAACCATGCTCTAGACCCTTTAGTGCAAACATAAATATTTCATAATGAGGAATATTGCTTATTACATAATAGTAATGAGGATTTTGCAGCTAGTTCGAGTTCTTCCTTTCACTAAATTTCTATAATATTTCTGCTGTCTGTGGTTATAATCTTGGATCTTACTTCAACTCCTACCCCTCAAGATAAGACTTTTTGGTACATTTTTTAAAAAATACATCTTCTCTAACAGATAAGATCTGATCACTATGTATTTGTTAAATGAAATAAAAAAATGAATAGGTGAATAATTAGAAAATAAATAAACTTGCCAACCAAGAGAAAAGTTGTAGAATTAGAAGTATAGCCCAGACACCACTTTACTTAGACATAAAACAGTAGCTTCCTGATATAATAGCTGTGTTTTGGGGCTTAAAGAGTGTCCTTGGTCCAGAGATTGATTTTTAAATAAATATACCTATGCTTGGGCAAGCAAATGAATATTGCCATTTGAAGCCTGCCTAAGCTGGCAGCCAGACATCCTCAGTGCTGCTGTGGAGGAGAGAGAGGCTCCGCCCTGCACTTCTGTGCTCACCGGCCACCAGCAGCTTCTGGCTGAGTGGTGCTCCCCTTGTGGGAGCACACTCACCACCAGGGGGCAGCTCCTGGTGAGTATCTGTCCTCTGGTGGCCAGTGCAGGTCATAGTCATAGTGACCATTCATTCCATAGTTAGGTCGATTTGCATGTTAGCCTTATTTTTTAATTTTTTTTTATAGGATTGTATATTCAGGTTGTGCCTCAATATCATAGTCTATGATTGAAAATAGATTTTCCTCTGCATGAAAAACCAGCTTCCCAAATTAACTAATCTCTTAGTGCCTACCTGCCAAGTTTGCCTAAATAGGAACTTTATAACCAGTAAGATTATTCTCCTTTAAACAGCTCTAGTAAAAGAGCAACCAGTTAAAAGGGTAATAATGAGGCAGTTAATTTAAAATGAAAGACAGATATCCTAACCCCACCTTCTCTCAATTTCTTTTACATCTGAGAAGGAAAAAATACATTTCTCTCAATATTTAAAAGGGCAATAAATTAAAAAATATATTTTAATGATTTTTTACAGAGAGGAAGGGAGAGAGATAGAGAGTTAGAAACATTGATGAGAAAGAAACATTGATCAGCTGCCTTCTGCATACTCTCCACTGGGATGTATCTGCAACCAAGGTACATGCCCTTGACCAGAATCGAACATGGGACCCTTCAGTTGCAGACTGATGCGCTATCCACTGAGCCCAATCAGCTAGGGCTAAATCAAGGTTTTATTTGTAAGATTTATAATTGATAATCTAACTGGTAACTGTTCTGTTACTAATGAAGTTGCTTTTTTTTTTTTTTTTGTAACTTGATGACCGGTGTAAGAATGGCTATAGGGTTTGTAGTCTCTTCTTATGCCAACATTCCAGATTCTCCCTTGTTCAGCAAGAGAAGATGAGCCGAAACCAGTTTGGCTCAGTGGATAGAGAGTTGGCCTGCAGACTCAAGGGTCCCAGGTTCCATTGCGGTCAAGGGCATGTACCTTGGTTGCGGGCACAATCCCAGTAGGGGGTGTGCAAGAGGCAGCTGATCGATGAAACTATTTCATCAATGTTTCTAACTCTTTATCCCTCTCTCTTCCTCTATGTAAAAAATCAATAAAATATATATATTTTTTTAAAAAAGAGAGAAGGTGAGTTCTGGTCAGTCACGGGACTTTCTTGGTGTTTCATTACAATCAGACTCCAGGCAGAGAGTCAGGTAGATGTCTACTGTTTAACATGGAGCCCTGGGTTCAAAGGCTGCCTCTAAAAGTAACAGAGCAAGATATCAATCCAGCTCTTCATTGTGTGAGCCTTGGACAGCTACCTAACCTCTCCATGCCCGATTCCTCATCTGTGAGATAGTAAACAACACCTTGTGATGTGTAAGGTTTTAGTGAGTTAATTTATAAAGCCTGTGTATTATACAGAGGGCAATAAATAAATCATGGCTACTATTATTTAAAAAAATCAAATGGATAAAATAAACTAAACATGGTGTGGATAATTTGGTCAAATACCATTTTTTGTTATAATGAAAAGGAAAGACCTCCATATGTTAGTGGTAAAGGATATATTCAGAATGCTCCTCTTACTCTTCCAATAATTACAGAGAGAGCCATTTTCTTATGCTGTACATGTGTAGCTCACCTCTCTGAAAAAAAATAGTAACTGTAATTTATAGGTTGTTGTCTCTGGCTTTAAATATTTATTTCTTTTAACTACTTTCAATTTTTTAGAAGCAAGTTATATATAAATGCAAGACAGAATTATTTATTTTCTGGAAATATACCATTTTTCCCACTGTTTAGCATGTATGCATATAGGCTACTGAAATTACATTCTAATGATAGCAAATCACAGAGTTATAACATATTCTGTACCATCTTTTTTTTTAAGTAATAGAAAATTGGGAGACTTTAATAGCAGATGCTATATTATGAATACAATTTACTGGAATTGCTCTCCTCCTAATCATATAGAAACTATGTTATGTCCCAGAGAGGATATAAAAATATACAGAAATCCACTTATCCTCTAAGAAAATTGAGGTCTTAGTTAGAGTAATGGCAAGAACCTGAAATCGAGCTGGGAGCCCTGACATCATGAATTGAGACTCCTAATGATTTCATTTTCTGAAGCCGCAACATACTGAATACATGAATAAAATAAGGACAGTGCTTACCACATAAGGTATATATCACTTTAATCTTTCTCTGTTTTCCTTAGTAAGAATTATTCAAAAGAGAATTTGTACATTTGTATGATGAAGAGTTTAATCTTCTTATATATCTTTTTTTTTTGCATTTGTATTGATCAAATTAATACAAATGAATATGTATTAATCCCCATATCTAGGTTGACTTGAAAATAATGAACTATTTATATTTGATGTTATTATGAACTGATAACCTATGCATATAAAAATTACTTTTCCATATGTTCTACTCATAGACATGAAAGCCAGTCTCTACAATGTAATATGTTGACCAAACAATAGTCAATACTTTTTTTTATCATCCAGAATTCTAACTCCATAAAGTCGTTAAATATGTTGTTTTAGAAAGCACCGCATCAAGTAGGGTATTTCCTCCCAAAGCGAGGTCTAAAGTTAATTTTTTAATGCATCCTCCTAAAAACTAAAACGTACTTATATAAATGCTTATATTTTTAATGTGATCTTTCACAGTTGCATTATTTTAAGCCTTTGCAAAGTAATGTTGTTCAGACTAAAAACTTCTCCTCTTCCTCTTTCACACATCCCACAGTCCACCCAAAAGGCCCCAGATACACTCAGAATCCTTTTTAATCTGCTATATCAGCTACCCTCCTGAGGTAAGGCCATATAGCACCCACCTGTACTATTGCAACAGCTTTGTAACTAACTTGTAGCTTCCATCTTGACCTTGTTACACTTTAATTCAGCAGTCAGAGAAATTAATTCAAATATAAATCTGATTAGCGAAGGTCCACCTCACTCAAAGTAAAATCAAAAGTTTTATGCAAAGTTTAGAAAGTTGACATCATTTGTATTATGTCCTCTCCCCCAAATTACGTCCGCTCCCCCAACAATGATCCATCCTGTTCTCCTTGCTTACTCTAGACCAGTGGTTCCCAAACTTGGCTAGATAATTGAATAATTTAAGGATCTATTAAAATTTCCAAAGCCCCAGGCCACACCCCAGACCAATCACTAGTGCATCACAATCTCTAAGGTGGAACAAAGGCATTAGTAGTTGTCAAAGCTCCATTGATTCAAAGGTGCTCTAATATCAGCAAACTATGGCACACGAGCCACATGCGGCTCTTTGGCCCCTTGAGTGTGGCTCTTCCACAATACACCACGTGCGGGCGCGCACATACAGTGCAATTGAAATTTCGTGGCCCATGCGTAGAAGTCTGTTTTTGGCTCTCAAAAGAAATTTCAATCGTTGTACTGTTGACATTTGGCTCTGCTGACTAATGAGTTTGCTGACCACTGCTCTAAAACAACCACCGGAGCCTTCTTTCTGATACTCAAGCAGGCCATGCAGTTTCTTGCCTCGGGGCATTGAATTTATTTCCGCTGCCTTGAACATTCTTCAGGTAAATATGCGCATGGTTCTTTCTTCTGGTTTATTTTAATCATTCCTGATTGACATCTTATCAGACAGCTCTTCCTTGAGCTCCTGTATCATTCATTCCCATACATGCCCATTTTTTTTTCTTCTAATAGCTTCCTTACATTCTTCATCACACACTTACTGTTTTCATCTTCTGAGTAGAATATGAGTCCCTACATTCTGGGAATTTGTTTTTTATCAGTGATTCATCAGCCCATAAGAACAGAACCTGGCACAAAGTAGAAAGACAATAAAATGTATTGTATTCATTCAAGAAGAGCTGCATAGAGTGTTGGTGTGGAGAGTGTGGTAAGTATGGGTTTAAATGTAGATGTTCCCAGGGATGCTCTCCATTATGTCATAGCTGGAGGTAGGCAGTTGGGCTTAAGGAATATGCTTCCTCTATAGCCACTAGAATTCCTAGGCACATAAGTGAGGTAATTTTTTTCCATTTAGGGACATGGTTCATTCTGATTTTATTAATGTTGCCTTCTTTATGGCCCATATATGCAAGGGCAGTGGCATCTTTAGTCTGTTCAACTACAGATCTGTAGGTATCCCTCATCTCAGATCTGATTGATTCTCCTGGGGAAACAACCCATAAGGAATTACAATGACCTCAGAGGAGACTTTCCGTGCGGACAGTCACAGTTGGTTGGCAGCATCATAACCAGCGTTGCCTCAGTGCCTGGTAATGGTCATATTTCCTTGATTATTAATCTACAGAATGTATACACTGGCTTGCCTACTGCATCTTGTGTCTGATGCAGTGACTATAAGAATAGCGGGGCTAGCCCTGGCTTACTTGGCTCAGTGGATAGAGGGTCGGCCTCTGGACTGAAGGGTCCTGGGCACATGCCCAGGCTGTGGGCTTGATCTTCAGTCAGGGGCATGCAAGAGGCAGCCAATCAATGATTCTCATCATTGATGGTTCTCTCTCTCTCCCCCTCTCCCTTCCTCTCTGAGGAATAAATAAATTAAAAAGTATATTTTAAAAAAGAATAACTGGGCTCCATGTCTAAGATGTCTAAGATACCCAGAGAGACCATGAATATTTAATTTGTCAATTTGTTTGCTTTTACACCCTTATCTTTCTCAGCATTGTTCTCAGCTCATAAAAAGAGACGATCAAAGCCTCTGTCTTAATTATTTGGGGTCTTTATTTACTTCTTTATAATGTGTCAATGTATTATAATGTTTTTCCCCCCTTTCCATATCCGTGTACATTTACTGCTATCAGGCCCTCTCAGATTTATATATATTTATAAATGTTGGTATATTTCCCCAGAGCCAAAGATTGGAATCAGCATGTGTGTTTTTTATATCAAACTTTTTTCACTTCACAATTTTTTAAAAAAAAGTATATAAAATATATATTTTACTGATTTCAGAGAGAGAGAGAGAGAGAGAGAGAGAGAGAGAGAGAGAGAGAGAGAGACAAACATTAATGATGAGAGCCAATCATTGATTGACTGCCTTCTGCATGGCCCCTACTGGGATCAAGCCCGAAACCCAGGCATGTGCCCTGACCTGGAATTGAACCTTGACCTTCTGGTTCATAGGTTGTTGCTCAACCACTGAACAACACCAGCCAGGCTCACTTCACAACTTTTTTTTTTTAAACTCTCCAAATTACTATTTACTGTAGATTAATTAAAGTCTTAACTTTAGATTCCTTAAGACATCTCCAGCAAAGGCGCTGGAAACAGCAATTATTATGTGTCTGAAAATAAATGAATAGTCTGCTCACCAATTTATAACAAATTAAAAGATGGTTTTAATATTAGTTGTACTGTATTATAAATGCATTTGCATACTGACTATATACAATTCTATAAGTGTGAAAATATTTGAATAAGATGTTTGCACTATTGCCATAATATTCCCACCTTAAACTACAGTATAGACCAAGATATATCACTTGAAAAGAAGGGATTAGCTCACAGAGGCTTATAAACTTGACTGCTAGAAGGACATTAATACATGAATCAAATTAAGGAATAATTCCTTTAAGTCTGAAATAAACTTGTAGTGGGTAACATTTAATAGCAACCTTCTTCTTCAGAATAGGCATTTATTTGAAAAGTTGACATAAACCAACATTATCAATCGTATTGCAACCTTTTAAGTCAGATGCCTCTTAGCTACAATACACATAATCATATTGAAAGGTGGGTGTGATATGTTCATTTGCTTTCGCTTCAACTATATGGGAAACTCTGAAAGGTAGTAACCGTCATTCTCCTCTGTGTTCCCATCACAAGCACAATGTTGGACACACTGCAGATGCTTCCTAAGGGTTTGTGGAAACTGAATTCAATTTCCCGTTATGTCTAGGTTCCTCTGTAGTAAGTGCTTACTTGAAGCTATATTGGCATCTAAGAGCCTTGTGATACATGCTGGAAATCACACTCTACACAGACGGGAGTCTATGTTGACCAAGTCTACATAAAACACTAGACAAACTCAAAGAGACTGAGGCTTTGTGGAGTGCACATCACAGCACTGGAAGGGAACAGGGATCAAGAGAAAACAAGCATGAGGCTTTCTTCAGGATTTTTTAGTTTTAGCAATTTATCTTCTTAGTGTCTTGTGCTTTTCCAAGCATATTTACTGTGAACTTCATTTGATCTCCCAAAGAACATTATGCATTGCATAAGGCAGAGACCATAATCTTCCTTTTGAAATAGAAAGAAAATCCTAGAAATAGAAAGGCAGTAATTTGTCCGACATCACACAGTGAATCAGCTTTCATATCTTAAATGCAATTGTGTCTTATTGTGCAGTCCATGCTATTATAAAAAAAAATCATCTTACAATAAGTTCTGGTATTCCGGAAGACATTGGTGCCATTAATTATGGACTGATTTAGAAATGTGCTATTTTTTGTTGTTATTGTGGATCAAATAGTGTCATTTGATAATTCACTTCTACCACAACCACCTATCCATATGCACTATGCAAGGCTCATTAGCCTCAGGAATCACCTTGGTTAGTATCATCTAACTTTGGTCACTCTTTGAACCCACATTTCATTAGAAATATCTATAGGATGTCTCCCAAATCACACACACACACACACACACACACACACACACACACACACACACACACACTTTGAATAATTATAAAGGCAGTGTTAATTAAAATATATTTTATTTTCAGAATTGAACTATCAGTTGTTAAAGTGTGTGTACACTTTTTTGGGGGGAGGGTACCCTGTATATACTACTATAAACAATGACAACTGGCATCTACTTATTTGAGCCCTTGTTACATCTCAAAACGGATTATATAATATTTGAAAAAAAGGAGGCCATGTCCTTTGTTTATGCATTCTCCACTACAGTGTTTAACGGCAGAGTGGCTTCATTAAATTTTTATTATATACCCAGAATAGTAACTTAATCTCTTTAGAGTCCAATTTTCAATGTAGAAACAAAATGAATTAGTCAAAATTACAAATTATTCATTTGTGAAGCAATAAAATAGAAAATGCAAGGAAAAAAGCAAATGGTTAAGTATTAAGGTAGACCATATATTATTAATAGTGACATTTAATTTAAAACAAAAGCTACATTTTAAAAAAGCTATAAGAAGTATAAACGTTGTTAGAAGAATTAAAAAATAGCTTCTTGTTTTAGATTGCAAACATTATGAAATTTAGAGTGTACCTTTGTGTTTCATATGTCTTTACCTACATCTTTAAAATTACATTCTCCCAAGGCAATTTCATAGAAGTAGTTTACAAAGGATATAGAAAAACATAAACCCTAGTACATTGTTAGTGGGAATGCAGACTGGTGCAACCACTTTGGAAAAGAACATGGCGTTTCCTAAAAAAAATAAAAAAAATGGAACTGCCATTTGACCCAGCAATCCCATTTCTGGGAATATATTCTAAGGATTCTGAAATATCAACCAGAAAGAATATATGCACCTCCTATGTTCATATCAGCATTATTAACAACTAGAGGCCTGGTGCACAAATTTGTGCACGGGTGGAGTCCCTCAGCCTGGCCAATGATCAGGGCCAATCAGGGCCAGCAGGCTGGGGAGGGGTTAAGGGTAGGCATGTCTGGCCCTCTCACCCAGTTCCGATAGGCCAGACACCATCAGCAAGCTAACATACCAGTCAGAGCATTTACCCGCTAGTCATCAGAGTGCATCATAGCAACTGGTTGCATGGTCAGATACAAATCGTGCATGGGGGAGGGACTTGTCCCTCAGCCAAGCCTGCACTCTCTCCAATCTAGGATCCCTTGGGAGATGTTCCTATTGCCGATTTAGGCCTGATCCCAGAGGGACATCCTTCTCAAAATCTGGGACTGCTGATTCCTAACTGCTCACCTGCCTGCTTGTCTGATTATCCCTAACCACTCTGCTTGACAGCCTGCTTGCCCCCAACTGCCCTCCTTGCTGGCCTGTTCACCCCCAGCTTCCCTCCTGACAGTCTGTTCACCTCAAACCACCCCCCACTGCCAAACTGCTTGCCCCCAACTGCCCCTCCACCAGCTTAATCACCCCCAACTTCCCGCCCCTCCTGGCCTTATCACCCCTAACCACCTTTGCCTCAATCCCGCACCATGGCTTTGTCTGGAAAGACAGACAGAAAGGTCTCCCTGAAGGTCTACCAGTCTAATTAGCATATTACCCTTTTATTAGTATAGACAGTTAAGATCTAGGAAAAGCCCAAGTGTCCATCAATAGATGAGTGGATAAAATAGCTGTGGTACATTCACGTAGTGGAATACTACTCAGCTGTAAAAAAAGAAGGATCTCTTACCTGCTGCAACAGCATAGCTGGACCTGGAGAGTATTATGCCAAGTGAAATGAGCCAGTCAGAGAAAGTCAAATATCACACGATCTTACATACATGTGACATCTAATGAACAAAATAATCAGAGGAATAGAAGTGGTCCAGACACATGGATATATGGAATAGGCTGACAGATCTCAGAGGGGAGGGAGTGGGGTGATGAAAAGAGATTAACCAAAGGTCATGGACACAGACAATATTGTGGTGAAGGGCTGGGGTGGGGAGAGGTGGGCGTTGGATGTAGGGATAAAGGAGGGAGATGGGTGACATCTGTTACACTGTCAACAACAAAAACAGAGAAATAAAAACTTATGCTTTTCAATTTTCAAAGTTAGGACAAAATATTGAGAATTCATCATGATCATCCTAATTGGTTTGGCTCAGCGGATAGAGCATCGGCCTGCAGACTGAAGGGTCCCAGTTCGATTCCAGTCAAGGGCATGTACCTTGGTTGTGGGTATATTCCAGTAGGAGGTGTGCAGAAGGCAGCTGATGGTTATTTCTCTCTCATCGATGTTTCTAACTCTCTATCCCTCCCTCCCTTCCTCTCTGTAAAATATCAGTAAAATATATTTTTTTTAAAAAAAGAGAGAATTTATCATAATCAATGATAAGCAATAAAACTAAAATCACCAATGAATTAAAAAATTTTCAAGTTTTTTATATGTGTACTTGTTTTGTCTAACACATTCACGATTCCCTCAATTTTCTCATAAGGAAGTGATTCTTGTGAAATTTTCATCCAGATTTCACAATTCAAGAAGTTTACATATGCTTTTAAATATAGCTTATTCCAATAATATTTAAGCTTTTATATTATTTCTATTAAGTTTTTCACAAGGAAAATTATTTTTTCTCCCTTACATGTAGTATAAATTAATAGACACTTACCTTGGGACTTTCTAGTTGAATTAAATAAATTACTCTATCTCAGATTAGAAAAGGGGCAGGGGTAAGAAATTAATTGAAATATTGACATTATATATAGAATACTGCAGCATAAGATTGAAACCTATAATAAAATTCTAAAGTGTATTGTTATTTTTACATTTGAATTAAAGTTAAAATTATATGATAGTAGATAATACTTTTTCAAAGCTTAGAGAAAAATCCAGAGATGTAGAAATTGGAATGGAGACTGCATACAAGGTCTTAAATGATATTACATTTTTTTTTTTGTTAATGGCAGTTGCCTTGCTTTGCAATTTTACTATGTTTTTTTTATTTTTTTTCTATCAATTACTTTGCTTCATTGGTTTTAAGTGATGCAATAGACTAAATCATTTGATCTTAGACATCACTTATGTGGGCTACACTTCCATTAATTTTCTGGCAGCTATATATAGTAGTTAGATGTTAATACCACACAACATGGGCCAATTCTCATCCTATATCCCCTTTGGAACTAAATCACAAAATTGCAGTTAGATGCTTTGAAATATATATTAGTGAGTGGTTTTCTGATGCCTTATGAATTTGATCAAAAAGTGCGTTGATTCTTTTACAATATAATCAAAATTGCTTTTTAAAAATATATTAAAAATGCTATATATTCTATTTTTACATTTTAATTATTTATGTGAAGTATTGGATTGCTTTACTTCCTCAATGAGTTATTAATAATTTTATGTATAACTGTTTAGTTGCAATATTATTAAATATGAGAAAATGACAATATTCTAATATAATGCAAAAAGTTATTATTTTGTTTTTATTTCAGGTGATAAAATTGCTGGAGATATTAAATTCAGGAAAGCTGTTCCATAGTTAATGTATTTATTGATTAGAGAAGTCAGAGAAATAAATTTACCTTGAAACCAAGTTATACTTCAGTCTAATTCAGGCTTAGTTATAATATGATTTAACATAGCAAAGGGAGCGATATGTAAGTCTATTTTATATTTGATGTCAATTTAAATCATGGAAGTATAACTGAATATAAAGTCAGAAGCTAAATCTAAGAACTTATTGAATGTCCCATAGTTCATTTTTTTTACCATCAACCATTTACACACCACCTCCCAGAATACCCTTCCTAAAAACATAGTAATCACTTCACACACTGCTAAAAAACTCTGCTTTTTAAAAAAATAATTATGTCAACCAATATTATCAACTTACTTTTAACAACCTCAAATCTTATGTTTTGGGCACAATGGCTGTACTAATCTTTGAACATTCTTGTGCTTTGCTCTTTCCACAATTTGGCTTTATTTTTCTACAAGTCTAGGATTTTCTGCCCTCCGCTAGAACCATAAACTTATTTGTAATTCCTGAGGGCCTTGGTAAATTCTCACCTACTTCAAAAAGTTTTCTACAGCTTCTTCCTTTGAAAGGCTTACAAAATGTTTTGGGTTTTTTTTTTGTAATTAAATTGACAATGCAAATCACATGTTTCATGCTATCTTTTTAATAAAGAAATATTGAGAATCTTCCATATGCAAGACAAAGTAAGTGCTGTATGGCCTTGGTATTCAAAATGTGGTCAGAGGAACGAGAAGCACCAAAATGCAGATCTCAGAACCCTGCCTAAACACACTGAGCCAAAACTGAATCTTCTTGGTAACAAGATCCTTAGGTGATTAAGGGTAAAGGACCACTGCTTTGAAGAATAAAAATATGAGAACATTGTAATAATTGTCCTCATACAGTTCACTAATATCAGAGCATTTAATCATCAAAGCAGAGTGAGAGTTATGGTCCTGAGAGAAGTATAAACAAAGCTTCCAGGCAGGGAGATAAAAAACAAAACAAAACAAAACAAAAAAACCTCCCACCCAACCAGAGAAGCAGAAAGAAAGAAAAATCCAAAAGTGTGAAGATAGTGTAAGGAGTCTCTGGGATGGCTTAAAGCGTACCAACATTCGGACTTTTGGGGTGCCAGAAGAAGAGAAAGTAGGATATTGAAGGCCTATTGGAAGAAATAACGACAGAAAATAACGAGGGAAAATTTTCCCTACCTGGTGAAAGAAATAGACTTACAAGTTCAGGAAGCGCACAGAACCCCAAACAAAAGTAATCCAAAGAGGACCACACCAAGACAATCATAATTAAAATTTCAAGGGCAAAAGACAAAGAGATAATCTTGAAAGAAGCAAGAGAAAAATAGTTAGTTACCTACAAGGAAGTACCCATACGATTGTCAGCTGATTTCTCAACAGAAACTATGCAGGTCAGAAGTGAGCAGCAAGAAATATTCAAAGTAATGAACAGCATGAACCTACAACCAAGATTACTCTACCCAGAAAAGCTATCATTAAGAATTGAAGGTCATATAAAGAGCTTCACAGACAAGAAAAAGCTAAAGGAGTTCATCACCACCAAACCAGGGTTACATGAAATGCTGAAGGGTATTCTTTAAGAAGAGGAAGAAAAAAAAGGTAAAGGTAAACATTATGAACAACAAGAAGACATCAAATACATACCTACCAACAAGTGAATCTAAAAATCAAGTGAATAAAAAATCTGAAGAACAGGATGGCCTGGTGAATATAATAGGATCAAGGACATAGAAAGGGAGTGGACTGACAATTCTCAGGGGAGAGGGAGTCTGAAGAGTGTGGGAAGAGATTGGACAAAAATCTTACACCTATGGATGAAGACAGTAGTGGGGGTAAGGGCATGAGGTGGGGTGGAGAATCAGGTGGAGGGGAGTTATGTTGGTGGGGGGAAACACCTGTAATAATCTGAAAAATAAATATTTTTTATATAAAAAAAAAAACTTCCATAGAAAGTCTGACAGTATCTATTTTGAAGCAGCACCAGGTGCCCTCTCTAAAAAATAATCCTGATAATGCAAATATATTAGCCTTCATGTCATGCAAACCTATTAGTCTTCATCAACATCCATGTTGATGTCTTACTAATGAAACCATTCTTTTAAATAAGTTTTACATATGTTTAGTTCATTGAAAATAAACTCAGACACATCGGTTCTATGTTATATAAAATCCAATATACTATGGTAATAAACCGTTTGCTTAAGTAGAAAATTATTTATTTTGGGAAAAGATGCATTTTTCTTTTTCTTATAACCTACTGTAATATATCTATATTATTAAAAGGAGAACATGCTAGTTAGACTAGACATCTTCTAGATGTCCTTCTTGACCAAGTTGGGGCCTGGAGGGAAGCAGCCTGGGTCCCAGGTGCCTGCCAGCGGCCGGAGGAGGGAAACCCGGGTCTCAGGTGCCAGAGGGAAGCCAGTGCCAGTAGCCAGTAGAAGGAAGGCCTACTCCTGCACACATTTTCATGCACTGGGCCTCTAGTAGTATTAGAAAAGACTTTCCATCATAACTTAGATTGTAATAAATTCATTATATAAAGAAAATAGTCTGAGAAAAAAAAGGCTAGTTTCATTATAAAAAAAATAAAAAGGAGACAGCAGAATCCTTTCAATTTTTTAATGTGACAGAATGCAATTTTCACAGAAGTATCAGAGGTTGCTGGACTCTTTCAGAAATAATGAACAGAAGAGGAAGAAACTCCATTACAGCACTTCTAGACTTTGTGCCATTGTCTGTCAATGGCGGTTGTAAAGGAAGATGCTAAATGTACTCTGTTTTCTTGTGTTTTTATTATTAATATTATTATTATTATTATTATTATTATTATTATTATTATATTGGTCTTCATAAAGCCATGCAACACTTTCTATTTTCTTCTTTTTACTCAGTTAGATGGTTTTTCTATTACCAACTGTCTACGTGTTTTTAATTATTTGTAGTTGGCCACAACAAAGTTGACCAAGTTGATTTTTTGCTTGGAAACACAACTGAGCATTTAATATCACCCTTATTTTACAAAAGAAAAATCATTTTGTAGTAAAGACTAGATATTTATTGAAAAAAAAATTAGAAAGCTCTCTTCACCATCCGTCTTGCTTAATTTTTACTCCCATGATAAGTAAAACATTTATCCCAGACTTTAGAATTGGTGGACTGGTCTTTGGGTTCAGCACTACAGCAGGCACAGGCCTGCTCTCCAGAGGCACCCTCTCAGTGGACACCACATCCTTCAGTGCACTGACCAGTAAGAGAAGCAGGAATGAAAGACTGGGCAGTGACTTGTCAGAATGGGAAGAGAGGGTGGCACGATACCTTAGGTGTATGTTAAAGAGTCACTTTCTTATTTTATCCACGATGACTCTGTTTACCCAGCATCAGACCTTTGCATATTAGGGTTTTTCTTTGCCCAGGATCATCCAACGTTTTTGGATGAAGTGATTCTGACTTGGCATATTAGTTTTCCCCCCGTTCCTATCAATGAAGTAGCCTAATTCTTAAAAAACATAAGATTTTTTTTATTTGTTTGTTTTACAAATTTGGGCAAAATATTGATAATCACTCGCTTAGTTTTCCTAAGAAGTTTAAGTTCTTTTGTATTAGGACTTTTCAGGGATACAACTTAGTAGGAACCTTCATTCTTCTATATTAAAATGACAAATTATTTTATCATGTTTAGTTTTCCTGTATTTAGTCTCGTTCCTTCATTTATTCAAAATATATTAAAAATATATGAACAGGACTCTTATTACTGGGAACTGTGCGAAAGACATGCCAGTGGATAAGATCAGGGTGGCCCCTGCCCTCAGTGTCTACTCTGAACGCCAAATTAAATTTGCTCATGGACTCAATATCATGGATGGTAAGTGAAGGAAAAGGACTGTGTGCCTTTTAGGAGTAAGAGAGTTCTTTTGCAGCTAGAATTCTGCCCATTTTTCATCTGAGAGAATGAATGACAGCATTTAAATGAAACATTCATGACACCAATTTTTAAATATTACTTAGTTGGGATTATTTACTTTTCATTATTAACAGACATATTTCTGTTTATCAAGTTATTCTCAAGAATCTCATCATTTGAGGCAATCTAAGTAATTATCTTATAATTAGAAAATTTTTACCTTAAGTCATTAGGAGTATTCTCATAGTGCCTAAATATCCATGTTATGAATAAAACCACCACTTGAATATTTATTTACAAAACAAATCCTTTGTATCCCCCTCTTTCCCACATACTATAATAGTGAGGCAGATAGGAACCTTGCTTTTATATTTCTGTTTCACAAAATCATAATTTGATATTTACTTTTCAAAAGGTCACAACACGCCAACAGTGGTCATGACAACAAGAAAAATAAAATTAAGGCTTCCTGACAGTGGGTTAATGCTCTTTAAGGAACCTGATTTTGTGACTCTATCCTGGTTGTTTCATTTCTGTTGCCATTGCTACAAATTCTATTACATGCCTGTGAATTATATTTTCTGTTTGCATGCACAAAACACTATTTATTACAGCAGTGATTGCTTTTCCGACTTCTTAAATACACGCATGAACAGCTGGCTGCTTCATTTCCACTATTCACATAGTGTATGTAAAATAACACATCTTGAACATGTATGTTTTGAAGCTTATTGAAGATGTTTACCTCATGAAACATCCATATATTCTTAATTCATAAGGCCAGGTGATGTTAGAGTGAAAGTTTAGTCACGTTTTAATTTCTTACTATAATAATAATTTCATTCCTCAGGCATACAATGAACACCTAGGATAAGAGAAAGTAAAAAAAAATAATGACTTTCAACTTCTGGGATTTCTTTGGCAAATTTTCTCAAAATTTCTAATGCGAGAACAAGGAATATGAGAAATAAATACTTCGCTTATGTGCTTAAGGGATGCCTCTGGCCTGAAATATAGCAAAATGTTGGTGCCTGAAATTAATTTATACCAAATTAAACCGTAATTGAAAAGGCCTTTCCTAGATTAGTGTAAATCAATCACTAATGTGATTAGTAGATAAAAAACATGCTAGGCGAAGTCAATAAAACCTTGCATTAAAGAAATGATGAAATAATGTTATGTCTTTTTCTTGTGAAATAATGGCGGCCTTATAAATACTAAATATTATTTTAATAATTGATACAATTTTATAATAAACAAAACATTTATAATGTAGCTGTAATTAATTTTAGAGTCGTTGAGAAACTATCCTTTTGAAGAGACATTATTTTAGGAAGAGGACAATTAGATTAATAATCATTGAGACAGAGTTTAGATGATGCAGATATCATCTGCATACTTAAGGCTTTTGTGAACACAGTTTTTGGTATCTAAAATTAAATTAGAAAATCTTATAAATTTAGGTATGAAATTATATTTTGTGGAAGATTCACTTGGCTCATATTTTGATTCTGGTTCTAAGGTAAGAAAGTAGATATATTAGCTTAAAGCAGTTTCATTTAAAAAACCTGGAGCACACATTCATTGCAATTTTACTATATAGCATTATGCTGTATGTAGCACATGGTTAGTTTTTTGGATGTTATTTTAAAGGATATAATTATCAGCTGTTTCATGTTTAACATGGCCCAGGTTTCCCCAAAGGGCAGTATAACAGTGAGATTCTGATATTTAAGTCACCCATGTGGCATGCCTGCAAGTTACATCATGTCTTCTGAACATGACATTTATGTTGCTGGTGGGGTTAATATGCAATGATTAATGTAATCACCGAGGTTAGTTAATTCTTTTATTTCAAATAATTAACCCAATGGTCAGGTGCAGCTGTCGCACTCCAATGTTTGGAAAATCAAGCAGACAAGGTGAACTAAAAACAGAAAGGGCTGAGAATCAAGGATGGACCTAAGACCAGGACGGGCGAAGACTATTGGATATCAGGGTCTGAAGGATGCTCAAATGTGGCCCATTTTGTGAAATGCAAATTACATTGTAACTTAACATGAACACACACACCCACAAACACACATCCTGAAACAAAGTTTCACTAAACTTTTCCTTCATTTACCCTGATTGAATGAGGTGCAAGATACATTGATTTTCTATTTAATTATATTCTCTGTCATTAAAAGCATTATTGATTCCTACAGTGTAAGTTGATTTAATTTCACTAATGAATGATGATGTATAGCAGGAAAAAAGTGACTAATTTTAAGACATGGTTCTTAATATGGAGTACATAGATAGGTTTTAAGAGTTTATTCAAGCCATAAAATAATTTGAGGAGATGGTTCATTTCCATCAAATTCTCACATGGATTTATGACATCCCTTCAAGATAATCTACCTAATGAAAGAGTAACATGATAATTGACTGTACCTTCATGATGCCCACCAGCCAGTCAGGAGTGAGTATGCAAATTAACCAAATAAATATGGTGGGTTAATTTGCATACACAGTATCTGAGTGGCCGGGGATGGAGCGAGCCACTTTTGTCATTGCCATGGCAATGACACAGGCCTTCTGCACCATCCCCGCTGCTCTGAGCCTCTGGGCAGCATGGAAAGGCAGAAAAGCATATATATAGAAAGCTATTTACAGTTAGAATAGTACATGGTACACATGTATTATACTAATACCTTTATATGTGTTTTCTTATTTAATCCTTACAATGGCCTTTTAAGATTGGCTGTGTACCCAAATTGTTTAATTGTAAAAATTGATGCTCAATGGGAGAAAATAATTTTTCCTTAAGTTACTTAATTAATAAGTGGCAAATAGGATTCCCATTCAGCAGTTTGACTTCAGACTATTTTTTTTAAGCATGCGAAATCCAGTAAACTTTCCTTCTTCCTCCCTTCTTCTCTCCCTCCCTCCATCCCTTCATCTCCCCATCCCTCCCTAAGATTTATTCATAATCTGCTCCTTGTACCAAAAACTGAGAACATGAAAGTAACTAAGACTTCCCTGATACCCTTACAGTCCAGTGAGGGATAAATAGGTCAAGGACAAGGGACATTTCAAAACCACAACATAAGAGTCAGCTAAGGAGAAACAGACATACCTTGAGCATGAAACTAAGGTAATCTCTTTAAATACTAAGTATTTTGTAAATTTCATGGTAGAACAAAAAGGCAATGCTAGAATTGGCACGTCCAAAGTATGCAATTTAGGGATCTGCCACACTTAATATATCCTGACATTCTTAATGTGAGATGGGTCCACTTTACATCCTGTCTCTTTGAAGAGCTCTAGGTTGGGACTAAGGTGCCTTCCCTTGCGTGTTCCCATGAAAACTCTAGGGTTCCTGTTTGTAGGAATGAGATTCACTGCTGGTTGTTGTAATCCATCCAGAAATCTGCACAGTCATTTGGTTGCAAAAAAACAGGCTCAGGTGGTACAGATCTGCAATTCTTTACCATGACACTGATTTTAGCAAGAGTCAAATCCTCTAGGTCTGGGAGAAACTCGTGAAGTTCACAATGCAGCCAGGGAAAGGAAGGCCTATGCTAGCCCCGAATCTTCACGCCCCAGGCTGGTAGTCCGGGAATAATGTGTGGTAATTCGATTACTTTGACATCTTTCTTCAAACGCCCATAGAAGTAACTGAGACGCATGCAACTATAGTACTCCTGACTTTATCAAGTTTCTTGCAGTTTAAAAAAGTATAAAGGTTAATAATCAGAGATCCTGAAGTGTACAGTAAGAAGGGTCTTCTCTTTTCAGTATCTAATCTCTACAATTAAAATGCATATCTCGTAAGACGTACGCTTTGCCAGTAAATTAGAGATGCCAGGATCTTCCTGTGTGCATGCAGCAAAGTGTCTAAGTAGTTAACCAACATTATAAAGGGGGGAATGTGAAGACATTTATAAACAAATAGGCATGTCTCATTTGCAATGCAGTAAAATAGATATGGTTGTTTGATCTTTGAATATATTTTTTCATAATTTATTTAGAACGTGAGCAGCACACCTTACGTGCTATTTCCTTCACAGCTGAATGACTCTTAATTACTTTATTTAATGGGAAACACTGCTTTTCACAAAATGAGTGTTGTGGGGAGACATAGCTATGGAACCAAAGTGCATCATTAGCTCTTCATTTCATGAACTCCGAGTTTAAGTGTTTGGGCACAGAGGGTTTGAAAGACAAGCTAACGGTGTGTGTTTGCCAGATACAAGTGCTTGTTCAAATTCAGCCCGCGTTGTTTATCTGCACTTCATACACAAATTCGGGGACACATTAGCGAGGGCGTGATAGCTCTCTATTTGCTCATTCGTGGTAAGCGATTCGCAAAAGCCACGTCGGGGGTAGAGAGAGCCACTGGCTTCACATTCTGGAGGGTGGCTTGGGAAGGCAGCAAGAACTAAGTCTCCGCATTCATTTTGGATGCGGCGCATTTGGGAGTTTGGAGAACACGGAGAGGAGGTGCTGAAGCACAGCTTTTCTGGTGAGGAAACATTCCAGAGTTGTGATTGCAGAGGATTGACTACCCGGTATCCTAAACACCACGGGCCAGAGATTTCTTCCTGTGGAACAGTCTTTTCTCTGCCTGCTAGCCGCCGTTGGTGGTGCTTTTCCCATGGTAGCCCCTGCAGGAGCCCTGGGAGGACTCCACGCCTCTGTAACCTTTGCTGATATTTTAACTATCATTAGAAGGAAGACTTGAAAGGTTACTTTGTCAGGAGACTCACCTTGAGACAGTCTGTTTTCCACTTTATTGTGGAGAAGAGAAAATGAAATATTTTCACATTGTTCTCTCTCAGTCCTGACTCTCTGTATCCTTACCCACCGGTTCCTTTCAGATCTCAACAATTCAGTCACGGCGGTCTGGACACAGATTAGAATTTTAAGAACAATCCTCTCTACTGCCCCTTTAATATACTTCTCTAGCCAAATAAATATCACAGAAAGCACTCGCATCCTTTCAGTAAAAGCTCATTTCCAGTACCCCAGAGCCCCCCAAAATACAGGGCGCCGAATCACAAATCTCCCGTGGCGGGGCCAGAGGAAATCTACAGCTGCCGAAAAGCCATATTCGGCGACCTCAGGTTTCTTGAAGGTTCTATTTCTTCATACAAAGATTTAATTTATAACAACACCGTTTGCCGCTTCACATTCTAGAAAAGCACCAAAGCTATGACAGAGGATGCGTGTGGTAGTGAAACACTATTTGCAAACTGTTTGGAGTTTATTAAATAACAAAGCATACAACCTACAGAGGGACCCGGCCACTAGTCATCAAGGAAGTCCCGTCCATCACCGGCTTCCTTTAGTGGCTCAGTCCCTCCAAAAGGTTTTGGTGGGTTGGAGGACAGTTCATTTTGTAAGCAATTATCCTCTCTCCTTAGTAGAAGTAGAACTTAGATCATTGATGATTTCTTTGCAATAGCGAGATGGGCATTTTTGAACAGATATGGGAATGGCTTTCGACAGATGTGAGGTAGGCTTTGTTCTCAGAACGACGGTTGAGTGGTTGAGTGGGTGAGCAGAATAAAAGGGCAGCCTCGTTCCCAATCCCGAAAATACACACTGATCTACATAACAAAGCAATAAGAACCAGGTGAGCCGATGCGCAGCAAGCTCTTACTGCTCCTCTTTAGTGTGAACACATCCATTTGTTTAACAAGGGAGAATGCAGCGTCTTTAAAAAAATGATATAACCTTGGAATGACTACATGAAGCTGGGGAAGCAATTAGCTTCCTCATGAATAGTGACTGCACAGTGCATCTACCGTGTTCAGTTCAGGGCAGGTGATTGATCTGACGCTTCTGGGTCTTGCCTTTCAAACGACGTCTGCAGAAGCGCAAGCCAAGCATCTCTTGTTGGAAATGCAGAGTCTCAGCCCACTCCACAGTGGAGTCAGACTCCACTATGCACCGTATTGATATTCTCAGTGATTCCTGTGCAGCTAGAGGAGTTGGACAAACACCAAACACCAGTCCAGGAGATTCTTTTTTCTCTCCCTCAGTTTGGGATGGAGGAGACTGCAACCAGCTACTCCGCATAGAGTGCTTTGTTCTAGCACGGTGAGATTTTCCATTATTGAGAAAGGATCTCGTTTCTTATTCTTCAGATGTTCCTAAGATGGTTCCCAAAGCCTCAGGAATCCCAAGAAGGGCAGCTGGTTCCCTAGCAGGTGCTGTAGGTGCCCGCCTTGCCAGCTTGCATCATTCTTTCTGTGGCTTCCAGGTAAAGGTGGTAGATTCAGACATTTCCTGTAGTTCAGTCACACACTGAGTATTTGGGTGTTGTAAGGAGGAAATATGAAAGCATATCTGAAAGCACTTAGCACATAGTAGGTACTCAAACAGGTAAGTGTTGTGCGATAATGGAAATATAATTACTAATATAAACTCCAAACTATTGCAGAACCGCAGTGTGTGTTTAAACATGCAGTATTCCTATTTATGTGTGCAGGATATGGACTTTGTAAGTCCAAGGTGGAAGGCTTCCACTCCATTTTTCATTTACAGTTAAAGGGTGCATGGAAGAAAGGCAGTTTTATGGGTGTGTGACCTGTAATTTAGAAAGCCTTACACTTGGTTTAAAGCTCAGCTATGAATGTTTTGAAATTTTAAAATATTTTTTTTTTTTTGGTAAAAGAAGACTTGCATTTTCATTTTGAAAATTATGTGACCAGCCCCTGCCTGTTTTGCTCAATGGCTAGAGCGTTGGCCTGCGGACTGAAGGGTCCCAGTTCGATTCCAGTCAAGGGCATGTAGTACCTTGGTTGCGGGCACATCTCCAGTGGGGGGTGTGCAGGAGGCAGCTGATCGATGTTTCCTTCTCATTGATGCTCCTAACTCTCTATCTCTCTCCCTTCCTCTCTGTGAAGAATCAATAAGATGTATTAAATAAATAAGAATAAAATTATGTGCCCCGACCTGTGTGGAAGAGATTTAATGGTGTACAGAGCCAGTTTCTTAAACTCCACCTGGACATTGTGTCCTCAAGTTCCCTTTACTGCAAACATTGTAGATGAGAGGATTTTTCAGAAGTGGTTTTGCACTGCAAAATCAGCACTGTCTCCACGCGTTTCCAAAGCTACAAATCTCACACAGGAATGTGTTCCTGCACAGCCATTGCAGAAAAGAACAAGTAACGCCAAGACATTTGCACTGTCTACATTAGCCTTCCCAGAGTGTTTTACCACATCAGTAGACCCATTGCTGGCTAAGTCCCAGGTTAGTCTGATTGCCAGGAAATAGGTAGTAAGTTCCCACGGCTGCTCCAAATAGTGCGAACAGTTATGTAAGGGTTGACAGAGTGCTGTGTGACCCTCTCCCTGCCTTCAATGTAGTGAAAAATGTGCGCTAACCATTTTAGTCAAGCTATGCTCTAAGATACCACAGGGGAAAAGAAAGCTTTTTTTATTATACAGTCTTGGTCTCCCTCAACTTAATAAGCTATGAACATTACCAAAGTCCTCAAGGGAGTGATTCAGTAGCTGTGGTAGGATTGCAGCCTTAACTGTGCAAGAAAAATACCCAGAATACTATGAACTGCTTTGCACTCCCAGCATGGTATTGGAAAAAAAAATTGACCAGCTGAAAACCAAGGTCATACCCCACCCTAAGTAGGAAAAACAGAGTCAGATTTCCTTTGTGTGGCAAACAGGCCCGCAGTAAAAATCCAACTCCTTCAAGGTACACTAGCTATCAGATTAGTTACTTGCTTTTTTTTTTTTTTAAATAAAGATTACTTAGTCGTGAAAGCCAACATTGGAGAAGTCTAACTGAACTAAACACTGGCCTTTGGAAGTTTGCCTGGGCTACATCAGCCACTAGTCCAAAGGAATTTTCCAACTTTGGGAGTTTTGCAGAGTTGGTGGCAGTATATAACTTCTACCATTAAAGATTACTGGTGTTCCTCATGCTGTGGTTGAGCAAATAAAATACAGTCAAACCTCGTTTATCGAATGTCTCCTATCTCGAACGACTTGGTTCTTAATCAAATTGTTCATTGATAAAGTATCTATCTAGGTTGTCCCACAAAACTTTGGTTCTCAACCTAACAAACCTTTTAGGCTGAGTCATCAGCATGTGTCTCTCAGGCCTCCAAATAGGAGAGACTGTGCCAGTATGAGTCAGTCTAGAGCTAAACCTTGTCTTGTTAATATCTTAGGGAACGGGGCTGCGAGTATTTGTGTCTGTATGTATGTGTGTTTTGTTTTTCTTATTTTGCTGGCAAAATGGACAATTAGCACAATTTAATAACATAATTAGGACATCAAGAATGCTAATGTTGCTAAGGGTGAGATCACAGGCCACGGAAGTGCTAATGTTGCTAGTGGTGTGATCACAGGCCACAGAAGAGGTAGAAGAACTGTTGTTGATGTCAAGCAGAGAAAGCAGGCAGCCAGGGACAGCATTTTTTAGTCAGTGGCACGTGAAGAAGCGAAGACACTGCGTATGGACCACTCAAGACACCCCTGGAATGAGGGCTGAAACTGGCTTATTGAGGCTAGTAGAGATGGTTGAATACATTTAAGAAAAGAAGTGTTTGTTTATAAATTAAATGCTACATGAGACATGTACTATAGATAAGGAAGGTTAAAACAGGAGATCATTTGGGGGTCTAGAAATCAATTATATTTACATTATATCTTATGGGGAAAATGAATTGGTCTTTGAACAAATCGCTCCTTGAACAGCCTTCCAGAACAAATTAAGTTTGAGAGCTGAAGTTCCACTGTACTGGAAAGCATGTAACTATGTAAGGTGGGGAGAAACCATAGATGATTGAGGCATACCCAAACAACTGAATTGAGCTGACAGAGGGAAACAAAGAAGAACTGTGACGATTACACTGAAGTTCAACACTGGGCTTCTGGAAACAAAAGATGAGAGACATGTTAACCCACCGTGCTGGAGTCAGAGGTGCTATAAGATCAGACTCGAAAAATCAGAGGGAAGGGCCATAACCAAGGGCCTTGTGAATAGAAAATGTGTCAACACCATTAAAACCCTTTCTATGTGTTTGCAAACGGGAGAAATCTCTGGATAACTTCTCTCCACTCAGCTTCCTGTTGCTGTGGACTTTCAGTTTTGCCAAGACATGCAATAGAAGATTATTGGCTGCAAGAATAATACACTTTGAAAAGTAAGTGTATCTAAAGTAAGTTGCAAGATAATCAGGAAGCTGGTGCCTCCATCCCTTCTTTATCCTACATTCTATGCCAGCTGGTAATTCAGTTTATAAGTTTCAACCTTTTGGTGAGAAATGCTCACCTGCCCGAATTCAAGTAATACACTCGGAGACATAATTATGGCGAAAACAAGTCATTTAATACATTCTTACAAAAGCTGCTGTCTGTCCAGCTGTACGGCCACAGATACACATGGAGCAGAGACTCTGCTGAGGCTGGACCACAGAGTCCCACTTCCTACATGTTTACACCACCTGGTGCTAGATCACATTTGATCATGGTATATCCTTCAACCAGATTTCGCAAATATTTATTGACATATGAAGGTCATTTTTTTTCTGGAGTACAGGTCTAGTCCTGTCTTCTTCAACAACGCTCGCTTCCTCCAGGAACAAGCACCACATTCTTTGTGCTGGCATTAATGCACTCCTTGGTCTGGGCTTCATCTTTTTCAGCCTTATCTTGTCACTACTTTGGTTCAGGTGCACTCAGGACTGCAGTCAAATAGAGCTACTTCCCGTTTCCTGGTTAGGGCTAGTGGTTTCTTATTGTCAATGCCACTGTTCCTACTGTGTCCTTTGTCTGAAATGCTCTTCCTCCATTGTGCATACTCCAATCCTGCTCGTGCCATGATCAGAACAACCTTCACAGCCTCTGTGTACCCTTTTCCTACTTGTTCTCCCGGGAGAGAGCAATATTCCCTCACCCTTTCCTTTGAAATCACATTATCTATACCCCACCCCTTTTGGGGATTTATCATGTTTGATTTATATTCTAGTTACACACATGTTTTATTTATCACATTGGGAATAATCTCTATTTATTAAATCATTCACAGTGTGTTGAGCTTAGAAATCACAGAATAAACATTTGAAGGAATAAATAATGAATAAATATTTATTTGGGATAAAGGGATAAACAGAGATAAATAATAATATGGTTTATTAAGAGTGGATAGAACCAGAAAATAGAATTGGGACTCTGTAGGTTTCTTACCCTACAAATGTTTGAATTGAATATTCTAACCACCGTCGTTAAGATTGCACTAGTGGAGTGATGTCCGTGGGAATGGCAAGGTAGGACCTCTGAAAACCACGCCTCCATAAAAGCACTGACAATTCTGATGAAATTTTCAAAATACGCCATTTTCAGAAGTCTGGAAATTAACATAAGGTTTGAAACAACCTGGGGATCCTGTATTAAGAGGAAAACCTGAATATCCATGAAAAAAGTAAGCTTTGTCACGTTTTAACTCCCCCACCCCCATTCCACTCTCTCCAGCACCATTAGAGCCTTAAAGCCAACAGCCCTGTAACCACAGCGAAAACGAGCTGCCTGACAGAGATGCAGGGCTGGTTTAATATGTAAAAATCAAACACCATAATATACAATATCAATAAATAAGGGAGAAAAGCACATGATCATCTTAGATGCAAAAAGAACTTCACAAAATAAACTATTCTTCCATGATAAAATCACCTATAAAACTTGGAGTAGCAGGGAACTTGCTCAATCTAGTAAAGGAGATTTATGAAAAACATTGTCCTTCATGGTAAAATACTGAAAGCTTCCCCCTCAGATCAGGAAAAAGACATGTTAGTAAAGTTTTTCATCAGGGTAAATAGGCAAAAGAAAGAAACACAAGGCATTCGGATTGGAAAGGAAGAAGTAAATCTCTGCCTAATTACAGGTGACATAATCCTGTATGCAGAAAACTCCAAAGAACACACTCTCTCTCTCTCTCTCTCTCTCTCTCTCTCTCTCTCTCTCTCTCTCTTCTATAGTCAATAAACAAATTCTGTATCATTGCAAGAAATAATATTTATATGCAAAAATCAATTGTATTTCTATACACCAGCAACAGCAATTTAAAAAGAAAATTAAAAAAACAATTCCAAAATAGATCTAGAGACACAGAAATATGGAACAGATTGATGAATCTCAGAGGGAAGGTGGGTGAGAAGAGATTGCCCAAAGAACTTTTATGCATGTATGCATAACCCATGGACACAGACAATAGTGTGGTGAAGGCCTGGGGAGGGGGGAGCTAGAAGGGGGTCAATGGGGGAAAAAGGGTGCACCTGTATAATTTTCAACAATAAAGATACATTTTTAAAAAGTAAAGAAAAACTTCCATTTACCATATCTTCAAAAAGAATTGAGCACTTTCGAATGAATTTAACAAAAGAAGCACAAGGTGCAAGGTTTATACACTGGAAATTGCAAAACGTCATAGAAATTAAGCACCTAAGTGAATGGAAAGACATCTGGGGTTGGATTGTTAAAATGGCAATATTCCCCAAATTAACCTACAGATTCAGCACAATCACTATAAAAATCACAGCTGGCTACATTGCAGAAATTGCCAAGCTGTTCTAAAATTCATATGGAAATTCAAGGAACCTAGGATAGTCAAAACAATATTGTAAATTAAGAACAAAGTTGTAGGACTCACCCTTTCTGATTTCAAAGCTTACTACAGATCTACAATAATCAAGAGAGTGTGTTACTGGCATAAAAATAGACATCTGTGGAACAATGGAATAGAATTGACTCCCCAAATAAACTCTAATATTTAGAGTCAATTTCCACATGGAAATTCTGCAGGGCTAGAATGGTCTTTTCATTGAGTAGTGGGACAGCTGGCTATCAATATGCAGAAGAACAAAGTTAGACCCCTCTGCATTCTCTATACAAAAATTTAACTTAATGTGGATCAAAATTTAAATATAAGAGTCAACATTATTAAATTAACAAAAAATCTTCATGGTCTCAATTAAGCAATGGTTTCTTATATACAACACCAAAAACATAGGTGACAAAAAACAAATAAATTGGATTTCAACAAAATTATTATTATTTTTTTTGCTTTAAATAACACAGTCAGGAAAGAGAAAAAACAACTTATGCAGTGGGAAAATATATTTGAAAATCATTTATTGGGTAGGAACTTGGGATGCATAGGGTAGAAATAATCTGCAAAATAATGTCCTTATGTCTATATGGATATTAATATTCTACCCACATCAAAAATATGCTAGAATGTTAAGAGTTTATCTTTGTTTTGTTTTTTATAATTCTTAAATGAAAGGTGATCCATCATAAGAAAATATATTTTTTCCTGTTACATTATGTACTTAACACGTATTGAAAACTATTCAGTCTGCTATCCACAATGATTAAAGCACAATTATAAAAATAAAAGTAAATCAAACTTTTGCATATTCATGTCACAGAATGCAAGAAGCACCTGTTTCCACTTTAATTGCCAGAGAGAGCATTGAATGTAAATTGGATTCTCTATGAACAGACTCCACCTTAGTTTAGAAATACTAAAGTAAAAAGACAGAAAATGTAATGCATCCTTATTAAGGCTCACTTAAGAATAATAGTAGAGAGTAAGAGTAATCACTCAGAGTGTAGTAGTACTTACAGGATACCTAAAGAGTAATAGCAACATTTACATTTTATTTTATTTTTTTAAATATATTTTTATTGATTTTTTACAGAGAGGAAGAGAGAGGGACAGAGAGTCAGAAACATTGATGAGAGAGAAACACCAATCAGCTGCCTCCTGCATACTTCCCATCGGGGATGCGCCTGCATTAAATATCAAGCCTTCACTTCTTCTTTTAAATTACTATATTTAATTATATGATCCTGTTAGGTATGGCTTAAAGAATCACTTCAATTTTATATCTAAAAAAACCCCTGAGATTTAATAAAATTCAGGGCATACTGGCAACAAATGGTGAGCCTGGGACCTAAATTCAGGCTTACTTAATTATTAAGCCCATATATTTTACCAATCTCTCACTAATTGTTTTTTAAGAAGTCTTAAATCTTAAGGTTCTATGTAGGGGGTGTGACTTGTATTTCTTACTATATAGATTGGAATATTCAATGCTACCTTTGCTGGTAGAGACACAATTATTATGGTGAGCATCTAGCAAATAATTTTTTAATGTGACAGGAATACTATCAACATGGGGATGTGTGGTAGGTCTGGAGAAGGCCAACATACGTTAACTGCATCTACCCAACAAGTCAGAGCAGGAGGTCAAGGTTTGGGGTCAAGACTTGAACCAATCTCATTGATGATATCTTGCTCTTTCTATAGCACCACACTGTTTCTCACAGTCTTGCAAAGACGATACGGATCAAACACAGAGCTTGGGGTCAACAGTAAACCCCACGTGTGTACATAGGATGGGACTGGAACTCAGACCACATTTGCCTACTGCTCAGAGAGCAGAAAGCATGACTGCTGGTAATGGTGAGTTAGGGTCTCTGACTCACCCACTGGTCCTGTGGGATACTGGAGAAGTTGTTTCTTAGAAGAAGCACATACCAGAGATTCCATCCAAGTGGAAAAGCTGTAAAAGGTGCTTCCACGTTTATTACTATACTTGAACTTCATAGAAACCCATTAAATAGTAATAGAGATTCTGCTATGTTTTAATTTTATAAATGAAGAGATGGAGAGTCAGAGAATTTAAATGACTCCTAGTAGGTCACATGTCAATGACTGGAAAAACTCAAGCAAGTCTTTTAATTCCTTAATTGGTGCTCTTTCTATTACACCAGTCTCCATATTCTGACTATGTGACTTTTTTTCAAGGAATTTTTTTCCTTTGCAAAAATATTTCTGTGCAGGTTAGTAATAATTGAAGCTCTCTACAATTCATATCGAGTTCCTTCTTATCTTTCTCTCAGGAGGAGAAGGGAACATTTCAATAGATTTCTAAGGACAATATTTGCTCTTACAAACTGCCTCTGAATCCGGAGTCTTTATTTTTATCTGCTATCCTTTATTTCAAGAATAACTTTAAAATGCTTCCATAGAAACAACCGGATAAGAAAACGACCTATGGAACATTTGCAGTGGATGTCTTTCTGAGGTTTGAACATTCATTCCTAAAGAGACTAGAGATGGTTGTTTTTGAGGCCGAATCCATTCCTTAAAGGAGATTCTCTTCATATGTCTCCTTTATGGTTTAGGTTATAAACTCAGACGTTGTAAAATTTTAATGAAATATTCCTAAGGCTGTGAAATAGTCACTTTATTATTGTAGCTTAAGCGGGGAGGAGGCTGTGATGCCCTCATTTCCATCACCTGCATTCACTCTCTGGGCTCAGTGCCTCCACAACTTCCTAGTGCTGAGCTTGGTCGTGGACATTGGAAGCCACGCAGCTCTGTCCCAGCATGGTGGGCAGATGACTGCAGGAAGCCCAGGCAGGTGGGGCTAGGTGGACAAAAAGAAATAACGGAAAATGTACACTAAAGCTCAGTGTTGCACTGACAGGAAAAAAAAAAAAAAAAAAAAAAAAAAAAAAAAAAAAGAGGTGACAGATTAATCCCAACACCAGAAATTTTGCCACATTTAGATGATCATTGAGGTCCAACATTTTCCCATAACAATGTATTTGGCACCCATGAATTCTCCAGAATGGGGAAATCTGATAAATGTAGAGGACGCTGACACCTTCCTCTATGGCGGTTTACATGACTTCATTATTTACTTGGGGACCACAGAGGGCTGGAAGTGGAGGCAGTAATTCTGCCAGCAGGCAAGGGGCTCTGCAGCTCGCGCTCCGTGCGCAGGGCAGACCGATAGCTAGTGCCGGCTGCGGCCGCATGTCCTAAATTACATGCTCTTATCTTCACCGGACAGTTTTATATTTGAAGATTTCTCCTCCCCCCCTCTTTGGGCTAATCAAATTGCAAAAAATCACCGAAAGGAGTTCTGTGTTGGCCTCACATGTGAGCAGGTTGACCCATAATTTAGCCAGGTGAGGAGAGATTATGTATGCAAGGGTCACTATAGTGCTTTGATGGTGAGTTGTACTGCCTTTAGTAATGGAGTATTACAGGGACTTTTTTTCTTTTGTGGGAAAGGCAGAAAAGGCTGTTTTACAGTACTAAAGGACTGTGAAATGCACAACTCCTGAATTCTATGTTGCCAGTACAATACAGAGTTAGATTACTTTGTGTGTGTGTGTGTGTGTGTGTGTGTGTGTGTGTGTGTAGAATTGGATGTTAGATAGGAAGGCTAGATCTCCATTTTTGATCCACAGATTAGCTCTTGTTAACAATAGCCAGCTTCTGCAATCATTGTCCTACATGGTAGAGTCAGCTGTGTTTTGGAAAATGCTTTACCAAACACTAGAACATCTTTGCTTACTAGTATGTCATTCTACAAATGCCCTTCCTTCCTTCTTCCTTCCTTCCTTCTTTCCTTCCTTCCTTCCTTCCTTCCTTCCTTCCTTCCTTCCTTCCTTCCTTCCTTCCTTCCTTCCTTCCTCCTTCCTTCTTTCTTCTTCCTCCCTCCCTCCTCCTCCCCCTCCTCCTTCTTCTAATTCTTCTCCTTCTCTCTCTCTCTCTCTCTCTCTCTCTCTCTCTCTCTCTCTCTCTCTCTCTTTCCCACTTATGGGACTCCATTTAAATGTCATCTCTTCTAAACAGACTTCCCTAGAAAGAATTGGTCATTGGATCCTCTGTGTCTCCTCCACATTTTTAGAGTTCTATTTCTGCAGTATCAGGCATACTGTTCACTCAATAGAAGAGCATATAAAATCTAAGAAGGAGCACACTGTGGTTCATTTATCTTTGCATTCTCAGCACCTAGGACAAGATTGCATAGAAAAAAAACAAACTGCTTCAAGTGCTTATTGAATACATAGTACTAAAAGAAATATGTGATTTATCACATAAAAGGCGAATCTCAATAAAAATATACAAATACAAAGCCTAAATAATACTGGCCCCAAATTAGAGAGTTATATATAATAGAATATTTACTTCTTTTATTAAAAATGATAAATGACATTGATGCATTCAGTTGTTTAATTAACAAATATTCATTGGAATAACACATAAATCACATTAATATATTTTTCCTACTTCTGCATATTTTACTAATTTTAAAAATCACATGAAATAATTTAAAATTAGGAAGAAAGAAAATTTACAATCAATTTCCCCAAATCCCTAATAAGTGATGGCAAATAATGCTATAAACAATGATGCTCATCTAGTAATTAGACACATCATTGTCTCCTGTATTTTGAAAAAATTAATTTACAATTTAATTTCACAGTCTACTTGTTTTCTTTTGAATGAACACTCCGTAGATTATCTAAAATTAAAGGCTGATAAAGTTTGAGATCTATTTGAAAATGCTGTCATTGTTAAACATCTAATATTATGTATACAGAAGTTGGATTTCAGTAGAACTCATTCCAATGAGCTATATTTAAATAATTTAAAAACCCAATAAAACTTTAAGAGTTAATGGGACTATATCTAATTTTAGTATTATAAATTTTGAGCTTGAAAGAGTAGAACTAAATCATTGAAAATAATATTTAAATGATTTCTTTAGGATTTACTAAGACTAAAAAGGCTTTTAGGTACCTGAAGAGAGATTCCATCCCATAACTATTCAGTGTGTAAACTTCTGGACAGAAAGCCCGCCCTCTGACATGAAGCTTTCATCGTGTGCTTATCCAATATGAACTCTTACAAAGTTCTTCAAGTGAAAAAATGCAGTTTCAATAGACAAGAGATAAATAAAGACCATATGATGATCTCAATATAGCTACGGGGAAAAACTTGACAAAATTCACATCCAATCATAACAACAACTCTCACAAAGTAGAAGTAGAAGCTACTTTCCTTAGCATAGGAAAGAGCATTTACTGAAAACCTAAACATAACATCATACTTAATTGTGAAAGACTAAATGCTTTCCTTCTAGAATCAGAATTGCAAATAGGTGTGCTCCTACTATTCCTATTCATTCTTTTACGGGCCAATGCAATGAGTTGGATGGGGAGAAGTGATGTAGATTAGAAACAAAGAAAAAAAAATTTATCTATTCACAATATAACTGTCCACATAGATAATGTCAATGAATATACATAAATGTTCTGAGAACTAACACATGAGATTAGCAAGATGGCAAGATGCAAAGTTAATATACAAAATAAAATTTACTTCTATGGATTAGTAATTGGAAATTTAAACGGTGTGTCAGTTTCTAAACCTAAACATCCCATTGTTAAATGCCTCAGCAGCCCCACAGAAAGAACTACTTGAACATGATTCTCCCCTCTATGGAATGATCATTTAACACTAAGAATTTCTATGCCATACACGTGCATTGAACTTATGAATATTTACATTATTCAAAAATAAAAGTAACAACCTTTTAGGGCTGGAGCTAATATATTCCACAAATGTTACTAATTCTTACAGAAAAATCAACAATAGCAAACTTGAAGCCATAAGGGACAGATCAACTTACATCAGTAGAATAACTTAATTTAGATAGTGACTGGGAAAAAATGTAAATAAATAATGCATTTTATTGCAGAACTACAAGTGCCAACGGTTTGGAGTTGGTGCATTCTCTGTGGGGGAAAATTCACATTTTCCAGGGGAAGCTAGATACTTCTGTGGAGGTAATTTTTAGGATCTGCAATCTCCCACACCAAGCTCAGACTGTCCTCAGGGCAGAGAGATTCTAGGGACAGAGGCTGGTGCTTCCTTTCCTAAATCATAGCTTCCGGCAACTTGTCACAGGCTGCCTTCTAAGAAAATGAGGCAACTCATGGACAAAACAAGACTGACCCGGGCCCTGACTCTCTGAAAATTTAAAACAAAAGGAGTTGTAGGTTTGGGAATACTCTCCCAATATCTCTAAGAAGGAAATTATTTGGGTTGTCTCACTCCCCTAAGAGATGGTCTCCAGGTGTTTGTGGAATGATCATTGCAGAGTCCCTGAAGACTCAAGAAGTGCTACATGCCTGCCGAGAGTAAGGCCTCAGTCAGGAATGCAATCTAAGTGATGATAGGGTGTTTTGTGTCCTTCCGTACTCCATAGAGAGCATTTTCACCTGCTGACTTTCCTTCCAAAACTGATTAGAAATCTTATTGTGCCCATGAAATCTTTTATTGAAACTAAACATGAAGGCATTTCTTCTCTGCACACATCTCTCTTGATTCTATGGTTTTATTTTTGTTGACAATATACCATTCTTCTCCTCATTTGGGCCAGAGTCCTTGATCTTTGACTCCTTCCTGTCTCTTATCAATACCCCTTCCTCACCTCTTCCACATCTAATCTGGGATAAAGTGCTCTCATTTTTCCCTCTCAAGAATCCCTTTCAGTCCTTTCCAATTCCTCTGCTGCCATTCCATTTCAGGTCCTTTTCATCTTTCATGTGCTATTTCAGTAACCTAAATGATCTCTCTTACTCCAGTCTCTCCTCCACTTTCTCACCTGGGAAGAAACAGAGTGAAGGAGTGCCAGAAATAGACTGGCTGAGTTGGAACTTCAGTTTTCACCACTTTCTGTCTCCAAGTCTTCGTTTTCTGTCAGGTTGACTTGGAATCCTTGGTAGAGTACCTGGCACATAAAATCCTGGACACATGTTTAATATGACTATAAAACCCCAGGAGCATTGCTTGATCCTTCCAGATAGGACATAGAGTTATTTAGAATATACACCAAATCCTGATGTATATTTTAAAAAATCCTCATCTGAAGATATGTTATTACTAGAGGCCCGGTGCATGATATCCGTGCAAGAGTAGGCTTTCCTTCACTCAGCTGCTGGCCCTGGCTTCCCTCTGGCACCCGGGACCTGGGCTTCCCTTGCAGCCCTGGCTTCCTCCAGAAGGTCCTTTCAGTCTAATTAGCATACTAAGATTTTATCATTATAGATTAGTTTTAGGCAGAGAGGAAGGGAAAGAGAGTTAAAAGTGAGAGAGAGCAAGAGAGAAAGAGAAAAAGAGAATGTGAGAAACACCCATTGGTTGCCTCCTGTATATTCCCTGACCTGGCATCAAACCTGACCGGGAAATTAACTCATAACCTTTTGATGTATGGGAAAAATTTCCAACCAACTGAGCCACCTGGGCAGGATGATCCTATTGGTTTTTGATTATATAGCAACTGAAGAGGAACTAAGACATAGTAAAAGTAGTAGACAAATAAAAAGTCTATGTTAAGAAACCATTCATTCTTTCATTCTCTCGGAGAGTCCTCCTCCGTCTCTCAGTCCTCTACCTCCCTGCCTTCTTGCCTCCCTTCATTCCTTTCTTCCTTCTGGATCATGATATTTGAGTGCCTTTTACATGCTGGTTGCTTTACCTCTTGAGGAACTCATAGTGTAGTCTTAAGCGGAAACTCACTGATCATTTTAAAGTTCAGTTATTTTTACACTCGGCCCTCTGAAAATAATGGGATAAAAAATATCAATGAGATAATTTTTGACCTAACTATCTCTAAGGTCCAATGCATGCTTTTAGATATTGTCAGTGACACAATAATTTCTTTACGAGGGATTTTTTTTTAAAGTAATGATTTCTAGTATGGATTTTAGTGGGGACTGAGGTGGAACTCTATGCCTGGGAGGCAGAAGCCTTAAGCATCACCTTCCCTACAGCTACATTGTGCACTCCTGACCCTCCCAGCTCTAGCCTGTTGAATCTTTAAGGATTTCTTTAACTGTCTCTGTATGTTTGGGGCAATAAAGTCAGTGTTCAACCACATGAAAAGGGCTGTGGTGTAAACTGAGATTTCCAATTGCCTAACTGTGCACTGGGGTTGTACTCTCTGCTCAAAAATGAATACAGAAACTATTTTTTGTGACTTTACTATATGCTTCTCTTTTGGAGAACTTTTTCAAAATATAGATTTCCTGAGATCTACTACCAGAGTTTCGCATTATGTTGGTTGGTGATGAGATCACCCAATTTATTTGTAAAAGGGTTTACCAGATGACCCGGATGTTATTGGGGCCCCCTGGGAACATGCACTTATTTAATGGAGTTGTAAAAACTCTGCCCTATGCATTCTCTGCTTATGAGAAGTTCCTCATGAATCACAGAGAAGAGTGCCAAGGCTGGCCGTTGGGTAGAGGCTGGTACCTGTGTGTGCAGCCATCCAGAGGCAGCAGCTAATAGGGGTCAACAGAGCATTTGAGTAGAGGAACTGCACTTCCCATGTATGTGATAAAATGTCCTCCCTTCCTCCATGAAGAATAGATTGAGGGGCAAGACTGCAGGCCAAAGGCTTAATTAATTCCTTCTGATAAAGGGGTCAGATGAGGTCTGAACAAAAGCCAACATTTGTTTTCTGTGGGGTCACATTCATACTTTGAGTGTGAGTCATGGTCTAGTTACCCCTTTTGCTCATTTAATCCCCAAATGGGATTCAAATAAATCTGTTGCTATAGAACATCTCTATAATAAAAGCCTAAGCTACGGGAAATGGCAGAATGACCTGTCGCTATGATCACACTGGCCACCAGGGGACACACGCTCAATGCAGGAGCTGCCCCCTGATAGTCAGTGTGTTCCCATGGGGGAGCACCACTCAGCCAGAAGCCAGGCTCATTGCTGGTAAGCACAGCAGTGGTGGCAGGAGCCTCTCCTGCCTCCCTGATAGTGCTAAGGAGCAGCAAGCAAGTGGGCGGTAAAGAGTGAAGGGTCCTGGACTGCAAGAGGGATGTCCAACTGCTGCCTTCAGCCTGCTTCCCACAGGCGGATGTCTGGAATGTGAGAAGGTGCAGGTCAGGCTGAGGGAACCCCTCCAGTGCATGGATTTCATACACCGGGCCTCTAGTCACTAATAAAGCCTGTGGTATGATGATCTCTTGCTGCCAAAACTGTTTGGGTAAGTTTTTCTTACCTGGATATTGACAAGGATATTTGTAGCCAGGAAGTGCCTTTCTTATCAGAAGCTCTTGGCTTGGTTTCAATAACAGTGGAAAGTGACAAGGAGTTTATATTTGAAAGGATTCTGTGACATTCTCCTCTAATATATAAAAGGACAATACCTGTAGACCTCATCTGGTAGAGAAATTTACTTAGTTTCTTGCTCGAGCATTTCAAAGTTAATTCTGCTTGGGGAATCAATCAGGAGGTTTTTCTACCCCAAATTAAGTATTCTTAAGGAACAACGAGGAGCTAAATTAGTCTGTGATTGGATCTGCTGTCACGTACTGCTTCTTATTTGGATTCCAGTGCCAGCTCTGAGAAGGAATATCTAGGTAAGGAGCTTTTCTTCCATGTCATCTTGGTGCTTAGCTAAACTAAACAACGCTTTTGCAGAATCTCTGTGAAACAACTTTATATTTGTTCAGATATAGTCAAACTGTTTTTGCTGGTGTTTTAAGATGGCTATTTTTCATGAACACGTTAGCGAAAACTGTTTGCTTGTTCTATTTGATATTTCTCAGTGTGTGTTGACAATAGATAACTCCCTACTCTCCCAGGAAATATGAGTATCAAGAGAATCAGAATCATGTTGTAACCCCAGTAGACATTTCCTTCTCTTTCTTGAAGTTCATAAATACCTCCACAGAATAGATTGATAAGAAATGAATAGTAGTGAAATACTAGCACTTCACTAACCGCATCTGATGACTTGCATCTTAATTTTCTCCACATCAAATGAACTTATTTCTATTAGACATAGTCACTCTAATACTTTCTAGGCTTTCAATCTGTAGAATTCTCTCCAAGTAGGTTAAATGCATTGCAGAGATTGTGAACAAAGGCTGTGGAATGCATACTGAAGCCAGATGTTACCAACATATCTTTTGGATTTTACATAAAAATAACTCTGTCCACTTTTTGTAAAATCGTGTAAGTAATTAAAACTACAATAAAACATCCCCTTCCATTTGCTCCTTCATGTAAGAAGAGGCCGTGTTGAGTACCACGTTTTCTCAGAGTTGTCTGCATGCGGTTGGAGTGTGTGTTTGGTGACCGAACACAGCTATCAGCACACTATGCTAGCAGAAGCCTAGTCAATGTCCTTTCAATGCACCCTCTGCCTTAAACTAAAATTGGAGGGCTAGGATACTTTGAACAGCAATTTTTAAATTAAATATATTTTTCATTGAACTTTAATCAGTGCCTTGGATCTCATTAATGATTGTTTATAAAAATCTTGGCAGCCACCCGTTGCTATTATACGAAACCATTTACACTTAGTGTATATATTTTACTTTAACAAGAGGGTTTCATTTTGAAATGCCTATTAACTTTCAGGACAAGGCAAAGGAATCACGTGTTAATGACAAATGCTAAAATTTATTAAATTTCGCACGCAGTGGCAAATACTGAACCTAGGGTCTTACCGGCTTCAACTCATTTATTCCTCTCCACAACCTGCGAGAGGGCTCAGGGACAGGCGGGCTCAGAAACTTGCCCCAAATCACCTACTAACAGGTGGTGAGGGCCGACTAAATGACAGCCTGAATAAATGTCTGTGGCTTGAGAGCCCTTTAACCACAGGCTAAAAGTATAAGGTTGAGCATGGTGATGATGCTGCATTAAGCAAGGTAGCTGGGTAAATATTTCCTCAAATTATGGGTTGTTACAATACTTGGTGTTTCTATAGTGTTTTTCACAGCACTCTCCACTGTGCTATTTTATTTATCCACCCACAGCCCTCGGAGGTGGATAGATGTAGTGGGATCGCCTTCTGTTCCTGAAGGACGATGGATGTCTGCCTGAAGCTGCAGAGTCGGGACGAGAATCTAAGCCCACCAGAGAGGCAATTTCCATTAAGCTTGCTGTCTCCCATAGTAGGCCGCGCCGTTCTTCTGCCGACTGTGATATGCAGTGGGCGATAACTCAGAATGAAGCCGGCTATGAAAGAGAGCACTTTAATATCGTTTTATGGGTTTAACCTAAAAAAATCTCCAAATATCTCATAGGCATTCACCAAATTTATAAAGAAGTGTTTTATTTGGTAATCGGAACTATATGGGTAGAAAGCTGAGGCATAACTTCACTGAAAGACATTGAACACGGGTGTTGGTATACGCTATGAAAAAGGCTATTCCTTTTGCACTTTTTCAAAGAAAACGTGTGAGAAGTCTAAGTGATGCAGTATCCTACTGGGAAAAGAATCAATCCATAGTAAATTTCATATGGAAATGTGCATGTGAGTTATAGAATGGATTTAAACAAAAAATATTTACCTGTCTATAAGATCAGCACAAATAGCTGTTCAGAACTTTTCATGACACTGAGGCCTCAGTAAAATTTACCTTATCAAGTCCTCCCAACAAGACCATTGTAAAATGTTATTGCAAAGGTTAAAAGCCTGGATTGATCTTTGTATATATACAAATTAGAATATACTAAAGATCTCACAGGAGTGAATCTTTGGAGCCATCATATCCTTTTAAAAATCAGATGACAGCTGTGATCGGAACTTCTTCCTCCAAAATAAAAACAAAAACAAAAACAAAAAATCCCCAAAATTACAGCTACAATATATTTAATAGAAATTAAGATGTAGAACTGCAGAACTAGAGACATTATTTATTCCCAGAAGTCCATCCCTTATATTCAAAATCCCACCAATAAATGAATGGATAGTTTCAATGTTCCATTAGTATTTGCCATAGCCAGGCTTTTGATAAGGATTGATATGAAGGATTTGAAGTCTGAAACCTCTGACAAGAGTCTGCATTTTTAGTATATTTACTTATTTTATTTTTTTGGTGACTGATTAATCTGTGAAGTAAATGAAGTTAAGGGCCTTTATGAAAATCAAGGAACACAACCAACTCATGAACTTCAGAGGCCTAACTAGATGTGTGTAAAATGCCAAAAGTAATAATAAGCTAATAACAAAACAATTTACCACACTCTTGAATATCCCCACACAGGTTTCAGCTCAACTTTATGGAGTTAGTACTATCATTATCCCCATTATAGGTAGAAATCGACTTTGAAGGATCATGAAGGTAAGTCACTTGCCTAAGGTCTGACTCCAAACATGAAACCTGAATTAACAGAATCCACTTAGATTTCAGTTCTCCATTTAAAAAGAAGAAGAAAAAATGTGGTATTTATTTTTCCTACAAAATAAATTATTTTTAAAATAAAATAAACTCACAAGAGACAAGCTTTTATATTGAATCTAGAGGCCTGGCACATGCAATCCATGCATGGGTATGGCCAATGGGAACCTTCTGGCTGCCAGGTGGGGCCTTCCTTTGTTCCACACAACCACCTGGTGGTTAGCGCATGTCATAGCGAGCAATTCTCGCAAACTCCTGAGGGGACACTTTGCATATTATAGATAGATAGATAGATAGATAGATAGATAGATAGATAGATAGATATAAACATATAGATATATAGATGGATGTTAAAATAAAAGAGTAACTATCATACAATTGATTTGTCTGCCTGCTGCTTGCCCTGGCATTTGAAGATTTAGGCTCAGTGAGCTGGAAAGCTCTTCATCTTGACCCCCCAGCTCCCCATGTCAATGCTTCCATTTATAGTGTATGGTTATCAAATGTTATTGGTCTCATGGTTTAAAAAACGCCACCACCTCCCCTCCCAAAACAGTCTACCAAATTATTCAATATATTTTGTATATTATATTATTATATATTAAGTGTATATTTTTAGAGTCCTAATAATTACATTTTAAAATCTAAATGTCTATTTATTCTTTGCATAAGCATTATTCACCTCAGATCTTTATGTCACACAATGAATTTATCATATTCTAATACACAATTAGTCTAGTGCACACTTATAATCTACTAGAGGCCAGTGCATGAAATTTATAATCTACTAGAGGCCAGTGCACTCTTGGGGGAGGGTCCCTCAGGCCAGCCTGTGCCCTCTCACAGTCAGGGAGCCCTTGGGGGATGTCCGACTGATGGCTTAGGCTTGCTCCCCAGTTGGACATCATTAGTGCTGCTGCAGAGGTGGGAGAGACTCCTGCTGCCGCCACTGTGCTCACCAGCCATGAGCCTGGCTTCCGGTTGAGGGGTACTTTCCCTCTGGGAGTGCCCTGACCACCAGGGGACAGCTTCTGCATCTGCTCCTTAGTGGTCAGTGCACATCATACCAAGTGGTTGAGCAGCCTTAGCATATCATTAGCATATTATGCTTTGATTGGTTGAACCAATGATCAGATGAACGACACTTAGCATATTAGGCTTTTATTACATAGGATTATTCATTCCTTATGTTACCTTAAATTCTAATCTTAGAAAAAAGATTCTCTAGCTTTACACAAGCCGTTAGCTCTGTGAAAATAAACACTGCCCACACATGTGAGCTAGCTCCTCATTTTATGCTCAAATAATATCTGTCAGCTTTGACCTGTGTCCTCAGGATGCTTCTGGGTGGGCTCATGAGGAGTTGTTTTCCTTTTTCGTAGAGGAGTTGTTTTCTGATGCATGTGTTATTGTGTTGCTTTATGACACAACACATTTTATTTTATTTTATTTTAAACTTAGCACAAGAGATCATGCTCTGAAGCCCCAAGACATTGGTATATGAAGGATTACTGGGAGGCGGGGTAGAATACTGCCAGATAGGCTGGTGGATAATTATATCCCACACCTAAAGAAGTTAAATAAGGAAAGTTTAAAAATATAAATTAATTCAGCCCCCTTCCTCTTCCTTTCTACTTGCCATGCATCCCTCCACCCACGACTACAGCTTTCCTTGTAATTGGTGAGGGAGCGTGGTTTTCTTTGCAAGTGGGTGCTCCCTCACCCACAGATGTCAGGAGAGGGTGGGAGAGAATGCTGCTGGGAAACAGAATTGAGTTCCATCCTCCCTGATAAATCACAGGAAAATAGTGCTGTGCTTCTGTAAGCAGCTTGCTAAGAGATTCACGTTTTCAGATGATGGGCCCCAACTAAGAGGCCTCTAAGGTTCTCATCCTAGAGGGACCAGTTCAGGAAAAACGGGCTCATTCTTGGGTCCCCAGGGGCCCCAGTAGGAATCCTGAGACCTCTGAGAACCAAATGAACTCGAGAGGGCCTTTGCTCCTACTGATGGAACTCAGGGTTGAGTATCATCTGGACCACTTCAGTGTTAACAGATTTGGTAGAGGTCAGGACTCTTGCTTGTATTCTATAGTTCTCTCTTTCTGTTATTATTCTTAACTGCAATAAAAATCAATGATCATTGCACATGCCCTTCAAAGGGACACGATTCACTAATAACATTTTAATTCTGGTTTTTAGGATTACAGAAGTTGAGGTACAATGAGGCAGGAGATTTTAAGTTACCTTCCACACACCAGTTAGGATGTAATGATATAACTGGAAAATCACTTAAAGTTAGAAATGCCACTAATTCCTCACTAGGCTTGGATAAAAGTCTGATTGAATTTAACTTGAATTTTTATTACATAAGGACCATTGAATCATGTCCTACAAACTACAAATATATGAACACGCAGCTGAGGAGAGTAAATATATTAAAAAGAATAATGACCTTTTAGTACTAACAAATGACATGAACACAAACATGTAATATGTTTTAAAATTATATGCAAAATAGCCATAGCTTCTAGACACGGGTCTCAGACTTTAGGGGATCTTGGGGCCTACCACAAAAATCTGTAGGAGGCATCTATCTGTAGATTAGCACTTGTGAATAATGCTAAGTTATTTTCTATATTGAAACACGAAAACAATAAAGTGATAAGAATATGTGTAACAGCACACAGTGGGAGCTGTGCTGCACTATTATGAAGGCAGTGTAATGCTTCATGTAAACGGGATAGTGAGACATGGACTAAAAAAGGGGCCACAAGCTAACCTGACAAGCTCAGGGAAGGCCTGCATGGTGGTTTTGCAAACTCAAAGACCCAAAGTAACCACAATACATGGCCTGAGATTAAAATTGGAACTAAAAGCAATTTATAGTGGGTAGTCACATCCTAGACTGGTATTTTCCCTGACAAAGGTCAATCTTTACCTTACCTGAGCCTGTTGTCTTTTTGCATCAGAGATAACGTCCTTGTGAAATGTCAGGGTAACTTGTAACTTCCCTTTCTCTGGACCCCTCAGGGCACCACCAAATACACCTGGGAGCCAGGACAGAGTCCTTAAATTCCTGCATTGTTATTGTTATCCTGTTCATTGTTGACTGTTAATTATGCTGCACCCACATGAGTAAAAGAAGTGTGTGTCTATAATTTTATTTTAAGAAATATATATATTTTATTGACTTTTTACAGAGAGGAAGGGAGAGGGATAGAGACTTAGAAACATCGATGAGAGAGAAACATCAATCAGTTGCCTGCTGCACAACCCCTACGGGGGATGTGCCCACAACCAAGGTACATGCCCTTGACCGGAATCGAACCTGGGACTCTTCAGTCTGAGAGCTGACGCTCTATCCACTGAGCCAAACCAGTCAGGGCTATCACTTTAATTTTTATCCAACCTCAGAGGTTTCCCTTCTTTGCCTTCTCCCGCCTCCCTACTCTGTCACCAATGGACTTCATGGAACCCACTTAGATCTCCTCCTTTGATTGTAATGTATAAAACCAAGTGAAGAACTGCCATTCTCCGGAGCACTATCCCAGACCACTGAGATTCTGCTCTCCTGCAATTGTCCACAGTTTGGCTCAAATTAACTCACACAAATTCTTTACAGACTTGAATGCTGTTATGTTAACAGTGAAGAGAGGAGCTTTAATAAAAATGAAAGTGGTTATCAATCATTGTTATATGGAGAGGACAAAGTAACTGATGTTACCAAGAATGTTGAATGAGAAAGGTTATTTCATTTTTGATCATTTCTGCCCTTCCCCCGAAAGGTAGATATATCTGTTAGGAAATGAATTCAGTTGGAAAAAAATCCTGTAAGCCACTAGGATATGCATTCCCCAGTTACTGACAACCATATGAATAAGCCATTATTACCCATCTGGAAACATCTCAGGAAGAGTAGTATATTGCTGCCTGAGGCTAAATTTTTGAAATATTATTACACCTTTTAAAAAAACAGCATGGCTTGATTTCTACTTGGCTAGGCTAGAAATGAATTTGGGAAAGATTCCTATTTCATTTTCCCTTTTCAAATCTCTGACCCAATATATTTCTCTGCTAGATTTGGTGCATTTTTAAAGAGTATACATGGCCTGAATTAGAGGTCTTGGAAGTTTAAAGAAAAAACACACCATACTCATCACTAGCATTTAGAAAACATTTGGTTAAAATTGAAAAAAAAATGCCAGTAGACTGTTTGCCTTTGTAGAAAATGTTTACAGCAACCAGGCATCAAGCATTTGGACTTAGGGAGCCAAAGTAGAAGACATATTAAATACATAGATATTCAGAAAGTGCCACCTTCTCTGCTTGAAGACAAAATAAACAAAAAAATCCATATTTCCATGTGAAACAGAAATTTAAAGTTAATTTAATAATATGGTATGCTATTGAATGTACTCCAAAATCAAAGAAATCTTTTACATGTAATTACTCTGAGGGGTTTTTAGGAAGTTGTGTTTTTGATTCTTTAATGAAAACAAAGTGTTATTTCACCACAAAAAAAAAAAAAAGATCCTGAAGAGACTTCAAAAAAGTAAGGGTAGTCCTAGTCTAAATGAAACCATTCAAGCAGGGCAGTGAATGTGCTGTTGGCAAAGATTTATAACACCCACTTAAAATGCTACCCTGGTAGGAAATGAGAAGAAAAGGGAAAAAAGAAAAATTATCTCAAAGTCAGGAAACTCTTGAGAAAGCAGTCAAAATCTTAAAAAATAAAATACTGCAAAACACTAAAAATATATCGCTAGTTATTTGGCAATTTGTCTACAAAATGCACAACACTTGTACAAACTTAAACATTTTAGAAAAGGGAGAATTAATTGCTTATGAGTCATAGAATATTTCTTCCTCATAATTTCTGATACAAGTTCAATTTACAGTAATTTTTATAATAACACCAGATCTTACCAGTTTAATTGTAAATAAAGACGTTGGTGAGTGTTAAGTGTAAACAAAGATCTCTTTTGTCCTTTGACAAGAACAAAAATTAAAGAAAATAAAAGTCGAAACCGGTTTGGCTCAGTGGATAGAGCATCTGTCTGACAGACTGAAAGGTCCCAGGTTCGATTCCGGTCAAGGGCATGTACATTGGTTGTGGGCACATCCCCAGTAAGGAGTGTGCAGGAGGCAACTGGTCGATGTTTCTAGCTCTCTATTCCTCTCCCTTCCTCTCTGTAAAAATAAATAAAGAAAGAAAGAAAGAAAGAAAGAAAGAAAGAAAGAAAGAAAGAAAGAAAGAAAGAAAGAAATTTATTTAAAAAATAACAATAATACTAATAATAGGAACGTCAGTACTTAAAGAAAATAAACAGAAAAATGATTAAGGGTTAATATTACTACTTTAACTTTAGAATATATAGATTTGATTTTCATTAAACAAAAGTGTGTTGTCATTTTATAATTACCTGGCTTCTATGCACACACTTGGGCATGCTTACAGCACTGTATGTTTTACATTGCACTCGAGGCCTGGTGCATGATATCTGTGCAAGGGGCTCTGCCCTTGTAGCCCGGGCTTCGTCCAGAAGGTTCTCTGAAAGGACATCCAGAAGGATGTCGGGAAGATGGTTCGGCTGTCCGGTCTAATTAGCATATTATGCTGTTATTATTATAGATGACATCTAATATATTTATAAATCTGATCATGTAATACTTACATTTTGGGGACTCATATGATATCAAGGAGGGTAGCCTTTGGCACTTTTCTTGAGAAAGAATTATGAGAGTCAACTCAGAATTGATAGATTTAACCAGACGGAGCCATCTGACTGTTAAAGGCTCACTCTTTAAAAGCTGCCTGTTTAGTCCGGTAAAACCTGGGGAATTTTCTCAGGAAAGTGGGCTAAAGGAATGTAGCCAGCGATGGCTCACAGATGCCAGGAACGATCACCCACTGAACTAGGGATGCTCACTTTAGGAATTAAGATTCATAACCATGCCTATCAAATAGCACTGTGGGTCCAGGTCCCGGTTCCAGCAGCTTAGCACTGCAATGCTTCACTGCCTGCGCCTGTCTCTGCTCCCGTGACCCAGCCTCTCCGTTCCCTGCTCTCCTTCCTGGAATCCATTCTTTACCTACTTATCCAAATGGCACCTGACCTCCACTCGTCTCCCACGTTCCTTTCTCCCTTCGGCGCCCAGGGCATGTGATCTATTACTTCCTTCATTTTAGGAGCAAGCTAAACCTCTTCCCGCCTCCCTGAATGTCAAAGCCTGCCCTCCTCTCCAAAGTCCTGGGTGATGTATCACTTTGTACTCTTTCTTCTATGTATTCTGTCTGCCCAGGCCTCCTCTGGCAGGTGAGCAAAATCACCAAACTCCCCCTTTCCCCATACTTAAAACACTTCCAATTGGACCACATTAGACTTCGTTGTCAGCTGTAATGATTTTCCTTATTTTCTCCCATTGGGCCCCCTTCTCTGCCTACGCTCTCTGGTCCAGCTTTCTTTGTGAGTCACCAGAGGTGAACTGTGTACTACTCAAATATGTATCAGCATGTTTTCTCTTTTATTACCTCACACCTCGTGTGCACAGAAAGCAAGCGTTAGAAACGTCATTTCATTACTGGGTCATTCCCCAAAAGAGAAGGCACACTATGTTTGCATCAGGAATGCCAAGGTATGTTTACAGTTCGAAAAAGACCTGCTTAACCCAAATCTTCTCATCTGCTGCCACCCTAAAGAGGGTAAGTTCCTCTGGGAGAAAAAGGTTCTGCTCTGAATTCTACCAATATTCCTGAAAAATCCTGTCATTCTACAGGGTGGGATCAAAGCAGGTTTAAAGTTGCTCATGTGGAAAATAATACAATGATTAATAAATAATAAAACAAGAACAAACTCTGTGTTCTGTATCCTCACAATTGTAAGCCCACCGTTGCCCTACCCTGCATGGCTCCCTTCTTTTACTATCACTCAATATATATTTTTTCAATGCTAATAAAAAACATTAATAATGTATTCTGTTTTAAGAAGCCAGATAAAATTATACATTTTCAGTTTTTTCTTATAATTAATATTTCATCTTTCACCCAAAGTTTGTGTGTGTGTGTGTGTGTGTGTGTGTGTGTGTGTGTGTGTTACTCATATTTGTTCATGCACCATTTGCAGAATGTCACATGGAGAGATATGAAGAAAGTGGGACCATGTGTTCAGGATTCTCAGGGGGGGGATTAGGATCACTGAGACACACCATGTTTTTGTGAGGGTGCGGCTCAGGTGGCTCTTGGGGTGAGTCTTTCCTACAAGAGGATGTTCTGTAGGCAGCCAATTCCTAAATGGACTCCTTCAGATTGCCTCCACTGTTTTTGTTTTCAAGGACTAAAATGTTTGTTCAGTTTTTTTCCCCCCCATTGATAGTTCAGAATGGCATTGAACACAAAATTCATCTTAGCTGAGTGAATGCTTTTCTTCTTACTGTTGAGATCTCGAGTCAGTTTGCAAAATTACAACATGAGTTACCAAAGAAAAAACAGCAGTTGTACCAGCAAGAAAACTTTAAAATGTGCTGAAAGAGCCACCTGAATGGGAGACTAAAATTGATCAGTGAAAGCTGTAACTGAACACAATCAATAAATGACCCAGGTCTAGGAACAGTCTTGGGAAATGGATCTGTGTGGAATGCTAAACTGTTGATACACAAGGCAGGCTATGTCTGTGAGGCAATTTCAAAGGTAACTTATGCCCCCAAAGAGGCTAGAAAGCTTATTCCTATTATTAAAGCATGCACTCCATGTGTCTGTCAATTGTTCATTCCAGATACCTACCTCAGTTTTATGAGAATTTCTCAAGGGAATAAAAATGATATGATTAACGCACTCTGAGATTCTACTGGATGTATTTTCTTTACTTAGATATCAGTGTTGAATCCTATGATCTCTCTAATATCTTCCCACCTGTATTATTTAGACATTAGGCTGGATGATTGAGTACATTTTTGTGTGTTTTTCTGTCCTCAAGCTTAATGTCTTACCTTAAGTTTCTTGTATTCACAAAATTGATTTTTACTTGGATTTATATATATGGAGAGAGAGAGAGAGAGAGAGAGAGAGAGAGAGAGAGAGAGAGAAGGAGAGGGAGAGGGAGAGGGAGAGGGAGAGGGAGAGAGAGAGAGAGAGAGAGAGAGAGAGAGAGAGAGAGAAGTAGGCTGAATTTTGTTCCCCCCAAATTCATATGTTAAAATCTTAATTCCTAGTATTTTATAATATCATTGTTTGAAGACAGCATCTAAAGAGGCAATTAAATTAAAATGAAAAAAAAAGATATCATTATGATGGACCTTAATCCAATATGGCATCCTTATAAGAAGAGGAAATTTGTACATGGAGAGGTTCAGAGGAAAGACCATGTAAAACAACAAAGAATATGGTAATCTACAAATCAAGAAGAGAATCTTTCAGAAGAAACTAATGCTGCCATGACCTTAATCTCCCATTTCTAGTCTCAAGAACTGTGAGAAAATAAATTGCTGGAGCTTAAGTCACTCACTCTGTAATACTTTGTTATGGTAGCACTAGACAAATAATATAACATGTAATAAACACATATATGTGTGTATATAAGTACATCTATATATCTACCTATATCTATAACTGTATCTATATCTATCTATCTAATTTATTCCTGTTTCAAATTATATTTCAGTCTTATTAAAAATATCATATCAATAATAATAATGCATTAAAATTATATTTGAATACAAATCTTGGAAATAAATGAAACTAGTTACTAAGAAGAATTAGTGAAAATGGTGATGAACGTGGACTGGGTCCTGCAGTGGGCAGGTGAGTCAGAGCAGGGATCTGAAGCAATGGAAGGAAGGGTCCACTATATGCCTTATCTGTGCTCTTAATATTGACTGAGTTCTTATTAATTACTGTCATGCTTACAAATATGCATTCGATATTAACTATGAATAAGACATTCTGCTAGGTCTATAGGTTATATTGCAAATATGTAATATTAGAGCCCCGAAGCATGAAATTCCTGCCAGAGTAGGCCTTCCTTCTCCCAGCTGCCGGCACGGGCTTCCCTCTGATACTTGGGACCTGGGCTTCTCTCGCAGCCCCGGCTTTGTGTGTGGAGGGACGGCCAGTCTAATTAGCATGTTACACTTTTATTATTATAGATACTTTCTTCTTTCCAGGAGCTTACAGCGGAGTTGGGAAATAAGAAATGAACACAGGAAACACACGCCCAGAGCGAGGGAGCAATGAAAACCAGATAGGATGAGAGATGAGAGACTAGAGTATAAAAGCTAAGAAAACCATAGGAAGCAATTCTGAAAGTTTCTTGGATTTTATAACTTATGAAAGTGAGCCTGCAAAAAGGAAAGCTATAAAGAACAACAACAAAAAAAATTAAAAAATTCCTAAATAAAAACAGTTGCTGGGTTAGGAGTAGGGCCAGGGATAAAACAATAATCGACCAAGAGATGAAGACATCAGGGGAAAATTACTTACTTAATTGTGTATATACTGTATATTCTTTAGAGATCTGCTAGCACATTGAATTTAATTCTCAGGAGTCTGGGAGTGGGTAAGATCTCTCAGGATGAAGGTGCAAAGAAACAAAATGAGGGCAAAGGTCAGATCTGGAGGGAAAAGAGCACTTTCTGGATTGGGCGCAGAGAACAGTACCAGCTAAACAGGCGGAGGAGAAGGAGTTGGAAGGCTTAGAAACACACTCAGGACCTACCAGCGAGAAGGAATCCAAGGCTGAGAGCATCGGGAACAACCAATAATAGAAAATGCTGCTGAAAGGTGAAGCCAAATACACACCAACTTAATGAGCAGATGATCATTTGTGTCCTTAGAACACTATCAGGCCAGCCTGTGTAGCATAGTGTTTGAGCATCAACCTACGAACTAGGAGGTAGCGGTTCAATTCTCAGTCAGGGCACATGCCTGGGTTGCGGGCTAGATCCTCATCACCTTCCTTCCTTCCTTCTTTCCTTCCTCTCTTTCTCCCCCCTCTTATTTCATCTCTGATATCAATAAAAATATTTTAAAAAACAAACAAACAGACAAACAAAAAAATCAATATCCATACAAGATGAAGAAGGAGGCTTAACTACAGAGAATTAGAATGAGGAGTGCAAACATGATATAAAAAAAAAAATCCATCTTACTTGAAAAGGTTAAATTTGCTAGAAATAATAAAAATCAAAGAGGAGCTAAAGGGAAAAGAGTCAGAGGATTAAAAAAAATCACAATAGCCCTGGCCAGTGTGGCTTGGTGATTAGAACAGAGCCTTGGCTCACTTATGAAAGGGCTCAGGCTTGATTCCAAGCCCTGTCCAGGAGTGCTGGAGGCAGAGAACGATGTCTCTCTCTCACATTGATGTTTCTCTCCCTCTCTTTCACTCTTTCTAAAAATCAATGGGAAAAAATATCCTGGAATGAGGATTAACAACAACAACAAATCAGGATGGAGAGGTGATTGGATCTCTGAGGAGGGTAAGAAGCGGGGATTAGCACTGCAGCACTGGGCCAGGAGAGGCCTCTGACCAAGGTTCTGAAACAGCCACGGAGAAGAGATGCAGAGCAGTTACACTGCACTTTCAAGGTGAAGAATGAGATATATTATCCTTAAATATTAGCAGACCAGGGATTTTTTTTCTTCTTCTTCTTTTCTTTAACACTTTGATAAATTGTTAAGATATATCAATTTTGGTTTCCAGGCAAGTAGCTTCCTGCTAGTTCATCTTACCTCCTCTCTATTCAAGCAGAATACTAAAGCTAAAGCCACATTCTTCTTCTCTGAGGAAAAAATGTAAGTGGAGGACAGCTTCTCTCCACACAGAGGGACTAATATGTGGCTATTTCTGCTCATCATTGTTCTGTTTTGTTTCTCTTTTATAATCTAATTAGACCTCCAGCAGGATATATATATTATATATATATATATAATCTTTAGTGAGTGATAAGACATTTTAAGGCAGGATTGGGTAAGAACTTCCTGTCCCAGACTCTTTAATTCAATTCAGGCACTTTTATGGGTTACCTACTGGGTGCAAGGCACTGTGTGTGTGGATGGCCAATAATACAAAGGTTGACAGACTCAGAAACTGCAAGTTTTCTCTGCAGTTTCTATGGGCAATTGAGAAACAGACTATAAACTTGCTTTTAGAAAGAGAAACATTATTTTCTAAAAATTACAACTTATTGACACCGGTCACACTTAGCAAGCATCTTCAGAACAACATGAATAAGCTTAGAAAACCCTGCCTCTTGCGTCTTCCTCATTATAACAGCTAATCACACTTTACATTTGGAATCATCTAATTTTGAGGTCCCGGAAGCTTTAGTTTCAGATTCCACTTTGGCAAACTTATAATATATATTTTACCGTCGGTCAGGTTAAATCATTTTGGAAATAGGCATCTTATATAAATTCTTGAAGTTAAAATAGAAATTGTTGAGTCCAGTCTTCTACTACATGTAGGGACACCTGACCCGTTAACTCTCCTTACACAGAGGTCACTGGGCTTCTTTCTGATTGCCTTCAGGACTGGGGAGCCCACTACCTTCTGAAGTTGATCATCGGGTCTTAAAGAACAAACCCAGCCCAGCAGGTGTGCTCAGTGGTTGAGCATTGACCTATGAACCAGGACATCACAGTTTGATTCCCAGTCAGGACACAAACCTGGGCTGGGGGGCTCCATCCCCAATGTGAGGTGAGCAGGAGGCAGCCAATCAATGATTCTCTCTTATCATTGATGCTTTTGCCTCTCTCTCCCTCTCCCTTCCTCTCTGAAATCAATAAAAAATATATTTTAAAACAAACAAGCCCATAGACTGAAGTTGTGGAAGTTAAGTTTCAGATTCTGGCTGTGTAAAAGTGGAGAGCATAAAATGGCTTCTTATAAGGCAAAAGAAAGCTATATTAATAGAACAAAGTTATAAGCAAAGGTGAATTGTAAATATGTTCAAGAAGCAAAAGAAAACTTGAGACACTGGTTAGTGGGGCAGGTGTCTGTAAACAGTGCGGCGCTGTCTGAACAAGGATCCGCGCTTTGCTCTGAGGAGTGGGCTCTGCTGGTTCTCAGGCACCAGGTTTGCTTTGCTGAAGGTCTGCTTGGGGAGCAGGAGGAGGAAGAGGGGGAAAGAAGTTCACGTGTTCTCTTCACTGTCTTACTCTCTCCTGTTCTTTCTATCTTTAAGTTTGCTTTGCCTCCTGAGAGGGATTTTGGTCTGCTGATACTCAAACCCGGATGGGAATAGAATGACTGATCAGTATCTGTGAGAAATGGAATGGAGACAGGGGATATTTATGTAAACTGTTACCCAGTACATAACCAAGGGGACACTGTGGCATCCATGGTGTCTAGGAGTCATTCTTCAACCACACACGTCTCAATGTCAAAGATGAAGCCAGGGTGTCCAGCTTAGACCACTGAAACCATTCCCAGGTTTGCTGGCAAATCCATACGTAGGTCCCCGCTCCACCATCTCTTAACGTTTAACTTTACTTTGGCTGTAATAACATACTTAGGACAATCTGAGACTATACTCTTTCTATAGTTTATTTCTGGTTTATTATGATGAAAATAAAAGCTCTTCATTCGACTTGAGGTATAATTAGAAATATATGAGCAGAACATCTTTGGAAAAACGTCTTTATTAAAGTGTTCATTTTAGAGTAGATAGTTTTCATTTCATTTCATTCCAGGGGTAGTTTTCATTTTATAAGAAGAACAGATGTAAATTTAATTTCTTAGGTGGTATATCTTATTATTCACCTGTTGAGGATAGAAAATAATTACAAAGCAATTACTAGGTAACAGAAGGCTCCTGGGGCAAGCAGAGTGATAAGATCTATGTGAGAAATTAGCATTTTTTGTGGCAATACAAAAAGAGTTGAGTTTTAAGTAGGTGTTTCAGTGATTTGCAGGATAATATTTTTGAATGAATAAAAAGTTAACGAAAATGTTTTTTTTCTTAAAAATTTTTTAAGCAACAGAAAGACAGTTAACTTTTTATTTTTTAGCAGACTGAAATGACAGGCTAGTAGGTCTGCATTCCATTCCCTGCAGCCATGAGAAAGTCACTTAACAGAATGGTAGAAATGGCATACATTCCAGAAATGACATAATTTAAAATTGGCACATTCGTAATAAAGTATGAGGGAAAAACTTTCATAAATCAAAAGGGGAAAAAATCAAAATGACCTTCCAGCTATACTACTATTATGCTTTTCTATCTTCTTCATTTGTCATTTAGCTATTCCTAAAGTATGAAAATGATGATTTAAAATCTCCCAATGTTAAAATGAAAAATCATTATTGCATTTTTATATATTCTTTATAAGGATATTGGGACCAATATTCTTTTTTTTTTTTTTTAAATAGTAAGACATTCTGCTGTCAGCACATCAGTCTTTATCAGACTGAATCCTCTGTGGATTTTTCTTGGCTTCTATTACTAGCCTAAGACTGAAGGAGACTGTTTTTGGGTAGAGTAAAGAAAATAGGTTTAGAAGGAAACCTTTCATTACTTACAAAATTGAACAATAACAAAAGAAAAAACCCTCAATTTTAGTGAGAATGTGGTATCTGGGCTTCTTTCATATGCTCTTTGAGTTTGTCTACATTTGTAAAAAAATTTTTGGAACCAGTTTGACAATATGGAAACTCCAAAAGTATCCACACTCTCTGAAATTACAATCCCTTAAAATCCCATAAAATAATTAGAAGTAATCAAAAGCACAAAGTTGTTCCTCTTAACATTACTTTTGGATAAAAAACATGGGAAGCAACCTAAATATTTGACAATAGGACAAGTGCTAAATAGATTTGTAAGATGGAATATTATGCAGTAATTGAAATATTGTATATTAAATTGCAAGATATTGAAAAATATTTTGACATAATATTAAAGAAGAAAGAAACCATCAAAATATTGATTCATTCAATTTTTTTCTTTATCCAACTTTACCACCATGAACATTATTACTGTTTTACATACAAACTAAACATAGACACACACACACACACACACACACACACACACACACACACACACAGACACACACACATATGTATACATATATATAGGGGAGCATGGGACTTGGTTGGAAAGTCTGTAAGGAGGATTCTCTGAAAGGTCAGAGGCCTCTAGGGAAACCTTGCCAAAAGCAGCAGACCCTGCCTTGACTTTTCCAAACAAGTCTGAGCCCCCAGGTGTTTTCCTGGAATCTTCATATTTAGTCTTTAAACATCCTTGCTTAAAGGACACCACACACACACATGTGTCTTCTCAAGGATGCTTACTCTGCTGATAATATATAATAGTTCATTTTAGTTCAAGCTGTTGTTACAATAAAAGCCTAAGGAGGCAGATGAATGAGGCTGTTTTGGTTCCTATAGCCAAGCAATCCCTTAGTCCTCTCTTTCACAGAAACATGTGTCAGAGTAATCATTCATCCTTTGCTCAGGGTCTGCCGGTCATCCCTGGTATGTGTGTGTGTATATATATATATATATTTTTTTTTTTCCCCCACAGATAACTATATATTTCCTTATTTCTCATTTTCTCATTTCAAATTATTTTGTTAGACTGGTTATATAGATTATGTTGACACTTTCCCAAGCTGCCAAACTGTAACAAGTCATTACAATATGCTATACTGAGTAAGGCACCGTATTGCATAATGTATGAGTAAGGCATTTGTATAATAAACCATATACAAATCATATATATAAATCATACACCCTTTCATTGTTTTTGCAAATAGTGACAGTATACAATGAATTGCCTTGGAAATGTATTCTGTAGTCCAAGACCACAGTCTACATACCTAGACATGTAATACTTTTATATTAATGTAGAAAAATATTTTTTAACAGATGGTACTTGGTCATTTTAAAGCATTCAATAAACTGTATTTTAATTTACTTGGGGGAAAAAAATCAGACATTGTTTTGATGGGAAAAGTCAAGGGATAAGTCCACCCTTAGCTTCTGCCTAAGCCTATATGGTAAGAATAAAAAACCATTTAACCAATTGATGCGCAGAGTAAGGTAAAGCAAAGGAACACCACCAATAAGATTTAGTTGAGAAACCAAAGCTGCTAGTTTCCAGTCAGGAATCTAACCATTTCTGTTCACTAGCGCTCTTTTTTATCACTATTTTTGTCACCACTCCCTAGTTTTACCCCAGAACTAATCAAGTTCTGAGGGTAGAGATCAAGAGTAATTAACAGAGGGGGGATGAGGAAAAAAACAAACTCTAGGTAAAAATGCAAGCCATGGTTGAAGTACAAATATCTGACTTTGAGGCTAGTGGAACATATTGTTGGCAAATCCTGGTTTATTTTTAATAGTATAACTGGTTTTATTTAGCCAGATGTTTAAGAGGTGTATATTTTGGAAGATGGTTCATTGAGAAAGAGTTATGTAGGTTATAAAGGAAAGACAGATGTTGAACATGCAAAGGAGCTCTAAGAAGTAGTTTCTTGCCACGAGGCTTTATGTAAAATAAAAACCTAAACCTAAATTGCTTCCTGTCCATTTTTTCTAGCATAGAGTGAGAGAAGTATGAAAAGCTAGTCTATTCTGAGTCCAGGAATTGTTCCCAAGAAGATTCAGCCTACTTTACCATTTGCCTTTTTCTCCCTCCCTCCCTCCCTCCCTCCCTCCCTCCCTCCCTCCCTCCCTCATCAGTTCCAGGAACACATATAGAGCTTAACAAACTTTGTCTAAGTTGAGCCAAGGTTTTCTCCATATCACATTTTCTGATTTCAGTTTTAATTCATTTAGTAAACTTAATAACCTTCTCTTTTAAAGTCCCTTTCTCTCATTCATATTTTAGCTTCTCTCTTCAATTCAAAGCTCTAAAGCTAAGTAGATTTATTAATCACAAATAAAGGCTAAATATAGTAAATGCTGAGCCAGGAAAGGGTGTTTGGGGACACACAGCCCATGTATCAATCATATCATAACTATCTGAATGTCAGGGGTAACACAGAGGAAGCTCTGTTTTGGTGAAGGTATTGGGTGGAGTGCAGTGTGGGTGCTGGAGGGGTGGGAGTGGCTACAGTCTCAGGCAAGGAAAGGAGGTAGAGATAAGTATGGTGATAAACTCCACCAAGTTGCTATGGTGGTATTTTTATCACAGGGGCTCTTTGATTTTTTAAAAACTTTTAACATTACTAACACAAGACGTTTTTAGAAAATACCAGCTGTTTATAACACTTTGGATTTTAGCCAGGAATGAAAAAGTTATACTTTATTTGAAGAACAGCATAGGTGTTGTTATGTTTGTGCAAGAAATACTATGTGATAATTGGAATGTAAGAAATATGAAGATGAAGATTACACTGTGTGGAAACTATAATAGTAAAAAAAAATAGATAAACAATGATAAGATCCCTAATTGAGAAACATCTTTAATGAGAAAGATAATATGCTATTTATATATAGATATAGATATAGAGGAGGAAATCACGAGATTTAGTAAAAGTTAATTGATTTTGAAAGAGCAAAGAGAAACAAAAGCAAAACTTATCAGAAATAAAGGGAGAAACTCAACTATTGCTAGAGTTGGACTACCAATTTATAAGCATCCAATCTATACTAATAAAAGGGTAATATGCTAATTAGATGGGATAGACCAGATGTCATTCAGGACTTCCTTCCTGATGAAGCCGGGGGCAAGGCCAGCCTGTAATCTGCCTGCAGCCCCTCACCCAGGCTGGCCCCGACTCTGGTGGGGACCCCCCCACCTGATTGGGGGCATGGCAGGCCTGCAAACGCCGGTGGCCCCTTGTCCAGGTCAGCCCCAACCTCCAACAGGGATTCCCACTCCAATCAGGGGTGTGGTTGGTCTGAAAACCACTGGCCCCTTGCCCAAGCTGCCTCCAACTCCCTCCTGAGGCAGGACTCCCCCCCACAATCCAGACCCCTTCATGGAAGGCCACAGGCCCCTACCCATGCATAGGCCTCTATCCTATACAATAAAAGGGTAATATGCAAATTTACCCTAATTGCAGAATAACCACTAGACCAATCACTATGAGGCACACTAACTCCCTCTTAGTTCCTTTCCCCAGCTGACAGGCTCTGATCACCTGATGGCCACCCAGGGCAGGGGTAGGGCCAGTGAGAGGGTGGGAACAGTTGACCTCTTGGTCCCTTTCCCCAGCAGTAAGGCACCCATCACCCAGTGATGAATGGGGCCCAGGAGTGGGTGGCTGTGTGGAGTGGGGCCAGCTGTAGGCAGCTGGGGAAGATGGCCCTGATGGCAGGCCAGGCCTAGGGACTGTACCCACACATGAATTTCATGCACCTGGCCTCTAGTCCTATCTAAAAAAAGAGTAATATGCAAATTGACCATCACTCCAGCACACAAGATGACTTTCCCCCATGTGGTCAAAGATCCTGCCCCTTGTGGACACAAGATGGCCAGCAGGTGAGGGCAGTGGCGAGGGATCAGGCCTGCAAGGGAGGGCAGTTGTGGATGATCAAGCCTGCAGGGAGGGTTGTTAGGGTTGACCAAGTTGGCAGAAGAGGGAAGTTAGAGGGGACCCAGGCCTGCAGGGAAGGGCAGTTGAGAGGGACTAGGCCTGCAGGGGAGGGAAATTAGGGGTAAACAGGCTGGCAGGGAGCAGTTAGTTAGGCATCAATCAGGCTGGCATGAGAGTGGTTAGGAGGTGATCAGGCTTGCAGGCAGAGGTGGTTAGGGGCAATCAGGAAAGCAGGCAGGCGAGCAGTTAGGAGCCAGCAGTCCTGGATTGTGAGAGGGATGTCCGACTGCCCGTTTAGGACCAATTCCAGTAGGCAGTGGGACATCCTTCGAGGGGTCCCAGATTGGAGAGGGTGCAGGCTGGGCTGAAGGGCGCCATCCCCCACCCCACCCGTGCATGAATTTCGTGCATCTGGAGTCTAGTTTATATAATAAAAGTCAAATGACCTTTACATCAGAATGACTAGAATGACTGATTGCTGTGATGTGCACTGACCACCAGGGGGCAGATGCTCGATGCAGGAGCTGCCCCATGGAGGTCAGTGAGCTCCCAAAGGGGCAGCACCACTCAGCCAGAAGCTGGGCTCATGGCTGACGAGCAAAGCAGAGATGGCAGGATCCTCTCCTGCCTCCTTGGCAGCACTAAGGGGTGGCAAGCCAAGTGGTAAGGAGCAAGCAGGCGGGTGGTTAGGAGTGAAGGGTCCTGGACTGCGAGAAAGATGTCGGACTGCCGATTTAGGCCTGATCAGCCTGAACCAGAGGTCAGACATCCCGCAAGGGGTCCTGGGTTGTAAGAGGGTGTAGGCCAGGTAGAAGGCCCCCTTCCCCACATGAATTTTGTGCACGGGGCCTCTAGTTTCCTTATAGCATGCAGATATTCTGAAATTATGTTCTCACAAACAAATTAATTGCAAAGTGCTAACATCAATTAAAACAAGTGCTTACACAAAGAGGAGAGAGGTTGTTTCCCAAAAGCCCTTCATGTGTGATCTAACAGAGACAATGCTTGGAGTGTTTCAGTGATCTTTTTTCAACCATTATTAGCGCTTGTCAGATACCACCCCCTACACACACACACACACACACACACACACACACACACACACCTGAAAGATTCCCTGTCTCCATCACAGCTCAGTCAGCCCATTACTGCTGCAGTCCTGTGCAGCGCTGTCCAATTACAAATCCACCTCAACTGTCCTCTGTCGCAGAATACCAATGTATAAGTGGGAGTTTAGAGATTCATCTTAGAGAGATGCTATTTATACTGTGCTTTAGTGTAAAAAATAATTTAAAAAGTTATTCCAGAGAGGAAGGGAGAGGGAGACAGAGACAGAAACATCAATGATGAGAGAGAATTATTGATCAGCTGCTTCCTGAACACCCTATACAGGGGACCAAGCCTGAATCCCGGGCATGTGCCCTGACCGGGAATTGAACTGTGACTCCTGGTTCATTGGATCGATGCTCAACCATTAAGCCACACTGGCTGGGCTAGATTTTCTTTAAGTAACATCTGCTGGGTATATAGTTGGCAAACAGGGAAAATTCCCCATATGCCAGTGTTTTGCATTTATTGATGCAAAGTCAACTTTGTTTTGTTTTTGTTTTAAAATATTGATTATGTTTCTTTCTGATGATGCAGAAGCATTAGGGGAGGAGCAGACAGGCTTGCGAAAAAGCCGATGACTAAAGGTTTCTTTACTGCAGTCTGAGTTATTAATTTTGTTTTGTTCTACTAATAATATTCTCTGAAGGGAAATGAGCAATGTGGGATATTAAGTTTTATTTATAAATAAGGGGATAACACCAGGAAATAAGTAATGTTCAGAGGCAATAATTAACAATTAGAAATTATGCCGTTAGGAGCACAACGCCGGAAGTTATTTTTGCTTCTCTTATTGCTCATCGAGGAACCAGATTAATCGAGAAATCGAGTCTAGATTCAGAGCAGCCACTTCTCTGTAGAGATTCTCCAGCAAACTGTGGTTAAGGACAATGCCACCTGAAACGTACAGGGTGGTCTGCTCAGAAATATGTTACTACGGGAGGAATGGGCACAGCAGGAGCCAATTCAAAAAAGAAATGTGCCCATCAATGCAAACGTCCTCTTGGATCAGCTTGAAATCAAAATGATGGCCCAACATCAACACTTTATTTTTTACTCTTAAACCTGTTTACTCTTTCCAGCGGCTGGTGGTGCTGGTGAGAAACAGAGAGGAAGAGTCATTCATTCATTCATACAAAGTCATTGAGCATTTACCAGGGGAAACAAACAGCGACAAAACAAACATGCTTTCCCCTTATGGACCAGATAAATCATCAATTTCAAAATACCAAATAATTCATAATAATCTCCATCATGGTTACCACGGTGAGCACTTACATAGCACTTAGTGAATTTACCCGTTTTATCCTCATAACAACCCTACGTCGTAGGCCCTTTTAGTCTCGGTTTTATTGACAGGGGACTGGGAAGGCAGAGAGCGTTAGTAGCTTGCTGCAGGTAACAAATCAAAGAAAGTGAGAGGCTCAGCAGCCTGACCCAGATTCTGAGTGTTAGTCCACCGCTCAACATTGATCCTAGTTGCTCTAAGCTTGAGAGTTAATTGTCCTTTCAAGAGTATTTCCACAACTGGAATCTTTGCCATATATCTTAAGTCACTCATTTGGAGGTCCTGGGGTTTTATTATAATGAAGCTTTTGTCCTCAAGTAAGATACAGATGGGTTTTGAAAGGAATTGTAATTCCTCAATTTCTCCTTCCTTTCTAGTACTTTGAGTCATTTGAAGTTCAAGAAGACTTCTTTCTGATTAGTCTGCTATCCTAATAATGGAAATGCACATTTTGCCAAGGATGAAGAAGCTGGCCGGTCTCATTAGAAACTCAGTAGCTCTAGAGTCAAATGATTATTAATTCATCACAAAATACGTATGGAGCTTTAAACTTGAGATTTTTACTTTAATAAACAGCAGCCTTCATGCAACCCTACTGAATTCTCTGCAACATTAATCTTCAGAGTGTGGGAAGGGTTTATTTACTGTCTACATCAAAGACATTAAACTTATGTTGAGAAAAATCTTATGCAAAGGATCCTGGATATTTTTGCAAAGCTTTTCTTTGGAAAATGATGTATGCCAACCTTTCTTCTCACGAGTCTGTTAATAAGAGCCTACATGGGAAGTGCTAAATTAACTCTTTATGACTATACAGTTAAATTCAAGACCTCTATGTGCATCATTGATACAATGTATCTGTAACTGGAAAGAGGAAAGAAATGGCTTCTTACTTGGTTTGATGTTACATATTGTAATCTTTTTTACAAACTAGAGGCCCAGTTCATGAAATTCATGCACAGGGGTGTGTGTCCCTCTGCCCAGCCTGCACCCTCTCCAATCTGGGACCTACCTGGATCAGGCCTAAATGGGCAGTTGGACATCTCCTTCAAAATCCAGGACTGCTGGCTCCCAACTGCTTACCTGACTGCTTTCCTGATTGCCCTTAACCACTTCTGCCTGCCAGTCTGATTACCCCCTAATCACTCCCGTGCCAGCCTGATTGATGCTTAACTGCTCCCCTGCCAGCATGTTTGCCCCTAACTACCCTCCCCTACAGACCTGATCACCCCTAACTGCCTTCCCCTGCAGGCCTGGGTCCCTTGCAACTGCGCTTCTCTGGAGGCCTGGTCGACCCCAACATCCATCCTCTGCCAGCCTGGTCACCCCTAACTCCCCTCCCTGCAGGTTAGATTATCCAAAACAGCCCTACCTTATAGGTCTGGTCCCTCCCAACTGCCCTCCCCTACTGGCCATCTTGTGTTGGCCATCTTGTGTCCATATGGGATCAGTCATCTTTGATCACATGGGAGCAGCCATCTTGTGTGCTGGAGTGATGGTAAATTTGCATATTATTATTTTATTAGATAGGATTAAATAGGATAGAGGCCTGATGCATGGGTGGGGGCCTGCTGGTTTGCCCTGAAGGATGTCCTGGATCAGGGTGGGGGTTCCCTTGGGGTGTGGGGTGGCCTGAGCAAGGGGCTTGTGGTGGTTTGCAGGCTGGCCCAAGCAGAGGCCCTGGTGTCTGGGATTTATTTATCTTCTATAATTGATTCTTTGTAGCCTGGAGTGGAGCCAAGCCTCCTGCTTGCTCCATGGCCACAGCCATTTTTGTTGGGATTTATTTATATTCTATAATTGAAACTTTATAGCCTTAAGCAGAGACCAACGCAGGCCAGGGCAGGCAGAAAGCTTGCCTTCCTGCATTGCTGAGGAAACCCAAGCCTCCTGCTGTCTCCATGGCTGTAGCCATCTTGGTTGGGTTAATTTGCATACTAACTCCTGAATGGCTGGTGGGAGTGGTTTGTGGGTGTAGTGGAGGTACAGTCAATTTGCACATTACCCTTTTATTAGATAGGATATTTAATTTTATTTCCTAAGCATTGATTTTCTCTACTGGCATGATGGCACCTATGATGTCAGTGTATAAGGTTTAAAATCTGTAACCAGCTTTGCAGACAGATATATAAATCTTAATAAGTATGCAATACTGCATACATATCCTGTCAGGAAGCAATTATAAGTAATGTTTATACTGAGAGGAGAAAAACATACTTGTTTTAGATATTTGTGTTTAGACAAGGGATTGCAGGACTTATGGGATGCCCTCACCTTGGTAGCTAAAATCTTGTTAAGTTCTCTACTGTATTGCTTTTTACAAAGGAGACCTGCAGCTCAGCTTTGTAGGTATACCTGAAAGAAATTCAACTTCTGATTTCTAAATTGTGGCAAATATGTTTCTTCTCAGATCCAGGGCTATTTTCATATGGCAGATATATAAGTTTCAAAACAAATAATATCCCTGAGACAGTCCTTTGTATCAAGAGGAAGAAGTGATATAACAAATATAAACTGAATGCCATTTCTATTGAAAGTTTAGATCATTAAGGAATTATGTGTAGTACATACAATTATACAGTGGTGGGCAAAAGTAGGTTTACAGTTGTGAGTACACAAAACAGTATTTATTCTTATATTATTACTAGAGGCCTTGTGCATGAAATTCATGCACTGGGGGGTAGGGGTGGAATCCTTCAGCCTGGCCTGCACCCTTTTCAATCCAGGACCCCTCGGGGGATGTCTGACTGCCTTTCACAATCCGGGACTGCTGGCTCCTAACTGCTCGCAGCAACCATAGGGGATCATGGTCAGGTGGCTTTGCCTGGGCTGCAGCCGAGGCTCCCAGGACTGAGGGGTGAGTGGCTTGTCCCTCTCCTGGGTTGCATCCTGGATGGTCTCCATTCCTCTCTTGCAAGCTCATTTGTACCTGGCTGGTCCACATTCCTCTCTCCCCAGTGTTGAGTGTCTGAGCCATTATGGCATGATGGCGTAACAACCATTTGCATATTAGTTCTTTATTATATAGGATTTATAATTATATTATATTAGAGGCTTGGTATATGCATTCATTCATGGGTGGGATCCCTTGGCCTGGCAGTGATTGAGACCTATGGGGCCTGGCTGGCTGGGGGAGGGACCATAGGAGGTTTGTCGGCCATGGGAGGCTGGCTGGCCATGGGAGGTTGGCTGGCCATGGGAGGTTGGCTGTGGGAGTGCAATGACCACCAGGGGGCAGCTCCTCACTGAACATCTGCCCCCTCGTGGTCAGTGCACATCATAGCTACCAACTGGTTGTCCAATTGTCCGGTCATAACAGTCGCTAAGGCTTTTATATATATGTAGATTCCATATGAACAGCTCTAAACTTACTTTTGCCCACCACTGCATTTGACTGTTCACAAGTAGAGTATGATTATATTCACTACAGTTTTTATAAAGAAGAATGTTCAAATTTTAGGCAAAGACATAGTAATACTGTGACTTGAAAAGATGATAAAAGGGTTGATCCCAATGGTCTTCAAACATAGATAAGCTCAACAGGGGCAAGAACATGGCGATTCTTAGACATAATTGTTTTCCTTCAGAGATATAAGCCTTATTAATAGATGTTCTGATGTGAAATAATTTCCTATTTCTAAAAATGCAAAACAAAAATGTTTATATGCAAACAAAATATTTAAAATTTCTTCAGTGTGCTCATTAGTAAAGCAGACTCATGTATATCATAAATGATCCAGCAACATAGCTCATTGCTAGTGGTTTAATGTGAAAGCAAATATGTTTAAATTTATTTGTATAAAGTTATCTATAAAAATCATGTGTGTAGAAAGATGAATAACTTAAACGTTAAGAAGCAATGTCTTTCCAACATTATAAACAAAAGAAATACAGGAATGAAATTTGGAAAGCACTATATATATTACTTATATATATATTACTTATATATATATATATTACTTATATCTAATACTTATATATTCTGTTCTGTTTTGCTGATTCAAAATTTAAACAATAAGGAAAACAATATCTCTTGTCCTAATCAATTCTTCCCCTTCCCCCTAATCCATGCATTGCTCTGTTATTTCAGAATGAAGAATACAAATGTTAAAGTGGCACACTCAACATACACATCAATAAGAGAAAAAAACTTACAGGTCCCTGGTACTTAATTAGTACCAGAAATTTCCAGGGATGCTTTCTATCCATGAATATCATCAGTTATCCCTTGTGGGTAGGTGTTGTGGTCTGCAAGCTCCCAATATTAAGTCCCTTAAGTTTGTTTTAATTAGTAGAATGGTTTGTACATTCAGGAATTAGAAAGTAATTGCGCAACCCTTTTGTTAGATCACTAGAAAATTGACTAATTATTCTCACCTTGATGAAACTTCTGAAAGTTAAAATATGTGTCAATGATGCAGACTTTTATTTCTTAAGTAGCACAGAAGCAGAGTCTTGCAAATTCCTTCTCAGGTGTTCTGCAAGAATATACAGTTTAATTTCTTGCCACTCAAAGAAGGAACACTTTAGGAAGGGAATCCCCAGCCTCTTTTTTCCTGACTTAATAGACATATATTTCATTTGGAAAATCATAGGAGCCTCAATCTTGTCCAGAGAATGGAATGTGACTTCACACTCATGAACAATGAGTCTTACAAACAGAATTTCCTAAACCAACTGTGTCAGGACTTTGGATCCTAAACAGGCTTTTCATAAAAAAGCTGCCCAGAAAACCATATCAACTGATCATTTTATCCATTGGCTGGATATCCAATATGGCCTTGCCACCATTCCCTTTACTAGAGATACAACCTGTGAGACTGTTGTAGTCCTAGAATAATTATTTTTTACTAAGTATTAGTACCTCTCTTTTTGTGTGATAGATAAACTATAAGTAATACCTAGGATATATAGTGCAATAATCCTCTTGGAAATATTTTATATTTCCTCTTTAAATTTAAATTAACAACCATAGCCAGATGTAAAAAAATGAGTTATTGTAAATGAAAATGATTTAACGTGCATGAAAACGTCATAGCCTTCAATCTGGAAAGCATTTTGAAGAGTATTTAGTACAATCTTTCTGCCCAAAGATATGGACTTTGAGGTCCACAGCCAAGAGGTGCCTTGTCCAAGGTCACTGAGGTGGTGGCAGAGCATGTCCTCATGTCCAGCTCCAGACTTCTACTCCACCCTAATTAATGAAAGGGTAATATGCAAATTGACTCCAACAGCAGAATGACCAGAACGACTGCTGGACCAGTCACTATGAGGCATACTGACCACCTCTTGGTCCTTTTTCCTAGCTGGCAGGCTCCATTGACTTATGGCCACCGGTGTTGGGTTGGGGCTGGCCAGTGGGCAGGAACAGCTGACCTCTTAGTCCCTTCCCCCTGCTATCAGGCACTGATCACTGGATGGCGAACAAGGAACCTGGAGTGAGTGGCGACCAGGGGTGGGGCTAGCTGCAGGCAGCTGGGGAAGATGGCCTGCTTGCAGGCCAGATCTAGGGACCACACCTGCACATGAATTTTGTGCACCGAGCCTCTAGTTTTCTAATATAATGCCAGTAATAGGATCAGAGTCATAAGAAAACTATATTATCTTTGCCTATTTTGTGGGTATCTAGTCATAATACATCGAATCCTACTGAAAATATAGAAGAAATATATTATTTATATTATTGGGACTTAAATTGAGTATTAATGAGTACAGGATTTGAAAATGAGTATAGGATTTGCTCTATTAATAGCATCTAAAAATGTTACTCAACATGAATAGGCATGTTTTGGGATTATATTAAGTATGATTACAAGTACAGTGTCTTCTGTAAGAAAATAAGAATGAAGATGGGCACTTTTCTTCAGAGTAGATTCTAAAGGGTGAACTGATTAAAACCTGTATCAAAATCATTTGAAGTGCTCATTAAAATGCAAATTCCTCAGCCCTACACCAGAGCACTGAGTCAGAATTTCTAGCAGTGGGAACATTAATTATATATTTTATTATAAATCTTAGGTAATAATTAGGCACATAAAATTGAGAATCAGATGGTCAAGGCTTATACAACTACATAAGGATTATTAGAGATTCTTGACAGCTCTCATATTTTATAAAGCCTTCTTAGTTAAAACCTTCAACCCACAAGTAATTCTATGGAGAATACTCCAAAGGGTTAAATTAATTCTGATGTTTTTTGAGGTGAAGCCTAATTCCATTACATTCATCTTTTAAGAACTGTATTGCTGATGCATATATATATATATATATTTATAACCTTGTTGAGTAGCATTATTATTATTCAAACAGCTCTAATTTATTGAAGCAAACTCTTACTAACCAGTCATTAATTCATGAACTACTGTTGTGGTTGTCTCCAAGGAATCCTTTGGTGATGGGCTGTCAAAATGTGAATTGGACAGCGCAGATGGGCAATATGGAATTCTACACAAGAAGAACATAGTATTCCATCTCAAGCCTCTCATAAAAGCAGCTCATCCATGGCATCGACTTCGTAAGGAACATTAATAAGAACAAAAATTACAACAATATAACATACATTATATATTTGCCCTACTATTATTAATGGCTTTTAGCTTAACCATCTCTTTTGATATTTTCGGCAGTACTGTGCATTTATAGATGAGAAAGTATATGCTTGCAGAGAGAAAGTTATTTGTCGAAGTGTTTTCCTATATATCTAATTTTCCCATTCGTTTATTTATTTTTTTCTGTTAGGATACGCATAAAAGTAATGGGGCTACATTTTTTATTCCTAAGTAGCTTCAAGTAGAAACATGGCTCTGTAAACAGGCGATGGCAATACAGTTTCTGACCGTACCGGTGAGTTGGGTAGAGGCAGCAAGGGGAGCATATAGAAATACCTAGCTCAGCTTTGGGGCATTTTGAAGAAATTCCTGAAGGGGGCGACACCTATGGAGACAAATTAATGAGCAGGAGTGAGCCAGGGAAAGAAGTGGGGATGATGGGGTTAGGGTCTGACAAGCAGAGGGGACAGCTTCTGCAAAGGCGTGGAGGCAGGAGTGTGCCTGGAGGATTTGAAGCAATGCAGGTAGTTCCGTTTTCCTGAATGTAGGTCTGAAGGGAAGCTTGAGTCAGATTAAGGATTTTGTACAAAACGGTGAGCAATTGAACTTCAATATGTTGGTGATTGCAAGGCATTGAAAGTATTAAATGTATTAAAAAAAAGAAAAAAGAAAAAGAAAAGCCCTGAGCAGGGTGGCTCGGTTAGTTATTATCATCCCATGCACCAAAATGTCACCAGTCTGAGTCCTGGTCGGGGCACATGCCCAAGTTCAGTGCTCAGTCCTGGTTGGGGTAACTTTGGGAGGTAACTGACTGATGTTTCTCACACTGATGTTTATCTCTCTCAAAAAAAGAATTATATTTAAATCTCAGAATGATCCCTATGTGTGTGGAAAGTGAATTAGGAAGGAACAGCACTGAAGGCAGTGGCGCCAGTTCCAAGGCATAAAAAATGATAACTCAAATGTAGGTAGGGACAGTGGAGCTCCCGGTGATAGATGGGCTAGCATGGAGGAAGGAAGCAGAATTGAAAGGACTCAGTGATTGATGTGGGTTTGGGGAAATAAGGAGCACAGACTGTATCTCATCCGCTGGGCAATTACGCGAACCGTGGAGTGATCTGAGACAGGAAATGCAGGTGGAAAGGCTTTAATGGTAAAAGAAAAGGCTTTCGCCGCTTCGATATTTCCCTCCTAAGTCATTCTTGAACTTGCATGCATGTTCTCACTAAGGGTGGAGAGGGGGCAAGTGTAATTACATTTCTGAGAGAGTCTGGCTGCAGCGTGGTATAGTATTCTTCAAGCTTCTCTGGGCTGAGTTCACGCAGCCAGACAGGCACTCCTTCTGCTTGGTTCTTGTCACATCACGTAAATCCTTATAGAATTTTCAACTTTTAGAGACAGCATTTTCTGATAATGAGTAGTAGTGTAATGTTATTATTTGGTTACTGAGGAAAATAATAATAGTAAGCTTTTTTTTCCTAGCAAATATGTTGGGGTTCTATTTTAGAAGAGACACGGATAACAGAAATTCTCATTATGATAAACCATAAAAGGCTCAATCAGGATATAATAAAATCCAATAGCCTAAAACTGTTGCATTGCCTGGTATTTCACACTCAAATTTGTAGATGTTGCACAAAGGCTGAAGATTTCCCAGAACGTGATTATAGCTCCCTAATACCTTTTCGCAAAGATGCTTTATCTCTAAGGATCCATAAATGGCATTTAATATATTTCATTATTTTCTAATTATTTGATGTGTTTACTTTTCCCACCAAATCACTTTTTATTGTGTCCATATTTGCTCATGACTAATCTTTAGGACGAAGAGCAGTGCCTGGTATTACATACATTTACTAAACTTTATCTTAGTTTTTATTTTATGAAATTAATCATAGAGTTTGCAACACACATTTTATGGCTCAAATGATGGAAGCAGACATTTTTAAAAGACCATATTCTTTTTGATGATTCATTTTTTATTTTTTATATATTTTATTGATTTTTTTACAGAGAGGAAGAGAGAGGGACAGAGTTAGAAACATCGATGAGAGAGAAACGTCCATCAGCTGCCTCCTGCACACCCCCTACTGGGGATGTGCCCACAACCAAGGTACATGCCCTTGACCAGAATCGAACCTGGGACCTTTCAGTCCGCAGGCTGACGCTCTATCCACTGAGCCAAACCAGTTTCGGCTATTATTGATCTTTTAGAGAGAGAAAGAAAGGAGAGAGAGAGAGAGAGAGAGAGAGAGAGAGTGAGGTAACGTCCAAGAAAACTCCTTTTTGCTTCCCCAACTTCTACTATTTCTCCACTTTACAATAAAGTTTCTTCAGCAAGCAGTCCATCTCATCACTAATTCCTGGCCCGCCCCAAATTCATGGTTCAACATAGCACACAATGGCCTTTTCTTCTGCCACTTGAATAGCCTCTTGTTACCAACGTCAGTGGGCATTTTTAGTCCTTTAGTTCCTTGACTCTTCTTCGAAGAAGCTGGCCCTGAGGAACATGCCGTCATCTTTTACCATGTTCTCATGTTTTATTCCTTTCTCCTTTCTGACTTTTTCATCCCAATCAATGTTGGTGATCTATTTTCTGTGCTATTTCCCTGAATGGGGGTGTTTATACTTCAGAAAACCTCACTTATCACTCAGTATACTCTCTCTGTGCAAACGTGGCTACACTGATATTTTCAGCTGCTATTGTTGTCCTGATAACTCCCAAAGAGCGGTCTGCAGCCTGGTCAATGTGGAAAACACTTGTCTCTATGATAGATCCACCAGTCCATTCAAATAAAGAACCCGGCTGTCTTTCTCCCTTCATCATATGCATATTTGCACTTCTTCACACCCAGTTTACTTTAGAAATACTTCCATCTGCCTAGGCACCCCAACCAGCCATCAGACCTACTCTATAAAGGCCAGATAGCTGATTGTTGGAATGAGAAGTTGGGGTTCACATCCCAGCTCTGTGGCTTTGGGGAAGTAGTGCAGCTTTTCTGGGTGTCAGTTTCCTCACCTGTGACGTAAAGATGAGAATAGCTATACTCTATATAGTGCTTGTTTGAGGAGTGGTTTTCATAGATGCTTAGAATAGTACCTGATGTGGCATATGTAAGTCATTATTAATATTTACCCTTTGCACCTTCTCTTACATGCCTTGAATCAAATTAACCTTCCAATTTTAGCATCTGTGTTTCCTACTCACCTCTCCTGCTGTCCATCTTCATTTCTCTTGTTGTCCTTGAGAATAAGGTCATAGTGTGGCATTTACCTCTTTATTTGCAACTAGAGGCCTGGTGCATGAAAATTCATGCACTGGAAGGGGGTCCCTCAGCCTGGCCTGCCCCCTCTCACAGTCCGGGAGCCCTCAGAGGCAGGAGGTGGCCTGACTACCAGGGGGAGGCGATGCCCCATTGTACCTCTGTTGCTGCCACTGCTGGCAGCACAAGTCTTTGCTTGCCCTGGTTACCTGAGCCTCAGGTGGCCTTGGAAGGCTGGGCAGCTGCCATCCAAGGTTTGCTTGCACCTTGGGCCAGCCCTGGGTGGCTAGGAGGATGAGGGGACTGGGGGACTCCGGAGGCAGGCATGTGGAGTGGCCAGGCCTGCCCCTGCCATGCGCCTACCATCTTGTGGCTATGGGCGCTGCCATCTTTGAGGGAGTGGCAGTCAATTAGCATACTCTCTCCTTATTGGCTGTGGGGGCCACCATCTTTGAGGGTAGGGTAGTCAATTAGCATATTGCCTCCTTATTGGCTGTGGCTACCATCATCTTTGTGACATTATGAGGGTCAATTAGCATATTCTCTCTTTATTAGATAGTATGCCCAATGCATAGTAGGCTCTCAGTCACTGTTAAGTAATAGCTCAATTAATGCATAAATATTGAAAAATCTGGCTCTGCAAATGGACTCTGAAACACTCTTTGGCAATAGTAGAATATTTTTATATTCTCTTAAGTTAATGTTTAGGAACATTGATCCACTGGACACAAACGTATTGGAGTATAGTTAATCAGTATTACTGTTTATAAAGCTGATGTGATATGGCAGTACTAATGGCTGGCTTACAGGCTAGTCAACATCTAGCGTAGCAATTGAACATCTTGCCCGCTGCTATTTTTACGGCATCAGGCAAGTCACATACAGCTTCTCTGAATTCCATTTTCTTCTCCTCTAAAATTAGTAAGTTGGACTAGAATTATCTCCCTCATCCTTTAACATTTATGATTTCAACAGATTGGAGCAATTATTCAGCACTTGAAATATGAGACAATGAGAAAATCACATCATGTCGAAAATTTCAGGCAGGGGGATATTAAATGAATGACCTTGATTTCTCAGCCTGTTGCTTAGTTCAATGAGACAAGATTTCCTGAAGAGAGCTTTTAAAATTTAATTCTGCAAGACTTCCCCTGTCTTAGCATTCATTTGCATCTCTTTCAAACATCAAACCTCAAAAAAGTGCAAAAGATTTTAGCTTAAGCTGCTTACCACATTAAAGTTTTGACCTTGAGCCCAGAAAGGACTCTATAGAAAATGAATCCCTATCATTTAAGATGATGTTGGCTTTTAAAAATTACTACTTCTAATATTTTACTGTCACTTTTCCCCTGATTAGTTGATTAAAGGTTTTTTTAAAAAAAGGTATAATGTTTTAAATCAAAATTGATTCATTATTCTACTTCAAGTAGCAAGTCCTAAATGTAGCCTTTTAAAACTACCAAATATCTAAAATTTCTTCTGCTGATTAATTTGTGGCAGGCCTTTGTGTAATAAAAGTGGACTGCAAAAATTATTTCTGGAACCCGAGAAAAAGATTTTCCAGTAGAAACCAGCAGTGTTTATATTAATATTGAATTATTTATGAGTCAACCATATCAATGCTAAATTTTAACTAAGTGGCCCAACAATGTTGGTCCATATGGACTATTTGCTTAAAATTATTTTGTGATAGTCACATTATGATTTCAGTAGAGACATAGGAAAGTCATTCTAATTCTAACACTATCCATAAAAATTTGTTTTGAATGCAACATTAAAGCATTTATTTTTATGTTAAGGTTGTCCTTCACCTGAGAGCTTTCTGCCCCAAAGGACTGTGGGTATTCCCTAATATGTCCTTAGAAGATCTGAGTTACTATTTATCATGGCCTTGAGTAACCAACTGATAAATATTATTAGAAAATTAATTCATGAACTCATATTTTGAAGTGGAGGATTAGCATCACGAGTTTGAGGATTGCAGTTACTTTTACGAAGCCAAATGCTAGTGTATGGCAGCTCAGTGAATGGTAGACTGGGTCGCATTGGCATGAGCTGAAGCACAAGCTATCTCACAGTAATAATTTCCAACAGAATTTTGATTTCAGATACATTGTCCCATTTGCTTCCGAGTATATTTTTCTTGTCCCTATCAGACCATTTCCTTAATTTTCTTTGCTTAGAAAATATTGTTATAACTAGATGCAACATCAGAAAATGGTAGCCTCTAGAGTAAATCTTCAAGAGTGATGGCTAATATTTAGTCCCAAGTCCCCGGCCTTCCATTTTCTACATGTATGACCTTGAGAAAATTCTCTATTTTGCCTGAGCCTTGCTCTCATTTATAGAATGGTAGAATTCCATTTCTCTCGGGACTAATGCTGATCACGTGGGGTTGCTGATCAGATCAACTGTGAGATGGTGTGTGCACAATGCCTAAAAAGTAGGAAGTGGTCAGCTAATTCATTATGATCATTGCCATTAGCAATATGGTTATCATCATAAAATTGAATTAAAAACTTTAGAAAAATAGATAAATTCACTAAGGGTAGCACTATTACTATGACTTCATCAAGGAATAAAGTTACGGCCTTACGACGGATCATGCATTCATAAAAGGCAACTCAACTTTGAGGGTTGCATTAGCACAGTTTTTAAATCAGTATGTAGGTCTACACGTCAGTAAGGCAAGAAAAAAAGTATTTACTCTATGAACTCTGGCTATATCACTTATCAATCATTTACCTATTCAGATAATTTATAAACCAAAGTGTCTTGACATGACGGTTTTGGACTACCTGCCTCGTTTTATACTATCATGGCCTTCTGGATATAATGATTTCCTAGATATTTGCCTTTGCTTCACACAAAGGAAATATATATTTCAAGGGAACAGACATTATAAAAAATAGGAACTTAAGGTTCAAATTATCCTGCAAATAAAGAACAAATGCATCAGTTCATCACTTGAAAAGCCCAGGGAACAGCTGACTCAATCTGTTTCACCGTGGGAAATAGACCATTATTTTCAATGAAAGAATCATTCGAGTGGAAATATTATAAGAAACAGAGTGGCTAATTAGTTGTTCTCATATATCATACAGATCCCTTTTAGTTCTTCCTAGAATCTCAAGTTGCACAGATGGATAATATTAATTTAATCCGGAGCTGAACATAAGAGATTAATGTCACCCCATTTCTGGGGTAAGCAGTTAGGGTAAGGGAGGGTCTGTGGGTGGGAGGGATGGGTTTTCAGAGCTGTGAATGTTAGAGACATGCTGTCATTTGAGGGTGTGATGGTTGTCCTTTCCTGACTGTCTTATCCTTTACCTATGATTGCAACCCCTCTCTTTTTGTGATTCATCAGGGTCATTTATATTCACTCCTTTACACAGTTTCCTAGTTATTTTTATTTTTTAAACCCGGGATAAAATCAGACCTTATAAGGATCAGATCTGAATGTCTTAGAGTATGTGAACTCTTTTGTTGCATTCCAAACTATATGCAGACATAATTAAACATGCCAGGAAAATGATCTATCTATCTATCTATCTATCTATCTATCTATCTATCTATCACCTACCTATCTATATAGAAGTGTCCCCTTGGGAGTTCAACCAGGAGTTTGATCACTCCCTATGATGTCCTCTGATGACCAGGGGGCGGGGTGGAATGAAGGAAGGCCCCGGGCTGGCAGTTGGAAGGCCCAATTGGCCCTGATTGCCAGCCAGGCCTAGGGACCCTACCTGTGCACGAATTTCATGCACCGGGCCTCTAGTCTGCAACCTGGGGATGTGCCCTTGACTGGAATTGTACCTTAGATGCTTCAGTCCACAGACAAAAGCTGTATCCACTGAGCCAAGCTAGCCAGGCGCTAATATTCGAATCCGATGTTTCTTCAGTAGTTTAGTATTTAAAAACCACAAAACAAGAATTATTCTTTTTTTTAATGCTCATTTTTTTCTTAGTTGCCTGGACAACTGCCACATAATCTAGGATTAGGCATGACTTAGAATGAGGCTTTTGACATGAAATTTAATGCAAAGGGTTTTTACTGAGCACTTACTAAGTATTAATAATCTATTAGGTGAAATTCAAAAAAAGTTGGAAGACAAAATTCTGAACTCATGGAGCTGAGGCTGCAGGTGAAGAGACACGTAAATCAGTTAAAATATGAATGCCTTTATTAGGAAAGTTGGAATTGTGTTATTAGTATAGCACGTAGGTTATTAAGCAACAGCAAAACGTCAAAACAGCAAAAACGCAGGTGTCAAGTTAGGAAGCACTCCTCAGAGAAGATGGGCTTTGTAGGAGGAGAGAGAAATCAAAGGGATCTCTCGAATGGCCAACAGGATGATTAGAAGCATGGGAGAAAATTGAGTTATTACATATACAAATTGTGTCCTGGCATTATTTATATGTGGTTTTGAAAATATCTCACTATAGTTTTTATTTATTTATTTCTTTAATGACATAAAGCATTCTGGCAAGTATGTTTCATGGATAGGAGCAAACGATATGTTATTGTACATAGAAAAAAATAAAACACTAGCAGCCGCCTGCAAGATTCCGAAATAAAATCCTGGATTACAGACTTCAAAAACTGGAAACGTTAATAGATGAGCCGTTTTTGATTTAACAATATGCACAGTAACCTCTGTAAAACATCAGTGAATAACACACAACATCTCCAATTGGGACTAAGGTGACAGACAGGTCTCCACCTGTATGCAATGGTAACATGTCACCGGTTCCTTGGAGTGATTTATGCCTCACGTCTATTCTACAGGAAAATCTGTTTTTATCAGTACTGTAAGCCTAGGTTGTTTGCGGCACATATTTTTATTGTTGCTCTGTGCGTGTGTGCAATAAATCCTCTCTTCCCAATCAGTGCTCTGGTAGTAAGTCCTCATTCTGCATCTCCATAAAGTGAGTGAGATGGCATAGTGAGTAAAACACCAGAGCTACATATCTGATGAAATCCTTAACACACACACACACACACACACACACACACACACACACACACACCAAAAAAAAAAACCTGACAGAGTAAAGTTATAAATAGTGATAACATAAGAAGCAAGATCCTGACTTGTGATCTATCTATTCTAAGGGCACTTAGATGTTGGAACAGTGTCCACACAGCCGGCCTCCCTCTCTCTGACAGACTCCCCGTGCTCCTGAAGGAGAGAGCGGGTCCGAGCTGGATTCTGCTCACATCTCCCTCCTAAGGACACAGAAGCGCTGGGCCACCTGCAGCTGGTTGAAATGGGGACAATGCGTGCACGTGCACTCTGCGGCACTAGTGGGGCCAGCACTTGATTTAAAGATTACTCTTTGTGAAAAGAACTCCTTCTCTGCCTCACCAGAAGGTAATTGTCTTAGTGTTCTTTTTATGCTTCTCTTTGGAGGCCCTAGGAGAAACAATATTGGAGGCTTTTTTTTTCTTGCTGTTTTTCACTTAATATCAATCTCCTTGAAGTCATATACAAGACTTTGGTACAAAAGAGTGTACGTAGTCAGTATTCTGCTATATCTCACGTGTCAATTCCAGTTTGTCTTTGATTAAAAAATTGTTAACGTGCCAGCAATTTCTCATACTGTTCTCCTCAGTTTTAACCCCCCTTGTTTAAAAATTAAAAATTAGGATTCATTATTACAAATAATATAGTATGTTTAATGCATTTTAAATGATCATCTTTGAATTGTTTCCTTTTTTTGTACATTTGAAACCTATGTAATATTAACCAATGTCATTTTTTCCCAGAATTAAAAAAAAAACAACCCTCTGAATTTTGTTTATGGGTTTGTGATTTAACAACTATGTACTGTATAACAGCCAGCAAATTTTCTGGCGTATATAATCATATCCAGGGATATTGTGCAACTGAATTAGAAACTTAATCTGACTTAAATGTTCTCTGAAATAACTGTCATTATCCGCACATTTGATTTACGCTGTATACCTATTTAAACAAGCCTTTAAATTACATTTCTTTGGAACCACACAAAGTGTCCTTTACACCCATAATTTAATCTCTAAAGTCAGATGAAACTAAATCCTGGATACACAGTTGGGTTTTATAGAGTTCACTCTCTTGAATTTGTAAGAAATTGACCTGCAAGATTTTATTTTCATGGAATAGAAGACTTTGCCAAACATTGTTAAGTTTCCACTAAGAAAATACAAAACGGGGTGGGAAAATGTCCATGTTTTCCCCCTCAAAATTGAAAATGATGGTTAATAGTGTATGTTATTCACTATTATCAGTACCCCCAATAAAAATCACCCCCTTGGTTTAAAGTCTGTAAAGATCAAACTATTGTAAGGGATGGTATCAGGAGCCAGCAGGGATCCGCAGACACCAGGCATGTGTGGCCTCAGGGTCCTGAGGCCCTCACAAAACCAAGGCCGGCACACCTCTGGGTGGGTGTACCGCAATGCAGGGCTTGCTTTTACATTCAGGGTTCAGTGAATGTAGAGTTCCGGTTGGCTAAAGGTGGGATCCATTAGGACTTTATAAGTTCTAGACATTCACTGAATATGTAAATGAATGGATGGAGGAAGGGAATTAGAAGAAACTGAGGAAACCAGGAAGCTGCAAAAAAAAAAAAAAAAAAAAGGAAATGCAGAGCCTTCCATGGAAGAGGCAGCCTCTAGCTAGGTTTCATCCTGTGGCTAACTCTAAGGATCCAGAAGTTTCCATGTGTGGTCCCAAGATTGGCAGCACCAGCATCTCTTGGCAATGTTAGAGATGCAGATTTTGGCCTCACCTCAGGATCACTAAACTAAAAACTCTGGGATAGATGCCAGCAATCTGCGCTTAACAAGCCTTCCGGTGTATTCCGATGCCAGTCAGTCTTTGAGAACTCTGGCTCTGATGGTGAGGCGCTCGTTCTGAAATTGGCCAGGAGTAGCCGGAAGGACATAGTGTATTTACTCTAAACGACCTAGTTGAGTTAATCCCATGAACTGCTATGGGAGGGCCTGCCCCTTGGGCCCTAAGCTCCTCTTTGTATTTGGTGTGTGCTTGCGGCCAAGGACATTCTTTGAATCCTTTTTTCAGCTCAGCAGGAAAGTAGACTAGCCCTGCTGGGAGTAGTTCCCACATGAATACATTAAACATCAAGGCCCAGCCGAAACCGGTTTGGCTCAGTGGATAGAGCATCGGCCTGCGGACTGAAAGGCCCTGGGTTCGATTCCGGTCAAGGGCATGTATGTTGGTTGTGGGCACATCCCCAGTGGAAGTGTGCAAGAGGCAGCTGATAGATGATTCTCTCTCATTGATGTTTCTAACTCTCTATCCCTCTGTAAAAAATCAATAAAATATATTTAAAAAATAAACATCAAGGCCCATGAGAGGGTGAGCTGCTTGTCAAGGCCCAAACCTCACAGGATAGGACGATCCCAGAAGACCTCCAGCTTTTGCCTAAGCGATCTGCACAGTAAACCTTTCTTCCAGGAAGAGCAGGAAATGAACGATGCCCAGAAACGGAGCCCCACTCTCTCACACCAGTCTCTGAGCCACACACTGTGTTTGTAAAACTTGCTGGAATATCCTTTTTTCTTGTATTTAATGGAAGCCCACATCTTCAAAACCTCACTTCAGCCAATAAGTACTCCGAGAATCATTTTCCTTTGCCCAGTGATCTAATCTCTGTGCTCTCAGGTGGTCTAAAATCATCCCTGACAGACGCAGGCCATTTATCTGTTTAGAGATAGACTGAGATGATAACTTATCAGCCTCATCAGCAGCCGTGCAGCAGAAACAGCGTACTGAGTTCCCACTGTGCAGATTGTGTTGTAATAGATGTGGGAGCCACAGAGTGAAGGGCCCTCTACCTAGCTGGTAAAACAAAATAGGGCTTTAAAACATTACAGACCAAAGGATGAAGTGCTCAAAGGAGTTATAAATGACAGGTATGGGTGGTATGAACTTATAAAGAGTGTGGATTTTAGAAATCTCTCCTAATTAGTTACTCCTTCACAGGCAGTAAACACACTGCCCATTCTCTTAATTCAACAGAAAGTAGCTTGGGTGGATTCTTTTTCTGGAGAGCAATTGAATTTTGTATTACTTTTGAATGTAAATTATATTATTACTAGAGGCTCAGTGCATGAAATTTGTGCACAGAGGACGAGTGTTCCTCACCCCAACCTGCACCCTCTCCAATCTGGGACCCTCTCAAGGGATGTCCAACTGCCCTCTCAGAATCCAGGACTGCTGGATCCCAACTGCTTGCCTGCCTACTTTCCTAATGCCCTTAACCACTTCTGCCTGCCGGCCTGATCACCCTCTAACCATTCTGCTTCTAGTCTGATTGATGCTTAACTGTTCCCCTGCCAGCCTGTTTGCCCCTAACTGCCCTCCCCTTAAGGACTTGTCACCCCTAGCTGCCCTTCCCTGCAGGCTCGGTCACCTACAACTTCCCTCCTCTGCCAATCTTTGACCACATGGGAACAGCCATCTTGTATGTTGGAGTGATGCTCAATCTGCATATTACTCTTTTACAGATACACACACACACACATACACACACACACACACACACACACACACACACACACAAGTTTTTTAGTCTATTTCTCATTTGATATTTTGTATCCTGTGTCAAATTGGGCTGTTGTAATCCCTGAAGAAGGTAGAAGAGAAATGCATTCTAACCAGTACTAAGATTCTGTCTCTAGTTCTCTGCATCTTCAGGAAGTGCCATCACTGCTCTGCTTGAGGGCAAGTTGTTTGTGTCATCCATCTTCAGCTCTTCAACACCTCTGCATAGCAAATGCCTGGCACAGATAAACATTCAATGAATATTAGATGAATAATTTAGAATAGACATAGTTTGATAGGAAGAGAGGAAGAATGCCTTTAAAAAATCTAAATGCTAATGAGAAATCATGTGGGTTTTAAAATAGTACTAGAAGAACGATGCACACAATTCATGCACGGGTATGGTCCCTAGGCCTGACTGGTGATGAGGGCTGATTTGTGGGGTGACTGGTGGATTGATCAGGGGGAGGGCAGGTATGGCACCCCGTTGGCACTGGCCTTGGCCAGCCTGGGGTCTGTGGGCTGGGGTCAGCTTCTGCATTGAGCATCTGCCCCCTGGTGGTTAGTGTGCACCACAGTGACTGGTCATTCCACCGGTTGTTCTGGTGTTTGGCCACTTTGCATATTAGGCTTTTATTAGATAGGATTCTGCAGCAACTTTTTAAAGTGTGAAAGCTAACTTTTAACTTTTATGGCAGTCGCCATAGAATGTATTTCTGTGGACTGAGAAAGTATGATGAGTTCTAGTCCATAAAAATCTCTGGCTAACAGGTATAATTTTAGCACAAGGTAAAAATGCAATTTCTGATTTTCTCCACATACCTTGGGTGATTCAATTTTATATCTCTAATACCTAGTACAGTGCCTGGAACAATAACTCTTTATCAATAAATGAATAAGAATATATGAACAAATAAATGACTTGGGAGATATATAGCCATATGTTGAAATTTTCATTACTGGGGTTCTGACTTTGATAGATAGGAATGGTTTGCAATTATGTAGTAATTTATTTTTGGGAGAACTTTTAAATATGTTTACAGGTAATGGAAATTATTTATTTTTATTGTTCAAATATTTCCAAACAAGTATTCTGTTCCCTTTCTTTCCTATAGTTTTTCTCTTGAAAATAGTATAAAGAGAAAATTTACTAGTCCTGCATTTACTAAAAATCTTGAATAAATAGAAAAAAATGTATGAGCCATTATTGTACTTGAATGTTCATTGACACTTTTAAATCTTCAGTTCCCTACAATACATAATTACAAAATTGCCCTATCTGGTTTGGCTCAGTGGATAGAGTATAGTATTGGAATCGAACCAAGGGTCCCAGGTTCGATTCCAATCAAGGGCATGTACCTTGGTTGAGGGCACATCTCCAGTAGGGAGTGTGCAGGAAGCAGCTGATAGATGTTTCTCTGTCATCTATGTTTCTAGCTCTCTGTCCCTCTCCCTTCCTCCCTGTAAAAAATCAATAAAATATATTAAAAAATAATAATTAAAAAATCTCTTTAATCTTTATGTGTGTGTGTGTGTGTGTGTGTGTGTGTGTGTGTGTGTTTGTACTTCTAACTTCTCAGAGCTGGTCCACTGCTGATCATAACACACCAGTTTAATCCTTTAAAATTCCCTATTTCTATTTGAGAAATGCTGTTCCCATGTTGTTTTCCCAACTCCATTCATATGTTTATTTGACTGGGAAAATCCAAATGAAAACAACTTTTACTTTCTTCAGAATTTGTTCTCTTTCAAACTGATAGGAAGATTCCACGAACATAAAGACAAATTGTACTTGATCTAGAGCCAGAGAGTTATGAAGGCCTGCTTTATCATGAAATGGATCCCTGGAGACCTTGAAGAGCAGGTATGATAGCTGTGAGCTTCCTGTGGTTGACTACAAAGAGCTTGTGCGAAACTATTTCCTGTTTCTTACCATGAAATGTTAAGTACAGGTACCACTTGGAAAATCTGCAGCAGATACATCAAGCCACAATGAGATCTAACCAATTAAATATTATTATTTCTGTATCCTCAGTTTGACCACATCTTACAGATCTCCCTGTTTTAAGCAAAATATGAAATGGAACAACAGGGCAATTTTAACCATTTCATTCTGATCACTGGACTAAGAGATAATAATGTCTGATCAATTTCTGACATGTCATTGAATCTCATGTTACCTCATTTTCCCACTCCTATTTGTAAAATGAGAATAAGAACCCTATTCACTGCATGCCTTACCACACCATCTTGCTCTTAGGGTATTTTAACTTGAACATTAACTCCACTTTTAATGTTGCCTCTTCCCCCCCTAAAGGCAATAGAACAGGCAGACCAGTGAGGGCTGGTTCTGGGGGAGAGAAAATGGGAGCTGGGAAATCTGAAATCCCTCTGCGGAGGCAGCTTCTGACTCCGGCTCTGTGTGAGATTGTCTGCGCACTCAGGGGAGATTGCTAAATTATCCATACCTTGATCTCTTCTTCCCAATTATCCTTTATTATTTTATGCCCTTTATAATGATCATTTTTTGATATGGCTATCTCTATGTTGTTTTGCCAATGCTAAAGAAGAAAAAATAAAATAAACGGCCAGACAGTAGAGGTATGACACTATGATAGCTGAGGTTAAGAAAAGAATTCTCTCTGAAAGATAGTTTTTCCCCCAAAAGTACCCTGAGAAGATGGTATTTTCACTGCTTCGTGGAGTACTTGTTCAGGCATCTCCCTTTAATGATAATGGGAGCTAATCTGTGAGAGAATAAACACCTTCTAACACATTACATTTAAAACCCAGCATGAACCGAATAACAGCTCTTTTACTGTGAGCAGGATGGATGCTTTTAGAGTAAAGGGAAAGCCTGCTGTTGAGTTCCCCATCCTCTAGGTAGAGAGGAAAGAAATTATTTTAAATGGTATTTGCGTCGGTAATGCACTACGATGCTCTCGCTATAATTTGTGGCAACATGTCAGCTGAGTAATAACAGACACACCACCACGGTGTTAATCAACACACAGACTCTGGGTGTACAAAGACTGAAGCCTCGGTGGGGTTGTACTGTTATGTTTAGAGAAAATGACTCTCTTCTCCATCTCTCTGCTTTCTCATACTTTCTCTTCCCATTAAACCTAACTACATAAGTTACCTGTGTTCTCTATTGAAAATGGGGATTTTTCTATCAACCATGACTGATCTGTAGAACAGAAAGGGGTGTTTTATTAAATCAGATATCAGGGTAGAGGTCCCCTTTAAAACGGCATGCTTTCCAATTTCCAATCTTGCTCAATTATACTAGCAATGGAGTTGGAATAGGCCTTCCCTTCAGAATCTCCATGTCTACAGCTAACGTGCTGCTTCTGCATTCACTTCAAAAGGGCCAGCCTGTGTTTCTCTGCCTTTTGACATCTTAATGGATGTGGGGTCAGTTTTCCTTGAGTTACCAACCTTGTTAAAATTCATTTCTTCCAACTAAGTGCTTCTTTTGTATCCAAAGTTTAGTAAAAGGGTGACATCTAAACCACTACCACCAAATAGAAACGGTTGTTGAAACAAAATGTTGCCATAGGGTTGATGAGCTAGAAGCCCCCCTTCCATCAGTCCTCCAGGGGGTGCTCCTCACTTCCCTTGGCAGCCTTTCTGGCCCAGCCCCTTTTACAGTCTTCACCATCCACCCTTAGCCATGGAACTTGCCCCTGGTAACAGCCCCCTTTTCCTTCCCCCACTCATTAAAACAACTTCTATGTCAGTTCCCCTTCACCAACCTAGGGTAAATGAGACTCATACTTCTTGAGGGAAAGCTACAAGAGCCTCATTCTTTTTATTAGCCAACGTCACCCAATAAATTTAATTTTTAAAAAGAGCCCCGGTCTTTCATTTATTTTTAATTCATTCATTCAACAAATATTTGATGAGCACCTACTGCTAAGGTGCAGCTGTAGAACCTTCCTTTCCTGTGAAGAGTTTCATGGAGGCAAGACCTCCCTTGTGTGACCTGGAAACAAATCACCCCCTTGGGAAACATCAGCTGGGCAGGGGAAAGGCAGGCTGGAAGAGGAGCCACTGTGGAGGAGGCAGGGCTTTCGGATTAGCCTCATTGTCCCCACGTAGAAACTGATAACACCATTCTAACCTACAGAGGAACCTGGCTCACCTCCCTTGGAGCAGAAAAAGGAAAAAGAGAAGATGGCTTCAGCAGTGCCTGTGATCAGTTCATCTACGCAGAGATAAGATTTCTACCTCTTCCCCCTATATCTTTTCCTCCACCTGACACTGATTTGGGTAGGTTTCATTCTGACACTACAAAAGGCACACTGGAAAAATAGTCACAAAAAAGGCAAACGTCCATAAAAGTGAGAGCTTGGCTATTTTGAATGAGTCTCTGGATTCCTCCTGCAGTTGCAGGTCTTAAGGTGGGTCTTGATTATCCAGGGATACACATGCTCTGTTGGAAAATCTAACAGCCACTTCTATGCAGTTCCCTAGAGCAGTGGTCGGCAAACTGTGGCTTGTGAGCTACAGGCGTCTCTTTGGCCCCTTGATTGTGGCTCTTCCAAAAAATACCACGGCGTGGGCAAGTCTATTTTGAAGAAGTGGCACTAGAAGAAGTTTAAGTTTTAAAAATTTGACTCTCAAAAGAAATCTCAATTGTTGTCCTGTTGATATTTGGCTCTGTTGACTAATGAGTTTGCCAACCACTGCTCCTAGAGCACCCAGTTGCTGGATAGAGAAAATTTCTTCCTCTTCTTTTTTTTAAAGTACATTTTTATTGATTTCATAGAGAGAGAGAGAGAGAGAGAGAGAGAGAGAGAGAGAGAGAGAGAGAGAAACATCAATGATGAGAGAGAATCATTGATTGACTGACTCCTGTAAGTCTACTGGGGATCCAACCCATCAACCAGGCATGTGACCTGGCAGTGCATCAAACCATGGCCTCTTGGTTTATACGTTGATGCTCAACCACTGAGCCATGCCAGCTGAGGAAAACATTTCTTCTTTATGGAATTGAGGAAACTGGAAAACACCTTAAAGGTCATATAGTTGGAACAGTGGCTTCAAAATAAAAATGGAGAAACTGAGTCCCCAAGAGTTTAGGTGTCTTGGTACTGTCACACAACTTGTTTGTGGCAGAGTCTCAGGCCGAAGGTCTGTCTGAAATAGGTCTGCTTCTCTCCATTCTAAAAAGGGCTGTATCAAAAAATCTCTAGGACACATAAAGGTGAACAAAGCTGACTGCCTCACGTTCTTAATATATTACTTAAGACTCAAGTCAGTGTTAATGTAGCATCAATCATGTGATGACATTCTATATCTCTGACAATATTAAGAACATTCAGGAAGCACCTATTAGTCTGTTTTTACACTTAAAACTAATTATAGAGGAACAGCAGGGTTTTTTTTAAGTTGTCTAGAGTTATTTTAAGTAAAGTACTTTTTAAGGTGAGTGAATAATTTATCCGCATCCTTGGGCTGACTTTGAAACTCACATCACCCCTAGATGTACCAGACCCTTTAAGAATGACAACAGAGGGAAAAGGCAGAGGCACCTGAGAGTTCTAACAGCTTCTATGGGACGGCAGAGTCTCTGCTTGTCATTTTGCCAGAGCAATAGGCAAAGTGAAGATTCTTCTGCAGTAAGAACTGGGGCGGGGGGTGGGGGTGGGGGGAGGAGAAGGCTCACAGACTACATGACCTGCAGAAGTATACTTTCCTAGAAAGTGAGCTCAGAGGCAGAGCTTGCGCAGAGAATAGAGTATAATGGAGAATGATTTCAGCCCTTGCACTCTTATTGGAGTTCATGATGCAAGTCCAGGGTTTTTGGCAAAGTAACTCCAAGGCTGGCTAAGTTTGATTAATTCACAATTTGCCTCTCTATCTGTGACCTTTTCAGACTCATTTTAATTTAACAGAATGAAGATTTAAGTATGAGTAACTACCGAGCACTCAAATGGATTTCTTGTAATTCCATGTATATTAGGTAATGTATTTTCAATTGTTTTTATTTTATTGCCAGTGCTTATAGTTTATAATCACTGAAGCACATTGGTTATGATTGTTATCATTTCTGATTTTGATAACATAATCTAGATATCATAGGAAGAATAAAATAGATGATAAAAATATGAATATTATTTTACATTGGCTAAGATTCTACAAGATGAAAGTATAAACATTTTAAAAGACATGATATTTATATTTAAGAGTAGCGGCCTGGTGCATGAAATTTGTGCACAAGGGGGGGGAGGGTGACGTCCCTCAGCCCTGCCTGCACCCTCTCCAATCTGAGAACCCTTGAGGGCAGTCGGACATCCTTGTCACAATCCAGGACTGCTGGCCCCCAACCACTTGCCTGCCTGCCTGCCTGATTGCCCCTAACTGCTTCTGCCTGCCAGACTGATTACCCCCTAACCACTCCCCTGCCAGCCTGATTGATACCTAACTGATCCCCTGCCAGCCCAATTGCCCCTAACTTCCCTCTCCTGCCAGCCTGGTTGCCCTAACTGTCCTCCCCTGAAGGCCTTATTGCCCTCAACTGCCCTCCTTAGAGGCCTGGTCCCCTCCAACTGCCATCCCCTGCAGGCCTGGACCCTCTAACTGCCCTCTCCTGCCAACCCAGTTACCCCTAACTGTCCTCCCTTGTAGGCATGGTCCCTCCCAACTGTCCTCCTCTGCTGGCCTGATTGCTCAAAACTGCCCTTCTCTGCAGGCCATCTTGTGGTGGCCATCTTGTGTCCACATGGAGGCAGCCATCTTGTGTGTTGGAGTGAGGGTCAATTTGCATATTACTGTTTTATAGATAGGATTATGTTGTAGATAGCTTGCAATACATATTATACCATATACTAATGTATAGAATGGACAACTTATCTTTTGTACTCAATTTAATGTAAATTCTGTGTTGCATATTGATTCCTATCTATGTAGACCAGTATCTTTTAGTACTCAATGAACTAATTTATTATCCAAAAGTTTATCAACTCTATTGTCCAACTCACAATCTGAGTGCTGTCAGGGTGAACTTCTGCAAAATGTTTTCTTAGAGACAGAAGTACTTATAAGTAAAGAAATATTTAAAAGTAAAGGAAACTTATAGTAAAAAAGACTTATAGTCTTTTTTATAGCATCCATTTCAAATCATGTGATTTGGGGGATATCATTTAAAAGAGTTTCGTATTTCTAATTTAAAAAAGAGAAACACTGATACCTTCCATCTCTTAATTTGCAGGGTTATTAAGAGGCTCATGTGAAATAACTGATGTGAATCACTTTGAAAGTTGTACGTAGCATGATTGCTCTCCCATTGCTAAGTAGTGCCAGTCTCTGAAATCCAAGGAAAGAAGAATACCTCAATTCTACCTTATCTTTCCAGCAAGAGTGCCCTGATTCTACTTATCTCCTCCTTTCCAATTCATAAAAATTGTTGCACTGATAAGGCTTAAACTGTGCTCAATAAACAAGTATTTGGCCACATTAATATTTTCAGATCCAAACACACTACCTTTGTACTACGAGGTCCATGCTAATGTATTTGATTTCAAAATAGATATTGTTGCTTTCCTAAATTGTTGGGTCCCACTTGGAGGCATAAACAGAGGCCAGATTATTGATATTTGACATTTATCTTTTTAAAAATTTGGGAAGAAAATTAAACATGTACATTATTATGAATATGTTATACATTAATTTGGCATGTTTTTATTTTAACTTCTTGAGAGATCTCTGTACACAATGAGTTGTTTTCCTTGCTTAAGCGTATTTCTTGGTATGTGGTCAGCTCAGAGTCGAGAAGTTAATCCTGGATTTGGAAATCAATAAACTTTGAGCTCTAAGGACTTGCTAGTCTAAGGAAGATCCATTTCAAATTTATCTTTTTTTTTTAAACAACTCTGAGGTTTTTTTTTAAACTGATTTAAAACCAGTAACTTCTATCTTGTTTCAAAGTCATGCTTGCTAAGCAATACATTCCAGTTACTCCTGCATCAATTCTATGCTGGCTGACCAGTTACCTGCAAAATAGAGGTACAAAGAGACTCTCACACATATGCTTAAATTTAAACCACATCAATGAGAGAAAAATATCAAACAATTTATCACATGAATTTTTATGATTCTTTCCCCTTAACTTTCACTGCTGATTTGGTAAATACTTTATCTTAAAAAGCAAAGTTTTGCAGAATCAAAAAAGGAAGTTTTATTGATGTAATTTACATAAAGTCTTCAAATATTTAATCCTCATTTTCTTATTTACATAACACTTATAAAACATGTTTATTACTCAAATGTTCAAATAAGCCTATAAGACTTGAGGCTCCCAAATCTTTTCTAGGAAATCTTGCTATTGTCACTGAGGGTAGATTAGGAAGATGGTTATCTACTGTGTTGTTAGATTATACTGGATATTTCAGTGACGTAGAAATGCAGAGACAGATGGATAGGAAGTGGAAATAACTTCTGCACATAGCTGTTGCATGAAATACTATGTTGATTTTGCAAGACATTTTTCTTTCTTTCAGAGAAATGTTGAGTATTAGAATTTAAATACTTAGTTTATACCTAGGAAATATTTGATTAGATACACATGGAAGGACAAGAGGGGAGGAGTTTATTAAAATATTGAAAGATCTCTAAAGTAGTTTTTAGAACAAGGAAGACTCTACTAGTAATGAATATCCTCAGAGACTTTCTCTAAGAAGAAATTATCTCTATTTTTTTAATATTCAGAGAAAGATATAGTAAGTTTGCAAAAAGACCAATTGGAAGTAAAGAATAATGTAGCACTAATAAAGAACACATTAGAAGGAATACACAGCAAATTAGGGTAAAAACCTTTTCAGAGATAATAATTGCCTAAAATACAATATCAAAAATTCAGTTGTGTTCAATAATATTTATTATTCAGGAAGCAGATTGATTAGGAAAATATTCAGGCTTCTTTGCAAATGAGGTATTTAGATGACAATGCAATCTTGGCATAAAAAAAGATAAAAGAGAGAGATTTAAAAAAAAGCAATAGGGATTTTTAATAAAGAACACTTCTTACATATAAGGTAACAATCTTTGGTTTTTAAACTTTATAGATATAGATAACATTTCTTCCACAATAAAACAGTGCTACATAGTGGAACAAACAAAAAAATTCTAATTAGACCATCTTATTCAAATTCTTATTAAAACAGTAGTACTTTAACTACGTAAGCAGCTGAACAAGCAACTTCAGTTATCACACTGTGCAATGGGGATGTGGGAAGAATTCTAGAATAAAGGGCTTGCATGCGCTCCTTTAACTCCTGTCTCTTAGGGCAGACAGTTACTAGTCCTTTGTTGAACTGGAAAAGGACACGTAACAAGAGAACAACTGGAAAAGACAGAAGAAGGCTTGCTTTCCCTGAGGAAAATGAGGAAATCATGGAGAGTAAGGAACTGGGCTAGGAGGAAACAGGAGAAGTGGCTAGCGAGAGAGGGATGGATGAAACAGAACAAGGCCAGAGGGACTGATGTTGGGAGAACACCGCAAGTTGGGAGTTTGGGAGTTAATATTGCTTAAACTTTTTTAGGAGAATCTCTGAGACACACGAAACGGAAACTACCTAAGCTCTTCGAGAAAACTTCAGTGAAGGTTTAGAATATTTTCCACTGCTTTTCTAAAATGTTCTTTTTTAAAACCCTCACTCAAGGATGTTTTTCCATTGATTTTTAGAGAAAGTGGAAGAGATAGAGAAAGAGAGAAATATCGATGTGAGAGAAACACATTGGTTGGTTGCCTCCTGCATTTGCCCGACCAGGGCCCGGGTTAGGGAAGAGCCTGCAACCTAGGTATGTGCCCTTGACCAGAATGGAACCCGGGACCCTTCAGTCTGCAGGCTGACATTCTATTCATTGAGGAAAAACTGGCTAGGGCTTCACTACTTTAGAGACATGTATAAGTGCTTGTTTGGTTGGTTGGTTTTATTTTTTTATTTTGTGTGTGTGTTTGTGTGTGTGTGTGTGTGTGTGTGTGTGTGTGTGTGTGTGTGTGTGTTTGTGTATGTGTGTAAAAGAGACTGGGGAGAATCTTTTTCTGGATTGAAAAATATCAAAATGTTCTTTGTCAAGAGCAAGTAGGGTCAAATGACCTGGTTAACAAGGATAATTCTTGCCTTGCTCGACTGTGATAGCAGCTATAAATTATTTATTACATTGTCTGACCCGTGGCAAGTGAGCAATATGTAGCAGTCATTTGCTGCAACCTATTGCAAACAATTGTTAACAATGGCCAGGATTTTAATATCAGCCATCTCTCCCAAGCCATGTGCCCAGGCCTCCAAATTGTATCAGATGCTATCAATAGATTGCCGAAAAAGGTGAAGATGCCACTACTATTATTTAGGAATAAAAATATCCCACTGGCTCTTGGAGGCCTCAGCACTGACAGGACACATTTCATCATCAGCAGCAACAGAGAAACGTGCTGAAGTGAGCTGAATGGATCATGCAGGAATGGATAGGTCATTTCAATTAAGACCCCGTTAGCATGAGGTCTTGTTCATGTGATACTCTCGCTGTGCTAGAAGTTGAGGCACTTATCATGGCAATTTTATTATTTTTCTCACAGTTATGCAGAATCAATACGCTAGGAAACCCTGTGCAGGGGAGAGGAATAAAATGATTCAACTTCTTTTAAAACTGATTTGTGCTAATCCTACAAGATGATAATTAGCCTGGTGAATAGTGTCAAGTGCTGTGACCATCTCTCCCAAAGCCAGTTATAAGACTGATTTTAAACTACTTAAAACGTGTTGCCACTTGAAAATGAAATGAAATTACCATTTGTGTGGTAAGCGCTTACTGCGATGAATTTGAATCTTACCCAACATCCTGCTATCATTGACTGACACTGCCTTTGATTTATTTATTGCCTTTCAAACGGAGAGGTGGGTCCTGAGGGCCCGAAATCTCCGGTTTGATTTCTAGCTTCATTAATTCACCAAGTTGTAATAAAGCAAATATCTGACCCATGTTCCTGATATCAAAGCATTTGAAAATATGAGCCACAGGAATATCTATTAGACAAATAAATGCTTAGCATGGTATTTAAGGTAAATATTCAAGGTATTACAGTGAAAGATGTGGACTAGAAGACCCAGTTATCAAATGCTTTCCAATGAATTGCACTGGAGGGCTGTAATTAATTAAAATTTGTACATGATTATAGAATTTTGAATATTGATGACACAATCTGGCCCATTCCTCTTTCCTCCTGACAGAAGAATTACCACAGCATCTGTATGCAAACCACAGGGGCAAAGGTCCTCCCCCCGCGCTCAGACCATTTGGTGCTTCCAGGCCTGTGGCCAAGGCAGCAGGGAGAAAGCGGACTATATAGCCTGTCCTGGTGGCCACCACCTGAAGGGCCGTATGTGCTTAAAGCAAGTAAGCCTAACGCCTGAGCTCAGAAATTCCTCCTCCAGACGGAGGGCTCTGGAACTTGGACCGGGCAGCTCTCTGATATTTGTGCATTTTGTGAGGTCCCGTGGGTAGATGAGGCAGCCTACACCTTGACCTGCATGGAGAAAGAGTCCCACCTTCTCCCCCATTTGAATAACTGTACTCACGGAATACCTCTCTTTTACAAAGCTTTCCCAGAGGTGAACGATCAGCTAGCTTAGGAACAATGAACCTATTCTATAGCAGCACTGCTTGAAGAAGCTATTTTCATTCCCTTTTACACATTTAAGTTAAGATGAGGACAGCAAATGAGAGTATAGTGTGCCGTGCCAGCATGGCCATGAATAAACCTGAAGGTGGTGGGGGTGGTGGAGAAGGTTTAGAAAAGACAGATGAGAGAATAAAGCTGGGGCTAGGGGAGATCCTCCTCTCTGATGGAGAGACAGCACCGTGGCTTACAAACTGAGTCTGTATTTTATAGCCAGATTCCACGAGGCAAAGCAAGGGCATTGTCAAGATGTTTACAATGTTCTCCCAGGCTGTGAATCTACTCAATTACACGCACTTGATCGAGCTTTGCTGACTTGTTGCACCCCTGCAGCCCATATCACTCAGCCACATGGGACCACAGGTCCAGAGGGCTGTGCCCTCCAAGCTGGGATGTGAATGTGGCTTTGCCATGAGAAGACCATGCCCTCTCATTAGTCCGAGGCTTGAACCTGTCCAAACACTGTAGCTGCTCTCCACAGTATAGGTTTAAACATTTAATAGCAATTTGATGAGTACTTTTATGACTTTTTAGTCTATTAATAGTTTGCATTTTATATGTCTGGTGTGTGTGCTTTATTGTGCTAGTAATTTGTTTTACTACAGTTTAAAACATTTGGGGAGGGTGGTGTTGCTGGAAAATGAACTAAAGCACAGGCTGTGGTACAGAGAGAGGATAAATGAATGATATTGTTCTAAGTTTTTTAAAAAATATATTTTATTGATATTTTACAGAGAGGAAGGGAGAGAGATAGAGAGCTAGAAACGTCGATGAGAGAGAAACATCGACCAGCTGCCTCTTGCACACTGCCCCAATGAGGATGTGCCTGCAACCAATGTACATGCCCTTGACCGGAATCGAACCTGGGACCTTTCAGTCCGCAGACCTATGCTCTACCACTGAGCCAAACCGGTTTCGGCTTGTTCTAAGTTTTGCCATCCTGAACTTCTGTTAATAAAACATAAAATAATTTCCAATGACCTAAGGAGAGGTTACCAGGTACAAAGGTACAGGAAAGTGAATTTGAAACTAACAAGTTAACAAGTTAACCATTTTGCTTTTACAGAATAATTTTCAGCCACGCCGACAGAGACTAATTCAGTTGTTGATCAATGCAAGCTGTTAACATTTCTACTTTAGTGAAGCAGCATCAATCCCACTCAAGGAAATCAGCCAGGAATGCCAACCTATTATTTGGATGAACTTATTATTTGATTGGCTCATCTATTAAAAGTGGTTTAAATGTTGCCTGTGTAGACAAACATCCTTCTAGGAGACCGCTTTCTTGGGTACAACTTTTCTTGTGGTTGACATGGTGTGACGTGTGTGAATTTGAGCTCCATATATGAATACTTATCTAATACTTGAGGCATTGTCCAAATGTCTGAATTTTGACATGTTTTAAAAACACAGAGCTGGTGTACCAATAATGTGTGATAAAAAGCTACCCTCCATGGGGCCCTCCCAAGTCAGGGAAATGATTGACCCCTATCTGCCTCATGTCTTCCTTTCAAGAATGAAAACTTTGTAGCAAGTGAATTCTACATTACCTTCCAGCTCCAAAATAAACTTTACTAGAAATAAATGTATACTCATCTAAATATTGCACAGAAGGGTTTTTGTAAGATAGTATACCAATAGTTATTTTCTTCAAAGAAATTAGAAATTGTAATGGAACAGTAAAGAGGAAAATAATATGAACCCATTTCTAACTAAAGGTGTACAAGTCAGCTGAAGTAAACTTCCTTGTTGAACTATGTATGTCAGATGAGAAAAGCACACAGAATGTGTATATATTGGAATTTGTGGAAGGGAATAATGAAAAGCCAGTTAAACTTTAGCTACAGCAGCATGAAAATATCCAAAGGATATATAGTACAGCACACAATGCTCCAGAAGATTCCTATAATAGTAAGGTTTTATTGGGATCCATCCACTTTCCCTCTTATTTATTGAGAGATGTGTTTCAACTGTATTTGTAGCCGTTACAACTCTTTAAAACCAAAGACCACGCATAAAACACAGTATTGCTGGAGTAGTAGAATATCCTTCTGGAATAGCTTTTTCTTTAGACAGCACACTTTTTATTTAAAGACTCTTGCATATCACAGATTAAAAAATTTTGTATCCCTCCCACTTGATGTGGTATGTGAGGGATTTACTATATATATCAAGCATTATTTTATCGTGGACATTATAAGAGGCAAATTTAGACACCCTTCTTTGAGAACATATTTAGAATTACAGAAAAGTTGCGAGTTTCTATATAAAAACAGCGAGTTTCTATATACCCCTCACCCAGTTTCAATTATTGTTAACACCTTAGGTTCTATAATAGTACATTGCCACAATTAAGAAAAGTGAAGTCAATCCTTTGTTCAGTGATTACTTTTACCTAATGTCTACTTTCTGATACAGGATCCTATCTGGGGCACAAATTACATTTAGTCGTCATGTATCCTTAGTGTCCTCTAGACCAGTGGCTGGCAAAATGCGGCTCACGAGCCACATGCGGCTCTTTTGTCTAGAATCTCCAGACAGAAGAAATTTTTTTCAGATTTTCCTTGTTTAGATGAACTTTAGAGTTCTGAGGAATACAAAAATGTGTATTTTGTAGAGTGTCCTTCAATTTTGGTTTTTCTGCTGTTTTTCTTGGGATTAGACTAAAATTCAATTTTTAGGAGAAAGACCATAGAGATAACATGTCATTCTTATCACATCACATAATGGTACATGCTATTGGTGGGACTTACATTGATGGCTTTACCTTGATCACATGGCTGAAGCAGTGTTGTTTAGGTTTCTCCAGTGTAAAATTCTTCTTTGCTCCTTCCATATTCTACTTTTAGAAAACAAGTTACCAAACAGTCTACCCGCAAGGAGTAGGAGTTACATTTCACGTCCTTGACTGGGTAGTATCTAGCTAAATTATTTGGACATTTATGCATAGGGAATTCATACCACAGACATTTCTAATATCTATTTTCTAGCCTCTTATGTCACATTGTCAAATAAAACAAAGATTTTTTTTCTCAAAATCCGTGAGCTGTGGATGACCCAGGGAAACAGAAAGTTGGAAGAATTTTGTTGACCTTCCCATTTCACTTTTATGTGTGGGTTTAACTGCCAATTTTTCTTTAAACTAGTCACTTTCAAAAGGAGATCATTACTTATTCCACACCAGTTTTTATTGAACCAGTGTCATATTTTGTAATTGGTATTCAAGATACTAATTCCCCTTGCTCACAGAGGCTAAAAAGCCACAAAGAGAGAGGCTGTGCAAATATATACACTGCATATGCAGAGATGGCGGGGAGGGGCCATAGACAGATCCAGACAGGAAGCGAGAGTGGGATTTGTAGATCCAGTTATCGAATTAATGTGACCTATGCTCATTTTCCATGCGACCAGCATACTTCCCATTTATTTGAGATTAAACATATACATATCTTGATTTAAAATAAATTTTATTTTCAAACTTTAACAATGGCATTTTATTAGTTCACATGCATGTCATCACTATTAAGAAAACCACCCAAACCTAGATGTAGAGCTCTGAGGTAAGTGCAGGATATTTACTCTTTCTTTTAGCATATCTCTTATACTTAGGGATCATAATTACTGAAATAAAAATGATGCCAGGAATCTTTTGTCAAGTGTGAGATAAACAGTATAGGAAGTGCTATGAGAGTCTATAGACCCAACTGGGAATGGAATTCACAACTTAGGCGTGTGCTGGAAATCAAACCCATTCCTTTTTGATGTATAGGATGACTCTAACCAACTGAGCACATCGGCCTGGGCTGCATTTATCCTTAAGGTCTTATAACTATATAGTAGCTTATCCTATGCCTTAATTTCATATTATCCTATGAACATTTCCCTCTCATTACTGTTCATAATTTTTTTGCAGTTATTTTGTCTTAGCTATGACTTATGTATTGTTCTAAACTGGGTATTTTATTTCATTTGTTTACTTTCACAACTGATAGATTACACTATACTTTATGATCTTTTTATTTCATATAGGGAGTAATTTCATGTTGTTGTTGTTAACACTTAATCCTGATTTTCTCAAATCATATGTGTCACAACTAATTTTGTGAGATAAGTTTTTCTTTTTTTTTTTCTCTAACCAAAAGGACAGGCTTTCAGAACCAAGATATCATAAATTTAAGTTATATTATCAATTTTATTAGGATTTAAAAAATAACATTTAGCTTAAGTTTAAATGGTTTTAAGTTTTATTGTCTATATTTTAAATTAAACTTGCTTAGATGTGAGCTTGTTTGTTTGATTTATTTCTCTGTCGTGATAATTTTAAAGGATGATGACATAGATTTTATCTTTTAGTTTAAAAGAAATAATAATGCATTAAAAGCACAGAAAAAATTCAGAATTTAACTGACATTGATACAATCACTGAATAGATTTAGAAGAATGTATTTAGAAAAAATCATTTTCTTTTATTTGTTTCTGGTTTTTAAAAATAAATTTTACGGCGTATGAACTTAACTCCTACATCACATACATCAAGATTGCTGTTTGATATGCCCATTGGACAGGCAAGCAGAGCTCAGAGAACTTGAAGCTCCCGGCCTGAGAGTTTGTGTGATATTCAAAGTCATGAGATTAGATAACATCACCTAGGGCAGTGGTAGGCAAACTGCGGCTCGAGAGCTCCTTGAATGTGGCTCTTCCACAAAACACCGCGTGCGGGAGCACACATACAGTGCGATTGAAACTTCGTGGCCCATGCACAGAAGTCGGTTTTTGGCTCTCAAATTTCAATTGTTGTACTGTTGATATTTGGCTCTGTTAACTAATCAGTTTGCCAACTACTGATTCTAGAGAATAAGTGTAGATGAAAGAAAGATGAGGTCCAGCATTTCTCAGAAAATAAAAAAGAGCTAATAAATGAAACTAAAGGAGGAACTAATCAAAGAGAGTGAAAACAAGAAAAGTATTGTGTCATATAAGCAAAGTATGCAAAGTCTTTGTAAAGGAGGTAATAATGAACTGTGTCAAAGGGGATTATCAAATAAATGGAACCCGGAAATTGACCATTGGCATAAGCAGCTTTGATGTTACTTGTGAAGAGAAAAGAGTTTTCAGGAGAGTGAGCTTGAGAAGGCTGACTGTGAAAATATCAAGAGAGAAAGTAATAGAACAAACTATTTTAAAAAGTTTTTCTACAAAAGGTGGCAGCTAGAAAGGGGTATTGTATCAAGGAATTTTTTTCTAAGATGGGGTTATTGGAGAAAGCTCGTATGCCAATGAGAATGACCAGTCAGTACAGGAGAAAGATGAAATAAATTACAAGAGCAAGGACTCTGAGTGCATGAGGGGTGGGAGTGGGATGCAGCTTAAGCTGCTGAATTTTCAGTCGCATCACTGACTCGCCATCCATTGCCCCAGGGGCACAGAGAATTACGTGTGGTAAAGATGCAGGCAGGATGGCAAATTCGGTGGTGGACGATTTAGCAGAGTATCACCTGATTGCTTTTCTTTAAAAAGAGGGATAGAACCATCAAGATAATCAGCTGAGAGAGTGAGAATGGCGGAGGAGATAAGTGAGGTTGAGCATTTTTTCCTGTCGCTTGGCCATTTGGGTGTGCTCTTCGGAGTGAAGACAATGTTACTTAGACAAAGAAGGTTGACGGGTCTAATCATCAGGAACAACAGGCTTTGAATAATATCTCAGAAGAGAAAGGAACTGGTTTCTTAGAGAGGCTGAAGTCATCCGGGAACTATGAGCTGTGGGTTGAGTCCTGATCAGTGGTCTCTGGCCATTGTGAGGCCGCTGGAGTGATGCTGGCTGCACCGGACGCGCGAGGCCTGCGCTCCTCCAGGGCTCCTGTGCGCTGTGTCCGGCCAGCGAGCCGGGCCGTGCATTTACCCTGAGCTCCAGCTCCTTGCACACAGAAAGGCTCTGCGTGAGCAAAGGACGGCCTTTATGAAAGCTGGCTACACACAATCCCGATGGTGGGATGTCACTTTCATATCCAGGGGCCAGCGGTGTGTTTGTTGAGGAGGAGCGGTGCTTTTGCTGCTGGCTGGATTTGCTCTCTGGGATCTCACTGACACAGTTGCAGTGCAGCCAAGGCGATGGAGCCCTTCGCCCTGGCCTGGCGGAGGGCCCGCCGAGGGCTGCCACGGAAAGCTTTCTGGAGGAGAGGCGCGGGGTGGAGGTGAACTGGCCCACGCAGGCCTGGAGTCCTGGCATCTGCTACATTCCAATAACTCAGACACTTAGTTCCGCTACTGAATAAGCCACAAGGAGGACATCTTTCTCGTTTCAACTCAAAGGCAGACACATCTAATTGCAAGCAATATCGCTGGTATCGAAGGAAGCCAAGAGGGAGAGGCAAGCAAGGGGTGGAAGTATGCCCCGGACCTGGTTTCAGAACGGGCCCACGCACTCTCAGGTCAACACTCGCTACACGCATTTGCTGTACACGACCTTCCCGGAAGCCCCTAGTTCTGAAAGCTGTTAGCAGCAAAGGAGGAAAATATTAAGCAAAACTTTGTCCAAATGTTGCTTTTAGGAGACATCAACTCATAATAGCTACCCCCCCCTTTTTTTGCATTGAGTCCTATGGTAGTTATTAGTAGGAAAAAAGTGTAGGAGTAGTTAGTTACAGAGGCTGATAAACATGCTAGTCCATTTTGAGGCCCCCCAAATCCTATAGCTTTACTTTCTCAGGTGCCATATATATCAATGCATCAAAGTGAAGAAACAGTGAAGTTGAGAAAAGCAGTCAACTTGCAACCATTATGTTTTACTACCCTGTTTCCACGAAAATAAGACAGTGTCTTATATTAATTTTTGCTCCCAAAGATGCGCTAAGGTCTTATTTTCAGGGGATGTATTATGTTTCCATGAAGTAGGTCTTATTTTCGGGGAAACAGGGTAGGAAGGAGGTGATGCCAGCATGGAATTGAAAATGTTGTAATCCCGTAGCCACGGTTACAAAGAAAAGTGCAGTCACTGCAGGAACCTTTGTATCATTGCTGGGGCTCATTTGCTTATTGGGGGCTATCGCTATAAGGTTAGCCAGCATCTGTCCCATGTTGTGGAAGGAGCTGGCTAGTCTGAGTATATTAAGATGGAGAGATGGAGGAGAAGGAGGAGGCCGAGAAAAAGAGGAACAGAGGAAACTGACTCATCTCAAATTAGTTTACTTTCAAATGACATATAATACCATCCATGGCCATGACTTAACATTTTGTCAAGATGGTATATATGATTAAGTTGGTTCAAGAACCCCAAACGAGAATAGCTCATTGGTAAGTGACCTGCTAAAGCGCCCACAGTTCGTTCTTTATAATGAATCACTTTAGGACTTCTTCTGCAGATGTAACAAGTTCTTTCCCATCTAATTTCTAAATTATTCCCCACAGCTAGGAAAAACTGAAATTTTAATTTCATTTTGCAATTGAGAGACAAAGTCCTATAACTGCTGTCATTTTAAAGGAAGCTTTCCTGATCCAATTTAAAGAGCAGTGTTTGTATAAAGTACCGTGAAAATCATTCCCCTACCCCGAGGGCCTGGGAGGACTGGCACAGTATTTGTCTTTGTAGCAGAAAAGTAATAAAATCACAGAGAAAATGTAAGTGTATCTGAGTTCTTGTAATACATTATTGCGTAGCATGATAATAAAAACCACAGCTACATTTAAAAGAATGTGTTATTTTTGTCACTTTCCACAATTAGGTCCCAGCAACTCTTTGTCTTAAAAAGAGTTGGATAAATATCTCAGCTCTGCAAACTTATCTGCCACTTACTGTCCATTACTTAACGTTACTTCACACAGATAAACATACGGTCATCCATTTATTCATATGATGGATATTTTCTCACTTTTCTTGTGAGTATGGCTATTTATATAAAGATAAATTAGCTGAAACCGGTTTGGCTCAGTGGATGGAGCGTTGGCCTGCGGACTGAAAGGTCCAAGGTTCGATTCCGGTCAAGGGCATGTACCTTGGTTGCGGGCACATCCCCAGTAGGGGGTGTGCAGGAGGCAGCTGATCGATGTTTCTCTCTCATCTGTGTTTCTAACTCTCTATCCCTCTCTCTTCCTCTCTGTAAAAAAATTAATAAAATATATTAAAAAATAAAGATAAATTAGCCATTGTCCTGATCTTTAACTAACCAAGGGTCCAGTGTGGAAGAAAAGACATATAAGCACATTATGGAACAATACAGAGTGCAATCAATGAGACAAGTTTAAGTAAAGAAGTAATCCAGTAGGAGAAAAGTATCACCTGATCTCACTCATTAGTGGACTATAATGAACAACATAAACTGATGCACAAAAGTAGATCCAGAGACAGAGAAGCATTGAACAGACCATCAAACCTGAGGGAAGGCAAGGGTGGTTGGGAGGGGTGAGAGGGTATGAGATCAACCAAAGGACTTACATGCTTGCATGTAAGCATAACCAATGGACACAGACAACAGGGTTGTCCTGGGGGCCAGGGCGGGCTGGGAGAGGTCAATGGCAAGAAAAAGGGGGCATATGTAAAACTTCCAACAATAAAGAATTTTTAAAAAGTTTGAAAAAGAGCTACGGGAACACAAAGAATTAAGTACATTTGACCAGGGGGAAGACCAATAAATGCCTCAAGAGCTGGTGGCTCCCTGACCTGGGTCCTGACAGATGCATAGAGCCTTTTGCAATGTTTCTATCTTCTATCGAGTATAAAGGCAGTCCAAACTACTAGTTAAAGGTGCCTTTGCTCTCAAAATTTCTAAAATGCTAGAAATATGGAATAATTCTATAGAGGAGGGTTATGATTTATTTACGTTGCTTTAGCCAATGCCTTTTGAATTTCTCTTAGGGCACTGAGGATGAGGGTAAGGGTTAGGGTATGCCTTCAGCAAACAGGTTTCTAGAAGATATCACACAGGTGGGAACAAACTGAGAACCAAGCCCATCAGTTATGAGATCTGTAACTCCACACGGGGGAAGCACGTGACTCCCAACAGAACTGAGTTCCCTTCCAGAACCATCAGAGACTGAAGTTTGCAGTCTGGAGGTGGGAGGAGGAGGGAGGGCAGTGGCAGAGCAGAAGGACAAGGACTGTGGGCTTTGTTTCTGATTTATTCATGAAAACTCCTTAGAATACTAATTAGGCTAACACATAAGCAACCTCATTGTACACCAAAAATTCTGATTATTTAAAAAATGGTAAATTAAGATAATCCTATCTAATAAAAGAATAATATGCAAATTGACCATCACTCCCATGTGGTCAAAGATGGCTGCCCCCATGTGGGCACAAGATGGCCATTACAAGATGGCCAGCAGGGAAGGGTAGTTGGGAGGGACTTGGCTTTCAAGGGAGGGCAGCTGGGGGTGATCAGGCCTGAAGGAGAGGGCAGTTGGGGGAACCAGGCCAGCTGGGAAGGGCAGTTGGGGGGAACCAGGCCTGTGGGGAAGGGCAGTTAAGGCAAACAGGCTGTCAGTGGAGCAGTTAGGCAACAATCAGGCTGGCAGGGGAGTGGTTAGGAGGTGAGCAGGCTAGCAGGCAGAAGTGGTTAGAGGCAATCAAGAAGGCAGGTAGGGGATCAGTTGGGAGCCAGTAGTCCTGGATTGTGAGAGGGCAGTCAGACATCCCTTGAGGGGTCCCAGATTGGAGAGAGTGCAGGCTGGGCTGAGGGACACACCTGCCCCTGCACAAATTTCATGCACTGGGCCTCTAGTACATAATGAACCGTAAGTAGCAATTACCTGACAGCACAGTAAAATTATGCAAGGAGATTGAAAGAGGGAGAAAGCAATAAAAATAAAAACGTCATACTTGTATTTTTGCTTTGTTTAAAATGTTTATTTTAGAAAAGTGGAAAAATACATATGTTTAAAAAGGTAATAGACTCCCATAATCATGAATGAAGAATGGGACCTTCATCAGTTAAAGGTGTGAAAAACACTTTTGGTCAAAGAAATCTCAAGTATTTAGGAGAAATAAAAAGTTTCTGCATGCATTTCCTACCAATGATGCATTAAATTCACATATCTCTTGCTGCGATGCTTACTCGGGCCAAGTTCCATGTACAGTACGGGACTGATGCATACCTAGCAACCTCATTAGAGACATGTCCCGAAAGTCAGGAGTCCTCAGGTGATTGGTAGTCTTAGGGATGCCCTTGAGCTGAGTCCAACGAACATGCGAGAAGTTATAAAAATATGACCCTTGAAATGTTTTATTAATTTCCAGGAATGAGGCCCCTAATGACCACTCTCCTTCGCTTGCAACATGATTTATAGATGTTTTTATTAAAGTTGATTTAATTTCCTTCAGTTCACATGTTCTTACTAATTGAATCATTTCCCTCAGTTCCCAGAAGGCCATAAAATAGAGAATTTATTATATACTGTGTAGCAATCTACATTCAGGTAAATACATGGATGTGACAACTCGGCCAGTGTATTGAGTGTTCTTGATAAAGTGCCGGCGTAATCACTCCACGAACCTGATGTACTTCATTACAGTGTCATGAGCTCTATTGGTTATAAATGATAAAATGATCCATCGTTGTTTTTATTGAATTAAGGTAAAATATTTTATGTACTTTCAGGAAAGACACATTACCTTCTCTTCAAAATTGATTCAGATGGTTATTTGAGAGTTCAGCTTATTGTCCTCCTGGCAAAGAATGGAATGACAAATGAAATTGAAAGACCAAAAAAGGCATTCTTCCCTGTATTTGAAAAAAGAAGTGTGCCTAGCATAAATATCATGGCATTTAAAAACTATAAGGGGGATAATTATAAATTTAGATAAACATTTTTTTTACAATGGATAACTATCAAAACTCGATATTTTAGGATTAAAATACCCTTCCCTACAACAATTCAACGTCTGAGCCCGTTATTTTATTGGTTTATTGGGCAAACTTTATTTAAAAAAATAAAAACAAATCAATAAACTATCCTTTTTCAAGTTTCTCATACTAATTAAATCTGTTTTCTTTGAGAGTGCCCAGGGTACTGAACACTATATATGGAGTCCTTTGTTAGGTACAAGAAAACAAAAAAAGATAAGTAATTTCCTTAAAAATTTTATGGTAAGGTTAAGTTCAAATCCTTACTTTTTTTTTTTTTTTTTTTTACTTTCAAGTATAACCTTCCTCCTGTATATGAGGCAACAACCTCAGAAGAATTGCATGGAATTATTTTCCCCCAGAGCCATACAAATTTAAATCTCAGATTCATCCCAAACTTTTTAAAGATCCATTTCTCCTTCTTCTATTCTCTGCCATTTCTCTGAAATGCACAACCAGTATCGATTAGTTGAATTCTGAATTGAATTAGGATCAGAAATTAATGCCTGGTGAATTGTACATAAAATTCATAAATGAGAAGGAGAGATCACACTCATATATCAGCATGGCACGAAGCATGACCCGGAGATAATGTATCGGGTCGAAGTAAAAGGCAATGAGTTTAGAAAAGAAAAAAAAAAGCAATGATTTCTGTTCTCTTGCGAGGAAAGCTTTAGAGTCTACAGGAAATCTCAGGAAGAGGGTGGGGTATCAACTGTCAAAGGAGAAGTAAAGTCAGAGAAGAGGAAGCAAACGTGCTTGGCCAGACTGAGTATTAGAACAACACAACCGACACAGTGAAGCTGTTAATATGGGAAGTTAAAATATTTCGAAAGGAGAACTCAGACGGATTGTCTGCATAGAAACAAATATGAAATTCTCACTTTGGCCCTGCCAACGAAGTGGGGGTCAACTGAGCATTTATGATGGGTTTTATTTTTCCACCCATTATGTAGCAAATGACTAATGAATGAATAAAGGCTATTCCGCAAGCTCGTGGTGTTTGCTTTCCCGAGGGGGTAAAAGCCTGTACGATGTTAAGGGAGTAGGAGCATTCTAGGAAGGGTGTAGAGAGGTTTGTGGGTCGGTTCTAACTCTGCACAGGCATGAGTCCAGCAGGTCTGTGGGCACCTGGGCAAAGCCTGGGATCTCCTGCCAGATGCTTCTTGTACCCTCAGAACCGTAAGCAGGGATTTTGAATTTATTTCCCTTATCCCAACATGTCTTATGCCGACTTAAGACTATATAGTCAGAGCATCCCGAACACCAATTAGTGCCCAGAAATAAAAATCAGACCATTCCCAGAAAGATTAGAATTCCGACGCTAATTAAAATTCTGGAGACTCGAAGGGGTAAGGGTCACGCCTGGGTACATTTTATGACTCAGGTTCAGAATCTGAAAAATCTCAGTTTCCATTCTGGAGCTATAAACTTTAAAGTTTCTTCCCCCAATTATAGTTTATAGATGTAATTTTATTTTTTCTCAAGTAGTTGAGAACTTGAATTTGTACAGAATAGCAAATAAGCATTTGGGGGAAGAATTACAGGCGTCACAGACTTTGGGAATTTATTTTATACAATCCAAAACCAACAGTAATACCAGCAGTGACTAACATAAGATAGAAGCTGTTTAGCCTAAAACGTAGTTTAAGATACATTATAATAATACCTCACTGATTCGGAATGACTAAAGAAAGAATTCAGGAACAAATAAATATTGTTAAATATTTTAAAATAATTACATGTTACATTCCACATTAGAGTGTGAGGTCCTCAAGACAGGTATCGTGCGTATTAATTTTACTATCCTAATGCTATTTCTCATCCTTTAGGATAATTCTGTACCCTAAGCTTGCTAACCCAGGCAATTTGTTGATAAGAAAGCATGCCCTCTGAGTATTTTAAGTTTCATAGACTATGCATTAGAATATGACTAGTCCTAATATTATCAGAATAATTAAGAAATAAACTTAAACTGTGAAAATAAATGAATAAAATACACCTGAGATGAAAAATCCATGACTTTTATTATATTTATCTGCATACTTAATAATTTGAGACATTCAGCAATTGTCTCCCTGTCATTAGTATGAGTTAACAAAGCTCTACCATCATGGCAGTTTTGATGGTTATTATGCAAAATGAAATTACATTTCTAAACAAATGAAGGTTATTTTTATATTTAGTACTGCCTAAAGACTAAGTGTCAAAGGAATAGCATTTAAGGATTTATTTTAAAAATTAGCATGAAATTGAAGCAAAAACTTTTAAAAGCAAAGTAATGGTTGAAGATCATGTTTTACCACCAGGTTCTATTCCTATTTATCAGCTCCTGCTACCTTATTCTTAGTACATTTTTTTTTACCTCTTTTTCACTTAGGATTTTTTAGGAATTAGCTTACTCTAATTCTATCTATCTATCTATCTATCTATCTATATCTATCTATCTATTTATATCTATCTATTATTGATTTTTTACAGAGAGGAAAGAGGGATAGAGAGTTAGAAATATCGATAAGAGAGAAATATCCATCAGTTGCCTCTTGCACACCCCCTACTGGAGATGTGCCTGCAACCAAGGTACATGCCCTTGACTGGAATCGAACCTGGGACCTTTCAGTCCACAGGCCGATGCTCTATCCACTGAGCCAAATCGGTTTTGGCTTACTCTAATTCTTGAAATTCAAAAAAGAAATCATTTTTAAAAATTTTCTCATGAAACATCAATACTTTTATTTTTTAAATTTATGTTTTATTGATTTCAGAGATAAAGAGAGAGAGAGAAACATCAATGATGAGAGAGAATCATTGATTGGCTACATGCATTTGAGCCCTCAACCCGGGCATGTGCCCAGAATGGGGGGAATCAAACCATGACCTCCTCGTTCATATTTCAACACTCAACCACTGGGCCACACCAGCTGGGCAACATCCATACTTTTTATATTCCACTCTTCTTGATCTAACAAAAATAATTTTGGCTTACCAAAAATAAATATATTTTCACTTCTCATTGAGATGTTTCACAATGTTTTATTGGTATACTCTGGCTTATGATTATTTTTATGTAAAGATCATGCCAGCTTTAATAAATACTAATTTGCTTATTAATGTAAAGCTACACAAACATACACAGAGTACTACATAATCAAACTTTATTTACTTAATAAATGATAATTTGCTCTGAAATATATGTAAATATGTTTCATTATTAGAAGAGCACATTGAATTTTGTCTCCATGAATTTTTGTAAAACACTTTTCCATGGCAAAAAACCAAGCAGTTAATAATGTAAAAAAAAAATCACACACACATAGCTTTCAGTAACTGAAGTTAATACCTACAATCCTATATAATAAAGAGGTAATATGAAAATTGACCCTCACGCCCTTTCACAAGATGGCTGACCCCATGGGGTCAAAGATAGCCTCCATAAGATGGCTAGCAGGGGAGGGTAGTTGTGGGCAGCAAGGCCTGCAGGGGAGGGGAGTTAGGGGCAACAAGGCCTGCAGGGGAGGGTAGTGGGGGGACCAGGCCTGCAGGGGAGGACAGTTGGGGGCGATCGGGCTGGCAAGGGAGCAGCTATGCATCAATCAGGCTGGCAGGGGAGTTGTTAGGGTCTATCAGGCTGACAGGCTGGCAAGTGGTTTGGAGCCAGCAGTCCCGGATTGTGAGAGGGATGCCCTGTGGGACTGGGCCTAAACTAGCAGCCAGACATCCCCTGACACAGACTGGGCTGAGGTTCAGACTGAGCTGAGGGACCCCCCCCCAGTGCATGAATTTCATGCACCAGACTTCTAGTCACAGTATAATTTACAATACCTGAAATGTCATTGCTTCAATTTGAAGGACAGGTGGTGACTTTCTAGAAATATTTCACTGCTTATCTTTAAAAAAAGTTATTAAACACTACTGGTGAATTAAAACACAAAGGACATGCATTAGTCCTCTTGAGATATAAACTTTGAAGCATGTAATTTTATGTCCTACTTTCACGTTCACACCAGAATGTCATTTGTAGGACTAGTTTGGATTATCATTAACTTTTTAAAAAAATTTCACTGAACACCACAACTCATTATATAGCTACAATAAACCAAACACTCTCTTGGAGGCTGGAGGTGGAGAAAAAGCAGAGACAATCAGACCTGCTCACGGTCCTGCAGGGTCGATATGAAGTGGAGTGGAGGGACATTTATGGGCCTGATAGGAACTGCCACTTCAGCAGAATCCTGAAGGGTCTGGACGTGAGAGAAATCCCCACATCTCAGGGCAGTGCAAATAATACAGCCTGGCCTAGGCTCCGCGTGGGACGAGAGCATGCTGGAGAATGATGCTGGGAAGAATGAGGCCACGGTCACATCACAGAGTCCCCTGAGCACAGTGACCATAAAGCCCAGTTTATCCAGGACAGCATTGATCATTATCACAAAAGTAAGTTAGTAACAGTGTCTCCCTTGCACTGAGCCCTGGCCAGTTTGGCTCAGTGGATAGAGCATCTTCCTGCAGACTGAAGGGTTCTGGGTTTAAAATCCCATCAAGGGCACACACCTCCATTGTAGGCTTGGTCCCTGGCCCTGGTCCGGCTTGGGTGGGAGGCAACCAATTGATGTGTCTCTGTCACATGACTATTCCTCTCACTCTGTCTTTCCTCCTCCCTCCCATTCTCTAAAAAATCGAAGGGAAAATAGCCTTGGGTGAGGATTAACAACAACAATAAAAAGTTGAGGTGATCCAAGAAGCTGGTTTGGCTCAGTAGATAGAGTTTCAGCCTACAGACTGAAGGGTCCAGGGTTCGATTCTGGTCAAGGGCATGTACCTAGGTTGTGGGCACATTCCTGGCTGGGGTGGGTGGGGTGGGGGGTGGGTAGTAGGCAGCTAGTAGATGTTGCTCTCTCATTGATGTTTCTAACTCTCTCTCTCCCTTCTTCTCTATAAAAAATCAATAAAATATATTTTAAAAAACTAAAAATAAAAAGTTGAGGTCATGCTAGAGGAAGAGAGTGAACATGTACACAATAACTGTAATAGGAGATAGGAAGTAGCTTTTTTGCTTGTTTCATAGAAGCAGGGCAGTTCTGAGCAAGCCAGTTCTTTTTCCTGGGGGAGTAGGGAAGGCCTGGCACTTGAGATGACGTTTAGTGAGAGCCAGGGTTTGTATCTACAGTCTCCTTGTCTCAAATGTACATGTAGAGATAACTTACTAATCTGCTTAGTCACTTATTACAAATGCTAAAACACCAGTAGGATATTAGAAAACACAAACTAAATTGTTATCTTTAAAGATTTAAGAACTAAAAATGAAGATTCAAGGAGACTCCAAAGCTACAGTTTACATCACAGTATTCTCTTTTTAAATAGTCACCAGGGGAATGAGAATATTTCTTTCCATTGCTTTTTAGAGAGTAGAAGCGGTGGGGGTGGGGGAGAGAGAGAGAAATCATGGACATGAGAGAGACATATTGACTAGTTACTTCCCACTTGTGCCCTGATGTGGGCCGGGGATTGAACCTGCAACTGAGGTATGTGCTCTTGACCAGGGATCAAACCCATGACTCCTGGGTCTGCAGACTGGCGCTCTAACCACTGAGCCAAGAATACTAGGGCTACCCCATAGTATTCTTCATTAGATATCAGATTTGTGAAATCCATAGACACTCAAATCATTTTCTGTCTCAAGACTTAGAAATGTACAGCTGTGAAGACAGGGGAAATCAATTAGCATAAGTAATTAGGTTTATAATCTGGCTAACCTAGCTGATGAAGAGGGAATAAATAGAGGATAGCATACCTTCTGAACTGTGTATCTCTTGCCAGAATTACATGTGTTCTTGTCATCCCCAAGGAAATGAGAGGTTGTTCTCTACCCTTTGAATTGTCCCTACCAATAAATTATGCTTTCATAATTCAGTCTGATCGAGCAATTTGCGAGAAAATGTTCCAGATTTATGGAAGGGCTTGTAGTGGCATGACTGGAAGTCTGGGCAGGTTAGGGGAAGGGCTATTTAGCTTCCCTCAGCTTTTCAAGTGGCTTTATTTAAAATCTATTCATGCACATAGCCTACATTTACAAGGCATTTGCTGGTACTACAGAATTTGATGGCTTAGAAACTCTTTTACCCTCCCATCTGTAAGGTTTGTCTACATATGCTCTGGGTTTTCTATCTCTGGTTGCTCCAATCTAGTAAAAAAAATTACTATGATTTCAGAACACAACTAAGACAGATATGTATAAGTAACAAAGGCAAGGAGCATTACTGAAAACTGGCAGAACCCAAGACTCACTTTATTAGTTAGTGTTTCCATCAAACAAATACTTTGCAGAGATTTGCTTTATTATTCATGAAACTAGCACTAAATTTACCAGATTTTAGAGACACAGAACCTAAGAATTGCCATGCAGGGATTTGACAGATGTTGTAAGATTGGGACTTTAGAATATTAAGAACCTGGATATTCATGACTTTTAAATATATATCCATATATATATTTATTGATTTCAGAGAGGAAGGGAGAGAGAGATACAAACATTAATGAGAGAGAATCATTGATTGGTTGCTTCCTGCATGCCCTCTATTGGGGCCCCAGCCTGCAGCCTGGGTATATGCCCTTGACTGGAATCGAACCTGGGACCCGCTAGTCCGCAGGCCGATGCTCTGTCCACTGAGCCAAGCCTTGGTTTTTATTTACACTTTCTGGTCTACTAGGAATGATTATTGGTATAATATGTTGAGCCATCCTTTTTTCTAGGGCATTCACCAGCATTTGAAGGTGAATGATGTGCAGACAATTGTAACAAAGCACATGTGATGGACTCATTTCTAAAAGCCAGGAGAGGATGGGAAGGGAAGTCTTGTTTACTTCTCTGTTTCTTTCTGAAGACCACTTTACATATATTATCCCATCGGTTTTTCATGCTCTTTATCTTGGAGTAACTAGGTGATTCCCTTTAGCTAAGCCCTGACAAGATGTCTGTTTAAAAAGCTCTCTCTTTAAGCATAGATGACTGTACAATCTTGAACTATGCAGAGCCCACAGGACAATCTTGAACTATGCTGCTAACAAATGACCGGAAGCGGCATTCCTGAAGAGAATGTGCATGAAATGCAGGGAACAAAATGCATGTTGAATCTTTTAAGAAGACCTGTAGCTCATACTAATATAAAACTTAAAAAATAAATATGCTTTTTGACATCACTTTGAGGTTTCAGCTAAGAAGAGTAGTATGATATTAAAAACTTATTAAATAGAAGAGGATTTAATTTTTATAATATATTTTTATTGATTTCAGAGAGGAAGGAAGAGGGAGAGGGAGATGGAAACATCAATGATAAAGAGAGAATCATTGATCGGATGCCTCTTGCAGGCCCCCTACTAGGGACCTAGCCCACAATCCAGGCATGTGCCCTTGACCAGAATCCAACCCAGAACCCTTCAGTCTGCAGGCTGATGCTCTGTCTGTTGAGCCAAAATAACTAGGGTGAGGATTTATATTTAAATGCACTCCTGAAATGAATAGCTTATGTTATTCATGTATAAGTAAGTAATAAAGACATATAAAAGTTGTTAAACTTGACAATAGCAGTGTATTCATAATAGGTCCCCTTTACTGGAATTATGTATTAAGTACTTGGCATCCTAATTTTTAAAATCTGCATGACCAACTTAATAGATGGAGATTAGATTCCTTATTTGGAACATTGAGAGGTTCAGATAAATTAAATAATTTGTCTAAAGTCACGTAACTAGTAAATGCAAGAGACTATATATTATTCCTAATCCTGTGTTTTGTGTGTTTATTTTTTAGAAGTCAGTTACTAAATAATGATTTTGCTAACACTTCACTGCTCACTGATATTAATTATAACTTGAACTTCAGCTTATGGATAGTATTTGTGAACAAAACAGAAAGTTAAAGAATATGCAATCCTGACTCAACAACTATATTTAGAATAACATTTTCCTTGAAAAAGGATATTGAGTACATAATTGATCAATTCTCACACAAAAACTTTACCTGTAAAATTGTAAGCAAATTCAATTCATAAGTGAAATTGCTTTTTAAATATGCAATAGGATTACTTTAATAAAAGTCATTGTGCAGTCAGTAATTTCTAAAATAAATAACCTTTTCTTAGCTTATCTTTGCTTTGTTGATTAAAACCTCACATGCTATACATAAATTTATTTCACCGGGACAAATGGTTTCCTTTGGAGTGGATGAAAATTTGACAAGTTATAATGCCACTTCTTAGAACAAATCTCTGAACCTCTAGAATGTTATGTAGAACCTTATGCAACACTTCTTTAAGGTTTCTCCAAATTACTTGTTTTAGAAAGACCTCCATTTAAAACCATTCTATCCACTAAGAGTCTTCCTGAAGCTGAAGTGTACCAGCTATGGGCCCACACTTGTGAGCATATGTGTGTGTATTTTGTATATGTGGATATATAGTTGTGGGTCAAGAGCAGAATTCCCATTTTCTGTCAAGTTCAATTCAAACTATTTATCTTAATGGAGCTCAGCCAACTCACCTTCATGAGCTCAACTTTTAGCACTTGGAGAGTCACGCTGTGTGTACAGGGATGTGTGCCAGTGAATCATTTACGGATATGAGTAGAATAAAGATTTTCATATTTTTAAAAATTATATTAGTTTCAGGTGTCCAGTATAAAATAGTGACTAGATATTTATATATTTCACGAAGTGATCAACTGGAAAAAATCCAATATTCATCTGACACCGTACATATTTATTGAAATATATTTACTCTATTCTTTACTAGAGGCCCAGTGCATGAAATCTGTGCACTGAGGTAGGGAGTGTCCCTCAGCCCAGTCTGTACCCTCTCCAACAGGTCTGCACCTTCTCTAATCTGGGACCCCTCAAGGGATGTCCATCTGCCAGTTTAGGTAGGACCGATCCAACAAGGGACAATCCAGGACCACTGGCTCCTAACCACTCACCTGCCTGCCAGCCTGATCACCTCCTACTCACTTCCCTGTTGGCCTGATTGACACCTAATTGCTCCCCTGCCAGCCCATTCTCCCACAACTGCCTTGCCCTGCTAGCCCTATTGCTCCCACTGCTCTCTCCTGTCGGCCCTATTATCCCCAACTGCCTTCACCTGCCAGCCTGGTCACCCCAGCTACCCTTCCCTGCTGACCTGGTTGCCCCCAACTGCCCTTCCCTGCAGGTCTGGTCAATCCCAACTGTCCTCCCCTGCTGAACTGGTGCCCACAAACTGCTCTCCCATGCTGGCCATCTTGTGATGACATGAGGGTGTGAGGGCATGAGGGCTACCTAGGCTTTTATTAATATAGACTAGAGGCCCAGGGCACAAAATTTGTGCATAGGGGGGAGGTGGGGTGGTGTCCCTCAGCCCAGCCTGCACCCTCTCCAATCTGGGACATCCCTCTCACAATCCAGGACTGCTGGTTTCTAATCACTAACCTGCCTGCCTGCCTGATTGCCCCTAACTGCTTCTGCCTGCCAGTCTGATCACCACATAACCACCACCCCTATCAGCCTGATTGATGCCTAACTACTCCCCTACTAGCCCAATTGCCCCTAACTGTCCTCCTATACAGGCCTTGTCCCCACAACTGGTCATTCCTACCTGTCCTCCCCTACTGGCCCAGTCACCCCTAACTTGCCTCCCTTGCAGGCCTGGTTCTCCCCACTGCCCTCTCCGTAGGTCTTGTCCCCCCTCAACTGCCCTCTCCTGCAGGCCTGGTTTCCCCCACTACCCTCCCCTGCAGGGCTGGTCTCCCCCAATTGCCCTCCCCTGATGACTTGGTTACCCCCAACTGCCCTTCCCTGCAGGTCTGGTTACCCCCAACTTCCCTCCCCTGCTGTCCTGGTTGCCCACAACTGCCCTCCCCTGCTGGCCATCTTGTGACAATGTGGGGAAGGTCATCTTGTGATGACATGAGGGTGTGAGGGCATGAGGGCATGAGGGCTACCTAGGCTTTTATTAATATAGACTAGAGGCCCAGGGCACAAAACTTGTGCATGGGGGAAGGTGGTGTCCCTCAGCCCAGCCTGCACCCTCTCCAATCTGGGACATCCCTCTCACAATCCAGGAATGCTAGCTCCCAACCACTAACTTGCCTGCCTGCCTGCCTGATTGATCCTAACTGCTTCTGCCTGCCAGCCTGATCACCACCTAACCACTCACCCTGCCAGCCTGATCGATGCCTAACAGCTCCCCTGCCAGCCCGATTGCCCCCAGCTGCCCTCCCCTGCTGGTCATCTTGTGGTGGCTACCTTATGTCCACATGGAGGCAGCTATCTTTGACCCCATGGGGGCGGCCATCTTGTATATGGGAGTGACGGTCAATTTGCCTATTACCTCTTTATTATATAGGATGCTGTACTCTATATCCACGTGACTAATTTATAGCTGGCAACTGGTACTTAATCCTGAACCTCAGTTTCTTTCCCGACTTTTTCATTCCATAGCCTACATAGCCTCTTTCTCCAGTTGGTTTGGTTTTAGAATACCACTAGGGTCTCTTTCTGGGATTCTGCTCTCACTTTCCCTAAGGAGAGAGGGATAAGGCAATAATCATATGGACTACTACAAGACTGCTTTTAAAAAGAACACTCTCTAGTGTGCCTGTGTTTGCATACATGTATTACCATAAGCATACTCAACAAAACCCTAGACAAATTATTTGAAGTGTCAAACAAAACGAATTTTCTAATGATCTTCTTTTATAATAAAACATTCAGTTCTTGTAACTGAAAAGGAAAGGCCTTTGATTGATTCAACGATGTGAGATCAAAATACGAATCCTATTCAGATATTATTCTCAAGGATCTTAGAGACTGATAGAAAATAAGATAATACAGAATACTACATTAGAAGGGAGGAAAAGCTAAGTATATGAAAGGTATAATAAAAAGCTAAGGTGTGGTTATTAAATTATTATCTTTCAGTGTCAGATCCACCCTTCTCAGCTGTTTGGTGCTGCTGGAGCTCGCCTCTCCTTTGCCAGTTAGCTCCCTGCTAGTTTTTTTCTAATCCAGAGAGATTTAGGGTGATGTTGATAGAAGCAACATCACCCCAGTGATTGAGTCTTCACCTTCACACATCAGTTAGCTCCATATTCCATCTCCCTCTCCGTCCCTGAAGCAAATGCAAGCCTCGGCAAGCTGGGAGGCCTCATTCTCAGAATCCCTCGTCCTAATTCTATGGGGGACCATCTCTGAGTTCCCGAAGCACCACCAGCAGCAGAACATACGGCCTCCAAAGGTGTGGGTCTCAGCCCCACCAGACCTTTCTGCGAGCCTCTAGGTTTTCAAGATCCCGACCTCTCCCGTCTGTACTCCCGGATGTAGGGATGCCATCTCCTTCCTGCAATCACTATCTTTTCATAACCTCAGGGGTCCCCTCTCCTTGTTGCCCTCCGTACTTGTTTAAACAAACTGTTAATTAAATTATCTCTGGTAAACCACTCACTGGCCTGGATTGCTTTTCTGAGTGGATTCTGACGGATACAGCAATAAAAACTCAGCGAAAGGAATATAAGCTTGCAGACGCCGAAATGAGAAAATGCTTCACAAAATGCATGCATTTCCACTCAGCCATGAACAATGACTTCCATGTGAAGTGAAGTTGAAGGTCAGGAAAATAGAAGAGGAGGCGGCAGAGGCAGGAAGGCAGAAGCGTGGAGAGAGAAGCTGAGCGGGTCAGCTCAGCTGGAGGGAGGTAAGTGACCAGGAAGGGCAAGGACAGCTCCAAACGACTTGTCTTTTCTGATGTGCAAAAAGCACAAAGTACAGGTTGGAGGCTTTCTAGTCTTATGAAATAATATCACACGGGGAACAATAGGTTTTTAAAAGGAACAAAATGAGAATGTATTTCAAGTAAGAGTGAACTTCCTGACTTCTAACCTCATGAAAACACACACTCAGTTTTTAATTTGTTGCAATAAAAACCACTTTATAATGAGTGTTTTTTTTTAAAGCTTACCTACTGGGTACTGAAGGATTTATAAATATTTATATTAGATAGAAATATAAATTGTAATAGACTAAATGTAATGTTGATTTAATCCATAAGAACAGATAGCAATCCCCAGTTATAGTGTGACACATACTTCTGGGATGCTTATAACTTGGGTGCTTGCAATTTAGATATTGACTTTGAGAAAACCAAATTATGGCTTCTGCTTCATGTTTTTTTCATTGTTTTCACAGTTACAAAGTATTCTGTGTCTCTGGGTTTTTGATGTGGACGGTAAGAATATGACCAAGTTATTGGTCATTGGCAAAACCTTCAAATCACCCCAATTTTTTAATCAATAAAATCAGATTGAATTTGTTTTATTTATATTTGCAACATATTGTCCAAGAACCTATGAATACATAATAGATAAAAAATAATGATTATACCCATTGCCTAATCCTTCCATGCCCTATTGCCCTCAATGAAAGCAATGAGCATTCAAGGGCAGAGTATAAGCCATTACTATTAATTAAGTCATACTTAAATACCTATTAGTGGGTTTAAATTGTTAGTATGTTAGTGTGTTTGGCTAGAGTCATGATAAGGTTTAAATAAAACTGTCTTCAAAATAATTCTTGAAGTATACACTAAGTTTATTTGATGAGGTCTTTGATGAATATTCTAAATCACTTAATTGGTTTCATATTAAATGTGAATTTTATCTTAGTGACACATTTTTCTATACTTTCATGTGCAAACAATAGGCAATTGGGGAAAAATAACATCCAAGTGTTACAACTATTTAAAGTAGAACAAGGAGTCTTTAGATCTTCAGACTCATCTACTTAATTTATAGTAATTTAAACCAAAGCAACTGGTTAACCCATTAACTTAATGAAACTGGAAGGTTATTTTATGGAAATAAATCAGACCAATTGTGTGTTTTAAAATGGAGTACCTGAGTCCATAAAAATGTTGCATTCTTTAACTTCACAGAGATAAAACCTAAATCTCATACAACTTATATTTATCATAAATGGAAAAATGAACTAAGAAAATAAAAAATGTGTGTGTATATGTGTGAGAAAGAAGAAAAATAGTGATGTTTTATCATTATTTAATGCCTTTATTGGTTGGCTTCAAAGTTTTGCATAGTTTAAAACTTCTGAGTATAAATTTGTTAAAACATGCTTCAAATGTGTGTGCACAGTCATTAAAATATTGTGAGCCACTCAGGGTAAGATATTAAGATGTAATAATTGGGTTTCAGTAGAAAATTGCTTCATTCATCCACTTAAAAGAAACTTCAAAGACATCTCAAAACTATAATTCTTGATTTAGGCAGTCTATATTTTTTGCCTTTATGAAAAAGGAGAAAAAGAAACCCTCAGTAATCTGTTATAATTGATCCTAACATGCATATATCCTCTACAAATAATTTCATCGGTATTCAGAAAGGGATATCTAAATGAACCTGTCTACATATTGCTTCTTATAATGAGCCCACATAAGACTAATGACTTGTTAGTGTCATGGACAATGAATGATTAATTAGTTGATTCTAAAGCAAATTGTTAAGAGTATAATTGCTACCTTTTCCTAATTTCTGAAGGTTAGAAGAAGTTAATGTGATGCTAATGTAGACAGACAGACTCAATAACTTTTTTGTTTATTAAGAAATCTAAAAAGAATTATTTGAAAAAAAAGCTGACCATAACATATAAGTCCCTTAATATCTATATTTAATTAATGCTTAATATCTCATATTTACAAAATAAACAGCTATATATTCACAAATATTTCTTGCTTATTATTCTATCAGTTCCTTATTTTAACATATATTTTTCATTAATATAATAACCAATTTTCAATGTAGATACAAATTTTGCACTTGCTTTGTGTTTATTTAAAAGCATTAATTCTTCTTTATTGTTTTGAAGGTTGGTGAGTTTTCTGCTTTGAAATGTGAATTAAACCTTGGGAGTGTTGATCTCCCTAAACACAATCAACTCTCCATTATTCAATGTCAATGAAGGGAGGCATTGGTATGAATAAATAATACTAATTGGTGATTCACGCATCTGGGTTAGGGCAAGGGTAATTTATCTCAGGTTGCTCCAATGGAATAAAAATGAGGAAAACTGGAGAAGTTCCATTTGTGCCAGGTTGGGAAGGTGGAGCTTTTACCATATAATGGGCAGGTCTGGGATTGTATTATTAGGGTCATAAATGCTTTAATGATGAACAGTTGTATATTATTAGCCTGACGTTTTCATATAACACTAATCTAATATCATCTAAAGATTATGTCCCCACTGGAATTTCCAAGATAGGTGTTATTATCCTCATATTACAGTTGCAAACACAACTTCAAAAAGGTAAAAACATTCACACATAGTCCCACTAGTAAAAAAAATAACACAGTCTGTTCCAAGTTTCTGAGCCTGTGGTCTCTGCTCCTACATTGAGCATCTGCCTCCTGTTGATCAGTGTGTGTCGTAGCTACTGGCCAGCTGGTTGGCTGGTGGCTTAGGCTTTTATATAGAGAGAGATGGTCCAATGTAGGAGAGAGAATATGTTCACCACTAACACTATCCCACAGTTCTGCTGTTTGTCAAGTGTTTGAATGACATAAGAAAAAAAAAAAAGTGTATCCTTTATAGTGTAAAAACACTGAGTCCCAGGTATTGTATACCTTTTGAAATAAGTGTGGGAATTATTTTCTTAATTAGAGGTGAAAACCACTTTAAGTATATGACTATAGTTGGCAATATTTTTGCAATTGGATTGTTTTATGTTGCATTGAAATAAACAACAAAACAAATGCCATTTGTAGCAACTTACTAACATGTTATGGAACATCTACCATTCCATGCACAAGTATAATAAATGTCCATAAACAACATAAAAAAATCAAGATGCCATTTAACGGTTAACAAACCATCTAACTTTTCCAATGTGCTGCCAAAGGAGGTAAAAAGTTTGATATTTAAGTTCCTAAGTTGAAGTGACAAATTATTTTTGAATGCTTATCTCCAGAACATAATATTTTATGTTATTTTTAATTGCACTTTTAATTTTAGAACTGTTTTAATTTCACAAAAACATAGCAGAGTAGAGAGAGTTCCCTTACACCCTACGCCCAGTTTCCCATTATCAACATCTTACATTAATGTGGAACATTTGTTATAATTAATAAAACAATATTGATACATTGTATTTAACCAAAGTCCATGATTTACTCAAATTTCCTTTTTTACCTGCTGTCTTTTTCTGTTCCAGAATCCTATGTAGGATGCTGTATTATAATTAGTTGTCGTTTTTCCTTAGACTCCTCTTGGAAAAATTTATTTTCATATTATAAGTATAGTTACAAGTAAAATAAAAATTTCCATCAATACATTCCTTATGATGATTTGTAAACGACTTGGCAGAAACAACTTTCATGTTTTGACAGTTTATGTAACATGCATATTCACACATATGTTTTTTTTCTAACATTTTATCAGTTTCCAATAATTTATCTAATATATATTCAGTGCCAGTTTCTGGAAACAGTGGGGCTGAGGACTATTTAAGAAGAAGTAACTTTGGTCCTGAGTGTATGCATTCAGAGGAGGGTCAAAGTGGACTCATAGATTTTGCTTGGTGTTGAGATTGGTAAATGCCACAATGTTGGCAGAAAGGGTAATATAATTCCTATTAGAGGCTGGGTACACAAATTCATGAACCAGTGGGATCCTTTGGCCTGGCCTACACCCTCTCGCAATCCAGGACCCCTCAAAGGATGTCAGAGAGCCAGTTTCAGCCTGATCCTTGCAGGCCTGATCCAGACAGGAGGGAGTCCCATCCTGTGCATTGAGTGTCTGTCCCCTGGTGGTCAGTGTGCATCATAGCAACTGGTCAACTGGTCACTCGGTCATTTGGTTGCTTAGGCATATATATATATATATATATATATATATATATATAGTCAGACGGCTGGAAGGCACTCTATAATTCAATGATTTTACTTATTGTTGGGATCAATTTCTAAAGTAATTTACATAATTTAGAGAACCATTAAAAAGTCAATGTGAAACTTGAGGCATTTGTAGTTTTTTAGATTAATTTTTATTTTGGCCTCCTTTCATTTTTTTTACATTTATTCTTAATTTATTTTTTATTGAGGCATAATTGACACATAGCATTATATATGTTTCAGGTGTACAGCATAATGATTCAATATTAGTATAACCACCGCTATAAGTCTAGTTAACATCTGTCACCTGGCTTCCTTATAGACCATTAGTGAAAGACCATTAGAAAAAAATTGCTAGGGAATCATTTCAGAAGATATAATTTAATTTTTAAAATACCACTTTTCTTTCCACCTTTCTGTGAATAAGTAGAATGTTGAAGCCAGAGGGCAGAATGAATGGAAGAATTATATCCAACTACTTCCTTGAAACCATCTTTCTAGGAACCTCCTTCAAGCATAAAACCTTCAAAACCTCTGCATTCATTTTAAAAAAATATATTTTATTGACTTTTTTACAGAGAGGAAGGGAGAGAGATAGAGAACTAGAAACATCAATGAGAGAGAAACATCGACCAGCTGCCTCTTGCACACCTCCTACCGGAACCAAGGCACATGCCCTTGACCGGAATCGAACCAGGGACCTTTCAGTCTGCAGACCGATGCTCTACCACTGAGCCAAACCAGTTTCAGCTGCATTCATTTTTAACATTATAAAAATAACAGTTATTATTTAGAGACTTGGATGATGTTTAAGTACTTACTTCTGATTGAAAATCTCAGATTCTTAGGTAACAGAAATATACTACAATTAATTTTTAAAAATTAGCTTTCTGATAGAATATAAAACTGTGGATATCAAAAACAACATAGCGATAACCGTTGTGATTAGCTAGTTATTAGGATCAGGAAAGGAGTGAAGGGGGCAGTCAGACATGTCAGGTCAGCTTCCCCAGAAAGCTGCAGTTTCACACTTCCCAGGATAACAACACAGGGGAGATAGACGCATGCCCAGTAAAGTCGGGGTGGGTAGGGGGGAGCGTTAGGGAAGGTGCATGCTGTCAGTCACACTGGGAACAGAGGTCATTGGCCAGAATGGGCCTGGTCACTGCGAGCCTGTGGAAATTTGGGGATACATAACCTCCCAAAGAAAGAAATTCACTTTCTTGTGCTCTTGGAACTCTTGTGGCTCCTGTGCTTCTGGCTGTGATCTTGGCTTCCTGGAGTTGGCCCACAGCCATTGGGTACCCTCTCACAATGGACTAATGGACTGCAGCTAGCCTGATGCTATATTAGATTATGCAAATGCACAACGGAAACTCTGGACACTGGGTTTGATTTTAGCTCCTATAACTGGACTAAGGGAAATGGAACTCTGAAAACCCAGGGGTGTAATTCCACAGAAGTAAAGCTTTCTACTATATCACAGTCTCACAGGCAAGTCTCAGAAAATTCCTTTTCTTGGGATATTGCAAGAATCCCATCCCCAGCAGCAACTGGGGAGAGGAGGCAGACACCCCTAAGATAAGAATGATCTTTGAAATAGAAAAAACAATCTTTTAAATTATAAAAAAATATTTTTATTTGTTCTAAAACTATTAAGAAACAAAGGTTTAAAAGAAAAAAAAAACAATAACTAATTCTTACTTGAGATTATTTTGGTTTTTTAACAAAACATTAATTAAAATCTTATAAATGTGCCATTGTTTGCATAGTGTAGTGGCAAATAACCAAACAAAAGTGAATTTCTTTAAAATAATCAAAGTAGCAATACAGATTTAAAATACTGCTTAAAGAGAACAAGCTTATTAAATTAGGGCAATGTAGCTTCAAAATAAATGTTCATATATTTGATATTTATCCCCAATGAGCTTATGTTTATGAAATGCTACTATAAAAATCAACATAAACATATTATATAATAACACTGCCTTGTTATATTAAAATGCTTTTTTATATATTGTTTATGTATAACGAGAGGCCTGGTGCATGAATTTGTGCATGGGTGGGATCTGCCTGTCTGCCCCAGTTGGGGTGGGGAGGCCAATCAGACACAGGGCTTTCCTGGGTAAGGGGCCATGGGTGGCGGGGGGTGGGGGAGTGGGGATGAGGGTTGGCCCCACCCCCTGATGGAACTCCCAGTCAAGGGGAGAATTTGCATATTAGCCTTTTATTATATAGGATTAGTTTGAAATGCAAGTTAAAATATCTAAAAAAACAACAACAGTACCTTATGTAAGATAAGAATACATTTGGGGGGAAGGGGCTTGTGGGGTGGGTGAAATGGGTGAAGAGGTACAAACTTTCAATTATAAAATGAATAAGGCATGGGTATTTAATGTACAAATAATAAGTACTAAGGATTGAATGTACAACATAATGACTATGGTTAGTACTGTTGTATGCTATAAAGGCAATTTGTTAGGAGGGCAGATACTAAGAATTTCCATCACAAGGATAATTTTTCTTTTAATAATATATGTAAATCAAACCATTATGAGGTATGCCTCAAACTTAAATGATAATGTATGTCAATTACTTCTCCATAAAACTAAAAAAAAAGCATTTATTTTCACCAGGAAATCCATAATTAAGAGATGTAGGGCTAGCTAATGTCTCATGCGACAAAGCATCCAAACACATTCTATCTTGATTTTTCATAAGACCTAGGTCCCCCTTCTCAAGGTCACCTCATATTTCAAGGTAACTGACTGATGAAATGTTAGTTATCAAACACACATTCCCACCAACAGAGAGGAGGAAGAAAAATGGACATATGCCTACCCATAAAAGAAATTTCTTAATAATTACATAATCAAAATTTCTGCTTACATCCCACTGGCCACAACTTCATCTCTTGGTCAAGCCTAATTGCAGGAAAACTGAAAGATGTCTTTATTCTATGTGGTCATATGCCGAGCTAAAAATTACTGCAGTATTAGTAAGAAAGGAGAGGACAAATATTGGGGATAACAGAAGTTTCTGCCACATAAGTTAGAAAAAAGGGACCCATTCTCCAACAATTTGGTAAATAATATAAATCCTATTCATAAGAGGATACAGATTCAACATCTCCATCCTAATATTATTGTCAAGTCACTACTCTAGAAGAACAAGACTAAGAAAAACAATTTTCCTGAAATTTAATATAATTTATGAAAAGATGAAGAATAATGTGCATTATCAAATATGTTCTTACTAAATAATGTTAAATAATCAGTCTGGACAAATGTTTAGTGAATCAATTAAGTTGACTGGTTAATTTATTATTATAAAACAATGTATATATATAATATAAAATGTGTATATAAATGCTTAAATACAGCTTCTGGATTTAGTCAGAAATTCCATCCTTAGTTTATTTTTTGTTTGTGGACTTCCTCAGAAAATGAATGAATAAAATGATTATTAGTATGATTCCAACAACATTTAAATACATGCAAGTAATGTAGATAAGAAAATTTAAAAGGACTTAACTGATAATTCTATCTTGAAAAAAATTTGTCTACAGATAGTTTATTTTTTTAATTGTCTACAACTAAGAAATCTCTCAATTCTGCAAATTATTACCTTTGTATATTTGTATCTGTTATCCTAAATCTAGATTCCATATTTGAGGCTTGGATTCTAATAAATGGATTAGGGAATTGTTAAATTACTTTTACCATCTTAAAATAACTTTATAGTTTTACATATTTTCCTGGATACTGAATCAATCAGTACATTTGGTTTGCACGTGTCTCATAGAAATACCTGTTTGTACATTTGAATAATCTGATGCAATACAGTCTCTAGAAACATTTTCCATTATCTTTCACTGAGTTTCTGTACTCTATATATCTTTGCTGTCCGCTCCTTTAAATTCCTCTTGGCAAGAGATGGAGTGGAAGCGCACAAACCATGAAAGTATCTAATCTGTATGCGATCTATGGCCATTGAGTAAAGACAAGCTAATTGGTCCATAAGTGGAATCTATGATCTTGGCATCATTTAGCATCCTCCTCTAATCCCATCAGCCGGCCCATGCCCTTGCTTAGATGCTGCTGAAGGGCATGAATCATGTTTGTTTTTGAGCACCCAGCATCGAGCACATTTCATGGCACATGAACTGAGCTCAAAATTTATTAAATATAACTATAATACTCCTCATTACAAAAAAAATGTTTGCTTTCTTCATGTGTTTCTTCTGACATCTAAACTTTGGAGGGGGAAAAACAATTTTAAAAACCAGAATTTTGAAAGAAAAGGCAACTATTAGTTCAAATGTTTGGAAGCAGATATAATGTAAGACTGATTTTTAAATAATATTTTAGTCAATTGAATTAGTATAGAATTTAAAGTTATTTATTTATTTATTTACTTACTTACTTTTCTTGATAAGAAAACTGATTTTAATGTCAAATGTGCTTTTATCCTAGAAGGCCAAACGCGGAGGTGTTGTTACCTGAGAACCAAACATCCCTGTGGCTCCTGGGATCAGGGTGGAGGTTCTTGGGGTGCCGCCCGCCGCTGCCGATTAAGAATTTCCAGAAGCGCCCGCGGGAGGATGGGATGCGGTAGAAGATTTTATTGGCGTGAAGTTACATTCCTCGGGTTCCCAGCCCCCTGGCCCTCACACCAGTCCTGACAGGGGTGCAGCCGGGGGTCCAGCTGAGCCAGAAGGCAGGCCAGCGTCCCCGGGGCCTGTCGCAGGGTGCAGGGCTGCAGTTCGCATTCAAGCCAGACTCAGTCCCTGGGCCCATGCTGTGCCCCTGTGGCCACGGAGCATGGGGCGCGGGGAGCCCGGGCCAGCGGAAGTCCCAGGACCTGCTGCCTGCTGCTGCCTGGAGCTTCTCCGCCAGAAGGTGATATGTCCACATTCTCAGGCCTGCGGTGGCCAGGCCCATCCGGGCCATTGACTTGTTTCCAGGTGTGATGGATGGGTCATCAATCACCTTCCCAAGTCGCCCACACCTTACTGGGCATGATCTAAACCGCCTTTGTCTAGTCTAGTCCCTCCTCCCACTGGTCAGCAGGAAACAGATTGGGAGACAGCTAAATGCAGCTTTCTGGCAACGCTGTGTAAATGGCACGCCTACATTACTTAGTCTTCTTCCCCTTTCCCCCTTTCCTGTCAAATAATAGCCAGATTACTACACGGGCATCAGTGCTGTAAGGGCAAGTAGCACCCAGCCATGCCCATTTAAAAATATATATATTTTATTGATATTTTACAGAGAGGAAGGGAGAGAGACAGAGAGCCAGAAACGTCAATGAGAGAGAAACATCAACCAGCTGCCCCCTGCACACCCCCCACCGGGGATGTGCCCGCAACCAATGTACATGCCCTTGACCGGAATTGAACCTGGGACCCTCCAGTCCACAGACCGACGCTCTACCACTGAGCCAAACCAGTTTCAGCAAGCCATGCACATTTGTATGAACCTACTGCTGTCCTCAGTACATTTCCTCATTTGTCTGGTGTATTGCCTCTGTAAGTCCAGGATTCTTACTGCCCTGCTAGCTATTCACAATCATTTACTATCTCCCGGGGTTAGGCAGGCCAGGAGTCAGCTGCCTACGCCGGAGCGTGTGGAAGCTGCTAGAGGCCCAGTGGCAAGGGGCTTTATTAAACTTGGGTTTTTGATCCACTGATAAAATTTGATTTCAGATAAAAACAACACAAAAATATGTTTCTGCTGTGTTATCACAAATAGAAAGTTTCTCTATATTTTCCTAAGTTTTCCTGGAATAGAACTTTGCCTTGGCATCACAGTAACATAAAAATGGATGGCGGTGTCCGGAGCTGCCCTTGCAGCTGAATGTTCTGTTTGAGCAAACACGGCTCTGCTTCTCTGTCTTGTTTTCCTTTGCTCTCTGCCCTCCGCTTTGTTTTTGAAGATTTCTAAGCTAGATATCACTGAGAAGAAGCGAGAAGACATGCCTTTTATTTCCAAAGGGTGCGTGGTGTTTTCATCTCCAACCAGCTCATGCTAATCTTTGTCTGACATATTTTGTTTTATCGAGTTTCAAAAACAAAGTATTAATAAAAAATAATGTTTAATGATGTTATCCAATGGTAGCTAGCAGAGCTGTTGTTTTATATTTTGTAAGAATAATTTTATGACTTTAAATACTGCCCGAGCATTTAAATACATGAGTATTTTTCTAAATGGGTAGAAATGCTAGCTTGAACTGAAGAAAATATTAACCATAATATGGGCACTTTATTTTTTAAAAAAGCTCACTATTTTGTGATGGGACTATATATCTTAGTGTATTATGCAATAACCACATGCTACAGTATTTACCCACCTACTCACCTGCTTTAAAAAAAAAAGTATCAATATCAGTGACTGATCCAGAATTCTACCAGCCGAAGCAGCATTTACCACAGAAACAAGAAGTGCATCTGGGTTTTAGAAACTAGGCCTTTGGCTGAACTCAAACCTTAGCAATCCTTTACAGAGGTTTCGATAATTTATAGAACTGCTCCTGATACTTAATTCAAACATATATACCAATATTTTTCTAATTTTAATGACAATTGTACCACATGGTCTTCGCTATGGCAGGCTGCCTAGAAACTGTTTCTGTAAATTACACTCCAGGATGATCCATCCCTTGGATTGTCTCCAGAACAAAGCCCATGATGTGTAATTAAAACCAACGGACAATTAACTGCCATCAATACAACGAGAGGGACAAGTGTTGTAAATTTAGTTATTTACAATAAGAAGCAACATAAGGGCTTTTTTTTTTCTTTCAATGAATGATAAAAGTAGATTTGTATTCTTTTTTTAAAAATATATTTTATTGATATTTTACAGAGAGGAAGGGAGAGAGATAGAGAGCCAGAAACGTCGATGAGAGAGAAACATCGACCAGCTGCCTCCCGCACACCCCCCGCCGGGGATGCACCCGCAACCAACGCACATGCCCTTGACTGGAATCGAACCGGGGACCCTTCAGTCCGCAGACCAACGCTCCACCACTGAGCCAAACCGGTTTCGGCAGATTCGTATTCTTGAGGTTATAATATTAAGGCTGAGGTAAAATAATAATGAAACACCGGAAAGCTAACATGTTCCAACTTCATTGTATTGAGATAATTTTGTTAGCACAATCATGAAGTGAGAACTCGAAGTTGTTCTAGTTACTGCATCTTTTGACCTGGAGAATTATCTTAAGATATATTCATGTTCCTCAGTAATAGTGATATTACTTCGGCGTCATCATTAGTCATAAGTGTGAGGGTGCTGAGTGTGCCTAGACCATGTTTTTATACGCTATCATATATTTGTGCATACCAAAAGAGGCTCTTCATTACTGTGATGGAGCCTTTAGAGTTAACACCCACTTAAGGATCAGATGGTAAAGAGCTGAAATAACGAGTTTCTCATTATTTTTTCTTCTGTAACCGTAGGGGAAAGACAGAAGGAAGCAGCTTTCTAATGATGCCTGTTTTTGGAAGACAGAGGAAAGGAGCAAAGGATTTTTCAAGGCTTTTCAGACGCAGATGCAGAGGCGGGTCTGAGGTGAAGCTACGGAAGCTTCAGGCTCCTCGCTAGCAAGGGTCCCTCCCAAGGTGCTTCCTTACGTTCACATCGTTGTGTTTTCCTTTACTACTGCTTCCTGTGGCCTCCTCTGCACCGCGCCCAGACTGTGTAAGGAGTGGGTGCATTTTTTTTTTTTTACAGAGAGGAAGGGAGAGAGATAGAGAGCTAGAAATGTCGATGAGAGAGAAACATCGACCAGCTGCCTCTTGCACAATCCCTACTGGGGATGTGCCTGCAACCAATGTGAATGCCCTTGACCGGAATCGAACCAGGGACCTTTCAGTTCGCAGACCGACGCTCTACCACTGAGCCAAACCGGTTTAGGCAAGTGGGTGCATTTTCAGTGGAGTTGGGAACCTCAGGATAGAGAAAAAGGTAAATATAGAGCATCCTGAAGAATTATGAGCAGAACTGTGGGCAAGTTTTTATCATCTTAAAGAGAAACAAAGGTCAAAATGCAGAAAGGCACAGGAAGGAGGAGGGGAGAGAAAAAGTGGTGAAAAGGAATAGATATTGAACTGTAATGTGTTCTTAAAACTGGAGTCTGCTTTGTTACAGCATGCTTGTAAATTTGTAGAATTCCAGATTTGGAGACAGCATCCATCGCCGGGGCTGACCGGCAGACCCTGAGCGAGGGATGAATGATTCCCCTAACACGTTTCTGTGAGAGAGAGGGAGGGCTGTGGCCACCAGGTAGCCCTGTTCGCCTGCCTCCTTTGGCTTTTACTGCCCTAACAGCCTGAACTAAAATTAGCCTCTTGATACACTCAGCAGGGTAATCATTCTTGAGAAAGCACACGCTTCTACAAGGCCGGGTCTAAAAGACTAAACATAGAGGTCCTAGCAGAGCACTTGTTTGGAAAAGTCAAGGTGGGGGCTGCCATCTTCGGCAAGGCCCCCTCAGACGCCCCGACCTTTGGAAGAATCCTCCTTACAGACATTCCGACCAAGCCCAGCGCTTCACCAAATCCATGGTTTTCGTTTTGTATTCTAACTGGATTGGTACTAATTTTGTACGTGCATAACTGGTGGGCTCACTTTGGGATGGTGCATGGTGATGTTTCTGACTAATCTTAAAATCATTGTAATTAGTACTTCCATACTTAATTTTCTGGCAGGAGAGCAATGCATAGTTAAGGACATTTGGAGCTCATGTGTAGGAGAACTTGGTATGTTTTTATATATGTATGTTAAAGAAATTACACCTGCTACGGATGAAAAGGAAGGCAGAAGAGATATCAGAATGTCTAAAAAGACTGTCTGAGTAACTGAGAATATACAAGTATACCAAGTTTTCTTGGCCACAGTTTTCTTTCTTTCTTTTTTTAAATATATATTTTATTGATTTTTTACAGAGAGGAAGAAAGGGATAGAGGGTTAGAAACATCGATGAGAGAGAAACATCTACCAGCTGCCTCTTGCACACCCCCTACTGGGGATGTGCCTGCAACCAAGGTACATGCCCTTGACCGGAATCGAACCTGGAACCTTTCAGTCCACAGGCCGACGCTCTATCCACTGAACCAAACCGGCTTGACCACAGCTTTCTACTCTACCTCTCACTTTAGAAATGAATTTGTCACCTCAAATTAAAATGTAAACATTGCAATATTAGCATGAATTACTGTTACTTTTATCCTGGACATTCCATTTAATTTTTATTTCATAACTAAATATAACTTGGTGAAAAATGACTCAATATGCTGTCAACACATGAACTCCCCCCCCCTCTCTCCTCTTTGAAATTTGATCCATTATAGGATGTTTACCAAACAACTACTAAGTGGTTGTAGTGCAGTAAGTTACATTTACTTCAGCAAGATGTCCAAGTGGATTTAAGACCAGACTCTAAGCCAGGAGGTGGAAGATGAGGAAGAATGCTCTCATATTCTGCACGTATTTCAAAACAGATACATCAAAACTGAAAACTAAGTTTTGCCTCACCTCCTTCAATCATGCAATGTGTTGGGAAAGTAGATACAGAATGTGAGATCCTTGGAGACAGTTGTGTTGGGAGTCTTCCCATCTGCACCAAGGAGAGGGGCTGCTCTCACAGGTTAGGAGACACAGCACTTAGTGGGACCACTCGGAAAACTCTCATGTGCTCTCCTGCCGTCGGGCCTACAAAGAACCACACTCCAACTTCTACCCAAGAAACCTAACGGGATTGAAGCTTGCTGGCTGCTTGGGTGCTGACTGAAGAAGAGCAGCTGCTATGTTTGAATTAGCCTGCATTCCTATGTGTGTCTGTGTTTGTTTGTCGTTTGTTTGTTTAAGAAAAGAAACCGAGTCCTCCAATGGACACTCAGCCAACCAAGCCTTGAGGTGCATTGGTGAATTCCACTTCCAGCTGGGGGAGTAAGGTAAAAAATGAAGATGTTTATAATTACATCATATTTGCTCAGCTTATTCAAAGCACTGTTTACAAACACATTATAGTGTTTTTTGAATATGCTTTTTGTTTAATGACACATTTTTAAAGTATATGTTCCTGAAAAACTTTAACTTTGTCAAACCATTTTTCTTTCAGTCACTGAAATGAATTTTTTTGAAATATATTTTTTATTGATATTTTACAGAGAGGAAGGGAGAGAGATAGAGCTAGAAATGCCAATGAGAGAAACATCGACCAGCTGTCTCTTGCACACCCCCCACCGGGGATGTGCCCGCAACCAATGTACATGCCCTTTACCAGAATTGAACCTGGGACCTTTCAGTCCGCAGACCAACGCTCTACCACTGAGCCAAACCGGTTTAGGCTGAAATGAATATTTAATGGGAAATTAAATTTTAAAAGTGAAGATTTGAAAAAAAATAAATTGATTTTTAGAGATAGGAAGGGAGAGGGAGAGAGAGTGAAACATTGATGTGAGAACAAAACATTGATTCATCCATTGTCTGCCTCCTGCAAGCTCCCTATCAGAGATCAAGCCCACAACCCATGTGCCCTGACCAGGAATCAAACTGGCAAACTCCTGGTGGATAGGACAATGCCCAACCAACTGAGCCACACTGGCCAGGGCTAACAGTGAACATTTAAAAAAAAAAATCTGAAATATCCAGGGAAATACAAAAAGCCACAGAAGGAAATGGAAATATATAATCTCATGGAGCAAGATTTGGAATTCTGCAAACACAAAACTATCAGCATAGACTGAGTGAGTTTCTTGTGTTAGTGTCTGGGTATGTCTGCACTTCTCAGACTGGAAATAAATCAGAGAGAAAATTGAGTTTAGAAGCTAACTCATTAAAGTAGGTTTTGATTTTATTTTTTAAAATGTATTTTTATTGATTTTTAGAGAGGAATGGGGGGGTATAGAAACATCAAGGATGACAGAGAATCATTGATTGGCTGCCTTCTTCACAACCCCTACTGAGGATTAAGCCCCCAACCTGGGCATGTGCCCTGAACAGAATCAAACCCAGGATTCAAACCTAGGATTCTTTATTCTGCAGGCTGATGCTCTATCCACTGAACCAAACCTGGTACGCAATGGCTTTTGATTTAAAATATATTCTCCACCACCTTTTCAAATTATTCAAGGATTTTCTTTTTAAAAAATCACACACACACACACACACACACACACACACACACACACACAATTGTTATTTATTTATTTATTTATTTATTTATTTATTTTTGCAAAGGCGATGCTCTGAAAGGGCAAAGGGCATTTATTTAAGGGTAACTTGTGTCTACTGCATTGGTAGAGGCTTAATTATTAGACTGGACAAGAAAGAAATATGACAATTAAGGGCATTGCTCAAGAACCTGAATCACAGGTCATGTTTTCCCCTCTGCAGTTATTCTCTCGTATAATGTACAAAACCTTAAGGGGCCTGTCATATAAATATTTCTAAGGATCAGTCAATACCTGCAGTGTTGCCATCCATCATTGCTGAGCAAGTCCTGTTGTACACAGTAATCACATAAATCGAGTTACCAGCCTTTATAATTCTTTAAGACACACCTCGGCCCTTGGCAAGGTCACTTCTGTGCTGTAATGTCTGCTCTCCCGAGGACATACTAGCCTGTTGAAGTATAAAGATTAGTGCAGAAACCAGTTTGGCTCAGTGGATAGAGCATCGGCCTGCGACTGAAAGGTCTCGGGTTCGATTCTGGTCAAAGGCATGTGCCTTGGTTGAGGGCACATCCCCAGTAGGGGGTGTGCAAGAGGCAGCTGATCAATGATTCTCTTTCATCGATGTTTCTAACTCTCTATCCCTTTCTCTTCATCAAAAAAATCAATAAAGATATATGTATAAAGATTAGTGGAACTAAGAAACAAAGAACAAGGACCAGCAATTCTTACTTTACAAAATACCTAAAACATAGCTTTATGGTTTAAGCTAACACATGAGGAGGTCTTAGGAATCGTTAATTTAGCACTTTTTTTTTCACACACACAAAAAAAGAACAAATTCTACCCAGAAGACAAATCAAGCTTCAGCCAAAAGTTTGGTATGATAAAATGAAAAGTGAATCAAAAGTCATATTATTCATTCACATCTTTGCCGTTATAGGTGCAGTATTTTTTGTAATGATACTTGAGCCATATTCATCTTAACTCATAGATGCATGTGTCTTAGGAAAGCAAAGTTTACCTATGAACTGAGACAAAATTTCAAGTCATGTAATTTGACGAACTTCTACTTTTGTTTGGATGGTTGCATAACTTAGAGTTTTGGTCTTGTTTTGCCTTTGTTATTGTTTGTTGAATCCTTTGTTTTGTTCAGTTTCTTTTTTTTATATTGATTTACCTCAGGATATTTAAGATTTTTTAACATCTTACCCATAAAGTGTTTCTTTGGAAGAATTTCAAGGTAGTACAGACACTTGGGAACATCTAACATTGGTAATTGTGATGTGGCTCACACATTTTACAAGAATGCTTCAATAGAGAGAGCTTTGCGTTGAGTTAGATGGTCCAAGAAAACACCCGGTCCTTTATTACCGGATAGAAGAAAATAATAAACACGATAAAGTAATTATGGAAATGCAGAGTGCTTCTGGGACAGGAACACTGACTTTGTTTACAATGATGTGCTAAATGGAGGCCATTGCCAGCTCAGTCTTACCTTGCTGGAGTTTTGTGAGCCACAGACTAATAATCACTTCCCATCTCTAGATGCTGTTAGTCCAAACAAACTTTTCTTAATTCACACCAAAATTTGCCAAAAATGCAATTTAGGGACCTTCTCTGAGCTCTGAAAGCAATATCTAATTTAGTAAAACAATTGTCAGAGGACACAGAGCAGAACACCTTCTTAAAACTAAAAAGCCCACATACAAAAAAACGATTTTATGAGCACGCCGCTATAATCCAGTATTTATCTGTGCTTTCTTCTTCTTTTTTTTAAAAAAATATATTTTATTGATTTTTCACAGAGAGGAAGGGAGAGGGATAGAGAGCTAGAAACATCGATGAGAGAGGAACATCAACCAGTTGCCTCCTGTATGCCCCCTACCGGGGACGTGCCCGCAACCAATGTACATGCTCTTGACCGGAATCGAACCTGGGGCCTTTCAGTCCACAGGCTGACGCTCTACCACTGAGCCAAACTGGTTCGGCTCTGCTGCTTTCCTTTAGTCCACAGGTGTTGCATTTCTGAGCATCACTATGTACTGAGTACCCTGTGCTCCCTGAGGGCTGTAGGGGGACAAAAATTAACCAGGCAGTGAGTGACTGAGTGCTCAAGAAATAGTTCAGCTAGTCGGAGAGATAAAGTGAAGTCGGAGTCCTACAACAAAAAAGCATGTGCTGGCCCTAACCAGTTTGGGTCAGTGGATAGAGCGTCGGCCTGAGGACTGAAAGGTCCCCGGTTCGATTCTGGTCAGGGGCATGTACCTTGGTTGTGGGTACATCCCCAGTAGGGAGTATGCAGGAGGCAGCTGATCGATGTTTCTCTCCCATTGATGTTTCTAACTCTTTATCCCTCTTTCTTCCTCTCTGTAAAAAAAAAAAATCAATAAAATAAAAAAAATAATAAAAGCATGTGCTGTATGACAGCTCGGGTAAGCGCATGCGGAGGGCAAAAAAGGTAGGCATGCTTCCATGTGGGAACCATTAAAACATTTGCATGGCAGCACGTCAGCAGGCTTTGCTCTAAGAGGAAGCTGTCTAATGGGGATGGGACCCGGGCAGAGGGGACTGGAGCAGACTGAGGAAGGACAGACCACAGAAAGAGAGCATGTGAATAAAAGTTCCACACGACTTAAAAGAACTTCAGTGACGAAAATTATTACTTGAAAATAGTTTTAACTTTGAAAAATTAAAAGAGGCTGTACGTCTTTAAATGCACTCTGTACAGATCCAAATCGAGCATAACAAAACAGAAGTCAGATGTCTATTTGCTACTGATTATTAACCTAAGAAAATGTGGTTTTCTCCTTTGTTTTGGAATTTTATAGACAAAGTAAAAGACATAGAATAATGCAAATTATGTATGGTTTGTTTTTAATTGCATTATGGTTTATTTACAATAAAATACATGAATGTTTTGAAAACTCTTTCATTTCCATAGGTCTGTTAGAGCTGGCTTTATGAAATCTCCCTTATCAGACAATCCATTTGAATACAGCTCAGTATACAATGAGGTTTTCTCCCTTTGCGTCTGCTGAATATTTAGCAGTGTAGAAACTTGGCAGCCTGGGCAATTAGAATATAATTTATGATACAAACCTCATGCGGACAAACCGCTTCTCGCCCATAATTTTGAATGCAAGTCAAATCGCAGATTTCTTATGCTAGTCCCAAAGAAAATTTTTCCCCTGTCATCTCAATGGTATATTAATAGTTTTGCTTCTATTTTCAAGTGACCATGCTGGAAATTAGTCTCATTTGGCCTCTTTAAGAGTGATTTTAAAAAACACAAAAACTTTAAACACCAATCAGCCTACACTTCATGGAAAGATGTTTATTTCCCCTGGGTAGACAGCAGCACGCGTGGGTTTCCACAGTGCCCTTTAATGAATTATTCTCATTGGGTTGATTAAATGTTTTTCTCTTGGGAGCTACTGTGCCCTCCAATGTGCCTATTTCAATGAAAATGGTACCTGATGCTTTAAAACATTGGTAAATGAGTATCTCTTTGAAGTGATCTCTTAAAATACATTTTTATTGATCTCAGAGAGGAAGGAAGAGGGAGAAAGATAGAAACATCAATGATGAATGAGACACATCGATTGGTGGCCTCCTGCACGCACCTGACCAGGACCAGGATTGAGCCTGCAGCCTCGGTGCATGCCCCTGACTGAAACTGAACCTGGGACCCTTTAGTCCACAGGCCAACGCTCTATTCACTTAGCCACACTGGCTAGGGTGTGGTTTTAAACAAGGTAATGTGCAAAAATTAAGACTCTTTGCTTCCTCTACTTTTATTTCATTGATTTATTTCTCTAAATATCCTCTTTAAAATCTGCACTACTTTGTGACAGGTGCTGTTAGGTACCTTCTAATATCCACATTCCTCTCCTCCCACCACAGCAAACCTGCTGAGTTTTACCCAAGTACATAGATTCATTTGAAGTGAAATCACTTTCCCAGGTTCTTTTATGTTAAGCTTGACTATGCCATTCATTTAGGTCAATGAGATGCAGATTGAAATGTCCTGTACACTTCTGAACTCCGGGACTGCTCATAAAACAAAGGTTGTGCCCTAACCGGTTTGGCTCAGTGGATAGAGTGCCGGCCTAGGGACTGAGGGTCCCCGATTCGATTCCGGTCAAGGACACGTACTTAGGTTGCAGGCTCCCGGCCCTGATGGGGACATGCAGAAGTCAACAAGCTGGTGTGTCCCTCACACATCAGTGTTTCTTTCTGCCTCTCCCTCTCCCTTCCACTCCCTCTAAAAATCAATGGGGAAAAAGTATCCTCGGGTGAGGATTAAAAAAACACGCACAAAAAAACCAAAGTTGTGCTCCAACCTTTACTGCTTGTTCATTGTTCATGGACCACGAGGGCACTTGCTGGAGCCATATTTGCCATTGTTGAACATGACAATGACGGATCCTTCCGGGATGTGTGGGAGGTGCCTGGGTGCCGGAGGACTTTGTGGAGCAGAGCCTCCTGACTTGAGAGAAATAGAAATCTCAGTCTTTTAAAAACCTAGTAACACAATCCTAACTTAAATAAACATGTGAAACTGATCTCATACAATACAGCTTGCTAACGCATCTCTTTAAGCATGCTGAGGACTCAGCTCTTTCAGAGAGCCTTCCAAGACTGAGCCACATCATGCAGGTGGCCTTATGAATACGTTGTCCAGTTGTGGCCATATTGACCCTTCAAAGGGTTCTTAAGGGCAAGATTATCTTAACATCCTTGCTGGGATCAATTAATAGTAATGGAGCTTGCTGGCAATTAATAGTAATGAAATTAAAGAGCTTTTGATAGAATGCAATGCTTGTCTGTAGTTATTATTTATCTCTAAATGTTTGCAGTACCATTTCTTTTCACTTAACATTTCAGTCTAAATAACAGAGAATGATTAATCAGTATTTTTCCAACTAGACATAACATTTAGCAGAGGAAGGATATTAGTATAGTCTCAGAGATATGACAGTTCTGGTAAATTATCCTTACCTTAAAAAAAATCTACACAAACTCAAATGCCATCATCATCATCATCAATAAGCCAGATTAATATCTTTGCAGGGGGTTGGGTAATGAATTTTATGCCGCTCAACAAGAGAGTGCACTAAGTAGTCATGGTATGCATACAAATTTCCTGTAATTTTCGCTGTTGTGGAAGTTAACATTTTATAGAGAAGATAAGACAAAGATAATTATAACACCGACCGGAGGACAATAATTGCTACAAAGTACAACAGAGATGTGAAGAAGAGAAAGAGCACAGCGAGCAGGGATTAAGAAAAGTTTCAAGAAGCAGGTGGCAGTACCACATTGTGCAATAGTGAGTCCGTTTAGAATATGTGGCCTCTTCTGACCACAACTTTGACCAAGAATGACACAAAGAAGGTACAGAGAAAGGCTAGAATCTACCAATGAAGTCTGAGGTTCGAGATCCAAGTCCTAAAACATCAGAGTCTCTCATGGCAACTTGTTCAAGGAGTGTAACGCAGCCTCACAGAACAGCTTTGGCTCAGACATCTTGAGCCAGAGACTCCCTTTTCTTTTCATCAAACCACCGCTTCTAACAGCCATTGCTCTTACTTCATTGTTTCCACAGTGTTCAAAATGAATCTACTTGTCTTTTGACCTGTTCTGTATTTGATTTTGCCTGTTTCTGGTGCATTTCTTTGGCTCTATCATGTGTCCCTGGTATGCTTTTTGTTAAACCATAACATGGTAGATGAATATTTTACTTTTTCAAAGACTATGAAATTCTTATTCTTCCTGCTGCCTTAAAGAAAAAACAAAACAAAACAAAACAAAACAAAAAACAAATACCATTTTGAGTCCTTGCTTTTCCTAAACTCATGTAGGTGCCTTGCTGGATGGAGCTGGTCATGGGTCAAATATGTTGGACTATTGTCTTCACTTTTTTTTTCTAGTAATGTGCCTCTCAGTCTTGACCTTGGCCAGAATAAGTGAATGGAGCTTCTTACAAGTGACATTTGGCCTATGCAATTCAGGAAGAGAGACTCTCAACTAAAAGTCTACCCATAACAAATCTAAAATTGTAACTTTCTACATTTCATTTTCTTTGCTGGGGATAGGTAAAAGTTAAGGCAATTAAAATGCATTAGGTTGATTGGCCATTTTGTTAATGAGCAGTCTGCATAGTTCTGGGTCAGTGATATTACAGCCCTACTTTCCAGATTGGAAGGGATGTGAGCAAATTGGCCTGGCAGGCTTGTTTCTTATCTCTCGATGATAAAGCAGGTCTCATCGAGGAACTGAATCATAGTGAATTGGGTTTAAAAAACAAACTGTCATTCTAGCCTGCTCTAAAGTATCAAAGAGTGGGCTGCTATATCTGTGGTCTCTCTCTCTCTCTTTTATTTTAAAAATATATTTTATTGATTTTTTACAGAGAGGAAGAGTTAGACAAAGAGTTAGAAACATCAATGAGAGAGAAACATCGATCAGCTGCCTCCTGCACATCCCCCACTAGGAATGTGCCCGAAACCAGAGCACATGCCCTTGACCGAAATTGAACCTGTGACCCTTCGGTCCACAGGCCAATGCTCTAGCCACTGAGCCAAACCGGTTTCGGCTACCTGTGGTCTCTTAATGGAACATTTAATCTCATTAATGTTCAGAACAGCACTGTGCTTAAAACAACCCACACTATCCACAGCCTGTTAAAACAGGCTTAAATGTTCACTTTTATAAAATGTAAACACAAAGGCTTTCCAGGTTAGTGTGCCAGGAAGAAAGCATAAATAAAAGTAACACGTTTCAAGAGTTGGATTATATTCCTAAAGCACCTACTTATTTCAGCAGCTTTATTATTACTCATGCACAGGATTCCAGGGCAGCAGAGAGAAGCTGAATTTAAATAACTACTGTGGCAACACAGCACCAATTATACACTCCATGGCTATTTATGTCTTCTGGTGATCAGCTAGCAGCGGGAAAGAAAACTCACAGCACACGGGTACAATTACCGTGATGGGCCAAACTTCAGCAAGCTTGTTTAAGCGGTTCCATTAGGTCCGACTTGAAATACTGACTGACACATATTTTGACTGTTTTCAGACATATCCCCTGTAACGTGCAGAGATATCATCATTTCCTATTAGGAAGTGTTAGTCTAGAGGACTATAAAATAAAATAGCATGGCCTGCACACACATTTCTGTTGAATTTAAACTGCATTAGAATACAACCCCAACTATATTTTAGGAGATTAAAATATCATTTGGACACCACAGCAGGGCTATCTAATAGGGAATTTGAATATTTTCACACTTGTCTAAATGGGCTTTTCCTTGGTGCACTAATGTATTTTTAAGGTAAATGAAACTGTCCATAAGATATGAGGTGTTATCCTATACAGACCCATCCCTTATCAAATTTTATTATTTTTTAATGTTACTCTGATCTAAATATAGGTTCCCAGGTGGTTCCTCTCTTCCCTGTAACTGCAACTCCTCTGCAATGCTTTCTACATATTGCTCTTTTAGAGACTTTTTCATGTGACATAATAAATGTTTAAACTGTTTTCTTAAAAAACACATATGTAATTCATATTAAACAGATGAAATAGACACCTGAAATTAACATTCTTCCATGAACTCAGCGTCCAGCACTGCCACTGTTTGCTGCTTCTGGATGCCATCTTCCCCACCAAAGGAAGCAGCTGCACTCAGCTTTGTTTTTCTAATGATTTTATTGCCTAAAATATAGTTTTTAAATTTAAATTTTATTTTTTAAATATATTTTATTAATTTTAGAAAGAGGAGGGGAAAGGGAATAGGGAGAACGAATTATCGATGAGAGAGAAACATTGATCAGCTGTCTCCTACTGGGGACTGAGCCTGCAACATGGGCATGTGCCCTGACTGGGAATGGAACCTCCTGGTTCATGGATCAATGTTCAACCACTGAGCTACACTGTCCAAGCTAAACTATAGTTCTTATTCAACTTGTTTCCCTAAACAGCATTATAGTTTCATTTTGCTGATTTTTAAACTTTCTAAAAATGATATTGTTCTCTTGTAGTTAAGTGACACTTTTTGCTTGTTTATTTTTGTTACTATTTTATTATTTATGAAGGTTGAATGTCATTCCTATAGATCAGTAAATTTTAATAATCACTTAATATTTCATCATATAATTATATCACGATTTATTTCTCAATTGGATAGTTGAGATGTTGATATGTTTCCAGTTTAATGCTATTGTATACTATTCTCCTGTAGGATTCTGGATCTACTCACCTGCTGATGGGCACCTAGGCTGTTTCCAAATCTTAGCTATTGTAAATTGTGCTGCTATGAACATAGGGGAGCATATATCCTTTCTGATGAGTGTTTCTAAATTCTTGGGATTTATTCCTAGAAGACTGGATCAAATGAGAGTTCCATTTTTAATTTTTTGAGAAAACTCCATGCTGTTCTCCACAGTGGCTGCACCAGTCTGCATTCCCACAGCAGTGTATTAGGGTCCCTTTTTCTCCACATTCTCTCCAGCACTTGTCATTTGTTGATTTGCTGATAATAGCCATTCTGATGTGTGTAAGTTGGTACCTCATTGTCCTTTTGACTTACATCTCTCAGATGATTAGTGACTGAGCATTTTTTCATATGCCTTTTGGCCTTCTGTATGTTCATTTTGGAGAAGTGTCTATTTAGGTCCTTTGCCCATTTTTTTTAATTGGATTGCTTAACTTCCTTTAGTTAAGTTGTATGAGTTCCCTATATATTTTGGATATTAACCCCTTATTGGATGTATCATTGGCAAATATGTTCTCTCATGCAGTGGGCTTTCTTGTTATTTTGTTGATGTTTCTTTAATTGAGCAGAAGCTTTTTTATTTTGATGTAGTCCCATTTATTTGTTTTCTCCTTAGTTTCTGTTGTGCTAGGACAGTGGTCAGCAAATTATGGCTCTAGAGCCACATGTGACTCTTTGGCCCCTTGAGTGTGGCTCTTCCACAAAATACCATGGCCTGGGGGAGTCTATTTTGAAGAAGTGACTTTAGAAGAAGTTTAAGTTTAAAAAAATTGACTCAAAAGAAATTTCAATCATTGTACTGTTGATATTTGGCTCTGTTGACTAATGACTTTGCCAACCACTGTGCTAGGAGATGTATCTGTGAATATATTGATAGGAGAGATGTCTGAGGTTTTGCTATCTACAATTTCTTCTAGGGTTTTCCTGGTTTTATATCTAACATTTAAGTCTTCTATCCATTTTGAGTTTATTTTGTGTATGGTGCAAGTTGGTGATCTAAATTTATTATTTTTTGCATGTATCTGTCTAATTTTCCCAGCACCATTTATTAAAGAGATTGACTTGATTCCATTGTATGTTCTTGCCTCCTTTGTCAAATATTAATTGAACATAATGGCTTGGGCCAATTTCTGGGATCTCTGTTCTGTTCCATTGGTCTATATGTCTGTTCTTGTCCCAGGACCAGGCAGTTTTGAGAACAGTGGCTTTGTAATATAGCTTGGTATCTGGTATTGTGATGCCTACAACTTTGTTCTTTTTTAGGATTGCCTCAGCTATTTGGGGTTTTATTTTATTGCATATAAATTTTTGGATAGTTTCTTCTTTGTGAAATATGCCATCGGTATTTTAATGGGGGTTGCATTGACTCTATAGATTGTTTTGGGTATTATGCACATTTTAATGATATTGATTCTACCATTCCACGAACATGGTATAGAAGTAACACAGTTCTTCCACTTGTGTATACCTTCCTCTATTTCTTTTTTTTTTTTTTTAATCTCCTGTATTTTCTGAGTACAGGTCTTTTACCTCCTTAGTTAAGTTTATTCCTAAGTATCTTAATTTGTTGTTGCAATGGTAAATGGGGTTGTTTAGTTTCCCTTTCTCAGAGTTTATTATTGGTGTATAAAAATGCCATAAATTTATGTGTATTAATTTTAAATCCTGCTACATTGCTGAATTCGCTTATTTTATTTTCTAAAATATGTTGTTATTGATTTCAGAGAGGAAGGGAAAGGGAGAGAGAGAGATAAAAAAACACCAGTGATGAGAGAGTATCATTGACTGGCTGCCTCCTGCATGGCCCCTACTGGGGATCCAGTCTGCAACCTGGGCATGTACCCTTGACTGGAATCAAACCTGGCACTTTTCAGTCTACAGGCTGGTGTTCTATCCACTAAGCAATACCATCTAGGGCCTGAATTAAGTTATTAGATCTAGTTGTTTTCTGATCACGTCCTTAGATTTTTCTGTTGACAATATCATGTCATCTGGGAATAGTGACAGTTTTATTTCCTCCTTTCCAGTTTGGACGCCTTTTATTTCTTCTTGTCTGATCTCCATGGTTAGCACTTCTAGCACTATGTCAAATAGAAGGGGTGAGAATGGGCACCCATCTTGTTCCTGTTCTTATTGGAAATGGTTTTACTTTTGCCCATTGAGTATAATTTTGGCTATAGGTTCATCATATAAGGCTTTTATTATGCTGAGGTATGATCCCTCTCTTCTCACTTTGTTGAGAGTTTTTATCAAGAAAATGTGTGGGCTTTGTCGAATGCTTTTTATGCATCTATTAATATGATCATAGAGTTTTTATCATTCAATTTTTTATGGGAAGTTTCACATTTATTGATTTGTGGTGGATTAAAAAAAACTGTGGTACTTCTATACCATGGAATACTACACAGCTGTAAAAAAAAAGAACTCTTAACATTTGCAACAGTGTGGATAAACCTAGAGAAAATTATACTAGGGGAATAAACCAGTTGGAGAAAGATACGTATCATATGATCTCATTCATATGTGGACTCTAAAGAACCAAATAAACTGATGAACAAAAGTAGACCCAGATATATTGAACAGACTATCAAACCTCAGAGGAAGACAGGAAAGGGGGAAGGGGAGAGATCAGCCAATGAACTCCTATGCATATATACATAACCCATGGACACAGACAATAGGGTGGTAAAGGCCTGGGGGGAGGGGGAGAGATCAATTGAGGGAAAAGGAGATGTATGTAATACTTTTAGTAATAAAGATAAAAAAGTAAATAAAGATTTAATTGCAACATTCCTTTGATTATTTTTCATGGAGATGATGTATCCATAGGGAAATGAAGTACCCTCCAATTATTGCATTCAGTGTGGAATGTTCTGGTTCCCACCGACTAAAGATAAAAAATATTCAGAATAAATAAATGTTATTTTGTGTCTGAAAAAAAAAAAAGAAAAAGAAAAAGAGCTCTGGATCTCTGGATCATATCTTCTGATACAAATATGCAAGAGTTTCAAAAGTGCTTGCATCAATGTCTACTCCCAACAGGTGAGTTTACATTGTTTGATATCTTCACCAACACTTAGCCATGTTAAATTCTTAATTTTTGCAAATATAGTGGGTCAAATGCTACCTGTATTAATTTGTATTCTGTCATTACTGATACTATATATTAAGTCTTTCTATAGGTTTCTGTGTTTGCTTTACTATGAAAAAAATGCCTATTGATGTTTTTGACAATTTTTTATTGGTTATTTGCTTTTATCTTTTGTATTTGCAAGTTTTCTTTATGAAATCGTATTTCTTCAGATGTCTGTCACCATTTTATTATACTTTAAATTCCTTGAGAAAAAGGCCATTTTCTTTATTGTTATATTTTCCATGGTCAGCATTATGATTCAATTTTACAGTTCCCTCTTTTGCAAATGGTAGCATGTTTCTTTTGTTAGTTTCTTATTGAATTGTTAAGAAAAGAAATAATCATTATCCTATAAATGCTTATGGGATTATGGACTAGGAAAAGGTTGTGGAAAGGAAATTATATATATCAGAGGCCCAGTACATGAAATTTGTGCATGGGGAATAGGGGTGTCTCTCAGACCAGCCTTCACCATCTCCAATCTAGGACTCCTAACAGGATTGGGCCTAAACGGGCAGTCAGACATCCATCTCACAATCCAGAACTGCTGGCTCCCAACTGCTTGCCTGTCTGCCTTCCTGATTGCCCCTAACTGCTTCTGCCTGTGAGCCTGATCACCCCTAACCACTTCCCAGCCAGCCTGATTGATGCCTAACTGCTCCTCTGACAGTCTGTTTGCCTCTAACTTGCCCCCCGCCCCTGCAGGCCTGGTACCCCTCAACTTCCCTCCTCTGCTGGCCTGGTCCATCCCAAATGCCTTCGCCTGCTGGCCAACTTGTGGTGACCATCTTGTGTCCACCTGGGGGCAGCCATCTTACGTGTTGGAATGATGGTCAATCTGCATATTACTCTTTTATTAGATAGGATAGTTGCCTGGTGCATGGGTGAGGGCCAGCTGGTTTGCCCTGAAGGGTGTCCCAGATCAGGGTGGGGGTTCCCTTGGGATTTGGGGTGGCCAGGGAGAGGAGCCTTTGGTGGTTTATTTATCTTCTATAATTAAAACTTTGTAGCCATGAGTGGAGCCACGCCTCCTGCATGCTTCGTGGCTATAGCCATTTTTGTTGGAATTCATTTATCTTCTATCATTGAAACTTTGTAGCTTTGAGTGGAGGCCTGGGTCAAGGAAAGGTGGAGAGCTTGGTTTCCTCCATTGCCAGGGAAACCTAAGCTTCCCTTCTGCTCTCTATGGCTGTAGCCATCTTGATTGAGTTTATTTGCATATTCACTCCTAATTGGCTGGTGGGCGTGACTGGTGGGTATAGTGGGGTATGGTCAATTTGCATATTACTCAGGCCCTGTGCACAAAATTCATACAAGGGGGTGTATGTGTGTCCCTCAGCCCAGCATGCATCCTCTCCAATGTGGGACATCCCTCTCATAATCCAAGACTGCTGGCACCCAACAGCTCACCTGCCTGCCTGCCTGATTATCCCTAACTGCTTCTGCTTGCCAGCCTGATCACCCCCTAACCACTCCCCTACCAACTTGATAGACACCTAACTGCTCCCCTGCTGGCCTAATTACCCCTACTTGCCCTTCCCTGATTGCATGGTTCCCCCAAACTGCCCTCCCCTACAGGCCAGGTCACCCCCAATTGCGCTCCACTGCCGGCCCGGTCACCCCTAACTGCCCTCCCTTGCAGGCCTGATCACCCCCAACTTCACTCCCTTGTAGGCCTGATCCCTCTCAACTGCCTCTCCTGCTGGCCTGATCGCCCACAACTGCCCTCCCCTGCCAGCCATCTTGTGGCAGCCATTTTGACCACATGAGAGTGGTCATCTTGTCTATTGGAGTGACAATCATTTTGCATATTACCTCTTTATTAGATAGAATATAATCATGGTTTGGTAGAAATATGACAACAAAATTTGGTGTGGTACACACCAGCTGATCTATGTAATGACTACAAAAACATTCACCTTTCCTAGATGTTTTTTCTAAATCACACATCATGCTACGATTTTATTTTATTTCAGAGAATATACAATTTCCTGAGTGCATGTGTATTTTACTTTATACTAGATTTTCATTTCACAAGAATGAATAGAGGTGGGAATTGGAGTGTTCAAAAATCTAGAGAACTAAATTACTTTCTTTCTTTTTTGACTGATGGTCATGAAATAGTGTGGCCAGGAAAATACTGAGGTCTGCGATCAACTTATGTGACGCATAAGGAAAACTTTTTTTTTCCATTTGAAAACATGAAATTGTAACTTCTACTTTGCACAGCACTATTAATGAGAAGTTTGATTACACATGATTTATTCTGAATGGCCAAATACTTCTATTAAAATTCCTATTGTTAAATGAAATCTGTTAACATTATAGATATTTTATTAGAACATAAACTATAATTTCAAGGTTGTGATTACAATGTGCTTTTAATTGTATTAAGCAATGTCACCCCAATAATTTCAAAGAGACTGAAATAAAATAAAATAAGTCAACACATAATTTGCTGAAATTTGCTATTACTACCATGCCTTTAACACTTAAAATCATGACTATTTCCTGTGAACCTCTAAATAGGACTTACTCTATTACTTATTAGGAATCTAGACTATTATTCCCACATTCCTTAGATGAGACTTCTTATCATAGTTCAGTGAAGCTGAAAAAAACTTGTCCATGTTTATGAGTGATGGGCTACAAACAAGTAACACAACAACCAAGCATGTTATCTCTTCAAACCTTCCTATACTACTAAAAACCTCTCTTTAAGATACTGCACTGTCTGTAATAATGCATCTGCACTGTTTCTGTAGTAATGATGCATCAGTGAATTGCCCAGAGTGGGCATCCAAAAACCACTTGTCCCATAATCATTTGACACAATAACAGGGAATATTATTTTGCCCAAAAAGAAATCTTCTTGCTTTTCCATGGTTTTGTCAATCCAATGAACTCAGCAATTGGTATGTGACACGATCTTGTTTCTTAAACATGATTCAGAATCTAATTATATTCAACACCTGCAATATAAAGTCTCTGCTTATTTTTGACGTTTTGGAGGTATTTGATATTCCTACATTAGAACAATGGGTGGAAGATTTTCTTATTAATGTGAAATCCCAATAAATGTTCTTCAGTCATTTGATGTTGGGCATTCACTATGTCCCTTGTTTTAATTGTAGGTATGGCCTGTTTGGGACATACTTTGTCCAGTCATTCTCTGAACTGCAGTATAACTTCAGCAACAAGATGGCAGATTTATTTGTTTTAGCAGCAGTTTTTCGCCAGATGGTGATGACTAATGCTGACCATGGAAAGACTTGTTTTTTGTAAACAATTCCTCATCAAATCACTCCAAATCCTTTTGTGAATATTTAGCATTCTTGCATTCTCCTATGGAGTGTTTAAGGTACATTCTAGAGACACATGAGTATGGCAGAAAAATCACTCTACACCTGAGAGGTGATGTAATACAATGTCCTTCTTAACTTGTGGTCTGAGTTTTGAGCATCTTCACTGCTTATATGCCATGAACTCCTTTTTTTATTGTGGTGAAAGATATGAACTCCTTTTCTGAATAGAGTTCTAAAATGCATAAAATACATATATCAGATTACAACACCCCCCAAGGGGTCCCAGATTGGAGAGAGTGCAAGCTGGGCTGAGGGACCCCCACACACACCAGTGCATGTATTTCATGCACCGGGCCTCTAGTGTGATATAATGTCACTGTAGTATAGTGACACTCTTGTGTTTGCTGCTTATATTCATAAATGAGAGAAATTTTAAATCAACAACATTTTGGGGGAAATAAAATTGTAATTTTGTTTCCACCCAAGCTTATAGACACTAGAGTATTGGTGACATTTCAGATTCTTGTGAACACTGCTCTAATGGCCAGCTTGCCCTCTGCCTGGGTAGATGTTGAGATAAAGTATTGTGGTATCCCTCCCAGTGTTCAGGCTTCTAGGTCACCCTGACAAAGCCAGAGTTTTAAGTTTAATTTAACAAGGTTTCTTCTTCTTCTTTTTTTTTTTTTACAGAATGTCAAGGTGACTTTTCTGGTTCTTTTTTTTTTTTCTTTCTCTTCTTTTTGCACATCTGGCTGACTCACCTAGGCTTGTATGCTAGACTGAGTTATTTTAGAAAATTCTATCCGATATTCTCAGTTTTTCTGCCAAAATTATCGTAGACCATAGATGATAGCAATTTAAGTCTACTAATTTCTGAAATGTACAGGCCTACTTTAAATCTTATATATTCTTATATCCCTTTGGGATGGGACAAGAGCCTAGTGCTTTCCTAAACTATGTAAAATACCACCACTTCAGCCGAAACCGGTTTGGCTCAGTGGTAGAGCGTCGGTCTGCGGACTGAAAGGTCCTGGGTTCGATTCCAGTCAAGGGCATGTACCTTGGCTGTGGGCACATCCCCGGTAGGGGGTGTGCAAGAGGCAGCTGGTCAATGTTTCTCTCTCATCGACATTTCTAGCTCTCTATCTTTCTCTTCCTCTCTGTAAAATATCAATAAAATATATATATTTAAAAAAAATACCACCACTTCAGATTAGCATTACTTTTTTTAAGGGTGTGACTGAGTAAATAATAGCAAATGAAATGAAAGCATTCTCATCTCTATTGGAGTCACTATAAATGCAACATTAAAATATAACTCTGCAGAATATGCTTCTGTCAGCAAGATGAACAACCCATCACAGACAGAGAAACTCTTCATAATGGGTGTGGAATTTTTGCTAATGTTGTTTATTCAGAGCATATTATGATGACTTTTATTTCAATTGGAGTTTTGTAGCTTAACTTGCATAATTGCATAAATTGCACAAATGCTCATTTTTCAAAAAGAAAAAGAAACCCATTAATCAAATAATATAACTATTATTCTACACAGTTAATAATCTTTAACTTGTATCCTGTATAATAAATACATTATATTTATAATTTAAAACCATATCAGACGTCATGTATCATTAGAAGGGGACTAACTTATAAAAGGTAAAGATAAAACTTATGAACAACAAATACATATTTATCAACAACTGAATCTAAAAATCAAGTGAATAAAAAATTTGATGAACAGAATAAACTGATGAATATAATAGAATCAGAGGCATAGAAAAGGAGTAGATTTATAATTCTTGGGGGGAGATGGGTGGGGGGGTGCGGGAAGAGACTGGATAAAAATTGTATGCCTATGGATGAGGATAGTGGGGGGGTGGTTGAAGGGGATATGGGTAGAGGGTGGGAATTGGGTAGAGGGTAGCAATGGGGGAAAAAGAGGAACAATTGTAATAATCCGAACAATAAAGATTTATTAAGTTAAAAAAGTAGTAGCAGAATGATCTATAAGTATACAGGATATATACATATTATGTACAAATTAATTTCTATTTATCCTAAATGCTTTAAATATGATATATTAGTTACACAAATGTAAACTATTCTAGAAGGGAATATAGGAATATTTTGGCCTTTATTTAAAATACATACTATTAATATATATGCAGAAGAATGGATTTATTTCTAGCAAAGTGGTCATTTTAATCAGGATATCTGTTAACATTTAGGTATAATTATTGATTTAGCCTAATGATCTAACTTTCCTATGGTAGGGGAAAATTTGGATAGATTATTTAGAGTGACTAATTGAATGTGAACTTATTGTTTGAAAAGACTAGAAAATATACTTTGGGTTTAATTAGCATGCTAGATACCTAAATGAAATCATAATTGATTATGTTGTTTACTTACTTATATTAGTTCTAAAGGGTTATAAGTTTTTAAAAATTTTATTTTTTGCAAACCGAGTATGGATCAATAAGAAAATTCATAAAAGAAAATAAAAAATTACTAAAAAACATAAAATAAATAGAATGATGGTAACAACAATTTTATCTTACATTAACAAATACTTCATTTTAATTCTAAACACTGTAACCTTTTACAAATATTTTAATAGTAAAACATATTCTTTTTAAAGTATATTTTATAAATTTTTTACAGAGAGGAAGAGAGAGGGATAGAGAGTTAGAAACACTGATGAGAATCATCCATCAGCTGCCTCTTGCACACCCCCTACTGGGGATGTGCCCGCAACCAAGGTACATGCCATTGACCAGAATCGAACCCAGGACATTTTAGGCCGCAAGCTAACACTCTATCCACTGAGCCAAACTGGTTTCGGCTAATAAAACATATTCTTAATCCTTCTATGAAAGTAAAGCTACTGGTACTACTTCCTTTTAAAAAAATCTTTATTGAATAAGCTGTCACATATTTGTCCTCATTCCCCCCCCACCCCCCATTCCCATCCCAAATCCCTCCCCAAGCATGACCTCACCCCCCTATTGTCTGTGACCATTGGTTAGGCTCATATGCATCCACACAAGTTCTTTGGTTGATCTCTCCCCCTTATCCCCACCCTCCCATTGGTATCTCCATCATAAATAACTGATTTTATATCCATTTAACTCATCATGTAAAATCTTCAGATCCCTTCTATATTATTAGAAAAAGTTCTTAACTGTGGGAAATCTAGGCAGTTGAGGTGGAGTTTGGTTTCAATATTTCATTACTTTGACCTTCCAAGATATCCAGCAGAATGACTGTGATGCTGTCCACATATAGGGTCTTCCCATAGAACCCCACGGAAAGGGAGGGCTTGGGTGACCATACATGACCATTACAATTGAATCTCTTGTTTAGGTTGTGTGAAATTCAGTGACATTAGAGATGCTCTACTTCTCTCTCTTTTACTTATTCCAACTAATTTCTTCCACATCCTTTATTCTTCCTGATATTCAATTTTTCAAATAGTCATTCATCGTCTATCTTGAACTTTGGTGCTCAGTTGCTCACAGAAAAGTAATTTAGGTCAGTTTCTGATATTGAGATCAGTATTTCTGATATTGCTTGTTCTTTTTTTTTAATTTATTGAGTTGACATTGGTTAATAGGATCATATAGGTTCCAGGGGATATTGCTTGTTCTAATATTAAGGCTATCTTTCTTCTTCTCCTTTACTTAATGAACATTTCTTATTTCTATTAAGAGCTATAGGCCTATTTGGCGAGAAAGCCGAACCTGTTGAAATATAATTTATAGAATGCAGATGTCAGGCATTGGTGGGAGCCAAGCTGGATCAGGAGAGTGCTCATGTACTCTGCTTTCCACATTGGCTTCCAGTAGCTCAGCATATTGATTTTACAATTTATGGCTTTCAAAGCTATTTGCAGCCTTGATCCTTCTTATAGTTCCAATTCACTTATGTCAGTCAAGAGCACCGGAATTGTCCCAAGGCAGCATGTTTCCTTTGTAGCTCTGATTTTTTAATAGTTCATTCATTTAAATTGGTCCTGAAAGTTAACATTGATTTTCCATTGTAATGTCTGGCATTTCTCAAGTTCTAGTCCTATGTGTTTTAGGATACACACACACACACACACACACACACACACACACACAAACACACACTCTAGAGGCATGGTGCATAAATTCATGCATAGGTGGGGGTCCTTCAGCCTGGCTGGCGATCTGGATTGATCAGGGCCTGTCTCGCCCAGTCCTGATTAGGCCATCAGGACTGGGAAGTTGGGTGGATGGAGGGGAGGGACCACGGGAGATTGTCCGGCCTTAGGAGGTTGGCTATGGGAGTGCACTGACCACAAGGGGGCAGCTTCTGCATTAAGTTTCTACCCTCTAGGGGTCAGTGTGCGTTATAGCTACCAGCTGTTTGGTCATTTGGTCGACCAGTAGTAATGGTCCTTTATATATATATATATATATATATATATATATATATATATATATATATATAGATGGATGATATAGATATAGATATAGATATAGATATAGATATAGATATAGATATAGATATAGATATAGATATAGATATAGATATAGATATAGATATAGTTATAGATATGGATATAGATATAGATATAGATATAGATATAGATATAGATATAGATATAGATATGATAGATAGATAGATAGATAGATAGATAGATATTTTTTTTTTAGGACAGAATTAGTAGGTAGTAGTACGTTATAAATTCATTTTGCAGTGTTTCAATCACTATAACTGATTCAGGAAATTTCATGAGTTATCCAAACCAGAGGGAAAAAATAAATGAGTCAGACCCAGAAGGAAATAAATGAGTCAGACCCAGAAGGAAACCTGAAACTTCTCACCATTCAGCAGAGAAATTTTCAATCTCCTTGTTTTCATTTGAATGTTCTCCCTGCATCTGGAGTCCATGCATCTATATATTGGCTTTCTAATTCAACTTTTGTGTAAAGAAAATTTCTGGAGCTTTCCTCATACCTTGGTTGACTAGCTAACACCTCCCCTTCCTGAAGTTTAAATCTGCCTGACCTTTCCCTTCAATCTTCCAAGGAATTTGGTGCCTGCAGTTTCTGAGTGTGTATAGAGATCTGCTGCATTAGTCACCATACATCCTCTTGGCTTCTGCCTCCTGTGGGTTTAGGTTCATGGTATTCTAAGTCAACGACCACTCCTCTGTTCACTCTTTTTAAATATATATATATATATATATATATATATATATATATATATATATATAATTGATTTTTTACAGAGAGGAAGAGAGAGGGATAGAGAGTTAGAAACATTGATGCAAGAGAAACATTGATCAGCTGCCTCTTGCACACCCACTACTGGGGATGTGCTGGAAACCAAGGTACATGCCCTTGACCGGGATGGAACCCAGGACCTTTTGATCCGCAGGCTGACGCTCTATCCACTGAGCCAAACCGTTTTTCAGCCCTCTGTACACTCTTGGGCTTCCAAAATTTCTATGAAGTTTCTCATGCATCATTTCTCCTTCCATTCTCTTTGACTTCCCAAGTTTTATGCCTTTTCAATTTATTTTATTATAACTTTGGTAGGCAGTCATGATAAAATAGATAAGCATGCATTAATACATATAACAAACATATCTGGTGTTAATCTGCAAAATATTTGTTTCCCAGAAATATGTTTATCTCAAAGGTTGTGTTTATAGCATTCAAATACAATAGAGCCCTAGCCAGTTTGGCTCAGTGGATAGAGCCTTGGCCTGTGATTCCAGTCAAGGGCATGTACCTTGGCTGCAGACTCCTCTCTGGCTTGAACCTTGGTCAGGGCTCCTGCAGGAGGCAACCAATCAATGTGTTTCTCTCACAATGTTTCTTTCTCTGTCTTTCCCTCTCTCTTCCATTCATCCTATATATCAATGGAAAAATGTCCTCAGGTGAGGATTAACAAAAACAAACAAACAAAAACACACAAATACAATAGATATAGTTTTCATCATCATATACCTTATATTTAAGATCAGCTCATCACAAATTATGTTAAGATAAATTTACATAAAATACATAAACCATTGGGTGAATGAATCCTAATATATCAGATCTATTCATTTACTCGTGTTTGCACTTTAAAATATCCATTGAACACATACACTGAGTGGCCAGATTATTATGATTGCTGAAAGCATAATAATCTCGCCACTCTGTGTGTGTGTGTGTGTGTGTGTGTGTGTGTGTGTGTGTGTGTGTGGTGTATGTGTATTAGAGGCCCGTTGCATGAATTCATTTCATGCATGAGTGCGTGGGTCCAGCCAGCCTGGCCAGGGGTAGGGGAATGCCTGCTGGTCGAACTCCTGGTCGAGGGGACAATTTGCATATTAGTCTTTTATTATATAGGATATATATTCAGAGATCATAGTAATCAGGCTGCTCAGTGTATATGTTAGGTGCTGGCAATACAGCAGTGAACAACACCAACAGCTCCCTTCTCTCATATGACTTACTTTCTAGAAAAGGGAGATAGAAGACAGGAAATCAAAAAAAAACATATGTATGGTAGTAACAAGCGCTAGAAAAGATAATAAAACATTGCAAAGGATCTGCAAGTTACTATTTTAGAAAGAATGTCAGGGCAGCCTCTTTGGTGAGGTGGCAATTGTTGTGAATTTTCTCTTTTTATATTCAGTCTGATAAACAGAAAAGCTGGATCATCTCCCGCATATACAGTGCATGCTTCTGGCACACAGGGAATCTGATAGAGGTGAGTGTTCTGTGCAACACCTGCAGGTCCCTCTTTTGTCTGAGAAAATCGAGGACTACGCTTCTCCTCTCTTGTGCTTTGCGAAAAGCTATGTCCCTATGTCATTGTCCCGGTTCCTGGGCAGTCACTGCATTTCCGTTCTACACTTTGATATTTCATGTTGTCATGGAGTCCACAGCTTCTCGGCATTATTTGAGGGGACCATGGAGATTTTCTTACTCTAGCATAATTGACTCTGGGCATGTTAAGATTTGAAATTTAGATGAACTTTGTACATTGAAGAAATAATGTCCTGAATACAACCTCAGCAATTTCTTCATTCATATAATTCTAAACCCGCCAGTTAGTATAGACAAATGTTAATGATTAATTGAAAGAATTATTTTTAATTTTTCCACAACTAAAAATTAAAGCATCAACCTTAACAGTTTTCACAATATTATTAAAATGCTACTAGAACATATTTTTATTTTGTCTTACTTTAATTATACATATATGTACGTGTGTGTGATACATGTAAGACTGGATCTTAGAACATAATTTATTTTATTATGAAGAAGAAAACACCAAAGAGTTATCATTCTGATAGCTTTTTAAAAATCACCACCCAGCCAAAACAGTTTGGCTCAGTGGTAGAGCGTCAGCCTGCGGACTGAAAGGTCCCGGGTTCGATTCCAGTCAAGGGCATGTACATTGGTTGAGGGCACATCCCCAGTAGGGGGTGTGCAGAAGGCAGCGGTTCGATGTTTCTGTCTCATCGATGTTTCTAGCTCTCTATCTCTCTCCCTTCCTCTCTGTAAAAAATCAATAAAATATATTTTATAAAAAATAAAAATAAAAATCACCACCCAAGAATATGTATATTGATTTTTTTAGAGAGAGAGAGGAAGAGTCAAAAAGAGAGAGAAATATCAATGCAAGAGAGAAACATCAATTGTCAATCTCCTGTACATGCCGCAACCGGAGATCAAGCCTGACACCCTGTGTGTGCCCTGACCAGGAACTGAACCGAAACCCTTTGACACACATGACAATGCTCCAATCAACTGAGTCACCTGGTCAGCTTTGTTTTAAATTAGAAAAACCCCCACAAAACTTGATAACTAATTAAAATAAAATAAGGTAGTCATATAAATGGTAGATTCTATCTTTTAATTGGACTTTTTGCAAGAGCTATGTATATTACCTTTTAACATGTTATAAAAAGAAATTAGAAAAAGAAAGCACTTAGAGAGGAAGCAGTATTAATAGGTATAATAAGTAAGTTTAACTAGTAATGTTTAAAATGATCATTTTCATCTTAGAAAAAATTGTTGGAATATATTTAAACTTAGTAAATTCCTGTTGCTTTTTGGAGATGAGTATTTATCCTCCTATATAATAAAATAGATTACATTTCCGCATGAAAGAAAACGCATGTAAAACTTTCAGAGAATTACGGAAAACAACTTGGTAACTGTTGGCATCAGGAGACTAGAGACACCTGTCCACGTCCCTGAAATCTTAGGACAGCCAGCAGCCTTTCCTAGATCTAGAAGTGGAAGGAAAGAGGAGATGATAATTATTCAGAAGGAAATGGATTCATAACAGTCACATCCGTGTGTCTTTTCTGCGTTCCTCCTCTGCTCGCATTCCCTATGTCCAAGGCGGAATCTCCCTGTCACTTCTAAAGCTCACCTCTCCCGCTGCTCACCCGAGCTCCTGTCTCCCGGGGCCTCACTCCTCACCAATCTATTTTGTCTTTTCTTTTTCTTTTTCATTTTTGTTTTGTTTTGACTAGGTTATTTTTTTCTCTCCAGCTATCATATATTCAAATTACCCATTGCTAAAATAAATAAAACAGCAACAAGCAAAATAAATAAATACATAAATAAATAACAGCAAAATAATCTTCTCTGGATTCTTCTTCCCTCTTAGGTACCTGCTTATACCCATTCTTCCTTCTCTTGTCGAACTTCTAGAAACAGTATTCTATGTTCAGTGTGCCTAATTCTTTATTTTGTATGAATTAAGGAGTCCAACACCAGCAGGCTTTCGTTTTTAACAGTTTTACTGAAATTGCTTTCTTCGATGTTACCTTTCTCGTTTCCAACTTCTGAATCCCTGCTCTATGGAATGTGCCACATGTTTGACTGCTGTTACGTTCTTCCACTCATCCTACTCTTGGCTACTCTGACCCTGCCTGCTCCTTATTGCCTCCTCTCACTTGGATGAATCACCTCTGTTATGCTATATTCTTTATTTCCCTCCTTCTTTAACTGGAGATGTTTTTAAGAATCCTTCACCAGCCTTATTTTTCAGATTTCTATTTCTCTTTGTGGATAATCTCATATATTTCTACTATTTAACCTATTATTCCAAGTAAATAGCAAATGGGTTTATATGTCTAATTCTGACATTTCAAATAGCTGACGGGTCCAGATTCATATTCCAGTTGCCTGTTGAGTATTTCCTCCTATTTGTCATTCAGACATCTAAAACTCAACATGCATAAATTCTAAATCATCATGTTTCATTTTCTTGTGTTTCTACCCTCAACATTGTTCTTGTTGAAAGCCATACACCTTTCAAGACATGCTGCAAACACTACATTCTTCTTAAAGTCTCTGATAGTGTCAGTATAAAGGATAATTAAAAATTTTAAAAACCAATCCTTAACTAAAATATGAAGGCTTTATGTCAGAACACTCTATAGCCCAGTGGTTAAGAACCAATGCATTCAAGTCTGGCAGCCCTGAGTTTGAATCTCAGCTATACCTCTAAGAAACTGTGAACTTGCCGAAGCCAGTTTGGCTCAGTCTCAATGGTAGAGCATTGGTCTGCGGACTAAAGGTCCTGGGTTCGATTCCGGTCAAGGGCAAGTACATTGGTTGCGGGCACATCCCCGGTAGGGGGTGTGCAAGAGGCAGCTGATCGATGTTTCTCTCTCATCGACATTTCTAGCTCTCTATCTCTCTCCCTTTCTCTCTATAAAATATCAATAAAATATATTTTTTAAAAAAAGAAACTGTGAACTTTCTCAAATCACTTAATCATGCCATGCCTTTTCCCCCTATTAAATAAAGACAATAACACAATCTAATTTATAGGGTCATGAATAATAATTGAAACAGTTAATCACAAACAATCTATCATTATTCATATGCTCAATATATGTTATGATAGTAATTATTCTTAAAAATAAGATAAAATTCTTAAGGGTATAGTGTATGTTTCCAAATACCTGTTTGAGCTGGAGTCATTGTGGCTACCTTTAGAGGAGCAGTGAAAATCACAAGGAAAAAGGAGCCCATTTTCTCTTTAAAAAAACTTTCCTATATCACATGATCTCACTCATATGTGGAATCTAACAAAACAAACTGATGAACAGAGAGGATCCAGAGACATGGAAACCTGGAACAGAATGCAGAAACTCAGAGGAAAGGTGGGAGGGTGGGTGGGAGGGAGATAATTAACTAAGGCCCTTGTATGCATGTATGCATGGCCCATGGACACAGAGAGTGGGGCTGGAGGAGGTCAATGGGGGGAAAATAGGGACATGTGTAATACTTCCAACAATAAAGACTTATGAAAAAAGATAATAGTAGAGTAAATAAAATAAAAAAGACTTCCTGGAAGTTGCATAACTTGTTTTCAAAATATAACAGCAAGGAAATCTGTGAAATATGTCCTTTAGTTGGGTTTAATGCCACTGTGAATTAGGGAAGGAGAAAGAAAAATGGATTTTCAAGTAGACAATTGATCTTCCCTGCTCCAAAAACTATGTAGTTTTAAGTTTAGCAAGATTAACCAATTAGATTTAATTACATCGGCTCTATAGCTTAATTAATTCAATTAACCTATCTAGTGATTACTTCTAGGAGAAAAACATTTGTAAGTAAGTTTATAGATAAACTTGAGAAATATGACAAGAGTCTCATTTCAAGACTTCCCAGATTCGCATTTAGAACTAATTTGAGTAGTGTCTGGACTGCAATTTTAGATGCTATGTGGGATAAGAAATGTATGTGAATGTTGAAAAAAATCAATTTGGCCTTTGAAAGTAAAGAGAAAATATTTTTTGGAGGCTTATAGTTTTCTGGGAGCTTTCCAAACACAACTTTTTAGGAATTTATAAAATGTCACCAAAAAAGTTTATTTTGATGATAAGAAAGAACTCTTTCCTCATATAATTCTAAAGTTAAGAATGTTAGTACATAGATAAGAGAATTACATATGATATCAAGTATGACACATGCTTGCATATTATCTATATATGAATGTTAACAATCTATTTAAAATATTTCTTTATAAACAAAAACTTTATGATGAAAAACATTAAACATTAAAATGTGGAGAAAAAATAAACCAAATTCTCATAAAATCATCAGATTCAATAGTTTTTATGATTTTGCCCATTTGTTTTAACTACTCTGTTTCAAAGTATTATAAAACAAATCCATATATCATGTCATTTTACCAAAACAACATCTTTCAAAATAGTATCTAACCCTTCATGACAAACAGTTGCTTCTATCATGTGTCTCCTGAACCCGTGCTGATGTATACAAAAGCCCTCAAATGATGTCTTTATCAAAAAAGAACACTTTGTAATCTCTATAATGCAGCTTTTCCCACTCTGCAGTTATCCACAGATTTTAGGGTTAATATACCTTCATTCTGATTTGGAAGAAGGAAATTTAGCATCTGAACACATCTAATTACAGTCAATATTCAATTTACGCATCTAATTGCCACTTGAAAGCTGACCTATATGATCAAAGGATAATATATTCGAAGGCAAGACAATCCTATCAGTTCAAAACTCTTTTATGAATAAAATTCTTTGTAGTTCCACACAGAAGTGTAGGCTTTGGGCAGGTATCAGTCTTCATCACCATCCCATTTCCACCTTGTGTAACGGTTCATATGCCCCTTCCATATCTGAGTAGTCCGACTTTCTCCTTTTGGAGGGGTATTTATACAAATCAGAAAATTTGTTCTGAGAGTTACTAGAATAAACATTTTGGAAATCGCTAGAAAAACACCACAATATATTTTTAAAAGTATTTCTTAAAATTACTTTCCCATCAAAGAAGTACTGTTGAAAACATTGACACATATTTTGAAGATCGTTACAGATTTGTTTTAAGGAGTAAAAAGGCCTTTGTTGTGCCCAGCCAGTGTGGTTCAGGGGTTGAACATTTCCCTACGAATCAGAAGGTCATGGTTCGATTCCCAGTCAGGGCACATCCCTAGTTGCAGGCTCAATCACCAGTAGGGGGGGCTGTGGGAGGAAGTCAATCTTTTTCATCATCGATGTTTCTATCTCTCCCTCTACGTTCCTCTCTGAAATCAATAAAAATATATTTAAAAATTCTTTTCTTATTAAATACATTTATTCTAGTTCTGTTGTAATTTTCTATTCCTTTAGTTCTTTCTTGCCTTTCCAGTTCACAAACTCACTAAAAGTAAAAAGTGTTTCAAAATCAAGCTAAAGAATATACTATTTTATGTCCATGGATTGATAAAACAAAAGTTTGGATGATTGTGAATGTACGTCTTAGTACATCGTTAGTGAGATAATTATACTAGTATATATATGTAAAATATTAGGCTAATTTCATTATAAGAGAAAGCTGAAATTTTATAAACATCAGTATAATTTTCACCTTAACCTTATCATTATACATATCAGCATGATCGATATTCTAATCAAATACATGCATTGGTGAAATCTGAATGAAGATAACAATGATCTACTACATCTGTAATTAAAATTGAAATATTACTTTATCTCTCAGTATGTTCTGTCTTAGTAAGGAAATCGAACAGAAATTTGTTACATTTTTCTAAGAAACAAACGCTGACATAGCTGTGTCTTAAAAGGATGTATTTTATGCTTCCTAGGAAAAATGTTATGAGGTTTTGCTTTTCCTTTGTTTCCTGTTGATAAAATTGTATGCATGAAGCCTCATAACACAGCTGCAACACTGCAACCTTGAATTTTAAGTTGATATTGCCTGTAGTCAAGTGTGAGTCATGAATTTCAATACATTTGTTTCAATTGTTCCCTACAGCAAAGATGCAGAAAATACTTATTTCCCTGGCTAGTATCAAATTCAAATGAATTTTATCACTGGCACCAAAGAAAAGACTCTACGGTATGATCCTTCCTATAAAAAGGCATAATGAGGGGGGGAAATATTAATGGTTTAATACATTATTAATTAGAGAGGATCAAGTTTCCTTCTACTTTACTTGGATATCATTATGAAATCTCCAGTGTGGTTATTTTCCTGGTTTCTGTGAGGAAGAAATGAAGATCCTGCTCCCTCGTCTGAGAGAAAACATGATGGCCCGAGGCCAGAACAAGAAATTGTTAGAGTTAGCGATATGAATTGTTAGTAGGGACTTTTTTCCAACTCCGTTTTTTTTTTTTTTTGTCTTAAGGCTATAATTATATTATTCAAAATATTTATGCAAATCTTCACCCAGATCATCAGAGATTTTAAAATCTTTAAAGTTCTTTATTTTTCACAGTGCTCATGAAAATAAATCTTTCCCATGATTTATTATCTAAGTTGAGGTTAAATTAATTTCCACTTTCTCCATGGGCCTCTGGCATAGTAGGACATGGTTCCAATAATATCCCTACAGTACAACGAAAATGTTATTTCATTGACAAGGTTTTTACCTGAAAATCAGCAGAGCTTACTACTGACACCGGAAGGTGTGCTACTATGGTTAAGTGATTATTTATGGGTGTTTTAAGGTTAATTTCATTGTGTGACATAAGTGAACATTTATGGTGGTAAAGGCACAATTTGAAAGTGTCATGTATGTTGTGACAATACCATGTGTTCTATATGTGTAGTATGTGATAATTAGTGCAAATATTTTAAGACATATTTCTCATGTTAACTACTTTTAGGAGCAATTCTAAGAATTAGCATAGAGATTATAAATATAATTGATTTTAAAAGTCTTTTTCTTGTTTATTTTTGCTCAAATTGTTGATGTATTAATGTGTAATAAATAATTAATAAACAAAAATAATAGTTATTATTTTGTTAGCATTCATATAAAAGGGACAAAATCTACTCTGAGCATTTCTTTTTAAAAAATATATATTTTATTGCGGAGGACTGAGAAGGTGGGGCAGTTCTGTACCGTGCTGCCTTCCACTGGTTAAGACCTCCAAGAGCAAAGGCCTACCAAGGTGAGGATGCCCCTACTGTCACCTGTAGAGGGGCAGCACTGAGCTGGCCAATATCTGTGGTGGTGCTGCTTGTCCTGGCTCAGGGGAAGCGTTCCACTAAGTCTGAAAGACTAAGACATCGCATGGTCTCTCCGCCACCACCCGCAGCCTGCTCTGCCAGGCCTTCTCGCGCGCTGTGCTGGCGCTGTGCCTTCCATTGGCAGACCCGGAGAATCCTCTCTCCGCTGCCACATGGCCAGGCCAAAGCATCAGACACTACCACCATGCGGATTTTAAAACTACAGGGGAAATTGAGCCACAGGAGCTACCATCGCTGCCGCACCCACCTCCGCCCCCAAGAATGGGAATCCACCGAAATCAGAGCTCACTACACACCGGGCTCATAGAGAGTGTGGCTTCAGAAGTTAGCCTCTGCATCCACAGAAGCTCCACATCCACAACAAAGAGGACACCATTGAGGGCGGACTCTCCCCATGCAGCCATCACAGCCCGCCCACAATCTTCCCAGCACACCCACCATGCTGGGAGGGAAATGGAGCGCGCTGATGAGGAAATGGCACGGTGCCTTCCATTACCCACCCAGGCGAACCCATCCTCCGATGCCACATGGCCAAGCCGAAGCTCTCACCACCACCGCCATGTGAACTTTAAAACTACAGTGGTAATTGAACCACAGGAGCGACTGTCAATATTGCACCTGGAACCGCCACCCGCCACTGCCGCCGAGAATAAAGGAAATCCACCAAGAACAGAGCTCACCACGCCTTGGGCTCAGGGAGTGGGCGACCTCAGAACTTAGCCTCCATGTCTGCAGCTGCTCTGCTCCCACACCAAACGAGACTCCTTTGAAGGTGGTCCCTCCGCCTGCAACCATCTCAGCCCAACTGCAGCTGACCCAGCCTGCCCGCCATGCTAGCAAGGAGGTAGCGTGACGCCTCCAATATGCGATCCCAACACCCTAGAGGGGCCGTGTGCCCCGGGTGAGCCGAGTGTCCCAGGGGGCCGTGTGCCCCAGGTAAGCCGTACCCCCCAAAGGGGAAGGGTGTCCCGGGTGACCCGTGTGTCCCAGGGGGCCGAGTGCCCCCGGTGAGCCGAGTGTCCCAGGGGGCCGAATGCCCCAGGTGAGCCGAGTGTCCCAGGGTGCAGTGTGCCCCGGGCGAGCAGTGTGTCCCAGGGGAAGCAGTGGGACCCAGGGGAAGGGGTGGTGAAAACCAGAGGAGGAGTGGACTCTATTCATATGGTCCTGAGATAGTCACCATAAAATAAGCAGACTGCCAAATGAGGAGCAGATTTTATTCATGGGGTCCTGAGATGGTCACCATAAAACAAGCAGATTGTCAAATGACAGCGGGGAGGGGAAGGAGACCTGAGGGGAGATAGGAGAACAACCGAGGGACTGGTATGCATGAACATAAGTACAACCAACGAACACAGAACTCTGGGGAGGGAGGGCATAAATGGGAGGTGGGGGGGGCAATGGTAAACTATGTACACAGAAAATACCTTAATAAAATAAAATTTAAAAAAATAAAATAAAATATATTTTATTAATATTTTACAGAGAGAAAGAAAGAGAGATAGAGAGCTAGAAACATCGATGAGAGAGAAACATCGACCAGCTGCCTCTTGCACACCCCCTACCGGGGATGTGCCCGCAACCAAGGTACATGCCCTTGACCGGAATCGAACCCGGGACCTTTTAGTCCACAGACCAACGCTATACCACTGAGCCAAACCGGTTTCGGCATACTCTGAGCATTTCTTAATGAAAGGCTAGTGATGAGAAATAATTTGAGAGGTCTGAGACCAGAGTTTTGAAAACAAACAAACAAAACAATAAATTAAAACAACCCACTTTTGACCCCAATGTGTGTGTCTTCTAATAATAATAGATAGTTATGCTGCTCTCACCTTACAAGTATGGAGTCTAGAGGGAACATCTAATTGTTGCTGAATTAGTCAATTCTGCCCTGTGTTGTCCGGTTTACTCAATGCCTCATCACCTTGTCCAGCATGCTTGACATAGTACCCTACCAAGACCAACTGCCTTGTAGATGGTCTGTGCAACTGTCTCTCTCCCGTGTCCCTTAAAATTACAGTTTAGTGCTTCACTGTTTGCAATGCCTCTATAAGAGGGGTGGGCAAACTTTTTGACTCGAGGGCCACAATGGGTTCTTAAACTGGACCGAAGGGCTGGAACAAAAGCAACCTAACCATGCTGGCACTCTCATCTTGGGCTGCTGGTAAAGGAGCGGAGGGGAGAGCAAGAGAACCTTCCGCTCTTTCAGCTCCGCAGGCCAGATAGAACAGCCGAATGGGCTGGATCCAGCCTGTGGGCTGTAGTTTGCTCAGGCCTGCAACCTACTTAGTACATAGTGAGATAATTACACTAATATATATATATATATATATATATATATATATATATATATATATACTAGAAGCCAGGTGCATGCATGAAATTCATGCATGGGTAGGATCCCTAGGCCTAGCAACTGTGGGACAACTGGCAAGGAGATTGGGGGGGGAGGGGTTTGTCCTGCTGGCACCCACCTTGGCTGGCTTGGCATCACCTGCTTGCTGGCCCCGCCCCCTGCTGCCACCCGCTCGCCAGCCCACCCTGCCCCCCACCGCTGTCACTGGTTGCCTCCCTCTGCAAGGTGACCAATGGGGCAATTGGGGGGTCCCAGCTGGCACCTGCCATGGCTGGCCTGGGGCCTGCAGGCTGGGGGCAGCTCCTGTGTTGAGCGTCTGACCCCTGGTGGTCAGTGTGCATCATAGTGACCGGTTATTCTACTGGTCAGTAGATTTGCATATTAGGCTTTTATTATATAGGATATATATAATGCTAGATAGCTTATAGGAAGGTAGTAGATAGTGTGAGACCTTCTACTAGCTAACAGATTCAAAATTTTTCTATTCTCTAACATATCTGCATCTTCCCATTCACACACTGCTGTTAGTCCAGAGGGAGAAATATGCTGGTGTTATAGAGCAAAGTAACCACTTCCCACAAATGTCCTGTGGAGATGGCTACCTAATATACCAACTGGTCATGAGAGGAGGCCAGTGGCTCTGCTGGTTGGCATCTGAAAAAGTTCAGGGCTATGCAGAAGCTTAGAAACCACTGTAATGCCCAAACACAGCAACAATTATTATGATTTAGATATTTGTTTTCCTTTTTTATTATAATTTTCTATTTATATTTTACTTGGTTGTGTTGAACAGTGGTCAGCATAAATCTCTTTTGAAAAGAAAGAGCATAATGGAGACACATTTTGAAGGGAGTAACAGTGAAATGAGTGAAGATATGTAAAAAAAGCAGAATTTCCCACATCCCTCCCCTCTCTTCCCACACAGACACATATGCACACATACATATAACACAAAAACAGCTGTATAATATGAATAAGGGCATATCAGTTCATTCTGAAGCACTAATTGGCTTAGAAGGTTCATGACATGACTAGAACGGAATGGGCTGGTTAGCTCCACATTGTTTAGTCTGTTCATTTCATTAAATAATAAGTATCAATACTTGACATGTAGTTGAAAGTGTCTTTCTAGGCCAAGAACTGTTATGCACACTGGAATTACAGTAGTAAAGAGAAGAGCCGAAACCGGTTTGGCTCAGTGGTAGAGCGTCAGCCTGCGGACTGAAAGGTCCCGGGTTCGATTCCGGTCAAGGGCATGTACATTGGTTGCGGGCACATCCCCGGTGGGGGGTGTGCAAGAGGCAGCTCGTCGATGTCTCTCTCTCATCGATGTTTCTAGCTCTCCATCTCTCTCCTTTCCTCTCTGTAAAAATATCAATAAAATATATTAAAAAAAAGAGAAGAGAAAAGAATTTCTGTCCTCACTAGTGTAGATTCTAGTGATAGCTTTCAATGTCTTGCTCTGTATCAAGAACTGTTTGAGATTTTAGACAACAAGATGGCGGCAGAGGTAAAAGCCTAATTGCAGCCGCACTCAACAATTTCAAAAAATACAACTAAAATATAGAGTGGACACTATCCAGAACTACAGGAAAGTTGACTGACTGGAAATTCTACAACTAGAAGGAAAGAGAAAACCAGAAGGAAAACCAGAGGAGCTGTAAAAGCCTAAGGTACGGAGGCGCGGTGTGCGCGGGGAGAGGACGGAGCTGGAGAGGAGGGGCGGCTGAGTGCCTGGCTGGCGTTCCCTAGCGGGAAGGAGATAAAAGCTCCGGACTGTGCTAAACCCCAACTCCGACTGCACTGAACCCCAGTTCTGGGCGAGACCCTGGGCTCCCAGCCTCATACAGAGAGAAACTGGGCTGTAAGGCGGAAGCTCAGCGGAGCCGCAGTGAAAGGTAGAGCCCCAGAGTCGCGCACATTGCGCGCATAGGACGGACTGTTTGATGAGCTGCTGCTGAATTGCCCCAGCGGGAAGGACTCAAAAGCTCAGGACTGTGCTGAGCCCCAGTTCTGACTGCACTGAACCCCAGTCCTGGGCAAGACCCTCGGGCTCCAGCCTCATACAGAGGAAATCTGGGCTGTAAGACAGAAGCTCAGGGGAGCGAAAAGCAGAGCCCCTGAGTCGCGCACATTGTGCGCACAGAGGACAGACTGTTGTTTGGGCCGCGAGATTGCCCAAGCAGGAAGGAGACATAAGCTCCAGACTGTGCTTAACCCCACTTCCAACTGCTCTGAACCCCAGTTGTGGGCTTTTTGGGGGAGAGACTACACTGTCTGGTAGCTGGTGAAACTCTAGAGTGCCTTTCTCTCAGAGGTGCTTGCAGGGAGTACCAAAGGACACTGAGGTACTCTGAGACTCAGGAACCTCCGAGGGTGGGGCTAACCGGAAGCCAAGGCTGTAGGCTCCACCCTGAAACTCTGCCCCATCCAAGCTGAGCACAGAGAGGCTTTTGCAGGTTTCCAAGTCTAGTGGAATAAGGTTGTCTCCTGGCATAGACACAGCTGATCCTCCCAACCTACCAACTCAGGGAAGCAGCGAAAATGCCAAAACGAGGAATCAGATCACAAACGAAAGAAATGGAGGACAAAAAGCAACTGGATATAGAGTTCAAAGCCACGCTTATAAGGTTGTTCAACAATCTCTTAGAAAAGGCCGATAAAATAAATGAGACCTATGAGGATATGATAAGGGATCAACAAGAAATAATGAAGGGTCAACTAGAAATAAAGAATACAATCTCTGAAATAAATAATATTATACAGAGTCCTAAAAACAGATTGGAAGATTGCAAGAATCAAGTCCAAGATTTGCAACACAAAGAGCCAGAGGACACTCCTCCACAGAAGCAAGAAGACAAGAGAATCCAGAAAGTTGAAGATAATGTAAGAAACCTCTGGGACAACTTCAAGCGAACCAACATCAGAATTATGGGCATCCCAGAAGATGACAGAGAGCAAGATACCGAAAACATATTGAAAGAAATAGTGACAGAAAACTTCCCCCACCTGGGGAAAGAAATAGACTTACACGTACAGGAAGCACACAGAACCCCAAACAAAAGGAATCCAAAAAGAACCACACCAAGACACATCATAATTAAAATTCCAAGAGCTAAAGACAAAGAGAGAATATTAAAAGCAGCAAGACAAAAGCAGGTAGTTACCTATAAAGGGGCACCCATACGACTGTCAGCTGATTTCTCAACAGAAACCATGCAGGCCAGACGGGAATGGCAAGAAATATTCAAGGTGATGAATAACAAGAACCTACAGCCAAAAATACTCTACCCAGCAAAGCTATCACTCAGAATCGAAGGCCAGATAAAGAGCTTCACAAATAAATTTAAGCTAAAGGAGTTCATCACTGCCAAGCCAGAACTATATGAATTGCTAAAAGGGGTTCTTTAGGAAGAGGAAGAAAATAAAGATAAAAATTATGAACAAACACGTAACTATCAACAAGTGAGTCCAAAAACCAAGGGAAGTAAAAATCATGATGAACAATATTAACTGGTGAATATAATAGAATCAGAGGTATGGAAGGGGAGTGGACTGATGATTCTCGGGGAAATGGGGAGTGGAGCAGGGTGGGAAGAGACTGAACATAAACTGCACCTATGGATGAGGACAATGGGGGATGGGGAAAGGGCAGAGAATTGAATGGAAACTTGGTGTAGGGGAGCAATGCGGGGGGGGGGGGATGAGGAACATTTGTAATAATATGAACAATAAAGATTTATTAAAAGAAAAAAAAAATCTTAAAAAAAAAAAGAACTGTTTGAGTTGGTTTATGTGCAGTAAGCCTCACAACAACTCCATTGTGCCACGCCAGTATGGCCAAGGGTGAACCTGAGGGGGTGGTGGGGAAGGATTTAGAAAAGACAGACAAGAGAATAAAGCTGAGGCTTGGTGGAACACTGCTTCTCTGATGGAGAGACAGGGACATGGTCCGAAAGCCAAGTCTTTATTTTACAGCCAGATTCCATGAGGCAAAGAAGGGCGTGGTTACAATGTTCTCCTGGGTTTCCAATCTACTCAGTTACATGTACCTGATCAAGCTTTGTTTACTCCTGCAGCCTATATCACTCAGCCACGTGGGGCTACAGTTTCGGACCATAAGGTCAAGCTTACAACTATAGCCTTTGGCTATAATTGTGCTGGGACTTGCACACGGCTTTGCCACTAACGAGAGGATTGTGCCCTCTCATTAGTGCCAGGCTTGAACCTGTCCAAATGCTGTAGCTGCTGTCCACACCGCATCAGACAGAAACGATGAACACAGATGAGTGACTTTCCCGTGGTCATGCAGCTAGGATATAGTGGTGCTTGAATGTGAATGCAGATTCTGTGCACTCAACCACCTACATAGCTGGATCCTCATAGAAGCTTAAAAAATGTTAACATTTGTAAAACAACCGTTTTCTAAAAACTGATGCATTTTCCATACTCCCATATCATTATCTGGCAATTTTCAGTAAACGATTTGAGGCGCGGGGATTTGATTCAGTGGGAAGTTTACCATATTTTGGCTCTTCTGTCTTTAATTTTAAGTAAATGTAACCAATTTGGTCAGACGTGTGCTATGATGAGCATACAGTAGTGTTCTATTGCCACAGTGTTACACAATGTGTACATGGACATGCCTCATTTTCTGTTATTTACTGTAATGCCGATGACCATATGATTACTGCTAGCAGGAGCCAGCCTGGAAGAGAAGAGCAAGAACAGTCCTTCCGTGCATTCCAGGCTTCGCTCCACCACAATCTGTTATTAACTTTAGAGCCATCCAGTTAACTCTGCGAACCTCCATTTCTACGTCTGAAGTGGCACTACTAACAACTTCAGCACCAATCTGACAAACATGAAAATATAAATAAAGGGGCTCTGCCATTTTAAAAATCACCACTAGGGTCACAAGGTCCACACTTAGCTTTCCCATGTCACCTGTGTTTTTTCCCTCCCTGGTGATAGCTGAACCTGGGCATTGCCCTCCAAGTCACATTAAGGGCAGGGATAGAGAAACTGGTCTACTGTGTAGCAAGCATTAGGTGGGATCATTATCAAGGTCCTTGTTTAAGGGAGGAGGAAATAAAATGATAAAGAGAAGTGCCCCTTGCACAGTAGTCACTAAACAAATGTTAGTTGACTTTCTTGATCTTTCCCCCAGCAACACACACACTAGGATACATTACTACACATCCATGTACAGTTTAAAGAACCAACTTAAGAACCAAGTTAAAGAAAATAGAAATGTATTTTGCTTCTTGATAGCATAATGTTCAGAAACTTTTAATCCACCCCCCTTTTTTCCCCTTTGCCTTTCTGAACATGAGATGTTTCTGAATAAAATGTCTGAAAGGAATTGCCATTTGTTATAGCAATAATTTTTACGAGTAAAATGTACAATGGTTAGTTTTGGTATCTAAAACCAGGTCCTTGACGGTCAAAAGTGAAGGCCTTGAGGGGAACATGTGACTGAAGTCATGCTTGGCAAAAACAAGGATAGAATATGTAGAAAGGCAAATGACTCTGACCCCCTCTACCACCCCTCCCTGGAGAAAACCAGAGAATCATGGGTGAAGAGGCGGGGCGATGGTGGTTGGATGTTGGAGAGCTGAAGGAAGTGAGGCAGGCAGTCAGACAACATGAGCAGAGCAAGGACCACAGGCCAGGTATGCAAGGTCACCAGGGTGGAAAGCCCCGGGTGCCTAGCAACAAGCAAAACCGAGAAAACAAGGACCTCACCCCCAGGGTCATCTTTCTTCCCCTAGCTCAGTGGCCTGCAAACTCATTAGTCACCAGAGCCAAACATCAACAGTACAACAATTGAAATTTCTTTTGAGAGCCACATTTTTAAAACTTAAACTTCTTCTAATGCCACTTCTTCAGAATAGACTTGCCCAGGCCGTGGTATTTTGTGGAAGAGCCACACTTAAGGGGCCAAAGAGCCGCATGTGGCTCATGAGCTGCAGTTTGCCGACCACGGCTCTAGTATATTGCTGGTACTGTGGTCTAGATCCCTGGACCTTTCATTTTGCTGGACATTCGGTTCGGACCCTCCCCAGCCTTTCTTCCTGGGCATGTCACTAATCTCCTTTGGAGGAGAAAGAAGGGGCTGAAGAGTAGCCTCATGGGGCTCCCACAAAGGTCCTTACAGAACCTCTCCCTTAAGCATCAACATTGAAGGCTCAGAGAAGCAGCAAAACCAGACAAGCAATGCCATGGCTGAGGCCAGGACCAGCTGCACTGACTAATGACCCCCTGCCGGGGTGCCAGCCAATCCGTGGAGACCATGCCCCTGAAAGGACACGCCTGGAAAGGTGGTGCATATTCTACTGAAATCCTTTCCTCTGCCCTCCCCTAAAATCCATGTCCTTAAGGCCCTTAGGACATTCTGGCATTTTTTTGGCCTGCTGTTTGTTCACTTATTCCTGAGTTCACACTATCTTGTCACATTTCATTTAGGGAGACCCCCAACCTCTAGCCTGTTGGTAGCAATATAATCTCAGGTAAATTTCATCCATGTCCTAAATCTTGCTTTCCTGGTTTCTAAAATGGGGAAAATAATAACAGCCATAGTTACAGTGAGGGTCAACTGAGATAATGCTTGACAAAGAGCAAATGCTCACTCCTGGAGTCTAGTTATTTTGTCATTGGCTACATGTTCTTCGAGGATTTTACCACACACGACTCCCCACCCCTCTGAAGGTGTGTGATTCTTTGCCCTACATTTGGCTCTATTGAATAATATCGTATGATTACACTTCACTCAAACACTTTACAGTACTCCATAAAAAGTACTACAACAATATTTGATGTTCTCTCTGATATTTTGTAATCCAGGGTGGAATTTAATATCCTGTCCATAGGGTTAATTTTCAAAGGAATAGTGTTATCTTGTCATCATTGGTTTCCTATTGATGCAAACCCTGAGGACACTGATGGTGAGCTGATACTAAATTAAAGTCATAGAGGGATTAAATAGCTTGACTATGAGTGAAACAGGCAGGTAGCTCAGATTGCTGGGCACTGATTATTTGGATGCTACTCAAATCAAGAAAAGTGTATTTTTCATCTCAAATGTAAGTGATTCCAGGTCTGTGGTATCATTATTTCATTCATGCATTTTATATTTAGAAATTATTTGGAGATAATTTTTTGAAGAATCTTTTCCTTCACACACTTGAAGGAGCATATAATTCCAGGCAAGATAAACATAAATTACTATTATTTGTACAACTGCCACAATAAATTGCCCTGTTTTGACAATATATAATGTGAAAAGGGTACTATATTCAGTTTGGTGCACATAGGTGATAAAGATAATTTTCTCATTAATTTTCAAAAAGTATTATTAATAAAGAAGAAGTATAGTGTTTCTTAGCATATCAAAACATAGTGGCTCACTCAAAAATTTTATTTTTACATAAATAAAATTTTTACTATACATTATATAGTAGCTAAATATGGTTTGCCTATAATTTGCTGTTAAAGCTGATTACATGGAATTTCCATCAGCATGTTAACCAAGACCAGTATTATCAGAATCTATTAATTGATGGTTGATTTATAAATTCTAATTATTTTAATATTACACACACAGAAACATATATTTTTTCTTAAGTTAATTGAATGCACATGGGGAATTATTAAGCTCTATGATCAATTTACCAATTCATGTAGTAGCTAAACTGAATGCATTTTCTTTATATATGACATACATAATGTCATATAATATTATGTGTATAATCTAACAAATGTATTGAGTTACCATGGCTTCTATTTCTCTCAGTTCCCCACTGTCTACTACAACAGTTTCTATTCTGTACCTTTCCTGGACTAGTTATTAATCCCTACAGAGTAATAAACTAAGTTTTGGATGGAAAGTAAAAGTCACCTAGTTCCTTTCCAACTCTAGTCACCATTTTCTCTACATGCAAAAACAAACAAAACCACAAAAAATCCTCCAGATTAAATGTTATGGACATTGGATGAGGAAATGTGTGAAGAGACGTCTACAAAGGAAAGACTAGCCCTTGCATAACAAAGTTTGAAAACATGTTGTTATGGTTTTAGATCCATGACATAACATATTTTAATCTGAAGAGAAAAGGGGTTGACACTACCTCAGTGGGAGAAGAGACAAATAGGCAGGCACTTATGTTAAAGTGCTTGACTGGGCAGTGAAAATAAGGCAGGGCTAAATGTCCCCACATCACTTCCTGGAAAATGTTTGACAGTGCACAACTCATTCCCCATGTGAACCAATGTCACTCCTTTGTTTGGAGTAGATGTAGCTTGTAGTGACTCAGCGCTATGCAAGGTTTAAGCTTTATTAATTTGTTATAGCGTTTGTGTTTCTTAGAAAGAAAGGTCTCTGCATATTAACTTTATAACAAGTATAGAAGAAATAGTAACCTTGCTATTGTTAGAAGAAAATAAGTTTAGATATGTCTTTCTAGGAATCTGTGACATATCTAAAAGAAAGTTGACTTTCTAACCAAGTTAGAAAGTACAATAACATTTTCCTACATCCCCCACCATTGGAGATAAATCAGTAGCCACGATCTCAAGTCTCTTAACCTGTATTCTTAGCCTACGTGCCAAGTGTGATGTTTTTTACGCCACTAATAGGACTGAAAAGTTCCATGTGCTTATTTTCCTTTACTTTACAAAACAGAAAATAAATGTTAGCCTCTGTTTGAGTAATACTAATGATATTTTCCTGCAGACTTATATCAGATTTATAATTATTTCAATCAGAAAAACACTCAGAAAAACTGGTCTAACAGAGAAAATAGGAGAAATCTGTGCTGATCTACATTTTCCTCCAGTTCATGGCCACATTGCAGCGCTGCTAGTTTGGCCTTTGCCACGATAATATTTTGCTGGACCTTCCTAGGGAAACATCCCATGCCACCGGCAGATAAAAAAACCAGAAACGGAGCTGGGCCTGATCCTCTACCACTGAAACAGAGCACTGATTAATGACTCCTCTAACCATATTAGTGGTGGTAGACTCCCCCACACCCCTCTGTGGAAGTTAGCTGGCACCGGGGAACTAAGAATGAATAGGCAAGACATATATTTATTGCTAAAAAGCTGTGTATCCACTAAAGGCATTTAACATCCCAAAACGGGATTACATGTAGCATTCGCTGCGAACAGAATTTAAATACGCCATTCATGGGTGGGATCATGAATTCTATTTTACTTTCAAGTACACATCTCTATAAAATTATGCTCGGCTAATAACGAAGCCTACTCCATTACAGAAGTATGACAAAGATGAAGTGCTGAGCATCACAAATGAGAGGACTCCATTCATCTATGTTTTGTGAATTACTCATGCTTGACATTTGAGGAATGTATACCAATAAATGCATAATGAATCAAAAGTTAGGAAGTTTTCAATTTAATTTTCATACCGGAGGCCATAAGAGGCGCACTGTGGTGTGTGTGTGTGTGTGTGTGTGTGTGTGTGTGTGTGTGTGTGTGTTTATACACATCATATGCATACTACACTTGATCTTAGCCAAAAGGCTGAGAAGCGATACACATCATATGTATAAAGATCTTTCCAAAATCTTCTCTCATCATCTGGGGGCCATGTTTCCTAAGTACGCTCTAATATGGAAACAAGGGGGAAGAGGGAGTTCATGGTCAAAAGTATCCCTGTTTTCAGCCAGGGGTAAATGGAGGAAAAGCTGGAATCTCAGCCTATCTCCTGTGCAATCTCATTATGACAGATTTCTAGGAAATCAATCTGTCTGCTGTTTATTGCACCTTTCTCAGAGAGATCGCATTGAAATTCAGCCCAAAAGTTCAACTCTCATTCCATAGAAAATGGCAGCAGTGGGAACAAGTCAATGTTGAGCAATGCACAAATATGCAAATAAAACCACAGAATACAGATAGGCTCGTGGTTGGCTGGCCTTTCAAATACCCATAAAAGAATACAATTTCCTAAAAATATCCTATAGAAGATTAAGTGTCTAAATAGAATTCAGTTGATTTTTTTAATCCAAAAAGGCATATTATAAATATAAATTTGGGAGTTATCATGCAAATTATCAGCAGGAATAAACATTATTACAGTTCTGTCTGGGGGATGCCACAGATCTGCATAATGGGCAAGGTAATGCCATTTGAAAGGACACTCCTGCTCGGCCACGGTGGTAAGGCTTAGATTCCCAAACAAGGCACATGCCTGGGTTGCAGGCTCGATCCCCAGTGTGGGTGTGCAGGAGGCAGCTGCTGGGTGATTCTCTCTCATCATTAATGTTTCTATTTCTCTCTCCCTCTCCCTTCCTCTCTGAAATCAATCAAAATATATCTTAAAAGTAAAATAAAAGGACACTCCTTCTGACAGTTTTCAGACAAAGCTGTTTTCATTTCCCTACCTGCTTTACAGAATATTAGATTACAGCATTGGGGGGGGGGTTCCATTGATTATTTACTTTAAAGCTATAAAGTACTAATTCTCTTTCTTTTATTCATCTGCCTGTGAAATGAGAATGTGAGAGAGAATTAAGTATTTTGTTAATATTTACAAAGGATTTAAATGTAGGAGGGGGGAGAGAAAAGTCCTAATAGACAAATGCTGTTTTCTGTACTTACATCAAATTAACATTATTCAAATTGCAGTTACTAAACCAGCTGTATGCATTCTCCCAGAGACCAATTAGATTACAGCACACTTTTTCTTTAACAGCGGCCTGAAGCTTCAAGAGTCTACCTTGAATACAAGCTTGTATATATATATATATATATATATATATGTATGCAAAAATGCCATTTATCAGCACTGATGTTAACGGTGAACTTCGCATAAGTGGCCATTAAAAATTCTCAGCTAGGCCTGATTTTTCATTGCAAAAATACTACAGAAGTACCTTTATAAATTTATGTTCCAGATGGTGCTACCATCTGGGAGCTAACTTTTATGTCTAATGGTTTCTAGCTACATTTACATGTATTAGGCATCAACACCCACTTCTGGTTACAATAATTTTCTTTACCGAGTCGGTGCTTAGTAGAATGTGTTGTGCACGGCTTATTATAACGCGGCCCTCGGGTGGCAAGGAGAAGTAAACAGACTGCCACGTTCACGTGGCTAATAATAGGACGGGCAGCAATGAAGTGACCTTCGCTGGCCATCTTCACACCGGAGCGCGGCAGCACTTGTGCCTCACATGTGTGCATGAGATGTGTGTCCTAAGCAGGCTGGGCCTGCCACTGTGCCCCCCTGAGGATGTAGCCCGGCCAGATGGTTCTGATGAACTTTATTTTCTTGAGAGGCTGCTTTAAAGAATGCCTGATGGCCTCCAAGTGCACCCGGAATTAAGCTGCTAGATTTTCTAGGAGATTCATAAAAATGAGAATAAGATGGAGTGAACAGCCACGAGCCCGGTGCATTACCCTCCTCAGGGTCACTGATCCCATTTTGTTCAGTCTTGAGAATCAAAGAACTGACAGGTAGGCCGATCATTTTCATCCCACATATCATGACCAAGGTTTGACATATTCGTGCTCAACATGTCTACCAGAGGTAATTCTTCCTCCTCAATCCCAAGTATCTAGCATACAACGTGCTCATCATATTGTCTTACTTTTTCATATGTTGTACAGTGATACTTAATAACACTTCCCCAAAGATGTGCATGTCCTCATCTTTGGACCATCTTGATGTGTTATCTTACATGGAAAAAGGGAGTTTGTGGACGTGACAAAGTTAAAGATGTGACAACTTCTTGGGGGGGGGTTGCCTGAAATTATTCCCATGGGCCCTTTGAAATCACAAAGATTTCTAAAATGGAGTGCAAGTCATAAGAGCAGAAGGAATATTGGAAGGCAGAGGTTGGAATAATGAAAAGATGGACAAGGGACCATAAGGGGAAGTAGACAAATTCTAGAAGCTGGAAAAGACATGGGAATGAATTCGCTCCTAGAACTTCCAGAAGAAAGGGAATAAAAGAAAGACGGCCAGGCATTGTCATTTTATCCCTTAAAGATGCACTTTAGACTTTGGGCCTCCGGAACTGTAAGAAAGTAAAATTGTGTTGTCTTAAATTTGAGGTGATTTGTTATAGCAGCAATAAAAAACTAAGCACATACCTTGATTGTCTGTGGACTCCAGCACTGTTTACAGGCATTTGAATAATTTTATTATAGGAATAACTTATATAGAAAGACCATTTGAGAGAGAGAGAGAGAGAGAGAGAGAGAGAGAGAGAGAGAGAGAGAATGTAAATGGAGCTTTGCTGGAGCAATAATCCTGAGAAGGTGAGACTGGCTAGAACCCAGGACACAAGCAGGATGATTGTCTTCAACTAGGAACAAAGACAACCAGCTCCATGTTCTAACCTCCAATGATAAGAGTAACACAGGTTGCCTGGCTGGTGTGGCTCAATGGTCGAGAGTCAACCTTCAAACCACGAGATAACGGTTTGACTCCTGGTCAGGACACTAGCCCGAGGCATGAAGGTAACAAATCAATAATTCTCTCTCATTATTTTTTAAAATATATTTTATTGATATTTTTTATAGAGAGGAAGGGAGAGAGCTAGAGAGCTAGAAACGTCGATGAAAGAGAAACATCGACCAGGTGCCTCTTGCACACTCCCTACCGGCGGGGGGGGGGGGGGTGCCTGCAACCAATGTGCATGCCCTTGACTGGAATCTAACCCAGGACCTTTCAGTCCGCAGACCAACGCTCTACCACTGAGCCAAACTGGTTTCGGCATCTCTCATTATTTATGTTTCTCTCTCTTTCCCTCTCCCTTCCTCTCTGAATCAATAAAAACATATTTTTAAAAAAGATACCATAGCTCATGACATCACTGCCAGGAGGCCTCTCTTAATTTCCTCCAAAACTCATGAACAATATTACTGTCCATCTTTTTCTAGTTTATTTTCTCTCATCTTCAAATGTTTCTATTTCCAGTGATGCGATCAAGAAACAGCTTCTCTTCCCTCCATTGGCCCTCTCATTATTCAGGTATATCCAGTTCTAATTGGAGTTATCTTTAGTGACTGCTTAATTGAAATGAATGCCTTCTAGAGCAGTGTTCTGAAGGAATTTGGCAATGTTAGGAGACATCCTGGGTGTCACAACCTGCTGCGGGGAGGGGATATGTGCTGCTGGAATCCAGAGGATAAATCTCAGGGCTGGCTGCAAAACACCTTCCAATGCATGTGACAGCACCGCATGGCAGAGAATTATCCAGCCCCAAGAGTCAAATGCCCTTTCATTAAAGTCTATGACATTGCATAGTGTTTCCCCGTAAGAATCCCTGGTGGATACCCATTGCCTATTTGATTCCACCATACTGGACTTTCCCAGAATCCTTCCCAATGTGGCCTAAACTTTAGTATGCCATTGTGTGCTAGGGGTTCATTGTGTACTTAGTGCTCTAAAAGAGACTTCCTTAGTGTAGTGTGCAGAATTCTAGAATGGCCCCACGGTCCTTACTCCCTGATGTTATTCCTGTGATTTTATTACCTTATATGACAAAACTAGAGGTCTGGTGCACAAAATTTGTGCACATCGAGGGTCCCTAGGCTTCCCCACCTTCCTTCCTCCTCTTTCCCTTGCTCCCTCAGCACCTGGCCACCGCCTCTGGTCACCTGCCTTGGTCCGCACGTTACAGCAAACGTTTGAACTCCCACTTTCCAGGTTGAACTCCTGATGGGACAATTTGCATATTAGTCTGTTATATATATAGATAAGTTTTGCAGTTGCAAATAAGATGACTGATCAGTCATTTTATAATAGAGATTTTCTAAGTAGGCTTCATCTGATCCCACAAGTCCTTTAAAAATCCAAGAGTTTTCTCTGGCTGGTATCAGAGAAAAAGCCCGAGATATTTGAAGCATGAGGACTTCAAGTGCCATTGCTGACCTCACGGTTGGAGAGGACCCCATGAAAAAGAAGCATTATACAGTGGCTCCCTGCCCTCAGCCAGCAAGGAAACCAAGAAAGCCACAAAGAACTGAATTCTGGCAACAACATCAAGGAACTAGGAAGCCAATTCTTCCCCACAGCCTCCAGGTGAGGGCCGGACTTAGCTGAGATCTTATTTTCAGCTCAGAGTACAAAACCCAGCCAAACGTACTCAGATTTTAACGTACAGAACTATGGATAATAAATGGTTGACATATTTTTAGTCAAAATGTCTACCAGATATAATTCCTTCTCCTCAATCCCAAGCATCTACCTTACATCATTCTCATCGTATTGCCATGCTTTTCCTTTTACCATACAGTGGTAGGCTTTATAAAGGTCCCCCAAAGATACCCATGTCCTACATGACAGATGGGAGTCCCTCCACCTAAGGGAATGAATTACTCCTTTGTCTTTTCTTTTTTTAAAATGTACTTTTATTGATTTCAGAGAGGAAAGAAGAGAGATAGAAGCATCAGTGATGAGAAAGAATCATTGATTGGCTGCCTCCAGCACGCTCCCTACTGGGGATCAAGCCCACAACCCAGGCATGTACCCTTGACTGGAATCGAAACTGGGACCCTTCAGTCTACAGGCTAAAGCTCTATCCATTGAGCCAAACCAGGTAGGGTGAATGACTCCATTTTCTACACTATACTCCAAACAGCTATTATGGTTTCTGCATATATCTGCTTCCTCATGCAATAGCTTGCTAGGCCCCCCAAAAGGTAAGTATTATGTACTATTCACATAATAACTAAGAAATAAACAAATCAGATAAAAAAAATTTCATGTGCACATAATTAGTTATACTATTGGTCTGGCTCTCCAGAAATGAACATTTTTTTTAAACCTTGATCAATCAAACCAGACTATCTAACTGTTTTGCCAGGATGGACTCAGCCAGAGACAGGGCCCCTGGCAACCCAATTTAACAAAATAATATAGTCTAATTGACAGTGAGGGGGAAACCAAACGGTTCGGTGACAGGCTATTGGGCGGTCTGGCTCGTTCTCTTCTTGAGAGAAAAAGGCTTAACTGCAAGAGAAAGAAATGAGAAATGTGTGCATTGTCCTATGCATGCCGTCAGAGTGTTCTACTGCAAAACATGCGCTTCAGTTGTGATCCTGCAAGAACGGACTGACATTGTTTCCCGTATTCAGAGGCTTCGCTTGTGTGGTGAGAAGTGCAACCCACGACCGGCAGTTTTCCCCCAGAACAATATAATCAGCACTGTCACCTTCAATTTTGATAAACCAAGATAAAAGTGGTTAAAGATGTGGCAATCAAAGATGCCTACTTTGTTTCTTTCTGTAAATCAAATACTGTGGCTGCTGGAAAATTGAATCTATAATGCTCAACCTAAGAGTAAAGAGAAAACTGACAGCGGAATGATTTTGCTGTAACCAATTTTAAAGAATGTGTCTCTCATTTAGACTAGGTCAGACGACAATGTGAAAGAACCACATAGAGTGACCTAAATTCATATAAGAATTCTGCTTAACACAGTGTATAGCTTGTGATACTCGGTAATACAAAGTAGTTTGCAAATTAAAATTTATAGTTTTCGAATGTGAAAAATAAAACTTCTTTAAAATAAAACTAGAAAGAAAGCACATTAAGTTAAAAATAGTATCCATTCCATTTACTTTGAGAGATTTAATTATTATATTCATCCAGAGTACATTTTTAAAATTGAAAAGACATAATTCCTTTGCCTCAGTGGATATATATGCCAAAGTGTAAAATTAAGTCACCATTTAATTATCTGAGCCTGTGCGGGAGAATTATTACATTAAAAAGTGCACACCGGAACAAACTAGCAAATTGCATGCCACCTTCACCAGCCTCCACAGGACTTGGCATAGAACGCAGTTCACGTTGTTATGAGCTTTGAGGTTTTCTGCTGCTGGTAGCAGCTTTGCCTGTCTTAGCTTGACATGCAGATGGCAAGAAAGTAAGTAGGGGTAAGTAGATAATGCAAAACAGGATTAAAGAAGAGCAATGAACAACTAGTTCCTAGAAAAGCTAGTGTTCTCAGCTTTTTGTTTTCATATTCAATATTTGTGCACTCCATTGAAAATGCCAAAATCAATTACAGTGGTGTGGTTTTGCATTATAGTTCTTATTTAAAAAGTCCATTTTTTTTTCTCTCGTGTCTTTCTAGTTATCATATTTTTTGTGTTATCTCTTTTTCATAGTAAGAGGCTGCACATTTTATGATAAAATAAGGATTATTATCCCTTAAAGAATAAATAATAAATAATAAAATAGGAAGGTAGATGATTATTTTAGTCACAAAGAGAAAGGACAGAAAATTTATATTATTTTATTTTCTGTCATAGTATATTTCCCAAACCACTTCATGGGGTTATTTGCTGATAAATATTATTCTTTTAAAATAACATTTTTAGAAATACTGATATTTCTCCCACGTCAGAGATTCATTACAGTTATGATCTGCACTGTCTGTGATGTTTAAAGGCTCAGTTATCCTCAAAATTATTCTCAATAAGACAAAAGCTTAATGAATCTCAGAACCTAGAATTTATACAAAAGAGTAGAATGGAAAAATTTTTGTTGGACTTTCTTCTTTTAAAAAGATGATATTCTTTATATTATTCACCTCAGTTTTAATAACCTTGTTTATAGGATTTCAATTCAGATATCAAAAGTTAAATAACCATTGAAGGCCTAAGACCAATGCATCATGTATAATAAAAGCCTAGGTAGCATCACGTGATGTTGTCAAAAGATGGCCACCACAAGATGGCCAATAGGGAAGAGCAGTTGGGAGTGAATAGGCTTGCAGGGGTGGGCAGTTGGGGGCCATGAGGCTAGCAAAGGAGAGCAGTTGGGGGCGATCAGGGTGGCAGGGAGCAATTAGGGGGTGATCAGGCAGTCAGGTAGGCAAGCGGTTAGGAGCCAGCAGCCCCGGATTGTGAGAGGGATGTCTGACTGCCAGTTTATGCCCAATACCTGACATCCTCCAAGGGGTCCCAGAATGGAGAGGGTGCAGGCCAGGCTGTGGGACACCCCCATGCACAAACTTTGTGCACCCTGCCTCTAGTATAAAAATAAAACACAAGCAAATGTAGAAACAAAAAGACACCTTTTCTTCTGCGAATTTTTAAAGAGTACATTTTGAAGTGTGCTAATAAAAGAATACTAATGAAATGGTTTGTACAGAGAGTAATCAATACTAAACTCTGTTAGCATCTTCTAACATATCTCATGGCATTTTGAGAAGAATTCTATCTTATTTTATTTCTGACATTTCTTATATCCTCAATAACTTACTCTCCATTCAGACTGATAAAAATAATTGTCCTTTTGGTTATTTTTTAAAGAAGAATGCATGTAAAGATCCACTTTCTTGATTATATTATAAAATTTCTTGAATTGACTAATTATTCCCACTGGTTATTAGATCTGCAATGAAAAACTACACATATGGCGGTGGGGATATTATGATTTTTATAAGGTGGCAAAAGAAAATTTCAATAAGGTCAGAAATCTGTTTCTTTCGAACAAAAATAGCATTCTATATTACAAAGAGAAGGAAAGGAGTTTTAGGGACAAACGAGGCAGGGTTAGGGAGTCTCAGGAATAAGGAGGTCCAGGGGGGAGGAATGCAGAGGGGAGGGCTTGGAGCTGCCAGAAGGCGCACATTCACAGAGAATGAAAAAGGTGTCGCCGGATAAGGGCCGAAGAAGACATACTTTCACAGAAGACAAGGAAAAGCCACAGGGTATGGGGGGAAGGAAACAAACTTTCACATGGCATAGAGAAATGCCAACAAATGGCAGAAAGAGGAACACGATTTTCACCGGAGATAGAGACATGTTACAAGGTAAGGGAGAGAGTTGGAGGGGGGGCACCACATGGGGTCTGGGCTTTGACTCTGATATCCTGCAAAAAGAGTGACCAAGTTGAAGAGCATAGCGTCACAAAGTGGGGAAGGCGTCCCGTTAGAACTGCAGCCTTTATAAACCTTAGAAGAAGGGGCTTTGTGGGTTACCCCTTAGAACTCCTACCTAAAGGGGCATTTATATTTGCTTCCAATAAATTTCCACCTTTGCCGAAACCGGTTTGGCTCAGTGGATAGAGTGTTGGCCTGCAGACTGAAAAACCCCAGGTTCGATTCTGGTCAAGGGCATGTACCTTGGTTGCGGGCACATCCCCAGTAGGGGGTGTGCAAAAGGCAGTTGATCAATATTTCTCTATCATCAATGTTTCTAACTCTCTATCCCTCTCTCTTCCTCTCTGTAAAAAAAATCAATACAATATATTTTTTAAATATTTTAAATTTCCACCCTTTTCATCTAACGCCTTTTGTCCACAGCTCCATCAAATCCATCTGGACAAGGGCCTGGGAAATAAATCACCCCATATCCTGCTCAGGAAAAGAACTGAATCAATAACACAATGTCCATGAATCTGCACACATAGTAGTCCCCTTTGACAAAGCATCCTGCACCTCTTAGAAAGTTCTTGACAGTTAGTAGAAATCTCTGTCACTTACATAATTTCAAAGAGCCGTTCAAATATTTAGCAGCTTCCCCAATGTGGTATCTAAAACCACCACATGGTGAAAATAATAACACAAGTCAAAAGGAGACTAAAATACAGCCAGAGCCAAATAGGTCTGAACAGTTGCATTGATGGAAGAATCTAAACTGTGAGGCTTAAAAGTGAAACAGCAGAGGGAGGTGGGGGGAGCCATCTGCAATATCAGTTCTGTCTAACTGCTTGAAGACACAGCAGAGATGGAGGAAATGTTGGTTTGTTCGGTTTTTAATCTGAGGGGGGAAGTCATTATACATTGCTCTTGGGTCCCAGTGACCTGCTCTGTGGATATTCTCCACAAATAGTTCGGAAGCAGAGTGACCTCGGTGGCAGCTGACAAGCCACCAAGGCTAATTTGCTGCTCTCCTGTCAATAGTACAAACCAGTGTAGGAGCTCGGGGCTCCAGTAGAAAGGTCTTGAAGGTGGGGTGCCTGAGGCAGAAGATGGTAATGACACTAACCAGGACCAAGCAGGCCTGGAGACAGCACCCTGTCTCCTGGGACTGTGGGCACCCAGGAACACGGACCAGCTGGATGACAGCAGAATGGAAGTCACACATTAGGTTTAACAATAAAGTGTGAAGTAGAAACAGGGGACACATTTCAAGAAATATATCAAAGCAGGAAAAAGGGGGTGCTGCTTTAAGTATCTGAGAAGGTATCCATTTTTTTTCTAACAGTCTATAAGAGACTTGTATGCATGCATATGAGCCTAACCAACGGACACAGACAATGGGGGTGAGGGCATGAGTTCGGGGGGGGGGGGCAATGGGAGGATAAGGACACATACGTAATACCTTAATCAATAATGAAATTTTTTTTAAAAAGGAAAGAATTATGTGGCTTAGTGGAATTTGTAAAACAGTGTCAAACCTCTTAAATCCTGTTGACTTCTATGTGGTCCTTTTGTTTAGATTGAAAGAAAGTGGCCAGGGCAGGCAGAAACCTCAAATTAGGATGATTGCCTCTGATTTCTCTTTAGCTGGTAAAATACAATGGGCATCAGTATGCAAATGTCTTGATAGTTGTTTTGTAATGTACCTCCTATAGGTGTTCACAATGGGACGTTTTTTTTTTCTTCTGTAATGTATATTCTAGAGTTCAATTTCAATCAGCGATTTTCAACCTGCATCCCATGGCAGGCACATGGTGAACCACAAGAATTTTAAGAACATGATTATTTAGTTAGTGGCACTGACCTCTTTCCCCTTAGATCATCTAATAAAAAAAAATGGACACAGCCAACACAGTGGCTTTCCAATGTGAATAAATCAAAATTATATCCATGCTTTTGTCAGACGGGCAAAATTTGTGTGCCACAGATGTTAGTAATTAGTTTAATATCAGCCATGAGACGAAAAAGGTTGATATTAGCTGGTTAAAATAACAAAAAGGTCTGGATGGCTAAAACAAATTCTTTTAAGTTTTTTTTAGTAACTTCGGGATGACTTTGGGGGCTAAGAACAAACCTGGAACGATGAGAGAAGCAACATGATGTCTAATGAGACATTTGCAACCAGGAAGCATGTTGGGGAGTCAGGCTGCCATGAATCGGATATAAGGTCCTCACTAGACACCTGGCGTTGGGCACACTGACTATTTGGCCAACTTCCGTTTTCTAAACAGTAATATTGGATGATAATTTAGAGCTCTATTAGTGTTGATGGAATTCAATTACATTATGGCTTAGGAAGCTCCTAAAGAGAGCTTGATCTATAGTACTCATTTAATAAAAGTATCTAGGGAAGGCTCCATGAAGTCTACACAGAGAAAATAAAGTATTCTGTATGGAGGAAGTGGGTGGCCTAGGGCACACTCAGAGAAAGAACTGCCCACGTTAGAGCAAGGGAAATATTCCCTTGTAATTGGGAGCCTTTCTGTTTCTGCATAGATTAAATCCTACGATGAGGATCACTAGCAGAGAGAAACCCAAGGAAGGAAGCATTGAAAGGGACAGGGAGAAGCACAGGTGCAGTGTATTTATTACACCATTTCCTTGTCCTTTTCTATTTGGAGGACAAGAAAAGTATCTTTATGCTGAGATGTAGTTAGGGGAGAAGAATTCCTGGACTGTGAGTGCACAGAACTGAGGATTCTGAAATTAAATTCCTACGAGAATAAATTTGAATGCACAAGGAGAAAAACTAAGGCAGAAAGGGACATCTCTGTGTTTTTACCCTTCAGTATGGATTTTTACTCATTTACTTGATAACATTTATTTGGTTTTTATTAAGTTTGGGGCACTGCAGAAAAGCTCTAACCAGAGAGAAAAAAAATCCCTTGCTTATTTTGAGCTTACAATTTTGAGAAGGAGGGATACAAACAATCCTATATAATAATCCTATATAATAAAAGGATAATAGGCAAATTAACCCTAACAGCAGAATGACCTGAACAACCCGTTGCTATAATGTGCACTAACCACCAGGCAGTGAACACTCAACACAGGAGCAGACCCCTAATGGTCAGTGCACTCCCACAGGGGGAGTTCTGCTCAGCCACAAGCTGGGCTCACTCTGTGAGTGCACAGGCGGTGGCGGGAGCCTCTCCTACCTCCTCTGCAGCGCTAAGGATGTCCAACTGGCAGGTGAAGGAACATGGTATGCAAATAATTTAGGGAAGAGCATTCTAGGCAGAGGGAACAGAGGACAAAGATCAAGCACCATAGATAGGAACATACCTCTGATGGTGGGATGACAGTACACAAATGTGACTAAGGTGCAGGGAGTGAGGGAGGTAGTGACCCAACTGTGGTGGTGAAGGTGACAGGCCAGTACTTGTATGGATTCATAGGCCAATCTAAGAATTTGGTGTGTTTTTTTCTGGGAGAGATAGAGATCCATTGGGAGGTTCTAAGGGACATGCTCTCATTTCCATTTTAATTGGTTCATACTGGCTATTTTGTTTTGCAAAGAGATTAGAAGTTAGAAAATACTGCTACTACTACTACTACTGAAAATAATAATACTATTCCAGATGCAAACTAAAGGAAGAATTAACAGGATTTGTTAGTGGATCAAATTCAAGATGTGAAAGAGAAGAATCAAGATGGAAATCTAAGGATTTTCTATGTAGGAGGACTGTTCAATTTAATAACTGGGCAGCTTTAAAAAATTCTTGTATATTTTCCTCCTCACAGTCCGAGGTTCTTGTTTTATGACCCCAAACCTCCTATCACATTAAACTCAAACTCTGCATTCAGCTGTGATCACCCTAACTAGTCTCTGTTCCTCTTGAAAACAAGAAATGTGGATTATTCATTTTCATTTCCTCAGGGCTGCCATAGGACCTGAGGACACACTGTGGTGGTGGTGGTGGATGTGGTCATGTTCACTTTAGCCACTCGGAGGCTGGTGTGGGTCTATCTCCTCTAATGAGTCTTAAGGAGTCCCAAAGACTGTCTGACATACAGACGGTAAAAAAGTTAAATATTTACTTCCCCAGCACCCTTTTGTCTTGGGCCCAGGCTTGTGATCTGGGCTTCTCCTCGCAGAGACAGCCACAAAAACCATCGCTTGGAGAGTTAGTCCTCAAATGTGGGAAGCAAGTATCATTTCCTTCTCTTCGCTGTCTTTTTTCTTTCTTTTTTTAAATATATTTTATTGATTTTCCACAGAGAGGAAGGGAGAGGGACAGAGAGCTAGAAACGTCACTGAGAGAGAAATATCGACCAACTGCCTCCTGCACACCCCCCACTGGGATGTGCCCGCAAACAGTGTACATGCCCTTGACCGGAATCAAACCTGGGACCTCTCAGTCCGCAGGCCGACGCTCTATCCACTGAGCCAAACCGGTTCGGCCGCTGTCTTTTCTTTATCAGATTAGTTCTGAGTTATGATTTGGGGTACAATTCTTGACTTGCTTAGGCACATGCTTGGTTCTCCAAATTTTTCAATTAGTCTATGAGTTGCCTAATATCATTTCATAACCTCTCTTTCTGCTTAAATAAGCCACACTTAGCTTTGATATTTGGGACAAAGAACCCTCACCAATGTAGTGCTCAATAAGTAATCACTTAATGAAATAATAAATATTATATCCTACTTTAAAATATATATATATACATTTACCTGAGATAGAATAATATACTAAGAGCTTGCAGCCCCCTCTTCTGTCTACCTATTCGTCACTGTAAAATCTGAGAAACATATGAAGGAAAAGAACCCTGGGATTTGATAGGAAGTAGATAAGAAGTAATGGGAAGAGTTTCTGATTTGGGAGTCACTGACAATTTGAGAACCTGATAAATAGTATAGGTTCTTTCTATATGAAACTACACATAAGTGAAAGCACAAACATATAAAGTAAAATTTTAATGAGATCAAACACATTGGCATCTTCTCTCTTTGATAAAATTTTATATAGTTTTCAATAAGACATTCTAAAAGGTAAAATATTACACTAAATATATTCTTACTGTGATGCTTTACACGTTAATGACATGAATATAATTTCAAATTTGTAGCTAATAGAGTAATCAATTTCATAGAAATGAAATTGCATTAATTACTCTGATATTGCCAGAGAGAAAGCAAGCAAAAAATAACAGAAATAGTTGGATTTCTCCAGCTACTCTATGATACAAATATATTATATTGTAAAAACCAAAGATAAGCACAAATGAATGAAGGTATGAAGTGCTAAATCAATGCTAAACCATTACTACCAATGAAAGAATAGATTTTGAAAATTGTACAGGTTATTATAAATCATTCAAAGTAATGGCATTATTATATAGACATGTGTTTCAGAGAAGCTAGGTCAACTGCCCCATGTCATGCATGTAGTAACCACTTACAGAGGAATCTCCTTTCTTTAGACCAGTCCACTTAAACCAGAAAGCAACATTTTACTCCTTGTTCCAATGAAATGTTACAGCCAAAGCCATGCATGGGAATAAGGCAAATGGAGTGAATGGGAAGGCACTGAGGGGCTGCCAATCTCTCTGTGAGGGGCATAGTTCCAAGGGTCTCGACTTAATCAACTCTGCCTTTGAGTATTAAAATGCATTAATAGGTAAAAATAACTGCCTATATGTATGCAGGCCCCACACTAAATGTTTTCAAATGTTTCCTCTCACTCAATCTTTGCACTAGGCTCATGCAATGAATACTATTCACTCGTTTTACAAATGAAGAAATCAAAGAGGAGAGTGGATAAGTCCCTCACACACAAAAAAAATAGAAAGACAGCCGAATCCGGTTTGGCTCAGTGGTAGAGTGTAGGTCTGCGGACTGAAAGGTCCCAGGTTCGATTCCGGTCAAGGGCATGTTCATTGGTTGCAGGCACATCCCCATTAGGGTGTGTGCAAGAGGCAACTGGTCGATGTTTCTCTCTCATCGACGTTTCTAGCTCTCTATCTCTCTTCCTTCCTCTCTGTAAAAACTCAATAATATATATATATATATATATATATATATATATATATATATATATTAAACATAGTCCAGCTGCCTCCTGCACACCCCCTACTGGGGATGTAACCACAACCAATGTACATGCCCTTGACCGGAATCGAACCCGGGGACCCTCCAGTCCGCAGACCGATGCTCTACCACTGAGGCAAACCAGTTTCGGCAATAAAATATATATATTTTTTAAAAAGAAAAGAAAATAGAAAGACAGAGCCAGATCTTGAACCCAGAGCTCTTTACAGCAAAGCTTATGCTTCGAGTCACTGCACTCAAAAGCCCTTAATTTTAAAATGTTATGTAGTTTACTAGACATCATGGGTCTGTTCTACATTCACATCTTTTCTGCCTCTGTAAGCTGAGCCTTTATATAAGAATAAAATAAATGAATTAAAAAGTATTTTATGAATAAAAAGCTTTTATTGATTTCTGTTAAAGTGAGGATAATCACAGACATAAATACCATCCAAACAGTTCAAAAAACAGGAAGATTACTAAATAGGATTCTCTTGATTTGTCAGTACAGTGGGCTTAGCCTATGACTTGTTATTTGGGAAATTATTTTAAGCTATCAGGATTTCTAAAACTTTAAGTGAATCTGAGCAGAGGAAATCAATAGTTTAGACTCATCTGAGCTGATCTTACGGCCAGGATGGAGAAAGATTTAATCTTTCTGGGTCAGTGCAGATTGATTGGTAGTGACGCGTTGAGATTGACTAGTGAAGTCTGAAGTGGGCCTGGAAGGAAGTGACGTCCCCACGGCCATGTGTGTAACTATTATGTATGAAGCTTATGTAACTCATTTGGCTTTATCAGTCTACAAGAAACCTGCAAGTTATTATTTACTAATAGGAGTTGGTCAATCTATAGTTTGAAGGTGTTTGGAATAATTGGTATAATGAATGTACAACACATAGTACAGCACCTGACTTATAATATCCTACATAATAAAAGGGTAATATGTAAATTGCCCCATTGACCAGGAGTTAGACGAAAGAGTGGGGCTGGCCCACCAACTGCCTGGGGTCCCTCCACCCAGGAACCCCACCCATGCATGAATTCATGAACCAGGCCTCTAGTAATATAATATAATGTTATAGTATAGTATTAAGTAATGTAATAATAAAATCAACAATGCCTATTATTGTTTTTATTACGTCAATTTATCAAAGACACCTACATAAGCTACAAAACATTATTGATTTTTCACTTCAGCATAGAATTATATACCAAAAGTGTTTGTCATTCAAATTCCCCATAATTCACCAAATCCTTCTTTTAAATATTTTCTTTCTTGGGATCTGATGTTCCCTAGGATTTAGTGATTTATTGGACATTAAGGTGAGCTGCGCTGTTGACCCTTTTCCTCCTGTAGAGTCCAACCAATTCCATATAACTATCTAGCTATTGCACTGACTTGGTTATGCACCAATGGAAAATTCAGACCTCCTACCTCAAACCCAAAGTGGGCCATTGTAAGGGAAAAGTTCTTCTTGAGCCACAGGCAGACTGGAAGCAAAGGAAGGAGTAATACTTGGCTTGAGGAAGAGGCAAGAGACAGAAGGGAAAAGGGAGTGAGAGGAGGAGAGAGAGATGGAAAGTATGAATGAGAGTGAGATTTACAGAGAAGTGCTCTCTACTTTTATTCAAAGGACCCGCATGGATGTCTGGTTCCTCAGCCTCACCAAGAGGCAGTAAACCATTCCCCCCTCCCCCCAGGGAATGTTGGGCAGGAAAAGGCTTCAGATGCATCACTTTAAGGTCATTCTCTCCCTGGCAGTGGACCAGAAGTCTCATTCCTTTCATGAAAATTTGAGACGAAGGAAATGTGCTATATCTCAGACAAGGCCCACAGCCTACTACTTACGTTACCTTGAGCAAAATCTAATTTCCTTGGTTTCTCTTTCTAATACTTCTAAATCAGATCATGTGGCACTGACTTCAGGATGCACCCTGCCAGGAATACAGAGCCCCAATGTGTGCACATGGTAGCTGGTTAGTGCTCCATCCCATCCAACCATTCACATTCAAATCAACAAACATTTATTGAGCCCTTATTCTGTACTTAGGTGGAGGATGGAACTCTTCTTCCCTTGAGGCAAGCACAGGTAGTTAAGTAAAACGTGTGGTAGAATCTTCCCAGGACATTACACAAAGCCTCATTGTAGGAATTCCTACCAATTTGTTTTCCCCCCCAAATTTCATACTAAATAGAGTGAATATATATATATATATATATATATATATATATATATATATATATATGCTATATATATATATATATATATATATGCTATATATATATATATATATATATATATATATATATATATATGCTTAATATGCTATTTAGACCAGAAGTCCTTCTGGGTGACCTTCTGGATGAAGCTGGAACCTGGGTCTGGTAGGGAAGCCTGGGTCCCCCGATGCCTGCCAGCAGTCAGAGGGAAGCCAGTAGCTGGGGGAAGGAAGGCTTACTCTTGCATAAATTTTTGTGCATCGGGCCTCTAGTGTGTGTGTGTGTGTGTGTGTGTGTGTGTGTGTGTGTGTGTGTGTATTCTGAGGTAAGCTCAGTTTCATTCATAGCTAAGCTCGGTTTTATTCATAGAAGGCTGAAACTAGCACTTTGTCATTATAGATTTAGATTTCAAATGGGCTCAGCAAGCTGTAGTGTTATGCACTTTGACATCACAGATAGGTACTGAAGGTAAATTAGATGGAGAATGGAAGGCTGAACTAAGGAGTTTTCCTGTTTGTTTACTTTGTTTCCTTCAATTGAAATTCTCCCTAAAAGATGATTTTTAGACATTATGCATTTCCTCCTATTAATGTGTTTTAGTTTTTAAAATTTATCTTTATTGTTGAAAATATTAAAGATGCCCCCTTTTATGCCCTCTTTGAACCCTTCCACTTTACATCTGCCCCCCAACCTGCCCCTTCACCACACTAGTATCTGTGGGTTATGCATATATGCAAATATGCACAATAAATCTGTCTTTGCATCCAGTTTATCACAATGGATTTAAACTCTTAGCTTTAAATGAAGATGCATTTTTCAAATACTAAAAATGTTTACCTCTTAATAAAAATTAACAAAAATAACCCTGACCTGTGGTGCTCAATGGTTAGAGTGTGGGCCCAAACACCGAAGGGTCTTGGATTCAATTCCCTGTAAAGGGCATGCACTTGGGTTGCAAGTTCAATTCCTGATCCTGGTCTGGGAACTTGCAGGAGGCAACCTAAAAACATGTCTCTCCCACATCAATATTTCTTCTCTCTCTCTCTCTCTCTCTCTCTCTCTCTCTCTCTCTCTCCCTCTCTCTCTCTCTTCCTATCACACACTCCCTTCCACTCTTTCTAAAAAATCAATGGAAAAAATATCCTTGGGTGAGGTGAGGATTAACAACAACAAAAAATAAAATAAAAAATAAAACAAACTGGGAACATATTACCCTCTCTTGTATAGAATCTACAATATCCTTAAGTGGTATATATTTCTTATATTCAACTTGCTTAGAGAAACACCAGTAAGGCAATGTGAATAAATATGGTATTATATGAAGACAAATTTTTTAAAATAGAGAAAATACTTATATTTCCTCATACATGATAGTTTGTTCATTTAGGTGAGAGGGGGCTGAGGAAGTCCACATGACAGTTACTTACTTATTAATACAAGTTTAAGTTCAATTTAGATATAAGGAAGGGAAGGAAATTAAAATACACTTTCACTTGCCTAATAAATTATGATATAAAAAGGTCAAATAACTCAAATAGATTTACATCCTTAAAATTCTCTTCAGCAATTTTGCCAACACAATTTAGAACATTTATTAAAAATAAAAATTCAAGAATCAAGGTGATGGGTGATGTAATCTAATAATTAGTGAAAAGTAAACTTGAAGAAAAATAGAATTGTATTTGTTTAATATATAGATATATATTTATATTTATATATTATTTTATGAAATTTATTTTAATAAACACTGCTTTTATAATTATCTCAAGTGTGTGTATACAGTTTTGAGGACAGTATGGTCACATAAATACAATTATATCCATATAAAAACCCAAAACAAATTAAGATGCTTATTAATTGAAAGAAGTAAAATGTTTTCTTTTTGACAAGATCAAATAGGTGAAGAAGTCTTAGAAATTTATATTTTCCACTGTTAGAAGGTTTTGACCTGCAGTTAAGAATATCCAACAAAAAGGCGCCCAAGTAATAAAGATGACTATTCTTAGAATACAAAGCATTCATCAGAAGGGAGCTATCCAGGGTTGTTTCAGAAACACTTAAAAGTGTGTAGCCCATGAGTCATTTCTTCTGATTTTCTTGACCTCTTTTCAGTTGCAAGCTGGCTACAGAATCTCAAAACACTGCATCCTTCTACATCGATATCTAAAATTAGGAGAAGAAACACTGGGCCTATTTGTAACACATCTTTCTTTCTTTTCTTTTCTTTTTTTTTTTTTTTTAGACTTCAATAAAGACCCAGAAGACCTTTCTTTCAATCCCGTTGTTCAGAACTAAGTTTTATGTCCACCGTTGCCTTGAGAGGACCAGGACACTGATTCTCATGCAGATGGACTCTCAGAAGGAAGTGGGTGGCAGAGGCCATGTGGTGTCTGCCAATGGGATCATTTGGTACTTAGATGTGTGGCCTTTGAGGCCAAACTCCCTAGGTTTGAATACTGGCTCATCCATTTCTCACCTGTGCGATCGTGAGTAATTTAATCCTTTGGAATTTCAATTTCCTTATCTATATAAAATTGGGATAAAATAGTATGTCCTTAAATTAATGCAAGCTATTGTTTATTATAAAATATTTGTTTATAGTTTCAATAGTATATATACATATACAGTTTATATAGTAACAGTTTATATACAGTTGATTATCTCTGCACTAAAACTTTGAATCTCTAAGTGCTTCTTCAGAAATACAGAAAAAAACTTTTTAGAAATGTAAAATATATTAGAATGGCCAGTAAAATTATATTAATTCAATCTTAATAGTCGCTATAACTAATCAATAGCCCTATTAGACGCATAGTTATCTCCAAGGAATTTGCTCTGCCATCCCTCACCCCCATAATTACAGAAATTGAGCACAAGGCCAACTGACTCCGTCTCCAGTTGGCCTGAGTATAGGAGAACAGGCACTTATTTAGTATCCCTGAATTAGACGCCAGAATCCTGCCCCAACTCCCCAACCTCACATGATGATATTATGGTGGATGTGGAGTTCCTGGGGCCCCAGGAGGAAAGGAATTTTCCTGGGGTTTCACGGAAAGCTTTATTGATTATATAAAATTAAGGGGTCTCCCTCCAAGGTGCCCTCTCTGTCTCTCTCACCATGGAAGTTCAATCTTGTTTTCAGCGGAGCCAGAATATAGGCCCCCGCCCATAAGTTCTGCTCCATATTAAAGTCCAGTCCAGCCCAGCATCCTTCATGTGGAGTCCACAAGGCTATGGGTCATGTGGCTACTTAGGACGCATGACTATAGAGAGAGAACGGGTAAGTGCACCAGTGAGTGCAGGTCTCAGAGCAAGTGAGAGAAAGAGCGAGCAAGAGTGAGAGCAAAAGCACTCTTTGTCTGGGGATTTTAACTCCCCAAGATTTCATGTGCTTCTGCTGGGGCCCACCTCTCAGCCAATCATTGCCAAGGCTAGAGTGACAGACAAGCACCTTCTGTACATCAATGCAACTTCACCACGCATGCGTCCATCCTCCCCTTTTGATCCCCTCCCCAGTGATCTGCAGAGAATGGACTAGTCAGTGGTTCCCTGGGGACCGAGAAGCTGCCCAGATGGCCATGCTTATAATGCCTGGCCTTCCCTTTGTTCTCTTCTATTATTATTAATTAACTAATTATGACAACATTAATACATGCATGTGTTTTACATATGCATAAATATACCTATATATGTGTATATATATATTTATGTGTTTGTATACAACTTGCAGTGTTGAAGATCTTCCTTACTTTAACATTGGAAAAATACACTCCGTCCTTGGAACAAAAAGAGAATAATTGAATAGAGAGGTGAACTTGGCACCTAAGGAGACATCTTAGTATGTTGGTATTACCAGTCAATAAATCTTTGTTGAGAATCACATGTGTGATGTTACCAAAAAAAAGTATCAAATTCATCTCTGCCCTCTAGATGCATATGATCTAGCTGGAGTCAAATTCAACATGCCACTAAATCAATGCAGTGCTACATTTTATTGCACAGAATCTGGTCCGGAGCAGTTGGAGGAAGCAGAGGTTAGGGTAGACTAGAAGTGCTGTATAGAGAAATTGGGAGGTGATGCAGTTCAAACTGTCCCTCATAGGGGACACAGAGATCCAAGACCTTGGGACATGTTTAAAGATGGTTGGGTGCGTTGACTAGATGGAGAAAATTAGGAATAAGGTGGATGTTTTGTGAGAAAGGTCAATAGATTAAACAAAGATTTACTGAGTGCTTACTATGTACCAAGTCAGTGTTATTTTGACCTATGGACCAGGAGGTCACGGTTCGATTCCTGGTCAGAGCATGTAAAGATGAAGAATACAGTAAGAAATGGCCACTGCATTTCAGTAGCTAGAAATGTCTTATTCTTGGTTATTTATTGATATTTATGAATCAAGTTCTCTAAAATAATTACATAACATTTGTATTACCTTGATGTTCTTTTCCCTAGTATACAATAAACTAGACTAATCTTTTCTAAATATATTTTGAAAGAGCATAATAGTAAACTATCAGTTTAACTTATGTCTTTCAAGGGAATAGCTACAATATTTATAATAATATGATGATATTTATAATGCATTTATTGTGTATTTTTTCATGTGCTGAGCCCTCTTGAAAATGCTTTATCAATTAATTTTAACCTTATAACAATCTATGAGGTAGAAATTCCAGTACTTCAATTAATTAAAAAGGCCCAGCATTATATGACTCACCTAAGATAATAGAACTTGTAACCAAAAGAACCAATCTCTGAAATGTATGGTTCCAGAGACTGTTCTTTTAACCACTATTCTATATCAATTTATATAATTTAAAATGAACACAGAATCCAACTATTGAAAAAAATATATATAGTTCAATCCTGAAATATGTAGTTCATCCTGAAATTTTAAAGGAACACAAATGGCTTTTCTTACTTATTAAAAATTATTTTTAAAAAATTTATATTTCTACTAAGATGTTATGTGACTGTCATTTATACAGAGATTCTTATTTTCAAAGGTGAACATATTAAATAATTAAAAAAATATTTCAGTCAGGCTAGCATGGCACAGTGGTTGAACTTTGACCTATGAACCAGGAGGAGGTCATGGTTTGATTCCTGGACATGTGCCCTGACCAGGAATTGAACCATAACCACCTGATTCATAAATCCAAGCTCAACCAATCCCCAGTGTGGGGCATGCAGGATGCAGCAGATCAATGATTCTCTCCCATCATTGATGTTTATATCTCTCCCTCTCCCTTTCTCTCTGAAATCAATAAAGATATATTTTAAAAAAAGAATATTTCAGTTTTTGCCTTCATTTGATGATATCCAAGATAACAGAATAAACTTTTACTCTTAAGTACAATGTGTGAAGAAATGTATTCAACGTCAATGCTCCACTCCGTCAGCCTGACATTTCCTTGTGAAGTGGGCAGAAAATAAAATTGCTTCAAATTAGGGGAGAAAATCACTCACTATGAAAAGTAGCATGTTGAAGTCATGCTTCCACTGAGGTATGAGTGAATTTTGCCACACGAGTTTCATTGACAGTAATGGGAATTGTGAAATTGCCCTTCTTAATGTGCTGTGAATCGTTACCCTTAATATCCTCATAATGTGAAACTTTTCCTGGCATTTTATGTTGGTTTTATAGTATGACATTGTTTTTATGTATATGTGTGAAAAGCTGAATAATTTAATTAGTTTCTTTAGTGTTGATTTTTTAAGCTGTTCTTACCTATCTCCACCCCAGACCAATATTCAACCTTTTATATCTTGACTCCTTTTAACTGTCCTGAGCCTTAAAATAAAAATAAAATTGGAACATATTAAGCATTTTTCCAATATCCAGATTTTTTTTAACAGCAAACATTTTTGAGGCCAGCCCAATGCACTCTACTGGGCTCCTTGGGAAATAAGAAGATAAATCAGATGCTTTGACTCTAAAAACTAATGGTCAGGAACAGAAGGTAAGAAATGAAAGGGCAAGTCTAGGCAATGACTAAGTCAAATTATGGCCGTAGGTGCTTTGCACTTAAGGTAGAAGCTGAATTCTCAAGGTCTGATAAGATTAGAGAGCTTCGATTTCACCTCCAACTCTGTGTGTGTGTGTGTGTGTGTGTGTGTGTGTGTGTGTGTGTGTGTAGGAGGAAGATGCTAGAGGAAGGAAGCACGATGCTAAGTGGAAATCAGGCATGTAAAGTAAGCCACAAGACTGAACGGTGTGTGGCAGACACTCCATGAATATGGATTGCCTTGGGAATTCCCGCAGAAGGAGAAATGGCTTTGAAATAGGGCTGAAGGTAATTTCATTAAGGCATCCTGAGTTAGATTATGAAAAGATGAGGGAGTAACTTTCAGGCCGGAAAGCAGCATGATCAAGGAATGGAGGCAGGCGAGCAAAGGGAGTTCAAGAACAGATCTGCGAGAGGAGTTAAGAAACGGATGGGGGGATTTGGGGTTGTCACAATGACTGAGAGTGCTGCTTGCATTTGCTGTGCGGAAGCCAAACAGGCTAATGATTCTGTAATCAGTTCCACACAACAAAATATCGTCCTCCAAAAAATGCCAAAAGTACTCCGGTTGAGAAAAATAAACAACACACACACACACACACACACACACACACACACACACACACACACACCCCTCCTGGAAGATAGGGCTTATGGGGGGAAAAAGCAGTAAAAAAAATAAGTTGGAAAAGTGGACTCCAATATCACACTGGACATCAAATGCCATGGAGATAACTATGTCTCACTGAAAATTTTGGAACTGGGGAATGATATGATCAATCTTTGAAAGTATTTAGAGTAAGGAGTATTAATGATTCAACAGGATGAATTTGGCATTTATTGGCAAGGCTGGGAAAAACCAGGCGAGGAGTGACTAGTCAGAAGGCGTTTGTAGGGAGCGAGCAGGGGTAGGAGGGAGATGATGGCCACAGAGAGAGGCTGAGGCCACAGTATCTTATTCACATTCTTTTCCTGTAAAGGACTCCTCTTCATCCCACCCCCACCCTTGGGTATTATTAACCAGGGAATCGGTCAAGTTTTTCTGAGGGCGTAGGGCCTGGGAAGGGGAGGAAAATTCTATCTAATCTTTCAAAGCCAGAATTTCTTCTACCACACTCTTTGGTCTGTCACAATAACACTGCCTTGAGGGAGAGAGTGGGGAAGCAAGTGTCAGAAATGATGTCTCAGCAGCATACCTCACCCTGATTAGCTGTGAAAAAGCAAGCACAGGAGCTTTTCTCTGGGGCTACACACCTCAGGTTGTCTGTCACCCTTGACATTTCATGACTAAGAGCCACTAGCCCAGATATACTCAGAAAAGATAGAGTCACACACACACACACACACACACACACACACACACGCACACGCACAGACACACGCACACGCACATGCACACGCACATACACACACACTTATACACACACCTGTACATACACTATTGTACATTCTTTTTCTTATAGAACAAAATAAGCAATGTGGGCAATTACTGACTCTTAGAACATGTATAGACCTTGTATTTCTTCTTTTATATTTTTTATATATTTTATTGATTTTTTACAGAAAGGAAGGAAGAGGGATAGAGAGTTACAAACATCGATCAGCTGCCTCTTGCACCCTACTTCTGAGGATGTGCCTGCAACTAAAGTACATGCCCTTGACCGAAATCGAGCCTGGGACCTTTCAGTACACAGGCTGATGCTCTATCCACTGAGCCAAACCAGTTATGGCTCTTCTTTTATTTTTAACTAAACATTCAAATAGCTTCAGACTATTTCTTGTTTACTTTAAAACAAGAGCTGGAGGTGATGGGCACACCTGGCCACACTGGCCAGCTCTGCACCAAAGGCTGTGTAGACGGCACTGCTGGGATCAGGCTCAGAGCCATTTGGTGCTCCTGACAATGCCCTTATGGGACTTCTTGGGTGGGTGTCAATAACTATTGTCTTAGGTGTGCTTTGTGAAACACACCCAGCGACTAATGGCTCTCCAGCTATGCAAACCATGTTCCAAGGTTAACTATATGTTGCCTCAAAAATGATTTGCTATTCTCTTTCTTCATTCTGTACATTTTTAAGTTCCCACTTATTTTTACATGCCATTCTGTGGAATTCTGAAAAGTCTCTGCTAATTATTTCTCTTCTCACTAAAAGTAATGTTGTTTTACATCAAAAGTTGCAAACTCAGCTCTGGCTGGTGTGGCTCAGTTGATTGAGCATCATCCTTTGCACAGAGAGCTTGGTGGGTTGATTCCTGGTCAGGACTCATGCTGGGGTTGCAGGCTCAAACCCCAGTAGGGAGCATGCAGGAGACAGTCAATAGGTGCTCTCTCTCATTTCTCTCCCTCCTCTCTTCCCCTCCTTCCTTTCTCTGTAAAATCAATAAAAACACATGTGCTGCCTGCCTTGAACCCACTCACTGCAAGCTTGAGATCTCAGACCATATGCTTCCTTCAGTGATTTATTTGTTAATGTGGGTGGGTGGGTGGGGTGTTCCTCATTGCACAATCTCGGGGGGATTCGCTGGTTGGTTAAAAGTAGTGTCTTCTGATGCTAGAAGTTCTAAACTTTCTCTTTCGATGTTAGAAAAGAGTTGTGGTGTTATAGTCTCTGTTTCATTAGGAAGGAAGTAGATATCCGTGTTTGTGGTACTTTTCCCCACAAACTGGGCCTTCTTCTTGATTCTTGATAGGTCTCCCCGGTTGTCAATTATCCAAGGAGAAAGGATAAGAGGTGGAGGCCAGAGACCTTTCTCTGGCTTCCAACTTGCTGGTAGTTTACACAAACCTTAACAATGGCCAAAAAACCAGAAAGAAATGTACAGCCATGGCAGAGCATAGTAATGCTGAATCTCTAGCTCATTCATTATTTTCTGATAACCTTACCCCGGAAGTACAATGATATTTCCCCCTAATTAATTCTAATCCCATACCTAGCCATTTCTTACATCCACTCAGAAGTTAGTTTGATTTTACTTTGTCTTGCATGAAACAGCAGGTCTAGCTAGGTGTAAGAAGATCTTCTACAGGTTAATTACATGTGGTATAAATAACTTTCTATGGCTCATTTTATCAGGGTTGCCTGTTAGGTATTCATTTATTTCTACAAGTCATTTATTAGTTTATAGACTATTATGAAGAGTATATTCATTTTTTACAAAAGAACAAAGTAAACAAAGCCCAACCAATCATTCTTTCTCAGTGTTCAAAAGTAATCTCTGACTTGGATAAACGATCCTGAAAATCAAAGAGCTATTTCTGGAAGAATAAAATAAATATGATTGTGCTCACCTGTTGCTGCAACAGCTAAAGGAAATAGATATTAAAGTCCCATGTCTGCAACATACTCATATCTCTCTCACAAATTTCATAGTAATTCAATTCTCCCATCTTTTAGATGTATTTTATTAACAAAGGAGAACCAAATATGTAACAGAGAAGTTATATAGTAGTAAACTGGACATTTTCACATAATGGGAAAGAAAAGAGTCAGGATTGAAATGTAGGTCTCCCTGGTGTTACAGAATATTTTCAATTCCAAAATATTTGTAAAATTCCCCACTCCCTCATTAACCAGTTTTCTGTTTTCCCAAAACCAGGAAATTGGTTTGATTTACTTTGTCTTCCATGAAATTGCTAGTTGTAATGTCATGTGAGGTGCTCTTGTAACACAGCAGGTCCTCGAATAACATGGTTTCTTTCAACACCAAATTCCTCATTAATTTCCAGCTGGGGCCACTGACGGTGTGGAGTTTGCGCCTTCTCCCCCTAGCTGTGTGGTTTCCTCAGGGCACTCAGTTACCCGCCATATCCCAAAGATGTGCACATGAGGTGACATGGCGTGTCTACAGGGTCCTTGGTCTGAGTGGATGTGGGTGTGGATGCAAGTGACCCCTCAAAGGATGGTTACCTGTCCAGGGTGAGTACCCTCCTCACACCCTGAGATGTTTGGAGGGGACCCTGAACTGGAATAAGCAGCTTGGGAAAGAATGATCTTCCTTGTTGTTGTTGGTTGTTTTTTTTTTAATATTTGTTGAATTATGTATAGTTCTCATTGATTTTTAAGTGATTAATATGTGGTTATGGCCAGTGTGGAAAATGAAAGGAGGTGGGAAAGGGTGGAGGGATGGGGACATCTGTCAACAATAAAAGTAAAGTTTAAACAAGTGTTTTGTGTCTTTGTTTAGAAGTTTGAAGAGGTTTTTGGACCAGAACTATGCCTTAGGAACTTAACCCTTGCTCATATCCACTAGCCAATGGTAAACTTGGTTGTGTGACATATTTAACTCAGTCATAGTTTCCGAGGGTCTGTCTACCATGTGAAGGGAGGACTTGCTGTGCTTTATCTCCATGTCGGTCAGGTAGGGTCCTGGAAGCTGGATCAACAGCAAGGAGGGAAAAGGTTCTGACTACTTACTCAACTGAAGGTTGACTACAGATAGACAGAACACCTTCAGCCCTAGATATTAAAGAGACTCTCCCCACCCCCTCCCCCAAGGACAGACTAATAAGAGAAAAGCAATTCTAGAAAGATGAGGATCAGGAATCTATAAAAGCTCACCAGGATCATGGAATTCAGAGAATACCTATGGGCTCATTTCAGGAGGAGACACAAGCAAGCACAGTGCAGTGGGTCAGAGGTTCCCACAGGGAGCGGGCTATACGAAGACGCTCTAGGTGGAATATGAATGAAAAGAAATGACAGAGACGTTCTCAGTACACATTTAAATCAACTACTCTTTTAAAAAAAATAATTTGTTAGTATCTCATCACCTGCCTTCATTCCCTCAGATAGTTTCTGTACAGCAAAGTGAATTTAAAAACATACAAAATCTAAAGAAAACCTTGCTTTCTATCTTAAGAAAATGAAATAAATTCTCATCTTTTTCAAAACTGTTAATCATCCCTCATCTAAAAATACTAGCCTTCTGTTTTAATTTTGTAAACAGCCTCATCTAAAAGTCAAAGATTAAATTGTATTTTATTCTTATTACTCTTATTTCCTTAAAATATAGATATAAAATATAATATTTGTTTTTAACAAATTTTAATGAGGGCTAAACTAATAATTAGCTTAGGAATTTCATTTTCTATACTACATGCTAATTAATATAGTTCTACACTAAAAATAAACACATTTAAAGAATCCAGGAATTATAATTCAGTATGGCTTATTTGATGATATATCAATAGGAACTCATTATCTAACACTCAGTATATCTACAGGTGTTTGAAAAAATGTTTCATAATATCCTCTGTGCTTTATGAATCTTCAAAGATTAAATCCTATTTAAAATAATTTGCATTAGGAATGTTATTTATGCCCTCTGCCTTCTGGTTTGAGTAGGAATTCTAAGAGGTAAATAAAGTACCCTGACATCTACACATACATTCCATTTGGGCCAGGTGGCATGCAAGAGTGAATATAGAACAGGCTACTTAGGCCCAGCCAGTGTGGTCACAGTTTGATTCCCTGTCAGGACACATACCTGGGTTGTGGACTGAATCCCCAGTAGGGAGTGTAGGGAGTGTGTGTGTGTGTTGGCAGGGAGGGGAGGGACATGTAGAAGGCAACTAATCAGTGATTCTCTCTAACCACTGATGTTTCTGTCTCTCTCTCCATTCCTCTTTCTAAAATCAATAATAGTAATTTTTTTAAAGAGGCTACTTAGGAACTAAGTATATCCAAATCTCATTATGAAGTTTATATTTCCTCTAAAAACCTAAGTATGGGATATAACTGATGAATCAATGAGGAAGGTAAATTTTTATAGTTCAATTTCACGAAAATAATTGTGAAGAACCCAGGTTCACATATAAACCAAGGTTATAAATTCTGAAGAGGAGGTTGTGTCATTTAATTTACTGCTGGCCCAAACTTACCATCATGACTTGTGAGATGCAAAGACAAACCAGAATATAATGATGAATCTACTTTTGTAGAGCCAACATACATATGTGTTTGGAACTCAATTGTTCCTCCTGACACCACTATTTTGATTAAATATTTTTAAATGAATAAAACACCAATTTAAATCCCATTCTAATCTGTAGGCTCTAGATCCTGACAGAATTATTTCAATTATTTCCTTTAAAATGGTACCTATAACACATATTTGAAGCACAATGTATACTAATTTCCCCTAAATGGTAGTTTCAAGGAAGATCTCTTTCAAAGTATAATGTCTGCTTCCTTTATAAAATAGAAGCTTGAGTCTGTCAGCCCAATATTTCATTATGGAGCAAAGAAGCATCAGGCATGGTTATTCCACTATTGACCTTCTTGAACTAAGATCCAGCCATGCTGAACAAAATTTAAGTTTCTAGAATATGGTTCTGACATGAATAAGAAAGTTAATAAATATCTGTGAATTGTGTAGTATGTCTTATGGAAAACCTTGCCAAGCATGACAGCTGCTCATCTGGTTTTCAAAGCATATCATGGGGTGCTGGAATAAGAAGAGAAAAAAGAAGAAATTGAAAAGCTACTAAAAAAAAATAATGACAAAAAACTTCCCTAACTGGTTAAAGGAAATAGGCACAAGACCAGGAAATGGAGAGTCACAAACAAGAGGAATCCCAAAGGCTGACACCAAAACACATCAAAATTAAAATGCAAAAGATTAAAGACAAAGATAGAATCTTAAAAAAGACAATGAGAAAAGCAATTAGTTACCTACAAGGGAGCTCCCATGAGACTTTCAGCTGATTTTTTTCAACAGAAACTTTGCAGGCCAGAAGGTATTGGTAAGAAATATTCAAAGTGATAAAAAGCAAGGAATGGCATTTGAAGTTATTCTACCTAACAAATTTATTGTTTAGAATCAAAGGACATATAAAGAGCTTTCCAGACAAGGAAAAACTAAAGGAGTTCATCACCACTAAGCCAATATTACATGAGATGTTGAAGGGTTTTCTTTAAGAAGAAGAAGAAAACAAACTATAAAATAGGAACAATAAAATGGCAATAAATACATATCTATCAACAAATGAATCTTTAAAAAACACAAAACAAACAAAGAAGAACAGAAAAAGACTCATAAATACAGAGAACATTTTGATGGTTGCCAGATGGGAGGGAGATTGGGGGGATGGGTGAAAAAAGGCATGAAGTTAAGAAATACAAATTGGTTGTTAAAGAATAGTCATGGGGCTATAATATACAACATAGAGAATATAGTCAATAATATTCTAATAACTATGTATGGTTTCTAGGTGGGCCCTAGATTTATTGGGATGATCACTTAGTAAGTTACATAATATCTAATCATTGGGGTATACACCTGAAACTAATATGATTCTGCATGTAAACTGTAATTGAAAAATACAAAAATAAACATAAAAAGCACTTTAAGAAATCTTTTCTGGAGGTCTTAATTTCTAAATATCCATACCTATCTATCAATCTAGTGTAACTATCCTACACCTGATTATTGACTTCGGCACACATTAGTCAAATGGACTTACATAATATGATTCCACTTCAGGCTGAATGAGTGAATACATTATTATCAAGTGGATACACCAGGAATCTTACCAATTAGTGTAAGATGTTCCAGGAAGGTATCAGGAAATCATGTAATTACTATAATCAACTCCCCATGATAGCCAGTACTGTTTATATCTATACTAAAGGACTGATGTATGAAATTTGTGCATGGGGAGGGGCGTCCCCTCAGCACAGCCTGCACCCTCTTCCATCTGGGATCCCTTGAGGGATGTCTAACTGCTAGTTTAGGCCCAATCCCAGGGATCCTAAACCAGCATTCTGATATCCTTCTCACAATCCTGGACCGCTGGATCCTAATTGTTCATTGCTTGCCTGCCCAGTCGCCCCTAACTATCCACCCTGCCGGCTTGATCGCCCCCAACTACCCCCTCCCTGCCAGCCTACTTACCCATTACTGCCTCCCCCCTCCGCTGGTCTGGTTGCCCCATGCAGCCTGCTTGTTCAGTCATTTGGTCGTTTCTTACTAACCCCCTGCCAGACTGGTCATAGGCAGCCATTTTATGAGGGTATAAGGGTTGATTTGCACATTAACCCTTTATTGTATTAACTCTTTATTTTAAGGGTTAATTTGCATATTAACTCTTTATTGTATAGAATTGTGATATTCTGTGTACTAAGTTAAACATTTGATTATATGCTGCTGCCACACAGCCAAAGTTTTTCCTGTGGAAAGGAAGCTGTCTGTGGATACCTTTGATTGATGGTGGGATGGTCTTTTATAAAGTCTTTTCAGTTTCATAAAACCTTGCCAAGCATGACAGCTGCTCATCTGGTTTCCAAAGTGCATACCTAACCTTCTTTGAGCAAAATGAAAGCCAAACTTTCCAGGTATTCATTATGTAGAACAATCCAGAATCTCAGCTCTTCAACTTCTAATTCTTTAAGTTAGAGAACATTATCTAAGAGGCATGCATTATCAGAGGCACTCCAACATTTATTATTGGATAAAATTGGATTACATTTGTTTAGCTATTCAGAATCTGACTACCCAGAGCTGCATTCTAATGCGATAATTTCATTTGTTTCCAATGGTTACTAAAAGAAAAAGAAAAAACAGTTTTAAATCTAAAGACATATTTGCTACATTTTTCAGTAGTTGTTACGTAAGAAGGAGAAATAAATATATCTCTGCATAATTCAGTATCATATAAGTAAATGCATAATATATGTTTAATTTCATCTGATTACATGAAAATTATCTCTAGGAATTTAGTATAGTATAATATTGCCAATGTGACTTTGGTTTTTGTTATTATTTTTAATCTTCTGCCCCTGCCTCTAATTCAGATAGTAATAATGTCCCAAGTAGTGACAAACATATTAAAAATAAAAAGGAATAAGTCTTAGTGTGGATTTTGAGTTTCAAATTCCAAAATATTTTAAAGAATGTAGAGTGAATATAAATAGTTATTATTTCCACCTCAGCTCCATCTTAGGGCAAAATTCCATCAGCTAGGGAGATTTTTTTTTAAAAAATGAGTCTTGCTGAAACCAGTTTGGCTCAGTGGACATAGTGTCGACTTGCAGACTGAAAGGTCCCAGGTTCGATTCCGGTAAAAGGCATGTACCTCGGTTGTGGGCACATCCCCAGTAGAGGGTGAGCAAAGGCAGCTGATCGATGATTCTCTCTCATTGATGTTTCTAACTCGCTATCCCTCTCTCTTCCTCTATGTAAAAAATCAATAAAATATATTTTAAAAAAATAAGAGTCTAGATACATGTGACATCAATGAGCTTTACTGAAGCTCACAGAGCAAGCCCCAGTATTGAGAAAGGATAACAGAAACTTTAGATGAATTGGAGCTCTCGAAAAGCAGGATTGGACTAGGAGCTTGTGGGCTGGGTGCAGCTCACATAGCTTTCCTTAGCCTAGAGCAGTGCAAGAGAAGCAGAATTTATCTAGTAAAAAACGAAAAATGTACAGATAGTCAGCAGGCTTAACGTGTCCTTAGAATAAGGACATGGAGGCTACAGTGGCAACCTGCAAGGACCAGGGACAAGAGACTAAAAGGAGAAAGTCTCAGTGGTTGCCAGCAGCGATAGCTGATGATACTGAGGGCAGATGGCCTCCCCCTGGCATTTGGTAGACAGTCCCGGAGGAGGGTCTGTTAGGGCTAATTGAGATTTTCTGCCACTTGACAGAATTGGGACCCGGAATACAAATTAAGTTCAGTGAGAGAAAAAATACAAAAAAACTGTGTTTCTTGTGTACTTGAATATCTGAGCTTATACTCTGAGATTTCTCTCTGATACAAGTCTGTGAAGAACAAATAGGACAACTTTTATTAATCAAGTCTTTCATTCTAATGATTGTATTTACATAATATGCCTAATTGTTTTTATCCACTACTCTCCATTTCCTAGCTCAATTATTGTGTCATAATTATTTTATTTATAAATTATCCTTCATTCCTAAATCATGGCCCATGTTAAAATTGATTATGAAAATATTTATCTCTTTGTCCTCTGTATCCTTTCTACTTTTTTTTTCCTTGCATACCTCTTAAGCTTGTCAACATTGATGATGGCAAATTTTTACTGAAAATAAGGTTTTATGGACTTTATTTCTCTTACTATTTGTGGGTCTCTTTAATTTGGTCCCAGGCCCTATAATTCTCAAGTGTGCACTCATTTTATAATTGACTAGAGGCCTGGTTCATGGATTCATGCACTAATGGGTTCCCACAGCCTGGCCTGCACCCTCTCCCACTCTGGGACCCTTCAGGGATATTGGACAGCAGATTTCAGCCTGATCCCCACAAGCCAGACTGAGTGACCCCACTGGTGCACTGGTATGCATATAAGATCTTTGGTTAATTTCTTCTTGCCATCCCTCCCCCCAACTCTCCTCCCCCCCCCCCATCTGAGATTCATCAGTCTGTTCCATGTTTCCATGCCTGTGCATTGAGTGTCTGCCCCCTGGTGGTCATTGCACATCATAGTTACTGGTTAAATGGTTAAATGATCATTTAGGCTTTTATATATATAGATTAGGGTCAACATTTCAGCCTTCTCCCTCTAGTTTTAGAACAATTCCCTAACATTTTCATCTGATTAGACCAGGTATCACATTCTAACTTCTGGGTGTGAATTTTCTTTAATAAACTGTATAAATATGAAAAGGTTGGGAAAACACATTCATTGTTCAAATATTCAAACAAATAGACATTGGAAAGGGAAGATGGGAAAGGGCACAGAGGATGATCTCCATGGAGGTTGTCTCTACATGTGCCCAATAGTTATATATGCCAGAAGGAAGTAAAGGTCACTTTAGTGGTTTAGATACCTTTTGGGTTGTTTATTATTATTTTTTATTGAATATATTTTTATTGATTTCTGAGAGGAAAGGAGAGGGAGAGAGATAGAAACGTCTATGATGAGAGAGAATCATTGATGGGCTACTTCCTATACACCCCCCACATTGGGAAGGGAGTTCAAGCATATGTCCTGACCAGGAATCAAACCATGACCTCCTGGATCATAGGTGGATGCTCAACCACTGAGCCACTCTGGTTAGGGTATTATTATCATTATCATTATTATTATACTAGAGGCTTGGTGGAAAAAAAATTATGTACATTTTGGGTGGGGTCACCTCAGCTCGGCCTGCCCCCTCTCACAGTCCGGGAGCCCTCAGGGGATGTTCCACTGATAACGTAGGCCCGCTCCTTTAAGCTGCAGTCTGACTATCCTCTGCGGGAGGCAATGTGGCTGGCCAATCAGGTTACTGGGCCAACCCCAACACCCCACTGCTGCCATGCTGCTGCTCTTCCTGTGCGGGAAGCGACTGGGCGGGTCAATCAGGAGATGGCTCTGCCCCCTCCCCCGTCACTGTCCCCTCCCTCTGCCCACTGGCCTGGAGCCACCTGCTTGCTGGCCCCGCCACCATTGACTTGTTGTTCTGCCTTTTGGTTGATTTGCAATGCATATCACATTTTTTATTATATAGGATGTCCTATCTAAGCTTTGATTGGTTTTAAATTGTAGGAATGCACAATTTTTAATTAGGTTCTTCATTTGTTATAACCAAAGTTATGTTGTGCTTTATGCTATTTCCTGCAAAAAAGAAAACGATTTCCTTACTATGTATCTGGTTACTTTTAAACTTTAAGAAACACTGGCTTTCTAAAATATAATATAAACTAGAAGGAATAAGAAGGTAGACAGGTTAAAATTTATTTTTTTATATTCTTCATAAGAATTTTAATATTTGTAAGATAAATTATTCATGTTTTCCCACAACAGAGTAGATGTGAATAGTTTCTACCATGCAAATATATTACATTCTTAAAAAATAAAAAAGGCTGCCAGTCCTGTGAGTCTTGACTTACAATGTGTCCTCTGACATATACCACTGGACAATGACCACAGACCAGTGCAAGTGGCCAATGCTGCTTCAAGGCAATAATAGTTCACACCCGGGAAGGTCTAGTTTTTCTCTAGGATCGTTTTACACAGCAGGGGAAAAACACTAATTAGGTCAAAGCATCACACCGGGGCCTCTGTTGGTTGTCTCCCCACGAGAGGCCACTATCCAAAGGTAAACACGCCATAAACTACAGCCAGAATGCGAGCTGTTGACTGAGCTACTTCTCCTTTACAGCCTGGTTGCCACTGTGTTTCATTGCCCTTGAATTTATGCGCTGTTCAAGGGAGGGCAGATGAGGAAGATGCAAGAAAGGAAAGAGAAACAAGAGAGACATGGCATTTCCTGGAGCCCTCTCCTCTGCTGAGAGCCAGGTACGAGGGGGCCCCCGCTCAGGAGAGACCGTGTTCTCAACCGGGTCAGCACTGGACTCCAGCTGCTCTGGGCCTCTGTGCAAACACTCAGCACTCAGAGAGGTGGATGTCCCAGGCCTGCTTTTATTCCTTTGATGATTTCCTCATATCACTAAAGGGGGAAAATAAGTCACAAAGCAGAACCAGTAAGAATCACCATTTCCCTCCGGGAGAGGCCTCCCATGGTTTTCAGTTCAACCATCCCAGGAAACCTGGCCTCCCAACTGCCCCCAGGATCAGAATTCAAAAGGCAGGCGTGGATTTGAAATAGCGCACAGGTAGAGAGGGCAGAGCTGCTCCAGCTTTGGTCTATTTTAATGCAACTAGGGGTCATGATGCCTTCTCAGTGTGAACAGTGATCATCCCTGCGTTCACACTCAGCACCACCGCTGGGGAAGAGAGAAAGGGACGTGGACAGTTTGAAAAGCTACTGGATGACATGGATTAATATCCCCTTCTGGCCCTCCTCAAGCCCCCTGTCTGCTCTTTCTGAAAAGTCGCTGCTACAGGTGTGAGATTGCAGCCTGAAGGAGCAGCTGGGGAGCAGCGGGGAAGATGGCGGTAGAAACACAGGCAGGATCCAGAGAAAGGCCACAGATGTCAGATGAAGGGATTTGGCCTTGAAGTTGGTGGGGAACCCTGAAGCGTTTTTAAACAGTGCAGAGATAATTACACTTGGACTTAGAATAACAGGTCCGAGAGGAATGTAGTGAGCAGGTTGACAAAGAAGGAGGCAATATAATTGCTCACAGTTTGCTACTCTAGGCGATCTTTATAGCGGCATTACTACACCAGGATATCCTGAAAGAAGCTATCAGTATGGGCGAAGCAATGAAAATCGTATCATCCGAGAACTGCTTGAAAGAATCAGTGATATTTACACTGAGGGACAAAATCTTAAAGGAACAAGTAATGACTGGCTTCACATATTTGAAGGTCTGTCATAGTGAAAATTCTAATGTTTTGATTGTCTCAGAAGACATAGCTACGGTGAATGAGCATACATTTAGTGGTGTTAAATGTAGATTTATCCTGAAACCATGCATCTTAGAAATTAAAACTAACAGTTATTTATGCTCTTGTTTCATTTATGCCTACTTATTTCTGCACATATTAAGCTCTCAAGAATGGGACCAAAGACTCGTGTGTGTGTGTGTGTGTGTGTGTGTAAAAGAGACAGAGAGAGATGGCTAACGTGACCAATCATTGATGTCTGTCAACAGACATAATTAAAGTCGAGCATCAGATAATGTCAAAGTAGGAGTTCTACTTATTTATGGTAAATATGAAGCTTATGTTTATGGGCAACAAAAATAATGAAAGGCCAAGTGACCCAGAAGCCTTCCTCTTTCCCCAAAGGCCCTGGACAACTCTCATTTTTCATCAGAGATGAGGACTATAAAATGATTCATTCCCTGAATGCTATAAAGGGAGAGAGGGAAGAAAGATGTTGAAATTTAGGAAGGAATTTAAGAATAATGCATAAGAGAGGCAGCAGTTGAGTGATTGAGAAGGTCAGTTTGCTCACTCCACATATCCCAGGTGGAAACGTGATCTAGCATGGCAACAGGGCAAGGATTAATGGGATTCCCACACATCCATGAAAGGAAGATTGCTATGTCAGTGAATGGTACCATCAAAACCATGAGAATGGGACTTTGTAGCACACTCAAGGTACAGTGACATTTCTACTCTAAATAACCAGGGGGGAAATGTGAGTTGAGCTGTTACACAGAAAACACTGTGACAGCGCGCCAGAATGGAAAATTTCTACAGTGGGAGAGTAGCTAGAATGTATAGTATGGGTAGCTGTAACTTAAGTAGGTGATGTTGGCACTGGAATCCCCGTGAAGGCAGAATTCCTGTGTTTATGTCAACTATTCTATCACTGCTTATCACATTGCTGAGCATCACAATGCCTCAAAAAAATAGTTGTTGGCTGAATAAATATTGAGACACAACGTCTCAATAAAGCATCACATATCTGTGGCCTTGACAGACCAGGCTATATTAGTTTCAGGATGTGTGTGTGTGTGTGTGTGTGTGTGTGTGTGTGTGTGTGTATCCTGCATGTTCATTCCAAGATTGCTTTACTAAGTAGCAAAAGGGAATGCGTAGGACAAGATGCATTTCTAGTAACCTAGATGGAGAGGAGGGGTAGCTAAGAAATTACTGTTTATTATTGTGTTTTCCACTTAACTATATGTTCAGTTTGCACCTGTTATATAAATATAAACACAGGAGAGGAGAGCATAAGGAAGAGGAAAAAGAATACATAAATATGCAATAAAAATGCTCTAATTATGTACACCTTTGAAAAAGGACAGGGAGAGAGAAATGACTCTGAAGTTTCACTATAAAAATGAAATCAATTTGCTCCCCTTTTTAGTAAACTGTGTCTTGAAATATTTTTTTCAGGCCAAATTTATGATAGCAATAGATATTTACTGTGAAAATTAACTAGCAAAAAGCAGGCTGCACTAGCACACAAATATAGTTAGCTCTGTCTCAAAGCTGTGGAGAAAAAATGTCCTTCACTAATCTGCCTTTAGATTACAGGGTAGATTCAACTTGACTTCACGTCTATTGTCAAGTAAGCTGGAATTTATTTTAAGTTTATGTAACTTTGTGCCTCCTATTATTTTCACTTGTAGCTAAATTTAGATTTCTTACACGGGGCTGATATATAAACTCTGCTTATGAAGTAAATGATGAGGTCAAATTAATCTTCAGGAAGGCATTGTTTATTAACTAGGGAATCTATTTCAGGAGACATCTCAAGACACTGCCTAGCTCCAGATCAAACACTTCTTTCTTCCTATGGAATCTGCTCTTGGCTGTCAGAGGAAGGCTTATGACCTTTAACAGAAGCAAATGCAACAACATAGCCCGCCACTTCAATTTCCTGTGGTTAATTTGCATGGTAGTGCTCATATCCCCGTCTTAATTAGTTGCTGCAAATTGTATCTGACAAACCGTTAGATAACATATTCACTCTTTCTATGGAGGTCTTATGCTAAACCAGAGTCTTCACGTACTGTATCTGATGTAGTCAACATTCAGTTCTGTCAGACAATAAATAGTATCTGCATTTCGGAGACCATCACCTTAGAGGCATTATTCATGTACACAGGATCCCAAACCCAACAGAACAGGGACTGGAATCCTAAGGATTTGATTCTGAAGCTGCTCTTTCCAGCCACTGAGTTCATGACTTTATAGCCAAGCCTCTATTGAAATGCATCAACCTTATCACTGATATCAACACAAACTGTGAGAGTACTGTCCATCTCAATGGCACTGATACAGCCAGGGGTTAGAGAACATGTGGAGTAATTAACCATTTGTCCAGTAGTCTCTGGTATAAGCTGCCTTTTTAATATTTTTTAGCAAGCCAGGAGAATTAGGAAAAGTGGTGTACAGTTATACTCAATGTAAAACAAGCAGATTTATCAGAAAAGGTTATGAGAATTTATATATTAGTACTCAAAATTACTATATCTTATTTTGTTCAAGTTGAGTCAAAATGCTCCCACAGAAAATAAACAATAAAACTACTCTTTGACAGAAAGCCGATTTTAAAATGCCAGTGATGTGTACCAGAACAGGAAGGGTTAGTAAACACTTCAATAAAATATATCATTTTGTTATAACAGCCAGTAATGCAGCCTGAGTAGAATGGGTTCTTCCAGAGAGAGAAATACTTCTTGCCTGTCATGGTGGGGAAAGGAAGACAAGTTAGTCTAGTTTCAACTGTGTCCCGTATTGATCGGTGGTGGATTCTAGTGTTCAGACTCTAGGAAGACTCTGTAAGCAACTCTAGGGTAGAAAAGCAAACCAACAGACCCAGGCATCAATTTCACTATGATGCAGGAGCCTGGGCTTTAAGCAGGAAGTACGATTTTACTTTTGGAGTTAAGCTGTAAGTTTGGTCTGATGGCTTATTTCTGACATCTCTAAAGGATTGTCTCCTCTAGATTCTTGCATGAAATACAATGTAGATGGAAAACATTGGGGATGGTATGGAGCTCATACGCATAGTCACCTGCAACCTCTCCAATGTTATGGTCCCAGGTGAGAAAGAGGGCACGTGCTACTTTGGGAGGGATAATTACACAATACAGGATGGTAAGTAAAAGAATGTCCTTCTGGTCTAGGGGAGTAGTTCTAGGTAAAGAAGAAATCGTGTCAGAGGTCAGACACCCAAAAAAATAAGGTCTTGAAAGTGATCAGGTGGGTTTACTAAGTCCCATTGCAGGGGATTTGCTTCTTTCTTCTCAAGGCATACTCCACAATGATTTTTCAAGCTGCAGAGAGAAGGCCCACATTCAGCAGGGCACTGAAGCCACATGGCATCAGTTCAGAAATGTCTGGGGGAAGTACCGATGCAGAATGAGGTCTGAGGCAGACTGCCTTGAAGTCACTATGGATCCTCTTGAACAGATGGAAGATGGCAGTGAGGTGAATGTACTCTGATATTCTATCTTAATTCTGGGCATAGAAGAAATTCCCCAAATCTTGCAGGTCCCCATGGGTACAGGGAAAGGGCTGAACTGAGGTCAGAGGGCAGCCAATGGAATAAGAAAGCAGCTGTGGCTATGAGCTAAGAGGGCCAGATGGAAGAAAGAATCTGACCCTCAGCTTTTACTGAATCTGTGAAAAAAAAGAGGCAGAATCCAGAGAATTCAATGGGAAGGATGAGAATCATGATTATCCTCCATGGGTAGTGTCAGAGTTAGGGGCTTCTAACATATCACAGACAACCTAAGTGGGGTCAACATGCCTCAGTTGTCACCAATACCAGATGCCCAGAGGAAAGGGCAGCCCATACCACATAAGTCCCTGTACACATGATGGTAGGCCAGCATAAACTCAGAATATAGCCCAAGGACAATGGATTCTTCCTCCAGCTCACAAGAATAACTTGGGGAACTGGAACAACAGTCCCGAGCAGGATTTGGCATTTGAATTAATTACATATTTTCTTTTTTCTGGGCATGGACTTATTTTGTCTCTTTTAGCCTTTATTGTTGAAAGTATTACATACACCCTCCTTCCTCCCGATTATCCTCTTCTAGTCCACTCCCATCCTCCCCCAGCCCTGGCCCTCACCACTCCACTGTCTGTGTCCATGGGTTATGCATATATGCATAAAAGTTCATATTTTCTTTTTTAAAAAATATATTTTATTGATTTTTTACAGAGAGGAAGGGAGAGAGATAGAGAACTAGAAATGTCAATGAGAGAGAAACATCGACCAGCCGCCTCCTGCACACCCCCCACTGGGGATGTGCCCACAACCAATGTACATGCCCTTGACTGGAATCGAACCCGGGACCTTCCAGTCCGCAGACCTACGCTCTACCACTGAGCCAAACTGGTTTCGGCGAAGTTCATATTTTCTTGAGACTATTTTTGAAACATTTGAAGAGCAACAACAAAGCTTTTAAATAAGAAAAGTTTGAGAAATTTACATTAATTTTCTACTAACCAGAATTCTAAGACTCATGAGGGTATTTAGATCACTTATGGGACAAAGCAGGTCCAGATGTTGGTATATCTGCACTAGAGTATACAAAAATGCCAACCATGCTACACATGCCAGGTGCAGGTGAAAGGATCCACCCCTTCCTCTTGTCACACACTCAGCATTTCATGAACTTACTTAGCAACTTTCCTGAAGATTGTAAGGAAGATGTACTGAACAGCCTCCCCCTTCTGTTATCCTGCAGGTCTCTTCACTGAGTATCCCAGTAGCCATGCTTCTGATAGAGGATCCCCCCTACCATGTCCGACTCCCTAAGGGACCACCTCCCAGCACTTTTCCTGGGGGGAGCACTAGTGCCGAGGCAGCCACCACTGAGATTGTGGATGGAAGAGTTCTATCTTGCAAGCCAGGCTATCATTAGAATAGCCTGGCAATCTAAGGCTGGATACCCCATTAAAGAGGGAGCAGCCTGCAATGATGATTGGCATTTGTGGAGCCATGACTGAACATGGGAGTGCTGTATGAATGGAGATCCAGGAGTACGTGTGATTCAGTGATGCATGCCAGGTTCTCACCCAATAGTGTTTCCAAACAGTGAGCTCTCAACCTGCTTAATATTGAACAATCACCAATGGATCCTGAGAAAGGATTCCTAGCATGATCACAGGGAATCTGAGCCAATGACAGGGTCAGATGTTTAAAACGTTTTCACATCGCTTTTCTTACAAAGCAGCATTGTGACGACTATGGCCAGGTCTCCATTACTCAAAAACACACCGTTGTCATGTGTGCAGGTCACTTCCCTGGAAATGCTGACATGTTTTTGCCACAAACCAGAGCTTTGTCCTGTACTTTCACTTCTGGGTAAAACTGTCTCACCTTTCTGAGCCTCAGTGTCATCGTCTCTAGAATAGAGGGAATTACCAACAGAATTACCATGCCAACAGTGATGCCAATACTCAATTCACACAGAAAGGACAGTGACATCATCGTTGTAGTCCATGGTTGAGCATCACCTCTCAGTTAACTGTATCTGGCATTAACTACACTGGCAGGTATTTGAAGTGCATATGCTGCAATTAGGAAGTCTATCAATATCCAATATAATCTCATAACTTAAAGTGTGTTTCAGTGACATGTGCATTATTGTTATTGATACATTTTATTTTGGATACAATTGCATACCTGTCACATCCTATAAAATAAAAGCCTAATATGCTAAGAGGCCAACCATTCATTCAATCATTTGACCAGTCACTATGACATGCACTGACCACCAGTGGGTAGATGCTCTGACCAGTAGGTTAGCTTGCTGCTAGGGTATTGCTGATCGGGACTGGGAGAGACAGGCCAGACATGACCCAAATGAATCCATGCACCAGGCCCAGCCCAATCCCCAGCCGAGGGACCCCACAGATTCATGCACCGGGCCTCTAGTTATTAATAATTAAAACTGCTATTATAAAAATGACAATATATCGTCATTATTGTAGGGCTATCACTCACCACTCCAATTTTTTTTCTGTTGTAAATCTCTGGTGTCTCACATAGCTCATGATTTTATGTATGCCTAATAATATAGTAAATTCTTGATTCTTAGATTAATAGTTTTCAGTGGCATATTTTTGCCTTCAATCATTTTGCAGATGCTGTTCTCTTCCCCTGTTCTTCATAGTTTTTCTTAATTTGAATTCATTTCCCCCCTCTTACCTATTTTCAGATAGTGAAAATTTATCCTGCCTCCTTAGTCATCAAGAGACAAGATGACAAGGTTATGGATTTTGCTTCACTGCCTACTTTCAGGTAGATCAGATGCTTTTTTTAGATTTCTCTCTCCCACTCCACTCCAGATATGCACCTCTTCCACTGAAGTTGTCCTTGACTATTAAGCATGCAGTGTCTTTCTGTTGTACTGAGGTATGACTGTCTCCTGGCTAATTATCCAAAGCTGAACTCCTGAAGTACCTGGGAAACTTAGGAGACACCACTACTAAGTTTTCCTTTCTCTTTCCCCTCCAATCAATACCTATTTTCACCTACCCAGCTTGGCTCAGTGAATAGAGCATCTGCCTTTGGACCTAAGAGTCCCAGGTTCCATTCTGGTCAAGGGCACATATCTCAGTTGCAGGGTCCTCCCAGCCCGGGCCCTGGTTGGGTCTTGGCAGGAGGCAACCAATTGATGTGTTTCTCTTACATCAATATTTCTCTCTGTCTTTCCCTTTCTCTAAAAGTCAATGAAAAAATATCCTTGGGTGATGATTTAAAAAAAGACCTATTTTCATTAATACTTGAAATAATTCTTGAGCACCTTAGGACTACCTGGCAAAGTTTCTTCTTGAGTTTCTTCTCTTGACTGACTAACTACAGGAGGGAGAGTATATAAATTCTTTTTCCTCTCTGTTTTCTATAATTTTAAATCTCTAAATAGAAGTAAAAATAAAATGGGTACAATGCCTACTTAAAAAATGGCTTTCTTACAGTGCAGTTTTAATCATTACTAATTATAGAGCAATTTTTCCATGCTAAACATTAAGTAAAAGTTCTACATGTATTAGCTGTATATAGTTTGCATAACAGTACTAATGTTGATCTCTTTTAATTTTTAAAAAAGAACCTCAAATTTATAAATTGGGAAATTCCTTAAGGTAAAAATACAAGATCCTGGCAAAGCCAGTACTCAAATACAGAGAACTGTACTTTTAACCGTCATGCAAAACTAATGGCTCTTCAGTTTTACATAATCTGGCCACGGTCCAGCTAGTAGGGCTTAAGGTGCAGGGGGTAGTGATTAGGCTAGGAGGAGTATCTTTCTGCATTTTATTTCAGGCAGTGAGGAACTCTGGGAGTGAAGTTTATTTAAGCCAGCCATGTTTACTTTTCCTAATCTGAATCCAAAAGCCTGTGGAATAGCAGAATTAATTATTGGATTTATTGGATTCCAGTCATAGGTTGTAAGAAGCTGATGGTATTTTGGACTTTAAATTTTTTTCTGTATCTTCACAGGAGATGAGACTATATTGGGCTACCAGCTTGCCATATTTACTATATAATTATATGTAATTTATATATATGTATGTATTTATATATATGTATGTATGTATGTATATGTGGATGTATGTGATTATATTTATATATATGTGTGTGTGTGTATATATATATATATATATATATATATATATATATATATAATTAGGCCTAATGCATGAAGATTCATGCAAGAATGGACCTTTCTTCCCCTGGTTGCCGGCACCATCTTCACTCTGGCTGGAGCCACCTTTCTGCCTTCCCATGCTGCCCAGAGGCTCTGACCGGCTAGGGTGGTGCAAAATGCCTGCATCCCACCCTGCCCCTAGCTGCTCAGCACCTGAGTATGCCTCTCGGTTGGGTTAATTTGCATACTCACTTCTGATGGGCTGCTGGGTATCATGAAGGTATGGACAATTTGCATCTCACTCTTTTGTTAGTGTAGATATATGTGTATGTATTTGGATCAACTTTAGGAAAGGCTTCATATTGGACCCTGCTGATCCATCAATTTGATTAAATGAGGATTCCTTTGTATGTACAAATGCCTGTAACATGTTGCCAGGAAAATGGGATTCATCTGTAGTGTAAGCATATATTCTAAATATTCTTAAACTCTGCAGAAACCACTTGTAGATAAAGGGCTTTCTTTTCTTTGACCAATCATTTTAATACTGTTCTCCCAAAATGTAGAAGCCATGGGAAATTCCTCAGCCCCTTCAGCAATGCATCGCAGATGGGAATATGAAACTGTAGGGGACCCTAGACACTGTCCCTCCTTAGTAATAGACCTTTTATTTCAGCACAGACAGTGATGCAAGTTTAAAAATGACTTGTGGCTGATACATATAGGAGATACAATATGTTCCAACTTGATAACAAGAACAATATTGTTTTAGAAGAAAAAAATATTGCAAGGAATCACTCACTCAATTACTTTTTTTTTTTAAGGACAGAGGGAGGTGGGAGGGGGCATATGTAATACTTTCAACAGTATGAATTTAAAAACATAAAAGTCAGAGGGATTCAGTAATCAGTGATTCTCAAGACTGGCTGAATACATCGCCTGAACTAATCAAAATGCCCTTGTCAGGGCCCCATCCCAGGTGAATTTCCTTAGCATCTCTCTCCTGCTCCACTCCAGGACATGCACCTCTTCTACCGAAGTTGTCCTTGACCATGAAGCATGCAGTGTCCCCCTGTGGGACTGAGGTAGGCCTGTCTCCTGACTTGTGGTCATCAGAGGAATAGATATTTCTAAAAGTTGCTCCTTGTCCTGTCCAGGGTGATTCTGATAAGAAGCTTAGGTTGAAATCCATTGATGAACTGGAAAGTATTGAGCCTAGTTAAAAGTAGACCTCTTAGCTAAAATTAGTTTATTCTTGAGCTACTTTTTTTTTTAACCACAAGATATTTTCTCTTTAACTTTTTTTTTTCTTTTTTTTTTTTGCTTATCAGGTTTGGAAAATAACAAAATGTGCTATCAATCTTATCAAACACTCCACTTTGTGAAATCATGATAATTAATGTGAGTCCCTTTCTTCATTATCACCATGAAGAGATAACCTTCTGAAAGGCATCCTTGTTTATATCTGCGTAAATGCCTGCTGAGATCTTGGCGTTAAGATGATAAAGTTAAGCTTCTACTCTCGCTTAATAGGATTGAGAAAGAAAGAGAGAGATTAATATCACAACTGAGGCAGAAAGTGGAAATGACCTTGTGTTCAATGAAGGACAATCTAAAAAGCTGTTCTATCTTAAAACAAGTAAAATACTTCATAACCCAACCGATCCTTTCTTAGATCAGCATTTACCAAGTAGCTATTTAGTGCATTAGGTGACTATTTTATCATATTTCTGAAACTTATAAAAGAGCATTAAAGGAAGTCTAGACTTCCCAGTGTTAAATCTTCACAGAAGAGCCTAGGTATCTGGTTCAAAGAAATTAAATTTCTATCCACCATAAGCCAGATCGTTTTCTCTCTTTGAACTTTGAATTCTGTGTTGTGTTATTCCCACTGGCACTGTAAATTGAGGGGTAAAATGGTGACTTTTTACTCTGCTCCCCATAATGTATTCTTAGCCGAGCTTAGGTGAGAAATTTGAATGTTTCAGAAAACCAGATTGCTTTCTTTCCCGCCTCAGGGACCAAACTGGCATAACACAGGATCGTATATCATTCCATAAAATTTATACTTGCTTACAGTATTAGATTTTGTTTTAGCCTTTTATTTCTTCTCAACAGATTTTTCACAGCCACAATACTGGAGGCTGTTTCTGAAAACTGCTAATTTTTAAAAATAGACCAGTCAACCAAATTAGCAGGATGACTGAGGGAGAACTTTATTAGGGAGTGAACAGCCATAAGGTCTCAATAAATCTTTTCAGTCATCTGAAAAAATGAAAAGCTTGGAGGGATAAGGAGGATGGGGCATGATTAGCTCAGATTTATTCTAACAACCAAGCAAAGCAAATGGACGATTTTGTATGTGTCCTTTGAAATTTCATTTCTACAGACTAAACTTTTTCTTGCCTGAAGGGCACAATCACTTTCGGTGATAACATGGAATTAGGAACTACATGTCCTGTCTATAGGGGAGTATTTATTTTAAAACGTTTCTCAGGTTCGTCCCAACTTTTCCCTCACCAGCCAACCTTCCTAAATACCTACATTATAGACAGCTCATTATACCATAACAAAACTATTTTCCCTGATAGTCGGAATCCCTCCCGTACAGGATTCATGTCTTCATTTGTGCCTGGCATATATGATAGGTAACCGAAAAACAATTGAAGTCAGTGCTGCATTATTTTTTGAGGGGAAAAAATGATGCAGATACCTTCTATGATAGATGATGAGGTTTTCAAGAGCATAAATTTGGTCTGACATATAGTAGGACCTCAGTAAATACTTGTTGAAATGAATTGATGGTTTCTCATAGTATTGTCTCATTGTTTCAGTACATACTTAATAGTTAAACCAGCGCTAATGAAAAACATTTATAGGATACTGTGAAGTCAAATGGAGTGTCAAAGAACATTTCTACGGAGAAGCGATATTTGAGCCAAGATCATAAAAAGGAGTAGGTAAGTGTGATGGTGAGGTGGGTACGCATGGGAAGATAGAAGGCAGAGAAGGGGTACTTTGAAATAGAGGCAAGAATATGTGCAAAGGCCCTGAAGTAGATAGGGGAAGAGCACATTCAACAATCTGACAAAAACTATTGTTTCTGGAGCACAAGGTGAAGTAGAATAGTTTTAAGCAAAAAAAAAAAAAAAAAGATTAATAATAAAATTTGCTTTCAAGTTTTTCCTACAAAAAGATAAAAAGGAAGAGAAAGAGAGAGAAGAGAAGAGAAGAGAAGAGAAGAGAAGAGAAGAGGAGAGGAGAGGAGAGGAGAGGAGAGGAGAGGAGAGGAGAGGAGAGGAGAGGAGAGGAGAGGAGAGGAGAGGAGAGAAGAGGAGATCTAAGAGAGGAGCAGTCCAGATAGGACATTAATGAAGTAGTGTAGTCAAGAGAATATGGTGGGTGACTTGTATGTATGTGTAATGTTGAGAAATTGTGTGACTCAAATATATTTGGAGTCTAAATCAATAAGGCTTGCTAATGGATTGGATAAAAGGTACAATACAGGAAGAAGTTCAAAACGATTCCAAGTGTCCGCCTTTGTAAAGAGGTGAGTGGTGTCCTTCCATTAAGAAATGAAACATAATGGAAGACAGAGATACAATATTGTGTAACTTTGGACATATTGATTTTGATGTGTTTCAGAGCATCAAAGTGTTGATATCTAGAAAACAGCTGATATACTCCTCTGGAGGTCAGGAGAGGACTGGACTGTAAATATAATCAGAATTATTGTCATGAATGAATAGTTTTGAGCTGAAACCACTTCTGGGATTAACTGATTTGGGATTGAATACAGAATAGAAAGGGAAAGTGAGGCCTTAGACTGAGTCTATAAGATCTCACATTTTAACAAAAATGTACAAAAAATGGGCAAGCAAAGGGCACTGAGAAGGTGGATGCAAGGAGGAAGGAGGAAAAAAATATGTTGGTATAAGGGGAAAACAAGGAGGATGATGTGGTCAGCTAAGCAGAAGACTGAAACTAATTGAATTTAATTCATCCTGGGATAAGGAGTGAATGGGGCAGATGCAAGTGAGATACAGTAGTGAGGCTTTGAGAAAGTTGCTATCAAAAAGGTTCCTTCTGGCTGAAACTGGTCAGGATAGAGCATTGGCTTGCGGACTAAAGGGTCCCAGGTTTGATTCCGGTTAAGGGCATGTATCTTAGTTTCAGGTACATCCCCCGTAGGGGGGCGGGGTGCAGGAGACAGCTGATTGATGTTTCTAGCTCTCTATCTCTCTCCCTTCCTCTCTGTAAAAAATCAATAAAATATATATATATTTTTAAAAAGTTCTTTCTGTTGACTTATCTGTCTCCCCAATCAAATTGAAAACTTGTCTAAGTAAGAGGGTTTTGTGTTTTGTTTTCTTCTTACTTAAACTCGTTATCTATAGGAAATTAACTAATAGGTACGCTGGAGTTTTGCAGAGAATAGAACAAACAAAGTAATATTTTCAGAGGGGTGGAAGAGACACCATGTATTAGGACTACATGGCAATGACATTCCCAGAAGGTTAATGAATATACACTAATCATAGTGGCACTAGTTTGTAGTTTGACATGCATTGTTATTGTATCTAGCTGAGCCCAGATGCAAGATTCAGGACAGATAAACCAAATAGTTTGCTTCATCTATTGATCGATCATTTTCATGATCAGTAGGTCAAAGCTGGTGAGGCAAAGGAATTATGGGTATTGATGTAAACTTACTGACATGATAATCCACGTAGTTTAAGCTAATTAGGAAGGGAAATAAAGACAGAAGAGTGGGGGCAGCTAATAGATAAGGAGAAGACTAAGAGAGTGAGAGGAAAATGCTAGATGGCGTGATGGGGTGGGAGAATGGGCAGATGAGGGTATTTCCTATGGTGGGTGAAGAGAGGCCATTTAGAGTGGTATCAAGTAAATGGAGGGGACAGGGCCATAGAAAATAATCAAATGGGTGGTACTTCAACAATTAAGGTTTTACTTTCAACGTGGGCTGAAATTAGTGGAGGCAGTACAGTTTCAGGGGAGAAGTAAAACCGATTGCCTCCAGTGAAGCACAAAAGTTATGGGAGATGAGGTCAAAATGAGACACTAGGGTCAAGGGTATCCTCAGGGTCATTCACGTGCATTCAACAGGCACCAACAGTCTTCGTAGGAACTGGGTTTCAGAAGGAAACTGAAATGAGTGCATTTAATAAACCTTAATGAAATGACCCATAATTAATAGAAAATGTTCAAGTGGGAGGTAGTGATAATTTGAAAATTGTTAAGTGTTTTGTGACTGTTGGCCAGAAACTTTTGGAATAATTCCAAATGGCTTTTGATCTAAGTGAAAATAGAATAATCCACTTTATTATTTAAAAATATCTTGAGTTTTCTGCCTCTGGAATCATGTTTCTACATATATTAGTTATTAAAGTGAGTCTGTTCTTTTAACTGTGGCAAAATTAGACCATTCTCAACCTAAAATTATATATATATATATATATATATATATATATATATATATATATAATCAGCCCTAGTTGGTTTGGTTCAGTGGATAGAATGTTGGCCTGCACACTGAAGGGTCTTGGGTTCAATACCAGTCAAGGGCACATGCCTGGGTTTCTGGCTCAATCTCCAGTAGGAGGCATGCAGGAGGCAACCCATCAATGATTCTCTTCTATCTCTCTCTTCATCTATGAAATCAATAAAAATAAATTATTTTATAAAAAACATCAGTAATGATGAAGAATGAAGATTTTCAAATAGAGCTTTTTGCTCTCTATTGTCTATTTCTTTTCTAGCAGAAGACAATTATAGAGTCATAATCAAATTTAGTACAAGAGGAAAAAAATTGAATTCAGTCTAATAGATTAAGTCACTGGACATGTCCTGAAAAAAGAAAAAGAAAATTGCCTTATAAAAATGTCTGAAACATAATAAATCAGTTTAAGGAATAAAACAGTGTATACTATATTGTAATGCCAAAAAATATCCTGGAAATATTGATTTATCTAAGTCTTGCACAGGAAAAAAAATCCCTAGCCAGCCACTTAACAGGAAGCATTTATTTAAAATATTCAGATAAAAAATGTCAACTAACAGGCAATAACCTGATTTCTCTTTTCCTATCAACTTAAATAACTTGTTTGTTGTCTTATAAAGGGCACAACAATGCTGCTTCGGAATTTTAAGAATAACTTAAATGAAAAGGAATTAAATTGCTACTAAAATATAAATGAAAGTTATTTTACTAATAGCTTGAGATTATTCTTTCTCTAGATATTAGTATGTATATGTATGTGTATATATTCCTATTGTGGATAATTGAATAATTATTATAATATCAAACAAATGTCAAACTCATAATTATTATAATATTAAACAAATTAATATAATATCAAAGAAATATCAAAAATGAACCACAACGTTTCTTAATAATATGCAAATATACACATATCTGGACAAATTAACCCTGAAGGGATTATGGTTTATTTAGCATCTAATAACTCTTCAAATTGTTAGTTCTTTCTCTGGTGCAAAATAATTTATATAAAACATGTTAATGTTTGATACTGAAGATTGCTTTTAACCACACTTCTCGGTAATTCTTAAAAATGTATTATGAGCCAAAAATACTTTAACGTTTCATTGAATTGTTCACAGATTTTTCAATGGATTTTCATTAATTAGCCACTAGCCGTTACATTAATGTTTTTCCTAAATTTTGTCCCACGTACACCTAAGCTATGATGCACCACAGGAAAAGAATCCCATGGTCAAACATGCTTGAATATTCATTTAACATATATCCTCTCTTGCAGTTTCACCATGCACTTTAATAGGATTATTAAGGGCTCTATAAAGAACTCCTATGAGAAAACATGGTCACTTTTTTATTGAGAATTTCCCAAATACACTCAAGTTCTAAGTTTCACCCCTGTTTTTATCTCACCTGCAAGAGTAGCTGCCACATTTTATAGAACTTTTGGAAGTTTCAAAGACTTGTGCTTTGGGGAAAATTGATTTAAATAATAAAGTCAACATCACTTGGCCATTCAAGAGCCATTATATCCCGTCTCTATGCTAATTTTATAGTCTACTCTACTATATCCTTCATATCCCCATACTCAATCTTATGTTAAAAAATATCATTTTGCTTTCTTATCTTTCTGTCTTGGCTCTTCTGGAGCCTAGAATGACTGTGGTCCTGGCTCTATCTTTCATTATGCAGTTCAATTCATAACTTCGGATTAATGTGTAGCTTACTACTTCAGTGAAGTGATCTTTTCCTATAAACTCCTCAGCAATTATTGCCTAAGCCATTAATTTTGCTATCAATCATGAACAACTTTGTCACGTATTTCTATTGTTAACGAGGAAGGTTATTTAAAATTTTAGCATGCATATGCTTTGCTTTTTACAAAATGTCTTGAAGCTATTTGACCTACAGCTGAATTCTTTCCCTGGTCACCCAGTGTAGTTGACATAGCAGGTACACCATAAAAGGCTGATCTTTTGTTACTGCTTGGAAAGCAGCAGAAGGGATTAACTGAAATCATAAGCTTTTATATTAATGCACTAGAAGAGAATTTCAAATGGTGGGACATTTACATATTTTATGTTGTACAACTAGGTTGATTTTGAAATTGCTAGAAGAAATAATGAACATCTTAGAGATATCACTCTGGCTCTGGCTGGTGTGGGCCAGTGGTTGGGGCAGCAGCCCTTGCATTGAAGCATCAAAGGTTCAATTCCTGATCATGGGCTTGTACCTGCATTGCAGATTTAAACCCCAACCCTGGTTGGGGTACATGTATGGAAAAAATATCCTCAGGTGAGGATTTAAAAAAAAAAAAAAAAGCTCTTACTTTAAATTTTATTTGAAATAATTATTCTTTGACAGGAGGGGAAAAAAAAACTGTGTTCAAGAAGAAAAAACAAATTTTGATTAATAATTGATGTACTTAGTTATTCTTAGTTATTTCACCAGATGTTTATACCTTTTCGGTTCCACTAGGGGAAAACAAATTATATGAAAATATTTTGTGTGTGATGAGAACTGAATTCTAAAGTAGCACGTTACTACCTCCTCCACAAGACAAATGTACCTACCAGAAAACACGTTAATGATAAATGACAGCTACAAACAGATGCATTTTCCTTTGTTTTTATCCCCAACCGGTACCTACCATATCATGTAATAAACACTCAATGAAATTTATAGTCTCCCTAACATCTGGTCCTTCCCCAGGAGCTGTCCAGATGTCTGAACACTCCCCTGAAACGGATTGGATACTCCTACCACCATTTTACTTCTAGGAAGTGTCATGATTCTGCCTTCAGGAAGACAAGTGAGTCATTTGATGACAAGTAGTTCAGTAACTACCTGATAAATCAGATGGAATTTAAAAAAAAAATCGGCTCTCTTAATTTGATTTTGAGGTGACATTTATTGTTATGAATCTGGCAGCTATAACGTTATAGTGATGTACATGGGAATGATATACTTTAGTGCTCATTTACTCATTTTTACCTGAAATGTTTATGTATATACACATGGGAATGGGTTACGTATTTAATCTCACATGAAAACTATGCTGTATTTTTGGCAAGTCATCCGAATAAGATGCCACCTCTCAGTAAGATGCACTTTCGATCACTCTTGCTTGTGTTTAAGCCTTGGTTGTACCAGTGGCAATTCACACCACTCGGTGCACTTGGGCCGGCCCAGCTATCAGTCACTCTTGAGGAAATGTCAGGGGAGGACATTAGGGGCTCGCGGGGACTCGCCATGCTGGATATCAGCAGTGACAGGCTGTGTAAAGTTGGCTTGCGGTAGCACATGGTAAATGTTAACTTTAAAATTGAAAATAACACATGATATACTGGACTTATTTTAACGCAGTCTTTATTGCTTGCTTTGGCCTTTAAAATACTACAGCTCTCCTAGATAATTTTATTTCTGGTCCTTTTGGAAAATGTGAATCCTTTTGCTTTTTCGAGGCTCTGCGTGGAATTTACATGGAAGTATTTAAATCACAAATCCAGCAGCTTCTCTCCATCATCTTGTTCACTGCAGATAAAGAGCATCCAAAGCCTGTTCAGTTCATCCCCCAAAGTGTTTTGTACATAGACTTATAAGATTATTACTTCTTTGCGTTAAGAGAAGGAAGTCCTGACTTTATCTGCAGTGCCTAACCTTATGCCTGGGATTTGCTATTTGCTCTGTGAATGTTAATGAAAGAGAAGGAAGGGGAGGGGAGGAGGAAGGAAAGGAGAGAGCGGCTCGTTCATAAGGGCCCCCCATAAAGTCCGTGCTAATAATAAAAGACCCTAGAACTCACTTCTTCAATCAATATATCAATAACGGATCCCTGAGAGGTTAGGAGGCCAGGAGTTGACCCTGGAGGGATGAGTTAGAACATTAGCCCGAATCACAAACCCTTGCCCTGGAAGATGTTACTACTTGAGTTACAGAGACCGACAGGGAACAAGCATTGCTTTCCATTCAGTGGATTGGTATGCGGCGCTCCCTCCTTTTTTGCCACAAAGTCTATGGGTTTTCTCATTTCCCTTGCTTTACATTATTTCCTTATCTTTAAAACAGGTTTAAAATATTCAACAAGCTATAAGCCATTTTTTTTTAAAAAATTAAGACATATAGACATTGAGATGTCACAAGTATAGAGACAGAGTGTTTGCTGTATTCTCCCAGCAAGGCTGTGAAGATGAGAAAAATGACATGTACTAATAAGACCTTTGGCACTAATGAGAGGGCCTGTTGCCATACAGCATCTTCAGCTTCTCCCCAGGGTTCATTATGCCATGTTGATCATGTCATTTTTAGTAAATTCCAGAGTGACTCATTCCTGGCTGACAGGTAAGTGCACTTACAGTTACATCACCTCTTAAGCTTTGTCAGTGAACTTGTCAGAAAATAAAACAGAGCATCCTTATTAGGAAAGCATAAAGGCCCAAACGTTCCAGCTTTTTGTCTTAGTATTTTAAAATTTCCTGTATGCTCTCTGTTAAAATACTACTTTTCAAGCATGCTTTACAGAAAAAAAAATCATTTTTGTGTTTTCACACAAAGATTAGATTATCTTTTGCTGCTCCTGAAAAAAAAAATTACTTTAGTTTCAGTAATGTACAAAAAAAAAACAAAAAAATAAACTTAGCAATGCTTTTAAAGGATCTTGATATTTTTATTTGTTTATATGCAGAAAGGATATTAAATTTATATTTTTCTAAGCAGAAAATAGTAGCTGGAAAAAAACTGCTTTGATGATGTCTCTGATAAATAAAGTTTGCAATTGAGTGTTTATATATAATTACATAATTGTGTATTTTCCCCCAAAAATGATGTTTTTATTTTACACTAGTGATCTGGTGCACGGATTCCTGCACATTGAAAGGAAATTAATTAGAAGGTGGCAGATGGGACAGGACTGGGAGAGATGGGCTGGATACGCACTAGAGCAGCCATGGGCAAACTATGTCCCGCGGGCCGGATCCAGCCCGTTCGGCTGTTCTATCTGGCCCGCGGAGCCGAAAGAGCGGAGGGTTCTCTTGCTCTCCCCTCCGCTCCTTCACCAGCAGCCCAAGATGAGAGTGCCAGCATGGTCAGGTTGCTTTTGTTCCGGCCCTCCGGTCCAGCTTAAGAACCCATTGTGGCCCTCGAGTAAAAAAAAATTGCTCACCCCTGCTCTAGAGCCAACCTCCAGTAGTCCCTCCCTGGCTGGCCGCATTTGGGGTGGTATGGGGCTCAATGGGTGTCTGTGGAGTGAGCTGGGTTCCTTCAGCAGGTGGGCTCCCTTGGCCTGTCCTGTGGGGATTGGGCCAAATCTGGCTCCCTGACATCCCCGAGGGGCCCAGAGTTCAAGAGGGCACTCTGCAAAGCTGCTGTCATACAGGGTGTGGAACGCAAAGGTAAGTGTTCAGCAAGCCAGATTCAGGGCCTACAGTGCCCCAGAAACAACATAACCCATAGCTGAAGGTGGAATCACACATCCCTGCAAGGAATTGGGCTCCCTCCTCTCTGGTTCTGGGGTGCATCAGCCAAGAACCGCCACCAAGTCACCACTGCTCTGCAGCTCCTGCATTGGGCCCCCTTGTGGTCAGTGTGCGTTATAGCTACCAGTCAGAGGGACACTTAGCTTTTTATATATATATAGATTGCTTTCATAAAATTACAATTCAGCATGTAGAATTGTTTTCAATCATAAATGTTATACTTTTTTTAAAAAAGAGAAAATTGTATTTCATGTTAGCAATCAGGTGATTTGGGTAAATTTCTTAAGCAATCTGTGGCTGTCATCTGTTGGAGCATTTTTTATTTTATTTTTTACCTGCTAGGAAAAAGTGTTCTCCACACACCCATGGCCACAAATTCTCTCTTTGAGGAACTTGGAATTGGGAATAAGATATTATAGTTTACTTAGAGCTAATCTCTGGGAGGGATAGCTTCCAAAGTCTTGGGAGTTTTGACTGAGCCATTTTGCCAAGTGGACAGTGCACAAGAGAAGGCCAATCAGCATAAAGAGAGAACCATGGGAATGTGGAAAAGACAGAGATGAAGAAAGGATGTGCACCATTCCCTGAGGTCGTGACCACTTCCCAATCCCTGTATGCAAGCCCAAAGCCATGCCACACACCTTGATTTTCTGAGACAATTTACATTTAATCAAGGTTACACCCATTTTCATTCCATTTAGCTTTGCATTGCATTTCTGGGTAAGCTTTTTCAAGTGGGTTTCTGCTACTTGTAAATAGAGTCTCCATGGATGTTATGGATGGTGGTGATATCTGTGTTATGTTTGCAAATAAGAATGGATGAAGTTTTTTGGGGGATTTGTTTTTGATTTTGTTTTTTCTCTCATTTTAAATAAAGTTGACTCTTAGAAGGGAGGCTCTTAAGCAGACTGGGACAAACTGCCGATGAAGAGGACTATGGGTATCCATCAGGTTGCACCCATCGTGAAGGTGCCTCCAGAAGTCAATGGGGAGAGATCTAGCAGAGTCGAATATTTAATCAGGGAGGTTATTTTTTTAAAAAAAAATATATATTTTATTGATATTTCACAGAGAGGAAGGGAGAGAGACAGAGAGCCAGAAACGTCAATGAGAGAGAAAAATCAACCAGCTGCCTCCTGTACACCCCCTACCGGGGATGTACCCGCAACCAACGTACATGCCCTTGGCCGGAATCGAACCCGGGACCTCTCAGCCCGCAGACCGACGCTCCACCACTGAGCCAAACCGACCCCGGCAAATCAGGGAGGTTTTACAAATGGTTCATGAGACCACAGGGAGATATTCTATAGTGTCATAACAGAGACCCTGCAAGGATGATTGAGGTCTAGGTAAAACACAGTATTTAAATACAGGCACTTTGACAGGGTCTGCAAAGACAGAAAGTTAAGTGCTCCAGTACTGCAATCCAATAATTCTCCAGCAGAGGTGATTTTGCAGCCCCTGGGAGCATGAGGCAGTATCTGGAAACCCAGTTGATTGTTACAACTGGAGGAGGGGTTTGTTAGTGACATCTAGTGGACAGAGCCATGGATACCTCCCGACACCCTGAACTGCAAGGAGCAGCCCCCTACAATAGGAATTAGCTGATTCACCAAAGCATTTATAGGAACACATGCATAGCCCATGGGCACATGCAGTGAAGGCCTGGGGCAGTGGGAGTTGGACTGAGGGGGGCAAAGGGGAAAATGGGGGAGGGGGCACCTGAAAAACTCAATAAAAAATATTAGTTGGCCCAAATGTCAATAGTGCTCAGGTTGAGAACCTCTGTTAAACCGATAAATAAGCTCAAATATTATTTAGATATTTAGATACTTCATAGTGCATCTCCAATCTCCAGCTTTGGAGTTTTAATGGTTTTCGTCCATGGAGTTCAATTAAGTTCAGAAAACAAATACAGGTTGAGCTCATCCTTGATTGAGTTGAGGTCCACTTCCCAACTGGCAGAGTTAGCCACTGTGGCTATTTCATACGCTATTTTTCTTAGCATATCCCTGCCTGTGCATGTAGCACCCACTATAACTGCGTCTCAGCAACGCAGAGGCTTGCCAGGACTGTGGTTCTTGAAGGCTTTAAGCAATTCTATCATGACACCCGGAGCCAAAATACAGAATAGGCCTGTATCCTGATTCAATAGGGCTGAATCACTTCTGTGATTCATCCACCCTGTCTCTGCATTAGTCCTCAGCCAACAGAGCTATTTATATTGCCCAAAGACTCTGAATGATGCAAAGTTTCAGAGAAGCACCCTGCCACACATTCACCCAAATACAGAGTTCAGCAATATTGTTCCATGGACTCTCCATGAAACGTTAGAAGAATATATCTATCTTTGACACCAATCACCATTTAGTTTCCTTTTGCGGCTGTAACAAATTACCAAAACTTAATGGCTTTTTTATCTGAGATTTATGGAAGTCGGAAATCTGGCAATGGGTCTCATGGAGCTGTGTTCATTCCCAGAGCTCTAGGGGAGAAATTGCTTTCTTTTGTTTTCCAGTTTCTAGATGCTAGTCTTATTCATTGAGCAATGACACCCCTTCGGTCATCAAGCCCAGCACTGACCAATTGGGTCTTTTCTCGAGATGCCATTTCTGTGGCTGACTCCTCTGCTTCTCTCTTCCTTATGGAAAGAGCCTTGGTCCAGCGGGATAATATGCTCCTGATCTTAAGGTCAGCCTTGGGCCGTGTGATGTAACATATTCTTTGATTCTGGAATTCTGGAGATTAAAACATTGCCATCTTTGTGGGGGACAATTATTCTTTCTACCATACTCACTGAAAGGCCATTTTACAAATAAGTAGATAAGGCTCATAAAGCAGTATGAGGCACAAATTTGAGTTTGGACATTTAAAATGAAACAAATTACATTAGGCATTTATACAAAAATAGTAAGTATAATCTTGAAGCTTTAAAAGAGTATCATGAATCGTGTAGGGAATTCATTTCTTAACACAGCCAATCTCCTGGAATCTTCACAAAACAGTTAGAATTATAATTTTTAGGGAAGAGAAAATTTCAGGAGACCATTACATTCTTAAATATATCTTATAAACTGTTAATTATTATTACCATAAGATTAAGTATGTGATTTCTAATCTTGTTAGCCTTTCATATGTCACAAAACTCTGTCCTACACGCCAGCTCTCTACTCCAAAAAATGCAATCCTCTTTCAAAAGCTACAGAAGGTAAAAATGACCGTCTTTCCCACATTGGGAACCAAATCAAAGCAAAGTAAATAGAGGGGGTGAACAATGCATTGTTATAGGTGATCATTTATAATGATGATGCAATAATGTTTCAAAGATACTGACAAATTCAAAGCTGCTGGTATCAATGATAAAGTAGATAGTTTTCTATATCTTAAAATTATCCCTTGCAATAAGTATGCTGTAGCCTTTGATCCACTTATCAACTTAGTAGCAATTTATAAAAAAAGGGCACAGAAAATCACCTAATTGCTTCACACATCTTTACGAGAAAAAAATAAAAAATAACATAAAAGTAGATCAATAATACATTTTTCTAGGAAACCAAGAATTTCCATCACCTCCATTCTATATTGATGATTTCTTTATGAAAATATCACAGACACTGCTGCACATAATGATGCCTCTAAATAGATAAAAGCATGCTCTCATTATTTTTAATAAGTAAAGGAAATTAGCAGTGCATTATGAAATACTTACAAACTAAAATAATAATACAATAATTAGGAATAAAATAAACACTTCAAGCACTTGAAAATATTTTTGTATATCCACAATACTTAAGCTATTCTAGAAAATAAATACCATAAAACAAGCAATCAAATCTTCTCTTGGGTACAAAAAGTTCATGAATTTAAATAATGATTTAAATATAGAAAATGCATAAAATAGAGTATATTACTGGTATAAATGTCAACTGAACAGTATAAAAATAAGGGGTATAAGCTGTGTGCTATTGAAAATAAATGCCATATACTTTACCCTTTTATTTATATCTATAGCTATGCCTACACTAACACCTATACCTAAAATTATCCCATACCAGACCCATACCAATAACCATAGCTATAGCTATACCTATAACCTATATCTATATGCATAGTTAAACTTACAACTACATTTATACCTATATCTGCACCTACATTCTATGTCCAAATGCCTTCTGAGGTCCTGGAAGGCTAAAAGCACAGCTACATTTCCTATATAACATACAACGCCCAACAGTTACTTGATCTCAATAAGAGATAAGTAACTGTTGGGCGTTGTATGTTTTATAGGAAATGTAGCTGTTTTGTTTTGTTTTTGTTCACTGCATTCTGTGCAGTATTGAATATTACCATTGTCAGATATAATAAAGTGGATAAATGACAAAAAGGTCTAATATAAAATTTTTAACTCCAAATCTATTGTTAACTCCAAACCTATATACTTTTTTCATTTTTTTTTGTTTTGTTTACTGCATTCTGTGCAGTACTGAATATTAACTTTGTCAGACATAATAAAGTGAATAAATGACAAAAAAGTCTAATACAATTTAAAAACAAAAACAAACTCCAAATCCATTGTTATCTAAGTCAGGTATATTCCATAGTTCACATTTTGCTTCCCAACTTTATGTATCACACTGGTCCAGTTAAGCACCCTTCCCCAGAGAGGCAGTGCTGGTTCCTTAACTCGACAATAATATCATAAGGAGGTTTGACAAAGGCCTCCATTAAGATTATAACCTCACCCACTGCAAGCTAACTGGTATAAGAATTTAAAAATATGTAGGTTATATAAGCAAACTACATAAAAAGACCACCCATATACTTTTTTTCAATTGCCAGTGCATTTTAAGTGCACAGAAACCTTAATAACACAAATGCTGGAATTATTTATCAAAGTTTCCCCTTTTAACTAACAAAATAGATCATCTTTAGATGGCAATAAAAAATGCCACTCTCAGGCACAGTAGCGTGTGACCAATAGCCTTAAAACAGCAACTGGCTTTGCAATAACCAAAGAAAGAAACTACTGTGGCATCAATTCACCTGATGAAACTGATCTGACATTCTTTTTTCCAGCATTTCTCACAACTTAAGATAAAACACATTCTACCCTGTTAAATGGAGAAAAAATATTTATTTTTTTTAAATTTAAGTACATAGAAAATAAACATTTATGATTTCCCTGGTCAGCATTTTATGAGAAGGGATGCATCGGGGAAGCTTCCTTAATTGAGTTCCTTTCATCAGAAGATTTCAAAAGCTTTGCTGACGGCTATTATTTACAGCCTCTGAATAAATAGGAGGACAGAGCCAATGGGAGGCTATAACCATTCTACAAATGGTTGCCAAAGCGATGAAATCTTGTTAAAATAAGTCAGGATGTAAAATGTATTTGGTGTCTTGCTCCATTCTAAACCCATAATCCATTTTTTAAAAATCAGCTTTCTCTGCTTTGAACCTTTTCCTTACATCCTAAGATTAGTACTGACCTTGCTTATTTGTTGAGATACAGAGAATCACTGGACCTTAAATTTTTTTTTTGACATGTAGGCCAACTACCCATGCGCACACAAAGGTGGGTTCGGCGTGTATGACATAGGATACGCTTTAGGGTATAAGTTGTGCAGAGAAAAAAACCAAGTCTTTATACTGAAAACTGGTGGAAAAGAGAGTAGAGGAAATTACTATTATGATGAGAGGGTTAGAATATCTAAAAATGCAAGTCTATGACCAAGTGATTTTGGACAGAAGGTACTGAGAGATGGGTGAGAGGAGCTGAATGCAAGAGGGAGAAACGTGTGGCTAAAGATGGGGGAGGGGATGCACTTAATAAATACAACTTTTCACTAATGAAATATCTAGGAAGGCTTTTCAGAGTCGTGGCTTCCACATTTGGCCTGTTTAGGTGAATCATCAGAATCACCTAAAGACCAGACATAAACTGCTTCCTATTGTGTGTTCCCTAGAGATTCCGATTTATTGCATCTGGCTTAAAGTCCAAACATCTGGCCAATATTTCTATAGATTCTGGGGTGAGTCTGAAGGTATAAATGCTTTAGAAGATCAATCCTTCCACACGGCCAGTATCTAAGAGCATATTCAAATGGAGCAGCACACATTTTACTAGCTCCTATCTACTACAATTGAGAAAAGCAACTTAAAATAAGAGGCATCAAAAGCCACACTCAGAGTTTTCTGGTGTCAATAAGCCTGCACAGTCCGCACCTTAAGAGGCTGTCCCGTTGCCTCACCCAGATGTGGCTCCCAGCTTTTTTTGTGGTTTGAACCCACTGGATAGTGTCCCCAGTGTAGCCCAGTTGGAACATGGCCGCCAGCTGGAACCTCAGGTTGTCCTGTAGTCGCCAACACTGCCAAGTTTGTCCTTAGCTTTCCTTTCTGTTCACACTGACCTCACAAATCTATCCATAAGGCAGAATGGGGAAAGTTCAGCCAAGGTTTTCCCCAGCGTGGCCCTAGAACCAGCCAGGCCTTCTCTCAAGTATACTCAGTGCCCAGTGACTTCGCTGAGGCTTATCTGAAGAGAGCCCTTCATCATGTCAACGACGTTCTATCAATGTTTTTCAGGGGTGATCTTTGCTCCGGAAGCAGAAACACTGATGTCCTGGTTCAAATGCACATTCCCAGGCTGCATAGCCTACTGGATTAGAATCTATGTGTGCAGGAGTTAGGAGTCTGCCTTTTCAAACTAAGTTCCCCAGGTAATTTTCATGCACCTTAAAGTTTGAAAATCATTGGAAAACACAGTGATTGTTTAACGAACAAAGTAAGTATTTACATCATTAATCGATTCTATAAATAATAATTTAATGCCTTCCATGTGTGGGTACTTCATAGTCTCCTGGAGTATAAAGATGGTTTGGAAAGAGTGTGCTGCATTCCAGTAGAGAAGACAGGAAAGTCACCAGACGGTTGAAATAGAGTATGATAGGTGCTACGATGAATAAGGGGCTCATTTATAAAGAATGGCTCCCTTCCCTGCTGGTGATTCTGGAAAGTTGCGGTTTGACAGCTGTAACCGTGATAACACCAGTCCGCCTTATTGAAATGTCAGCTGTTTGCTGTTCACTTTGTACACGGGGAAAAGATTCTCAAAAGATTACTTTTAAATTTTCCCCTGAGACTCGGTGCTCTTTTTTATTGTACAACCCTTTTGCAATTAGATATGAATGGCATAATGGTTGATACAGAAACTTTTGTGTTCAGATGTAACTTAAAAAAATACACGAAAACAGAAGAATCATCCTCAGACAGCCAAAATACTTTGACTTCTATTTTTGCTGCTGCCCTGTGAAGTGTTTTAAGATAATGTAATTGAGTTGTCAGTGTTTCATAGACAAAGCCTTATTGAAATTTTAATGTATCTATTTAGCTAGGGATAAATTAGCTATTAGCAAACCATATGTGAAAATTGTGTGAAGAATAACATTATAAAAGCCAAATCTTTAAACTATGTATACATTTGCTGGTAAGTTTTTCCAGATGTTTAGTTAGTTACATGATATTTTTGCAAATATAGAATATTTAACACTAAAGATTTTAAGTTTTTTTTCTTATATCACATAAATGACAGAACATCTAATATTTATTGTTTAAAGAGAAAAAGTAAAACCCAAGTTTTTTTTTTTGGGGGGGGGGGGTTCAGTGCAGAAGCTTATGGTCATACACTCAATTAATATACTTCTCTTTTCTTGAATCTAATATAAACTCCATGAGTACACTATACACTCCACCCACAGACTCCACTGCATTGTTTGTGCTTCTACTCTTTGGTATGTACACTAGCCAACAGTAAAGGGAGTACAAGATGAATAAAGTCCTTATCCTATATAACAAAAGCCTAATACACTAAGTGTCCAGTTGTCCGGTCGACCATTCAACCAATGAAAGCATAATATGCTAATGTATGCTAAAGCCACTCAACCCACTCATTATGATGTGCACTGACCACCAGGGGGCAGAAAGTTGACCGGTCAACCAATCACTATGATGTGCACTGACCAGCAGGGGGCAGACACTCCAACTGGTAGACTAGCTTGCTGCTGACGTCTGGCTGATCAGGACTGAGAAAGACGGGCCGGACACATCCTGGAGCCTTCCTGTGGTCCCTCTCTGGTCAGCCAACCTCCCACATCCCTCCCTGGCCCCAACCGTGCATTGGTGGGATCCCTTGGTCTGGTTTGTGCCCTCTCGCAATCTGGGCTGAGGGACACCCCTCACCTCCATGCATGAATTTCATGCACTGGGCCTCTAGTATCCAATAAGCTGCATGAAACAACGGCACATCCACTACAATTTCAGTTAAAGTAAGGTAGATATCAAGAGGATGTACTTGCAAGAGCTCAAAGAAAGTTGACTTTAGGCAGAGTGACGAACACTGGCTTCATGGAGGGCAGAGAACTGAAGCAAATATTGGAGCTGCCTTTTATTGAAGGTAACAAACAACCGTGCTCATTATTTCCCTCTGTTACTGAGTGCTTTCCATTGAACAGCCACTCTACTAAGTGCTGGGCTAGAAATGCCTTACTTAATATCCCCACATAGAGCTGGATGCTATTCTCCTCATTGTATAGGTGAAGAAATTGCACTTAAGTGGGACTCAGCAATGTTGCCAAAGCCGCACAGCATTTTTGCAGAGCCAGAATGCCAGACTAGTTCTCTGACTTGAATACATGCATTTTCTGCTGCACTGCCCTCCACCCTGCCCTAAAGACTAGACTAAATACAAACAAAGCCTAAGAGAAATGAAAGGATATTCAGACAATCTACTGCTCTGGGGCTGTTTGTGTTATAATCCACTTAAAGAATCTGATTTAAAGCATGACATCACTTTCTAGAAAGGTGCCCCAAAACACATTAGCTTGCTTTTTTTTTTTTTTTTTTTTTTAGTTTATCTATGAATCCAAGATGAAATATAATGAAAACCGTAGATCCTTGTCTTTTTAAATTATTGTCTATCAATCAGGACATCCTGTCTCTGGGATGCTTTTCCTCAGGACAGGGGTCCTAGCAGAAGATGGTATACAGGCAATACACTGAGGAAGGAACTCATGCTGCAATAAGGTTTCTTTGCGATCTCAGGCCTTTACGCCCCTTCCCCTCTTTAATCAGCATATCCCAGGGCACCATCACCTCCTTCTTTATCCCCACTGCCTCTGTCACTGAGATTGGGCTCCATCCATAGCGCCTGCCTCTCTCCTAGCAGTTACCTCATTGTTTTCTTGCTACCGGTTTATTTTATATTCTGCTTCCTTCTCCATGGAGCCTTGAGAGCACTTTCTTTTATAAACACCATGCCACTCCCTAACTTAAAAACTTCCTTTGCTCACTTTATACACTAATTACTGAACTTCTCAGCAAGGTATGCACCATCACACATCAAGGTGTGCCTGAACCATACTTCTTCATTTCAAAAATAAATAAGACGAACACCCATTCATTGTTTGTATACAAATGCACTGCATACATGGGCTTTTGTTTCTTTTTCTTATGTTTGCCTTTACTGTTCCTATATCCAGAGCAAAGATTGTCTCCTCTGCGGAGCCTTCACCCACTCCCCCCAGTTCCCTCATATAACATTATGTTCAGGCACTTCTTGCAGCCACATTTACAGAAGTGGATCTGCTAGATGTCAGTATATTCTGCAAGATGTTTTAAGACTGTTTAAACTCTTTTAAAGAAGCAATAAGATTTTAAAAATTTTGTTTACAGATAATAACTTATGAAAATATTTTAAATAGGTAAAGACTTATGATATCTGAAATTTCTAATCTGCATGGTAATATAGAACAATATCTAACCATAAGGTATGCACCAAGCCCCTATCCTACCTAATAAAAGAGTAATATGCAGATTGACCATCACTCCAACACACAATAGCTGCCCCATGTGGTCAAAAATGGTTGCCCCTTATGGACACAAGATGGCCATCATAAGATGGCCAGCAGGAGAGGGCAGTTGGGAGGCACCAGGCCTGCAAGGGAGGGCAGTTAGGGGCAATCAGTCCGGCAGAGGAGGGAAGTTGGGGAGAAACCGGCTGGCAGAGGAGCAGTTAGACATCAATCAGGTTAGCATGGGAGTGGTTAGGGGGTGATCAGGCTGGCAGGCGGAAGCGGTTAGGGGCAATCAGGAAGGCAGGCAGGTGAGCAGTTGGGAGCCAGCAGTCCTGGATTGTGAGAGGGATGTTCAACTGCCAATTTAGGCCCGATCCTACTTAGATAAGGCCTAAATTGGCAGTCGGACATCCCTTGAGGGGTCCCAGATTAGAGGGGGTGCAGGCTGGGCTGAGGGAAACCCCCCCCACTAGTATTAAAATAAATATTCAAATGAAAGTCAACACTATATTTTCAAGAGGTGGGGTATGATGTATTTAGTTATTATTTTCCCAAGCATTGGGCATAAAATCGTGTGTGTGTGTGTGTGTGTGTGTGTGTGTGGTGTGTATAAACTTTAATAAAAATATGCATCATGTGCTATAAAATTATTACAGATATATGATAAATGTTGACTTTATGAGAGGTCCCTAGTTAACTTTAAGTTATTAATATAAATGTAATCAGACTATCTTATTCATTCATTCATTTACTTTTTTAATTCAATAACCTCTGAATAGGAGCCTAGCGTGCATGTGTCAATACTGAGCTACACTCGCTAATGACCAAGATGCCTTTACTGTCCTTATGGATCTTGAGTTCTAGCTGGTAAGCAGAGCCTAAGAAAATAAATGTATGTATTCGCAAGATATTATAGGCATTTATGGATGCAGAGGGGAAAGGGTTAGAGAATTGAAATTTCTTGGACTTTAATGTTTGAATTAGGCTGAATTAATGGAAAAGAAAACCAGAATCCCAAAGGAGTAGCAATAGCAGAGGCACTGGAGGTGCAAAGGAGGTTTTGGATGGTAAGACTGAAGAGTGCTTTACTTCTGGTTTTGTGTTGACCCCAAGCACTACAGGAGAGAACTATTTTCTAGATAACACTAGAAAATAAAAATGGACAAAAGTGAACAGAACACACTAGTGAATTTTCATTTCATCTCATGTAATGAAAAGCCAGAATTTCTTTGTTTGCCACATAATATTTTTTTATTTCTTTGTTTGCTTATGTGGTAAATAGTTAGGTAGGTAGGTCAACACTCTGGCTGACTCTCCAGCTGATTGGGTGAGAAAAAGCATGCTTGAAAATATAATGATTAAAATGACAACAGGTGGGCCTGTTATCATAGGAGTAATGAAAGAGGCAAATATGTTTTCATTCATTTAGTATCTAAAGGGACTGAATGTTTTGGTGATTTACTTGTTATGGGTTCTGAGTTTGAGTAATAAGAGTGTTTTGAAATTTTAAGTTGTATTAAAATAAATAATGTAACAATTATTGATGCAATTGTAATAAATCATGTTGATGTATCTAATTGAAGGATATTGTTAAGAGAAGACTTAGATTTCAAGTCTCTAACTTAAAAGGTTAGTGTTAATTAGCTTCTTAATTAAATTATAGTAATGAGGATGATCAGTTTTTGAACTATTTTAATGGGACTATATTAAGGACAATTGGCATGAAGCTATGATTAGATCCACAAATTTCAGAGCATGGCCCATCATATAAACCTGGTTGGGTGAATAGGTCGGATGTGTAATTTTGGCGATCCAGAATGGCATCTGTTTTGATGGCATCTGATTCCCAGTGTGGGTGTGCAGGAGGCAGCTGCTCAATGATTCTCTGTCATCGTTAATGTTTCTATCTCTCTCTCCCTCTCCCTTCCTCTCTGGAATCAATAAAGATATATTTTTAAAATAATAGTGGTAATATAAGTAATTGCATTAAAAAGAAAGTAAAGACCAGCTGGTGTGTGGTGTGGCTCAGTTTCATGCACTAAGAAGTCACTGGTTTGATTCCCAGTCAGGGCACATACTTGGGTTGTGGCCTCATCCCATCTCTCTGTATCTATAGATAAGGCCTTCATTTCTAGGAACATGTAGGTAAACTAGAAAAAAATCAGAGAAGCAATGCAGGAATAACTCAGGAAGATTAATTTAAAGAAGACTGAAAATAATTAAATGTGGATAACTTGACTTTTCAAAGCCTTGAGAAACATATTAAATAGTGAAGAAAAAGACAGTAGAGTGATTTAACAAGACAAATCATTCAGTAAAATAATAACAACAAAAGGCCACAGGTGCTGGTCTTGTATAATACAGTTACGATATGATGTTCAGTGGCATGTCAGGCATGAACTTGGAGGATTCTTGTTTTTGCCATTTAATGTTCCTATGACCAATGATTGGCATTTTTTAAACACACAGAAATCATTTAGAATGTTATGTTAGGACACACACACACACACACACACACACACAAGCTCGCGTGCTAAATTAAACTCAGGAGTACTGAACATTTACCTTCTAATTAATTGAGTTGGCTCTAAGTCACACTCTTTTCTGATGTTAGCAGAAACTCACAAATAATAACCATCCTGTCCTATTAAAAATACAAGCCGAGTTAAAAATATAAATTCCGACCCATTGAAATAACAGAATAAATTTTTATTATTAACGTTAACAATATAACTATTATACCCAGTCCAAAGAATAAATCATTTGTAGTTGTTCCAGGCTAGGTCAGCAGGGTGCCATGAGCATTTAGCACAAATCTGCTTCTTGACCCTGAAGATATAAATCAGGAGACTATTAGCTGAGGCACACCAGTTGAGTCTGTAAAGCTCAATTCAGTCTCACATAATGTCCTTAACAATCAGGAGGAAAACCAATTGATCCTATGATTAACGTGACCAACACAGAATGTACATTTGGGGCAAAGAGTGAATACTGGGCTTGACAATGACTAATTTAGCTATCTACATGGATCAAATTAAGTAAGTAATTGCCAGCATGTGGCCAGATCAGGCCGTCAATTTGTACCTATTAATCTGACTTTATTTGGAAGTTCAGCTATTAAACTTTTGTAATCTATTTACCTCAATATATGGCTGAACTTCAGGGTTTTGTGATGTTGGAAGTTCTAAGTGAATAGAAAAGGTTGCCCTAAGTAAAATAGGAAGTTTACTTGAAGAGGAAAAATTTGAGTGACTATAGTGAGGGAGAAAAAAATGTGATTTAATTGAAAAATCACTTAAGAGTTAAAGGCAAATTTTTCCCCATGATTTTTTTCAGTGCTAATTAGATAGAAGGCACAAATATTTAGTGGTGCTCTCTATGAGCTTGGTATTGTGCTAGACAATTAACATATTGGTATCTGATTTATTTTTTCTAACAAGTGTGATAAATACTATTATCTATCTATATATTTATATATTTTATATATTACATAACATATTATGTAATACACTAGAGGCCCAGCAGGTGAAATCATGTGGCTCTGCCCACCTGCGCCCATCTCACTGCCTCACCGCACATCTCGCCGCACCTGCCTCACCGCGCCCACCTGCCCACCGGCCGCCAGCCTTGCTGCAATGGGAGCCTGTGGGCTGCAGGGGAGGGCTGGAGAGGTGCTCCATGGTGATTGGTCATTTGGTCATTTCGGTCTTGAGGCCTCTTGTCCTTTTAATATTATATATATATATATATATATATATATATATATATATATATATATATATATGTGTGTGTGTGTGTGTGTGTGTGTGTGTGTACTTATTTAACATATGCTGACTAAGGCTCACAGAAATGGACTATTTTGCAAGGTTACATAGTAACTGCCATTAGAATGAAATGAACTCAAGTTCATAAATTAAAAATATCTGGGTGTTTTGGAGAGATCAGGAAAACCAAAGAAGAGAACTTGAGGCTATCAAGCTGCCTTATTAACTTCATTTTTCATACTGAATGTCAAACATTCCCATTGCAGAATTTGGAGAAAAAGGGTAAAAGCAATATACTATGATAATAAATATGTTAATTTACATATTAAATAATATTCTTACCACTGGACTCTTTATTGCACAGGGAATTCTGGTAAATAGTTTAAATTATCTAGAGAATGATACATAACTATTATTAAATAAGTTAAAAATGAAGGAAAATATACTTATTTATTAATGAATAAAATGAAGAAAACAAAAAATTATCTTTGGAATATATTAGCTAATAATGTATCTTAAATGTAGATTTAAGGGAAAGTACATAGCATAGGGATTACATTGAATCTCATCCAGGTCCACTTTGCAAAAACTGTGTGAAGTTACCTCAATTACCTGAAATAAGATTCACTTTACTTATGTGTAAAACAGGAATAATGTCTATACTTCTCTCATAAAGTTACTAGAGGATTAAATTATATAAAATATGCAAGTGTCAACCACATACCATACCAGGGGCATTTGGTAAGTTCTCCACAAGTGATAGAAATTATCATGGTGATCAGAATCATCATCATAAATGTACCCTTATAAACAAGAAGCGTGTCATTTTTATCTCTGATTATGTCTTATGCATTTTATATTTCTGTTAGTAGCTACTATAAGATTTTATATCTATGAAGCCAAGTAAAATAAAATAAAACAGAAAGTATTTGATTTGACAGATTACTAACATGTGCTCATTTCCCCCTCATTAGTTAATTTAACCTTAAAGACTCTCAGAGGAAATAACCACCCCATCCATTTATCCAATAAGGACAATGAACATGAATTTATGATGACATAAAAAGTCCAAATCAGCTCTCTTTCCTTAATAGCTGACCGAGGGAATTTCTCATGCCAATTCTTGAACTGAAACTTGAGAAATACCCAGGGCTTTGAATAAAGGCTTTAAGAAGGCTCTCTCTCTATATATATGCCTCAACAAGCCAGGATAGGCTTGAACAGTTTCTATGCTGCATAAATATATTTAAACATAGATTATGTTAAATACCCCTTATGCTTATAATTGTTATAAACCTAAAATAACTAAGATGCTATACTTTTCAGCAAAGCCGATCAAAATCAGTTTGATATTCTGGATTAAATTAACAATTTAAATTAATATGAAGAATGATTTTAAAGTGAAATTATTTTTATCAACTTCACACGTAAGTAATTACTAAATAATGGACTCTGGAATTCAGCAAGCTCATCTTATGGAGCATGCTATGTGAACACCCTACTCCATCACTTTCCCTATGGGACAGTGTAAAATCTTCATTCTGCTGTGTTCATTAACGTCAGTTGGGCTCTCTTTAATAAAAATGCATTATTTATATATTGTCTACTTTTATTCTTTTCTCAGTAGCCACAGACAAACAGTACAACAGGGTACTAAAATGCTTATACATACAAGTTCTAAAGCAGGAAATAAAATGTAGCAGCAGAATACACCTATGTATAGTCAATAAGAGGTTAATATTAATTTGTTATATTATCATCAAAAAGGTATCACTCATCCCAAAACAGAATACACGCATCTCTGAGAATATACGCAGAGAAGCCCAGATAAGCAGCTTGATTTCAGTTCACCTGGACTGGGTTCTAATGCAGAATTTTCACTGAGGTGTGATTCTTGCTCAGTTAGTTCCCCTGGATTTAAATCTTTCCAAATGCCCTTGTGTTTCTAAACGTCCTGGCATGGGACTCAATCTGGTTCCCTTTTGCTTCCTCCCTAAAACTACAAACAGGTTCCAACCGCACCCTTACCGCATCCCACTCTTATTCCAGCCTGAGTCAGAGCCCCAGGCCTCTGGCTTGATGAGAAGGGGAGGTTGGTACACACATTCATTTGCCCAGAATGTCCTAATTGGGCACCTTTTGCCGTCCCCCACACTGGCACTAGTGAGAGAACAATGAATGATGCAGATACTGCAGGGCCAAAACCTCTCCTTCTAGACTCTCATTTGCATCAGCAGGTATATTTCATTGATTATAGAGAACTTTACGCAACTGAATTTAAAAATTGTCTCTATGATTGTCTAGCCACTATGCTGCACACCTGAAAATAATGCAAATTAATAGTACTACAAACTGCAATTAAAAAAATATATTGCAAAAATTGGCTTTTAGTCAGTTACATAAAAATACTTTCCTGGGAGCAGGGGTTAATTTCTACAACACCAAAACATTTTCTACATCACCGATAATTTAAAATACATCTCAGATGATTTAAACTACCATTTCCCCCCACAATTAATTAGTAAACATGCAAACTATAACACAATATACAAAAAATATACATATCAGAACTTTAAAAATAGCATTTATAATAATCTTCTATGGAAAGCAGGCAACAGCCAGGCAACAGCCATTCTATACATGTTAGAATTTTAGCCTAAAATTCTTCTATACTTTCTTTGAGTATATAAATATACAATGATGACTGATATTCATTTGTAATGATGACCAAGAAACTACAATTTTCATCAATGATAACAATAATAATATTTACACAACTAATGACCTCTTATCGCCAGCATCCTACTAAGTATGGGTAGGGCACGGATTCAAAAAAGGTGTATTTTTGTATGACGGAATTAAAATAAATAGAAGTTTCACTACTCACTGAAAAAGTAAGCCCATAAATCCTTGCCTGGCTGGGAGGCCCAGCTGATTGGAGCATTGTCCTGTGCACAGACAGGTTGTGGGTTCAATGACTGGTCAGGGCATGTACAGGGGAGATCTCTCTCTCTCCCTCTCTCTCTCCCTCTCTCTTTCTCTCTCTCTCTCTCTCTCTCTCTCTCTCTCTCTCTCTCTCTCAATCTCTCATTCCTTTTCCCTTCTTCTCTCTCTAAAATAATTAAAAACATATCCTCAAGTGAGGATTAAAAAGAAAAAAAGGTAAGAATTTTAAAAAAAGGAAATCCTCAAATGTTAAAAAATAAAGTTAACAGAGATTATCCATTTAGTCCAAACATCTGGATGTTTTGAAGAATTGTTTTCTAACTCAATTTATAAATACAATTTGGATTCCATGCTTCTTTCTTATTAGCATCCATGATGAGAAAACAGGGGGATAGCGATGTGGAATAACAGGTGCTCAGGAATTTACTGTAAAGTCCCTCTTTGGTTTATGCAATGACATATAGGAAAAAATGGAAGCCATTCAAATGTAAAAATGATTTTAAAATAATTACTCTTCATTAAATTAGTTATTGGAAAACATAATTATAAGTTTTGACATTGTTAGCTATTTTTTGAGTCATCATCTTTACTTCCTTTAGTAGGCAAAATTAAGTTACATAAACTTTGACTTATACCAAAATAGTTTTACAATAATTTGGAACACCTCATAAATAGCATGCATTTCAAATAAATATCAAATGTATATTCATTATGTCCTTAAATTATTGAAGCAATAAATCCTTAGTGAGAGTTTGTTGCTATATGACAGACACTGTTTTAGCTGCTGGAAAGTTAGTAGACCTAAAAAATGTCCCTATATTCAAGGAGCTTATATTCTGTTGGGGAAAGAAAGGACAAACTAGGTAACAAATTAAGAATATGGTACTTTAGACAGTGATAAGTGCCCAGAAGTAGAATGAAACAAGTGGTGATAAGCATGGTGATTTAGTTAAAATGGACTCACTGTGGGGGGAAAAATTATATTGACCAAAGACCTGAGGTTGGTGAAGACAGAAACATTCTTTCATCCGTACCATACTTTGATTGCAGATACTTACTAAATTAATGTTAATATTTTAACATTTTATCCACCATGCCCTTCAAGAAAATTTCTGGAGAGTAGCTTTCTCATAAAGTATGTTAAGGCAATAACGAAGAACAAAGAATAATAAAATGTGGCATACAACATAGGAATTTGTGAAACTGTCAGCATTTTGTCAGAAGAATATACGGGTAAATTATTTTTAGTTCTTAGGTTAAAATCAAAACAGAAAATGCTGATGGGGACTCAGATCTGTTGCCCAGCTGCCTACTCTGGGGCTCGGGGGGGGGGGAGGCACTCAGGAAAGGACTAGTGGCCTCGGCCAGCGCTCTGTCTGGGAGAAAGCTGCCCCTCCACCTTCCCCACTGATGCCACACCCTGCAGGTCCTCCCCTCTGCCCCTGGCACCTTTGGAGCGCTGCCCCAGCCCTGGAGCTCAGAGTTCATCTGAGATTGAGAGCTTGGGGGGAAGCAGGGCATCGGGGGGGAGAGGGTAGGGATCTTTCCATCATTGTCTGTAGCTGGCATGTCAATGGTATTGAAGAGCAAATTTAAAACAGCATGGCAAGTTGCAAAAAAAAAAAAAAAAAAAAAAAGGCCAAAGACAGGCCTGGGAGAACTTTCCTTCTTCATGAGCAAACAAAAAGCCAATTTCCACTGGGCCTACTCACTGGGTTCTTTATGGGGAGAAAGTATTCAAGTCTACAAATATTTTTACCATCAACAAACTCACTTTAATGGGGGCGGGGGAGAAGAGGGAGGTGAGAAATACGGAATTCTATAAAGGTTTTTTGAATCCCTAAATATAGAAGAAAGGGATGTCTTCAACTCTAACTCAGCTTTTCAAGAAGTTTGCTAAGTGATGACCAAAGAATATTTGGAACTGAATGTAGTCTCTGTATTTGGACCTTTGCACACACCTGCTCAGGGCCACATCCTGTGCTCAGCAATCAATCCCGCAATGCTTGTTTGACTTCCAAGGTAACCCTGTGCTCGGGAAAGCCATTGAGCAGAGAGAGGCAAGGAGGTGGCAAACAGCCAAGGAGAAAGACGTTGGCAGGAGAAACGAGTGCCCTTCGGCTGCATTAATTGCCCGAGATCATTTATCACAGGCCTCCCCCGTGGGTGTGGAATAAATGTAAAAGAAAATATGACTTTCATTCTTGAGAAACACCTTCTTCTGCTGAAATCCTCTGAGTGCCTCTTCCGTGGTGAAATCAGAGTGTGATGAGTACTCTAGGTAAACAATGTACAGATGCTGCCTACTTTGTCTGTCCTCCCATCAGGCTCACGTTTTAATGGCCGAGTCTCCAGGCAGACTCCCAAGCTAGACATAAAGAGGCTAGACAGAAAAGGTGAGCCTTGCGCTGAATTCTTTAGATCAATACAAGGAAGTGTCAAACCAAAAATAATGTGTGCTGAGTCTCAGAATACAAAGGAGCCCGGATGGAATTGGTATCATCAGGTGGCGGCTGCACTCATTTCCAGTCCAGACTGAAAATAACTGCTGCAATGAAAATAGCTCCACACAGAACACTGGAAGCCAGAGCATAAGCCAACTGAGCTATCACAGGAAAGCCCAGCCGGTGTGGCTCAGTGGTGGAGCCTCGACCTACGAACCAGTCAGGGCACATGCCCGGGTCACAGGCTCGATCCCCATTGTGGGGTGTGCGGGAGGCAGTCGATCAATGATTCTCTCTCACCATTAATGTTTCTATCTCTCTCCCCTTTACCTTTACCTTCCACTCTGAGGTCAACAAAAATATCTATTAAAAAAAAAGAAAAGGAGAAACACATGAAACACATATGACAGATAAAATTATATACAATTTTCTTTCCTCAAAACCTTTCATGCAGTTTTTGACTAGAAATGGTTCACAGTTCAGCTATTTCTAGAACATTAATGAAAACACCATCGCTGTTGGAACTGTGGATTTTTTGCAGTCTGGGTTATTGCCGTTGATGGCTGTTTCACTGACTTAAGGATGTGGAAGAATTGAGTCATCTTATTTCTATGCCAAATTAAAAGGCACATTTGCTGCGTTTCAGCATCTCTCTATTTGCTAATCCTCCTTATGTTGGGGGTAAAGGTGATTGGCGATGACTTGATGTTTTAAAAGTTGAACAATTAATGAATTCAACCAACATTTAGTAATCACCTACTTCAAAGACAATTTTGAATATTGTATTTTATGGAGGTTTTATTTTCCTTTGTTTGATGTGGTTTCTTGCTGTTGATTTTGGCCAGGCCATGAGCTAGGCATGTATGCAGAGACAAACAAGGTTTTCCTGCATTGGGGAAGGTCATTGTTATCAAGTGATAGGATCCATGCTTTCAAACCAAGCTCTGTATAACTGATTTCCTTTACACAAAGGAAAGATGGACAAAGGTATGGGAGACTGCCAGTTTTCACTAAATGCTCACCTCTCTTTCTCCTATAAGATATGGTGTGCTTATGACTACAACATCAGCCTTCTTTGCAGCTAGTTATGGCCAGCTGGTTAAGTTCTAACTAGTTGCATGTGAGTGGCGAGGAGATGAGCCAGATCTAAATGTTGCTCTCAAAATAGCTGCCAGTGCCGTTTTCAATCCGTTTTTATTCAGCCTGTAACTTATGCCCTGTCTAATATCTTTCCGGTATGAAAATCAAATTTCTAAAAAGATAATGTGTGACGGTATAAAAGAGATTTAGATCAAAGTTATCCAGTGGGCATGACTTGTAAAGTTATGATGTTTCAAGTACTATGTAGTATGCTACACAATAATGACAGTAGTGCTGAAAAAAATCACTCTAAAATTATAGAATGCATAGATGTTTCAGATGTCTGATGAAAGAATGGCCGCCGATGGAAGGAGGGAGAATAGTTTGTGCTGACAAGGCTGGCAGTGACTAATGCTGTCACACCATTTACATGTGAACTACGCCGACAGACTTTGACTTTGTTTGTCTTTTCTTCCTGTTTATACTAATTTAGAAAGTTATCAGTGGTTATATAAAAGAGAAGGCAGAATGCATTACATGCAAACTTTGTTACATTCCATCATATGAATTTTAATCAGATGGCTAATGTAGATAGGTCTTATCTCTTTAATGTAGCCTCATTTGCATATAAGCAAGCACATGACTAAGATGATCTGGAGTATAAGATGAAAGATGAAGTCCACTTTGCCTTCTTAATAATTAAATCTTATTTAATGCTGACAGAGAATGTCCCATAAATTCAGTTTTGCATTCTAATATGATACACACATCTGTGTGTTTACATGTCTGAGCACATCTATATAATAAAAGCCTACGCGTCCATCCATTATGGTGGAATGACCAGAATGGCCAATCACTATGATGTGCACTGACCACCAGGGGGCAGACACCCAATGCAAGAGCTGCCCCCTGGTGGTCAGTGCGGTCCCACAGGGATAGCACTGCTCAGCCAGAAGCCAGGCTCACAGCTGGCCAGCACAGAGGTGGTGGCGGAAGGCTCTCCTGCCTCCGAGGCAGAGCTAAGGAGCAGTGAGCAGGCAGTCCATAAGGAGTGAGGGCTCCGGGACTGTGAGAGGGATGTCTGATTGCTGGCTAAGGCCTGATCCCCATGGGGAGCAAGCCTAAACCAACGTGCAGACATCCCCTTAGGGGTCCCAGACTGCAAGAGAGCACAGGCCTGGCTGACAGACCCCCCTCACCCAGTGCACAAATTTCATGCATCAGGCCTCTAACACACACACACACACACACACACACACACACACACACACACATACACATGTGTGCGTATATATATATATATATATATATATATATATATGGTTCTATAATACACATACATACTTCAAATGTGAGGTCAAATGTTGCTTGTCTATTTTTGTATAGCCAGTGTTTTACTAAAGTCTTGTCACTCATTCTGCCATCATATGCCATAGTTGGGTGATTTTTTTTACTGAACTTTGGAACATATTAACGCTGACGTTGAGGACTGCACTGTGTGGTTTCTCATACCTTTAAAGGCCACCACTTACTTAAATGACTGCTATTTGCTAACCAGGAAGAAAAGCTTAGCTTTAATATTATTCACAGATAGTGCTTGTTCTCTTTAATTAAGTAAACTGTTTAAATAAATGAGTGGCCATAATATGCTGGAAAGACAAAAAGGCCATGAAGAACAAGAACAGGTGTGAAAACAGTTTTGCAGGCTGGATGCTCTGTCGGCTGATAAAAAAATGTACAAGACAGAGAGCAAATCTGGCCAGAAAGCAGAGGAGAAAGGAACAGAAAAATTAGTACCTTAAATAATGCATTAAGAATCCAAGGGGCAGTTTTTTTAAAGAAGAGTAGTGTGCTATCATTTAAATTAATTCCAGAACAATTTTGCAACATTTAAGCCTTTGAATGCACCCATAAACATTTTCTTCAAGAGAAACAAAAGTCACATGTATATCTTTGAATCATATGGGTCACATATCAGAGTTACAAACTTAGATGTGACTAGAAATCGGAAGGATAATGTCATTTAAAATATATATTTTTATTGATATTTTACAGAGAAGAAGGGAGAGAGATAGAGAGCTAGAAATGTCGATGAGAGAGAAACACTGACCAGCTGCCTCTTGCACATCCCCCAATGGGGATGTGCCCGCAACCAAGGTACATGCCCTTGACCGGAATCGAACCCGGGACCTTTGAGTCCGCAGACCGATGCTCTACCACTGAGCCAAACCGGTTTCGGCGGATAATGTCATTTAAGATGATGGCGGTGATGTGACCAGTAAACACATCTATTGAGTGACTTTGATAGCTAATTTTCAGACTATGAAAGAAAAAAAGAAGAAAGATTATGGGTAAAATACGTTACTTATCAAAACCAAAATATTTTATTTTTAAAAAGCAGCTGTAGTCTCCACAATACAATATAATCCAATTAATTATTACTCTGATAAAGCTACTTTTTAATGATATGTAAATTAGGAGATAAAAATACATTCATGAAAATATACCTCAATGTCCCAGACAGTGTGGCTTAGTGGTTGAGAATCAACCCATGAACCAAAAGGTTGCTAGTTCCATTTCTGGTCAGGGCACATGCCCAGGCTGTGGGCTTGATTTCCAGTAGGGAACATGCAGGAGGCAGCTGACTGACGATGTTTTTTCTCATTGATGTTTCTATCTCTATATCCCTCTCACTTCTGCTCTCTAAAAATCAATTATTTTATGTGTGTGTGTGTGTGTGTGTGTGTGTGTGTGTCTTTGCATGTCAATGCTGATCATTAACTCAGATTAGCAAAAGGTTAGACATTAACAGGGATTACATAGCAGATGTTCCTGTTCAAAATGAAATTTTAGCAACATGTGGCAACAAGAGTTAAAAAAATCACCAAGTCACTACATTTATATTTGAATTCTAATCATAATTATCAGTTCATTTGCTATAGAAAATATATTAATTTTCCTAAGATGAATAGAATATTTTCCTATGCTTGTAGTCTCTCAGTAGCTTAACAGAATTTACTGTATTCCTGTTCCCAGCAAGAACATTTTTATTTTTTGCTCTTAAATTCCCTAATTGTATTTGACTAATTAGAATCTTGATTTCATATTTATGCTTTAGATAATGAGAAGTTTATGTGGAGAGAGTAGAAGATTATTTATTTTTAGTTCCTAAAGGCATTTTCTTACTTTCTTGAAATAAAAAAAAGAAAACAGAAAACACTTTCTCTTTAAAAAAAAAAGATGCTTCATAATCAGATATATTCTTTGAACTCCTAAAAGAAAAAGAAAAATGTGTTTTGTATGACAAAAGTGATTGGATTCTATGTAGAACTATACAGTCAAGTAAATTAATTATAGAAATATGCTATATTTATCTCTATATAATATAAGAAATACAATTAAAAGATAAAAATTTGGCATAATGTAGCCATAAATAGTCTTATATGTATTGTGTATCATTATTATTAATAAAAGTTGAAATCAATTACCTTGAGAAAAAACAATTACAGTATATAATTACCTCTCATGAAATAAGACTTTCATTATATGGTATATTTTGTTACCTAATTTCCTTAGCAACATTGTTTGTGAATTTTCTTTATCTTTAAATTTTCTGTAACACCTTTCAAACTTTGGTGTTTTGACAATTCAAGAAATCGCTTTGTGAATTTAAAATAGAGTATTTAATTAATTATTATTGGTAAGCTGTCAGTGCTCTTGAGGTGAATACATCTAAAACAACTTTAATTACATCTGAAACCGGTTCGGCCTACATCTGAATACTTAATTCTGAAAACCTGATTATATATATAGGACAGAATGCTGTCTTAGTTTTGGTTTAGAGAAAGGAGTTTTATCTATATTTCTTTGTCAGTTTTCTACATATTGTGGCCATGGTTTTTCCCTAAAGTAGTCAATGCCTAAATAACAACTGGATATTTTCCTTACTACCATAATTAATGTAATATCATCAATATGTTTGTGCCTCTAATATTTGCTCAGATCAAAACTACAAAAAGAAGTAAAATTTGTTAAATATTATCCATCTAATGCTGAGTTAGGTGTGAGCACCTTTAATGGACTTTTTCAATTCCTACGCCTTGTCTTTGTTCTTGTGTTTTGTTGCTAGAGGTTTGTGTTGCAGTAGAAGGCACTGCAGGTCTCAGGTTGCCAGAGTCCAATCCATCATCCACGGGCAACCTGACCTAGAGACCCTGCTCACTTCAGAACAAACACAGCGCTTTACGAATGGGCAGAGGGAAGACACAGATGAATGGACCAAGACAAGCCATCCTACAAGCCATACCATAGACTTGGTCCTTATCAGTTCTGGGTCTACTACTATTAATAGTCCTTTGGGAAGGCAATTCTTGCAAGGTTTTTTAATATTCCCATATTAAATATTTATGAACATCAATGTCCTTTTCTTTAGGCAGTCGGTGTTTCTGAGAATTATTTACAATTTGAACTGGCGTTTTGATGCTTGCTATACTTTTACTTTATTATAAGTTAACATATTCACATATTAGATAATTTATTGCAGTTATTGTATAAGTAATTTTCCTTCCAAATATTTATATATATATATATATATATATATATATATATATATATATATATATATAAAATGTCAGTATAGTGTCTATTACACTGCAGCAACAAACAATCCCAAAGCTCAGTATCATATAATAATATCACAGCTAGTACTCATGGAAAATTTACATTTCATGGATATAAAGGACATGTAGTGTCTGCAACACTCCAGGACAGCTACTGTACACGTGACAGCAATGCAAGTCAGGCTGACTTTGTGCCTCAGCCCTCTAAGCTGGAAGCTTTCCATTAGCTTCTCTGCTCCTGCCAAGACATCACACACATCCCCCAATCACATTTCATTGGGCAGAAAACTATGTTGTCTTGGCTAACGCAAGCACTTGCACAGTCTACTTTCATCTTTACTCAACAAGGAGAAATGAGAAATTGTTTAGAAATATTTTTTTTTCAGGTCACAGAGAAACATGGGTTGTGTGTGGAAAATTTAAAAAAAGGCAACTTTGAAATTCCCCTGGAAGTCACCCACAGTGGTAGATTTATATGTTATTTTATGTTGAAATAAACAATATTCAACGTATTACTTTGTGAAGCAGTATAATGAATTGGCAAGGAAGCGAAGATCATGAAATTGAAGCTGAAATTGACAAGCTGTGATCTAAAAGCATGCCATATTCTGTAACTTTTCTCTGCCATTATTCCATCAACCAAAGAACAGTAATAACAGTAATTCAGTAATCATTACTATTTCCCTGACATATGTTATTACATATGAATGAGGGACTTCTTCCATGGCTGCATGCCAATAACCAAAATGTTATCAATGGTATTTTCAATCTCAACTACCTTACCAAGACAGGAAATTCCATGGTTCATGGACAAATGTCATGCTTTCCTGGGCTATGCGATATGTCAGAATCATTTTATTCCATCCTGAAGAAAGAGTTAATTTGAAGAAAAAGCACATTAAACATTCTTTATATGAAAATCATGCTTGGGTAGAGATCTCCCTCTTTTAAAGAACTATTAAAATTTTCTGGCCACTTATCTCAGTTTTATTGTATTTTCAGTTATAAATGAGTTCTCCTTTTAAACATGCATATAAATTTCCAGAGTCGATTAAAGTAGAAGACATGAGCCATTTGCTGCTGAGAAAAGTAATATTACAACTAAGATTTTATCACCCTCCTCAGTGCCTAGAATAGTTCCAATATATGAGAGTCTATATTTTAAAAAAGCAAGTCTTAAACAATAACAAAAATACCCAAATTATTCAAGGAAACTTTCTATATTTCTTGCCACATTTTTTTGGTAGTTGGCATTTTTGAGCTGTTATTTCACAATAACCTCTCAGAGATATGTTAAAAGCGAAATTATCTCTAAAAACTTATATGGCTATGTAATCCAGTAAAACAACAACAACACAGTTTTTGAGCCTGTTTTGCATGTAGTTTTATTCTAATAATAATATGTATTATTTCAACTATCATGTGTAATTAGCAAACTATTTTCTATAATTATTGTATTATTAAATTACTATATTTACTTAAAATCCTATGTATTATGTGTGCCTAGAGGAAATATAGCAGCCACTAAAGGGAGTCTGTAGCTTATTCCTAATTCACACAAAATATTCCACAGAGAAAATCTTTCGCTGCAGTTGGTGTGAGTGTAATCAAGGCAAACTTTGTAATTGCTAACTCTATAGTCTGTATTACAAATGTCTTGTCAAGGCTTGCTCCTATTGAAAGAAAGCAATGCCTGGCTAGAGTGGCTCCGTTGGGTGAGTGCTGTATACACCTCAAGGCTGACAGTTCCATTCCCTATCCGTGCATAAAATTGGGTTGGGGGTTTGATCCCAAGTCAGGGCATGTCTGAAAGCAACTGATTGATGTTTCTCACCTCTCTCTCTCTCTCTCTCTCCCTCTCTCTCTCTCTCTCTCTCTCTCTCTCTCTCTCTCTCTCTCTCTCTCTCTCTCTCTCTCTCCCTCTCTCTCTCTTCTCTCCATGTCCTTGGGTGAGGATTAAAAAAGAAAAGAAAAATATATATAACAAATGCTTTTTGATTATTTCTGCAACTTTAAAAAATATATTTGATTTTTTTACAGAGAGGAAGGGAGAGGGAAAGAGAGTTAGAAAAATCAATGAGAGAAACCAATCAGCTGCCTCCTGAATACACCCCTACTGGGGATGTACCTGCAACCAAGGTACGTGCCCTTGACCAGAATGGAACCTGGGACCCTTAGTCTGCAGGCCGATGATCTATCCACTGACCCAAACTGGTCAAGCCTATTTCTGCGACTTTAATGTCACCATTTTATCCCTCAAAATGTTAATAATGGCATATGGCAATCATGTTAAATTTTTAAATACTGTATATATAAATAATTTTAAAATCATATCCATATACCATGTATAGCTTTTATTTTTAATGAAAAGTAGGGAAAGGTAAATTAATACTTTTCTTTGCCTTAATTGTTAGGGTTAGGTGCTTCCTATGTTCATTCACTCACTAAGTAGTTACCTAGTACTTCGTATACATCATTCTCTTTCCTCTGAAAGTATACAGTTTAGATAAGAAAGGATGAACAGTCTTAGCCACGGGGCTCATTCATTAGAGTGCCATATTGTACCCCAAAAGGCTGTGGGTTCAATCCCCTAGTCCAGGCAACCGTTGTTTCTCTCTCACACAGATGTTTCTCTTTCTCTCTCTCCCTTTTCCTCTCTCTTTCTGAAACCAATAGAAACATATGCTCAGGTGAGGATTAAAAAAGAAAGAAAGAATGAACAAACAAAAAGCTATAAGACAATTATTCAATTGCTTTATTGGGGGCCACATGACATATGCAGTGTGAGCATGTGAGGAGGGCCACCTAAACTGGCTGGCTGCAGCACAGAAAGCATTTTTTTAAGGCAAGAAAGTTTCTGCGTTTATTGAAAATATATTTGACCAAAACATTGTACTAAATAAACAGATAACCATTTTCACACACACAAAAAAAATGACAGTGATAAAATATTAATTGAGGGATTTATTCAGTGACAAGACTTTTTATAAATACAAAATAAATATTAACAGCATTATTGAGCCAATGTTGAGATACAACAGAATGCATTATTGAGGACATCATACCTTTAGAGATAAAAGAGTACACAGAGGTTTTCTAGATATGTAGATTTATCAGAGCATTCCAGGCAGGAAGAGCAGCATTTTCAAAGCCATGGAAATATGATAGACTATCCTAAGTTCTTAGAATATCTGACATTTAAAATAATAGTACCAAATAAATATACTGGCTCCCATTCTTACAAATAAAGTTAAGTTTTAAAGAGTTTAAGAATCTTAGTGTTGGGCTTAAATACAGACTTATGTTTGTCTGACGTCTGACTCCTTAAACTACTTCCTTGACACAATATAGTCTATTTTTATTGGATCGGAAATGACACATATATGAAATGTGTATATTTAAAAATTCTGTATCATCTAGGAAAACTGCTAACACACTACTGACTGACTTTGGAAGATGAAATAGAATATGTGTTAGTAAACCAGTCAAGGGTTGAGATAGTCAAATTTTAATAATCCTAGCACAAATTCTTTCTGGCTATGAAACCTTGAGCCCACTACACTTCTAGTTGTTTGCCTTTTCTGGATATATTTCTCATGTATTAAATTAATGAGTAAAGTACAATATTCTGAGACAAATGCTTTACTTACATACAATAATTTTATTTTAATATTAAATCTAAATCTTATATATCTCTGATCCTTCTCAAAATTCTCAGAAGACAAAGGTAACTCTTATGGAAGTGAAGTGACCTATCTGAAATCACACAATTAGTATATGACTGACCCACAATTTGAACCCACTTTTTCAGGTTTTAATGTCAGCACTTTCTTCAATTCCACATCCAATGCTAAACAAAGTATTTAATTCTAGTTTGAAAACCCCTTACCTTCAAAATATTAAGAGACATTGTGAGAATAGAAGACATAAACTAAGAAGCTCTTTTCCTCTGACAGAAAAAAACTGAGCTATAGATTCCGTCCATTCAATACTAGAAGATTGGAGCAAATTAAGAGCAGTGACTCATGTAAATGCTTTAAAAGAGATAATAAACATGTAGAAATTAGACAAAATCTCAGTATAGATGAATTTTTAATGCTGCCATTTTAGCATCCAGTTGAAATAAAACTGGTAGGAAATATAGTTTAGAGTTTAGAGTTTTTCATCATTCTTATAAAGTAAAATTAACTAATTAATTCACATAAAAAAGGTGGTGGCTAAAATGCCATGTCATTATTCAGTTCAATATTTCAAAGAGGATGAGTCAGGTTTAGGAATTCCAATAGTATGCAAATATAACACATGCAAACATATCTATAATAATGAAAGTGTAATATGCAAATTGACCAAACAGCCAAATAGCGGAATGACCGTCCAGATGACCTTCCTGACGAAGCTGGGGCTGCGAGAGCCGAGGCTGCAGGGGCTGCCCAGGCCTACTATTGCATGAGTATCGTGCATCGGACCTCTAGTATAATATACATTATATATATATACATATATATACATATATATATCTTATGTTCTATTTATATTCATGTTATAGATTACATCATATTTCTATTTAACATATATTTATATTTTATTTTTATATAAGATAATTGTCTTAAAATAATTAGAGGATATTAATTACCATTAAGTGGACATATTTGAGGTTTTCAATTACTTATTTGAGGTTTTCAATTACTTACACTCTTAATAAGGCAAAGAAAACCTGAAATTAGTTCCTCTAAAGTTGCCAAAAGATTCTTGCAAGGATTTCCTTTTTGTATTGGTTTTGGTTCAGAGTAAGTAGGACCTCCCCTCTTTTGCCAGCAAGTGCCCTTCTTGTGATAACTGGAATGCATCTAAAATTCAATAAAATTTCAAGAAGAAAGAGCAGAATACAGATAAAAAGTCACTGGGAATTTGTTTGATATTTTTAAAACGTTTGCTGTTTGAGAGACAATATTGAAGGTAAATGTACTTCTACTCATAGTAGAAATATATCGTAGAACTATTTCAAGTGTGTAGTAGTTAATGTGCTTAGTTGGGACTGGATGATAAAAAAACAACCTTTGTTTTAAGCCAAATCTGCTATTCATACTTCAATAAGAATTATTTTTCCCTTAAAGCCCTACACATCTTATTTTGATTAAATGAATAGGATTTGTTTCTTTTTGTGATCATGCTAGCCTTAATTGGGGGCAGAAAGAGGTTATTTGATAATGTTGAGAAATAATTTCATGATCATTACAACACCCACACAAACAGGCTTAATTTATTTATAAACTTGAGCTTCATCAAGAAAATGCTATGTTCACTGGAATTCCAAATACCAGAGAATGGTTCATTAGCCTTAACTGTAATACTAGGATGACAATTCGTATAATAGAACGGAGACTCATATCTTTTTATCTATATAAAGATAAAGCAGTCTCTGATGAATTTAGGATTTTTGACAGTTCAGTTATCAAGCCTTGGTATAAATTCATGTAGCATATTGAAAAAGCATATCTCCATGGTTCCGGTACATTTAAACTAACAAGGAATGGAACTGAACAATGGTTCTTTGATCTAAAAAGACTTTGTATGGTATGTAATAAACATTGTGCCATTCAAAGTTTACAGATAGATAGATTTAAAAGAAGATAAATTTCCAAGTAAATTCTAATTAAGACATCCTTAGTTAATAACTTCTTAACAAGCTGTTTATTAAAAATATGTTTTTATTGCTTTCAGAGAGAGAGGAAGGGGGAGTGAGGGGAAGGAGAAACTTTAACATATGAGAAACACCAATTGGTTGTCTCCTGCATGCCCCCTACCAGGGACTGAGCCCACAACCCAGGCATGTGCCCTGACCTGGTGCAGAATCAACAACCTCTCAGTGTACAGGAAGACACTCACTCAACTAAGCACACTGGCAAGGGTCAACCTGTTATTTTCAAAAGTGTTTTATGAAGAAAAATATATAATACTTATTTCTTTAAAGAAGGTATGTTCCATGGGAAACAATATTTACACAAATCATAAATACCACAACCTAAGACACTTCATCAATTTCAATTTAAAGGCAATACTCCTTAAACGACAACTAAAAACAAAAGGAATAAATATTATTGCACACACATAGGTTTCGGACACTATGTCAACTGCCAGGCATGAAGCAGATGACTTATTTTAAAAAGAAGCTCAGGTGCCAATGTGAGGGATGATTACAAGGCGGAAATATGGTAAATCCCTTTACCAGGAAGGACCAGGGCTCCATAAATACTGAAAGGTGCTATTATTTTAGCCTGAATAGAGGAGACGTGGGGAAGCTCATCAAAACAAATATTATCAAACTTACATCTTAACGGTCTATTAAAGTATAGGGGGTGAAAATGGAGATGCACACTCAAGCAGAAGAAATGCAATGTATAAAGGTGCAGAAAGGCCAAAAGGCAAAGTGTGTTGGGAAAAGCGCTTTAGAAATTTTGAACACGTCCTACAGCAGTGGTCCTCAACCTTCCTAATGCCGCAGCCCTTCAATACAGGTCCCCGTGTTGTGGTGACCCCCTACCATAAAATTATTTTCGTTGCTACTTCATAACTATAATTTTGCTACTGTTATGGATTGTAGTGTAAATATCTGTGTTTTCCATGGTTTCCCATTTTATGTTTAAGTATTTTTTCTATTTTGAGTTTATTTTTGTGTATGGTGTAAGTTGGTGATAGTTTCATTTTTTGCATGTATCTGACCAAATTTCCCAATACAACTTATTGAAGAGACTTCCTTGACTCCATTGCATGCTCTTGCTTCTTTTGTTAAGCTGTTTTGAAAATCGTCTTTGCAATATAATTTGATATCTGGTATTGTGACCCCTCCAACTTTGTTCTTTCTCAGGATTTCTGTGGTTATTTGGGGTCTTTTTTTATTCCATATAAACTTTTGGAGAGTTTGCTCTGAGTCTGTGAAGTATGCCATTGGTTTTTATTTTAATAGGTATTGCATTGAATCTATAGATTGCTTTGGGCAGTATGGACATTTTAATGATGTTGATTCTACCAATCCATGAATACTGTATATTCTTCCACTTGTTTATATCTTCCTCTAGCTTTTTTCCAATATTAAAGTCACTAATCATTCAAGAGATGCAATTAAAAATGACAATGAGGTACCACCTCACACCTGTCATAATGCCTATCATCAACAAATCAATAAATGACAAGTGCTGGCCAGGATGTGGAGAAAAGGGAACACTATCACACTGCTGGTGGGAAAGCAGACTGGTGTAACCTCTGTGGAAACCAGCATAGAGGTTCCTGCTGTTCCAAATTTAAAAACGGAACCGCCTCACAACCCAGTATTCCACCTCTGCATATATACACAGAGAAGCTCAAAACACTATTTTGAAAATATATTTGTACCTGTATGTTCAGAGCAGCATTATTGACAATAGCCAAGATATGAAAGCAACCGAAGTTTCAATAGATGGCATATTACTCAGCCCTAAAAGTAATTGAATCTTACCATTTGTGACAATGTGGATGGACTTAAAAAGGCTATTCTGCTAAGTGAAATAAGTCAGATAGAGAAAGACAATACCTTCTTTTGCCTTTAGCTAAAGAAAGTAGTTAAGGTGATGGCGTGGACTATTTGGGGGAGTTACTCAGTTTTTATGGATCTACCCCATGAATAGAGGATTATTAAACATGTTATTAAGTTTCTGTCATTTTTTTCCTCCAGTTAATCTGTTTTTTATTTATGGTGGGGGAGGGGTCTCAGTCAAGAACCTAGAAGAATAGAGAAAAATTGTTTTCCTTCCCCTACAATACCCACACACAAAAAAAATAATTTAAAAAACTTAAAGCCAGCCAAATGTTTTGTTAACATAGACATTTAAATATTGTCTACAGCCTAATGTATCCATAAACCTAAATGTTCAGATTATGAAGCTATATAATATCTAATATTTAAATCTTGAAGTGTTTATATTAATGACCACTTTCTTTCTGGGGTGGAGTGAGCTCTTGACCAAATCTTAAAACTACAGAAGGTCCCTCCTTATAATAGCATAGATATGCCAGAGGAACATTTAAGTTCATTATTACCAATTTCAAAAATGAAAAAGAAACTCAAAGCTAAGTGCATTCTAAGAAGGAAGTAAAGAGGTTCTCATATCTGCATATGAATCACTTCTTATAAAAGAATTCCCTGCTTTTTAAAGGGAGATGATATATGTACCTGGTTATTCTGGATTGAAATGTGCTATTAGAAATGAGAGCAGGTTCTGCTCTTCAACTAGCAAAAAAAACCCCCCCCAAAAAAAAACAAAAAAAAAAAACCAGCTTTTGTATGTTTCTGCCTTCTTTATTAAAGAAAAAAGAAGTTACAGTTATATTTAAAAACCTAGTACTCTATCAGAAGAAAGCAAAAACAAGATGAAAAACTGCCAGCATATAAATAATGTTCAAAAAATACAGTTAATTATAGTCTCAATTTAATAATTAATTAGACATGGAAGGAAGAAAGTACTAGAGCATTGTCAAATAATAGGAAAATTCCAGTAGAAGTCAGGCTCAAAAGTCAGGCCCGAAAAGTATCATTTTCCAAAGAATACTCTATTTAAGTTAAAGGATCCCTGAGGGGAAATGAAGCTAAGGTCACCAAACTGAAGTAAAACTTTATAAAAAAGAGAATTCAATTGACAGACTTCTAACTTCAGTCCACAAAGTCCAGGTTCATAAAGACTTGGAGTTGAAAGGCTAGTGGCAGCTATTCCATTTTGGAGACTGAGCAGAGACATAGCTTTGAACCTGGGGTTTTTGACAGTGATAAATTTAGCAGTCCTGCTCCTCTATGGAAAAAGATACCTATTAGGAGACATTTATCAGTAAAATAGAAAGACAAATTCCTATTCATAGTTTTTGACTATTTAAGTCAAAGTTCTAAAATTATACTTTAAAAAATGAAAAACAAATGAGTTGTTATCTAATGGGCCTACAATTTAATAAGATAGTATTGCTCTTTGTAAAAGTTGAAAATCACATGGAATTTAATGATTTTTTTTCTAGATCTACAAACTAAGAGATATTTCATTTTAAAAACCAAAATAAGCCGAAACCGGTTTTGCTCAGTGGATAGAGCATTGGCCTGCGGACTGAAAGATCCCACGTTTGCTTCTGGTCAGGGGCATGTACCTGGGTTGTGGGCACATCCCCATTAAGGGGTGTGCAAGAGGCAGCTGATCGATGATTCTCTCTCATCAATGTTTCTAGCTCTCTATTCCTCTCCCTTCCTATATGTAAAAAAAAATCAATAGAATATATTTTAGTAAATAAATAAATAAAAACCAAAATAAAACAAAACAACAAAAACATAGTTGACATATATATTGAAGCAAAATCTTTTACAAAAATAAAACGAAATAAATTCAGATTTTAAAATAACCTTTATTTCCCCCAAGGGTGTGCTCAGTGGTTGAGCATCAATCCATGAACCAGGGGGTCACGTTTCACTTTCTGGTTAGGGCACATGCCTGGGTTTCAGGCTCAATTCCCAGTAGTAGGTAGGTGTACAGGAGATATCTGATGGTTCTCTCTCATCATTGATGTTTCTATTTTTCTCTCCTTCTCCCTTCCTCTTTCTGAAATCAATAAAAACATATGAAAATAACCTTTATTCATTGCATAGAATAACTAGAGTATTATTAAGCAACTGTTCATGACAATATTCCACATTCACGAGAAAATTCCACATTTGTCTTTTCAGGTCAATTTGATTTATAGCAATTCTAGAAGTACAAGAGAAGTGAGAAGATGTGGGGGTAAGAAGTTTAAAGAAAAATTAAATTAATTGAATACCTTGGTCATTGGAGAATCCATAGCAAAACAAAAATTTCACTAAGTAATCAGGGTAAATTACTCATAAAATTATCTAAATCTCAAGAAACTTTCTACCACAGAATTTGTACATTATATCTAAAACAACACTAGAGTCTTTCTGAGAAGATGCCAATGAACCAACCAAACAAACAAATAAACAACAACAAAAAACATATTCTCTCACGTATAAAAGGCTCCTCTTTTGTGTCACGCTAAAGTGGTGACTCTCCCTGAACAGCCCATGGCTATGGAAGGTCTTCCAGCACCTTCCCTACTCCACGGAGAACATCAGTCTTGTCGCCCCATTTATTTGGAATGAAGCACAAATACTAGAATCGTTGGCACACTCCTTGCTTTCAGGACAACCTTGATTAAATAAATTAACCTGGCTTCGAGTTAGACATTCACTCATTCATTTTGTGAATTGAGACTACTTTATATTTAGCAAGCACTAGGTGGTAAACAGAGAAAGCTTACACTACACAGACCTTGTTTTCAAGGAGCTCACATTCTATGGGAGAAATGTGAAAATGGATACATTATGATATTTCATGTATCCTGTAATAAAGGCAGGAAAATACTGAAATAATATTCTTTTTAAAAAATTTTGTGGGTTTTTTTTTTTTGTGTGTGTGTGTGTTTGTTTGTTTGTTTGTTTTGTTTTGTTTTTTATAATTTAGGTCCTACAAATCCTCTACCTTTGTAAGCCAAATATAACTAATTGAAGGTTAGCTTACCGACAAACATTCTAGGATATCTATCTTCCTTCATAAGAAATGGGTTGCATGAACTCTTAGAACCCATTTGCTAAGAAAATTCCAGACAAACACACCTCTCCATTATCTCCTCACTGAGCCCCAATCAGGAAACTGGTCAATCAAAGTTTTTCACAAGGGTTCTCTTTCTAGGCACTGGTGTGGATCACCTAAGCAAGCTCCCATCCCAAGGAATACATTAGCTGTGTTGTGCGCTGCTTTATTTGTAGGCTGGTCCTGCCCTGAAAACCGTCAGCAGATTAGCAGCTGCACGGGATGGAAGCATGTTTCAAATGAAGGCAATGTCACTGTGGTAGATGACATGCGCCTCACACTTTCACGTCCCTCTCTCTGGGTCCTGCCCCCATGGGATGCGTGTGAACACTGCTCTGTTGAACTCAGAAGTAGCCAATGAAAGGCGGGCAGAGGCGACAGAAGATTTAAGGGGCAGCCTATGGGCTGGCATTCTCTTTGCCGTCATCTATGACATAGACAAGCCCCAGAGAAGGGCCACTGCATCCTGCATTGCAGAGGGAAGACAGTAAGAAGGGAAGCTTGGCAGGCTTCTGAGAGACTTGGAACACCAGGGAGAAATAAACCTTTGTTGAGAGCCCCTGTCTGCTCGGAAGGCATCAACATAAGATATCACCATATGAAGTAATATGTTCACTCCCTTTCAACACTTCACAGTGTTGTTATCTTTTCCTTATAAAGAAACAAAATTCATTCTGAAATAAGAGTATTCCTTAGCTTTTCCTCTTGGGACATCTCCTATAAATAATCTTTGTTTCAGTATACAAACAGTTTAATTTATGAGCACACTCTAATGCCCAGATTTGAATCTAACTCTATCCCTTTTTATTTGAATGATCTTAGGCCAGGAACTAAACTATCTGTGTTTCACATTCCTCTTACGTAAAATGGGAATAATAATAGTTAACCCCTGACACGATGTTGAAAAGATTAAATCAGAGTCCATAAAACAGAGAAGTCTGTATCAGGGTTCTTTCTGGACAAGACAGCACCATCGGTAAATGAGGTATCTGAGCATCCCACAACAACATCAAAAGGACAACTAAACTACAGAATAATGATCACTCAGAACCATCAGAGATCTAGCATAACAGAAGTCCTATAACTAAGGATATAGAAAATAGGCCACAAAGAGACTGGTAGGAGGCGCAGAGATGCAGGTGGGCTGGTCCCATACCCACATGTGTCCTTTAAAAATCTGGAGGGATATTTCGTCTACAGAGGTGCCCCCCTTTCCCTGAGAAGCCAGGGGTCCCAACTCCACACTAGACACCCAGCTGAGGGTTCAGTAGCAGGAAAATAAATTCCCATAAGCTGGCTGTTTGAACCAGCAGGGGATGTGGCTGAGTGAAAGAGAGGGCTGCCAGAGTCACTTGGACTGGCTCGCTCTGAGCTCCAGCATTGCAATCGCAGCTCGAGAGGCACCAGGAACATACAGGGAGGAACTGAACTACTTGGCATCAGGGTGAGAGCTAGAGAGGCAAGTGCTGGAGAGGCAGCTTTCTCCAAGACGTAAGGGCTGACAGAGGTCATTGTTCCTTGGCTGAGCTTCCTTCCCCTACCCCAACAGAAGTGACCGGAAGGCACAATGTCTTAGTCTCCATCAACCTGGCTATTGCTCTTCTCCCTGCCCTGGTGATTCCCTGAGACCTTGCCCCACCTAACTTGCAGACGCATCCAAGCCCTTTCCAGTGGTTTTTCCATACAAATGTCTTGCCTCAAGCTCCGGACTTTCCTAAAATCACTCAAACAAGCAGCATCTCTTGCTAAGTGGTCCATGCCCATCAATGGCAGCAGCTGGCCTTGTTTCACAGACTGGTCTCTCCCAGGCACCTCCAAGTCCAGCACAAGTAGCAGCCATTCGCAGATTGCAGTGTAGACCTAGGAAGGGCACAGGCAGCGTCTGACCTTGGCATGCACCTCCCTGGAGGCCCCAGAGCCAGTGCATCAACCACCTCCACAGCAACACACTCAAGGGGCAGAAGCAGCAGGCACCAGCGCTCTATTGAAGTAAGCCCAGCTTTGTGGGGTGGGCCTCTGCACAGCTGATTCTCCATTGTGGTCGCGGCCAGTCCTCTGAGCAATTGGCCGTGGGTAAATCCCTCCCAGTAGCATGCCAATAGCAATGATGCTCAACTACAACAGAAGGGTACACACAGCCCACACGAGGGACCGGAGGGAGGCATATTTGGAGCATCCAGCTTGGATATTCACGGATGCTGCATCTCTGGACCTTACAATACACTTACTGAGTAGAACCACTCTACCAGGAACAGAAGACATATTAGCTATACCTAATAATAGGAAAACAAAACACAAACACAGGAAGGCAGCCAAAAATGGGGAGACTAAGAAAGATGTCCCAAGTGAAACAACAGAACAAATCTCAAGAAAATAAATAAAAGAAAGAAAAAAAAACAACCAAAACAAAACAAAGAAACAAACAACCCCCTACACACACACACACACACACACACACACACACACACACACGCACACACGCACACACGCACACACGCACACACGCACACGCACACAAATGGATGTAGCAATCTACCAAAGGCAGAGTTGAAAATACTGGTTATAGAATGCTCAAAGAACTTAGGTAAAGAGTAGATTAATTCAATGAAAAATTCAACAAAGAATTAGGAAACATAAAAATGAATATAGAAACAAAAAGAACCAGTTAGAAATGAAAAATATACAAACTGAAGTGAAGAATACATTACAGGGAATCAACAGTAGAGTAGATGAAGCAGATAGATAATCAATCCAAGGTTCTGTATTATAAGAAAGCAGAAAGCAATTAGAACAGCAAACAGGTAAAGATTTTTTAAAAATGAGGATAGTTTAAGGAGACTGCTATGACAACTTTAAGCAATATGAATATCATAAGGGTGCTAGAAGAAGAGAGAGAACAAGACATTGAAATCCTATTTAGAAAGATAATGATTGTAAACTTCCCAAACCTGGAGAAGAAAATAGACATATAAGTCCAGGAAGCACAGAGAATGCCAAACAATAGGAACCCAAAGAGGCCCACATTAAGACACATCATAATTAAAAGGCCAAAGGTCAAAAACAAAGAGAGAAGCATAAAAGGAACAAGAGAAAAGCACTTAGTTACCTACAAGGGAACTGCCATAAGACTGTCAGCTGACTTCTTTCTCAACAGAAACTTTGCAGGTCAGAAGGGATTGGCATGAAATATTTAAAGTGGGAAAAGCAAAAGACTTATAACTAAAATTACCCAGCAAACAGAATAGTCAAGGGGATGTAAAATACAGCATAGGAAATATAGTTAATATATTAATAACCTGATATGGTGTAAGATGGGTATTATATTTATGGGGATGATCACTCCATAAGTTCACATACATGTCTAATCATAGGGTTGTACACCTGCCACTAACATAATATTGTTCATCAACCACAATTTAAAAATAAAAAACATGTTTTAAAAAGAGAGGTGATTTGGCATACAGGAATGCTTTGTATAATAGTATTTACTATGACTATTACTATTCTTATTTGCTGCATTATTTACTAAGATATCTATCATTTCCATAGGTACTAATTTATGTAATTTTGCATCTATCTGCACTCAGTTGTAATGCACTAGAAATTCCAGAATCCAAGTAAATTAGATGATATCACTCTGTGCTCAGAACTTTGCAGTAGCTTCTCATTTTTCTCAAAGTAGACACTGGGTCCCACAGTAGCAAATGATGTCCCCCAAGATCAGCGTAGGGCTCACCATGGAGTCCTTCCCTTAAATCATCTCTGCCTTCACCCCCTTGCTTACTCTACTCCAGGAAAAATTCTTCTGCTCCTTCAACCCTCCTGGAGATGCTCTGCTCTCTTAGCTCTTCCCTAAGTCTGGAATATTATTCCTGAAGGCATGCTGCCATGCTAATTCTTTGTCCCAATGTCACATTATTTATGAGACAAACAGAGCATCTCTTTTAAAACTGTGACTCTACTTCCCCTCCCCACCCCTACCCTCACACACTTGGCACTCATGTCTCTCCTTACTCTTGTCTGTGTTTTCCTCTTAAATTCTGCCACAGGACTTATCACCGTTTAACAGACCATGTGATTTGCTTACCTTATATGTCTATTATTATTTTCTACCTTCCATAACAATACATGCTTCATGAAGATCGGATGCCTGGTTTGATTCACTATTCTAAGCGATTAGAGTAATTCTTGGGACATGATAGAGAGGTGGTAATAAATGTCGGTAGCTGAGTGAACCAATAGCAAACTGAACACAATGCGAAAGTTTTCTTTTAATAAACAAAACCTTTATTTAGCAGTTAATTATGCCAGCATGAAACATTAACTTCTACTAAAATGTACTCCTATAAATACTAACAGTAAACAAAGCCCAAATGATGAAGTATAAAAACAGAACAAGGGATTTCCTATTCATGCAAGATTGTACCTTTGGAGAAAGGAAGGTCAATTATTTTGAGCTGATAAGAAAATCATGTTCTCAGAAGCCCTGAGACTGCAGCACTGTTTAGATCTTTACTTTAATATTTAATTTCATATATTTCCTGGAGGAAATGGATTAATAATTGCAACCAGTGAAGCATATACTTTAAAAGATTGACCCCTGCAAGCTGTTCTTTTTTGAAGATTAAAATAGTGCCTTTTTTCTTATAAAACAAGTCACTGGTGTGACATCTCTCTAACTTCACTCAGCAGAAAATAAAACGAGGCAGAATATGAAAGATAACTAATTAGCCACATACTCGGCAGGGTGCTTTTTGTTTGTTTGTTTTCTTTTGAGACAACAATGAAGTGGAATGGTGCACATTTAGGTAACTTGAGTTGATCCTAATAAAATGTTAATTTGAATTCATTAAGCTTTTCAAAATTCCTTTCTATTTTAACTAACTTATTTCAATCCCAAAAACATTGACAAATTTTAAAGTCTATCTAATACATATTAATCAAAAAAACCAAGAAAACCAATACCAAATACCATCTTTACTGCAACAGCCTCTCAAAATACTCAGGTGTGGTCCTAACCAGTTTGGCTCAGTGGATAGAGCACTGGCTTGCAGACTGAAGGGTCCCAGGTTCGATTCTGGTCAAGGGCATGTACCTTGGTTACTAGCACATCTTCAGTAAGGGATGTAGAGGAGGAATCTAACCAATCTTTCTCTCTCATTGATATTTCTAACTCTCTAACCCTCTCCCTTCCTCTCTGTAAAAATCAATAAAATATATTTTAGAAATATTCAGGTGTGTCCAATTAGTAGCTCTAGTTTAGTTTGGGGAATGAGGAGCTTCAGGCTATCCACAGAAAGTATAATCTTTTAAGGACAATCAATAACTGAAATCTGATGAAGTAGAAATGTTTGAGGAGAAACATGAGGGTTCAATTTCTCCTCACTGAAATGAATTCTCTAATTGAGTTCTGTCCTTTGCCTTCCATGAAAGACTTCTCTGTCTTCATTATAGTCTTCTTCCCTTTTCAATCTTTAAATTCTTAATGGAAACCAATAATTATTTCCATGATATTTGGCTTATAGTCATATTTCTGATAAAGACATTAATACTATTAACAAAACTGAAAATGTTAAAGAAATATTTAAAAAGTGGATGCTACTGAAAATTTAAGTGAGTACAGAGTTTACTAGCATATACTTTCCGGAAGACTAAATTTGTAAATTTTCTTAATAAAAATGCTGTCAACTATTTTAAGCTTATAATTAGATTTCTATGGGCAAAGAAAAATTAACTTTTAAAATAAAATAAAAAGAAAATTGGTCATTTTCATGTTTACTAAGAAGTACTTTAAATAGATTTTTAAAAATTAAGCTAAGGATACATGAATTGGTTTCTCTCAATGTAGTAGTTTGGCTTCCACCAAAAATATTTAAACTATCAAGAAATAACTTGAAAACCAAGAAACTTTCACTGATAATAATTTTTAAAAATCTCTACTCTATTCTCAACTAGCAATTAGCTGTTTCATCACTAACAAGAAATTATCTCTGGTTCTGCAAGAAGAATCCAAACAGCAATATATGAAAAGTATTAAAAGCTAAGGAATCCATGACCTTTATGTTCTGGAAATTTCTTTCAACTGGAGCCAGAGAGAGGGGAAAGCCAAACCTGGATCAAAGAAGCCGTGACACGGCACCACAATCTGAGCCAATCGTGGCGGAAGGTGGACAGCCTGTGTAGACACTAAGTGTGACATGTGTGGTGATGGCTTTCCCGGCTGAGTTAGTACAAAACAAAACAGCTACTCCAGGCCTCTTCACACTCTGGCAACAGGGATCCCAAAGAACTTAAATAATTATGGAGTTAACGGGTCACTAGTTTCTGAAACTAATTGGAACTGCAAGCTGAGTGTCCAGGCTTTCTTCTGAGAATCAAACCCATGGCCATTAAGTAATTAGAGTCACACTTCTAAAATCTAGAGTTTTCCATACTTTTAAATTAGTTGAACTACAGAAGCTATCATTGGAGAAAGGCTTAAGTAATCTTTGAGGTTATTTTGTTTTTAAATATGCATGTTCTATGTACTACTAAGATATAATTTTATTAACCAATGCCACCCCAATAGGTTTTTTTTAAAAAGAAAAATATTTGCTTATTTAATCTGTTACCTATCTCATTCTTTGTATATTTTTCTGTTTTTATCTTCTAAATTCATTGATTCATAGAAACACTCTTAGATTCCTATGTCCTTGCAAGATAAATTGAATGAAGTATCAACAGTACTTGTCTCAAAAGTCATAGGGATTCATCCCCCCACAAAAAAATAACACAAAGCAATAAAAAATAAAATAATGCCTAAAATTCCCCACCTAGGCAATTTTACCTCAACACCTACTTTAGAACAATTATTAAAACGTCAGGATTCTAGTGACATTAAAAGGATGCAAATATCATAAGGGAAAAGAAACACCAGTCTCAAAATTATCTGCCGGCTCAGCCCATGGAAGTAGCTATTCAGATCCCCTTCGTCTTTTTTCAAAGGAAACAGAAGAGTAGTCGTTGCATCCAGCCTCAACAGAACAGGCAAACGCTGGCTGCCTGGATCCCTTTGGTCCCCTTCTCTTAAGGCCACAGAAATTCGTGTGTCAGAGTGGCACCACCCACACCTGGGTTTGAATCCCAAATTCTGCTATTTATGTTTTACCTTAAAAATATCCCTTTACAACCCTGGATTCCAGGTTTCTCATCTGCAGCACATATGTGATAACCACCTTGTAGATTTACTAAGTCAGCATGAGATAATATAAACACATATGCAATATGCTTCGTACAAAACATGCATTCAGTAACTGTTGACCTATACTCCCTTAGATATTTTAATAATGCCTTGCAGTTAAATACCACATTTTGAATTCATATATATATATATATATATATATATATATATATATGTAATTGATTTTCCACAGAGAGGAAGGGAGAGGGATATAGAGCTAGAAACATCAATGAGAGAGAAACATCGACCAGCTGCCTCCTGCACATCCCCTTCCGGGATCTCATTCACTTCTTATAAAAAGAAGGATGGAAGGAAGGACGGAAGGAAATTTTAAAAAGGTAAAAAGTCCCCAAGTAAGGATAAGCCTACCAATACCATTTGAACTTGACCAAGATGACCTTTTTACTCTCATTTTGAAACTTTAAATAGAATTAAAAATTAACATATGCTTTACTGGTACATCAATCACATATCCTGTTGGCCAGCTGTGTAATCCAGCAATCCCCACATACTTGTCCTAAACACCCCAACTGCAAGGTGGGGACTAGGGCTGATGAGTCCTCTTCTTTCTTTAGTCCCACTACTGGCTCCATTCACACTCCCCGCCTTTGATTCCATAAAGATAAAGACTCCTGCCTTTCCCATCCCAGGGCCATGTCCAGCTGATACACTGGCTGCCACACTGGAAGAGGATTTTACAAAGATAATGTCTTGAAGGAATAAGTTACCTATGGTGCATGGAAAAACTGTGTCTGATTGTAGTTAGTGCATTGTAAATTCCCAGCAGCAGCAAGGCAAGTAACCTCTTAGATTTGGAAGTTTGGATGCAGTGCGGAAAGTTTACATGAGAAATATAAAAGTAACTTGGGTGTTCTGGCCAGTGTGGCTTAATGGTTGAGTGTCTACCCATGAACCAGGTGGTCAGGGTAAATGCCCAGTAGGGGGTGTGCAGAAGGCAGCCAATCAATGATTCTCTCATCATTGATGTTTCTACCCCTCTCTCCCTTTCCCTTCCTCTCTCTGAAATCAATAAAAACATTAGAAAAAAAGTCAGTTAGGTGGCAATACATTTAATAGATCATCATTCTATTGCTTGCCTCCCTTAAAAATTGTAAAGGAGTCTAAATAAAAAATTCCTGTACTCCTAGCCCCGTGTTCCTTATGCACAACACCCTGCTTTTAAAGAGAGCTCAGGGATCTCTTGTCTCTCTGTGGGACTCTGTGATTTAACACAATGCTGTTTGCTAACCAAAATAATCTCTACTTTAATGCAGCTGTCTAAAATTACTTACAAGGAAGGAAGGTCACAGTTGTCAAATCACAACAAGCCTTCCTAGTGATCACCTTCTCTTCCAATTTGATATTTTCAGTAAATTTCAGAATAATACTTTTAAATATCTATTAAACAGTATTATTTTATTCCTATTTAAATTAGTACAAAGTTCACTTTATTCTTAAACTAGTATATTTACAATTTTTAGTGCATATATGATTCTTTACCTAAACATCTATTCTCCATATTTAAATTATTTGTGTGTGTGTGTATGTGTGTGTGTGTGTGTGTGTGTGTTCTAGAGAGAGAGAGAGAAAAAACCTACTACAATTTGTTGTTCCACTTATTTATACATATTATCTATTCATTGGTTGCTTCTTGCCTGTGCCCTGATGGGAGATCAAACCCACGACCGTGGCATATTGGGATGGCAGTCTAACCAACCGAGCTTCCTGGCCAGGGTCAGGAATTTTTATCAATATCCTCCATGCAATTCTATTTGGAACACATGTATCCTTTTTGAAAATCTTACTTATCTTTTTTCTTACAGGTGCATTTCCATGTCCTTCTTTTCTGTAGTCTTAAGCATGCATGTCAACAGTATTGAATCACTGTAGAATTGAATGCCAGTATTTTTCTCACCTCCATGTTCATTCCCTATGGGCCCAGCACCTCTGCCCTTACCTTTGTCTGGAGAAGGTGGGAGTGTTTAGGGCCCTGACTAAACCTTTGACTGAATTAAAGGCAAACACATTATCTTCATCTGCTGTCCTCTCTGAGCAGAGACTGAAAAGAGGAACAGTGAATCTAGCTGATTCACTGACTTCGTGCTGTGTTGTGACTGGATTTTCAATCCTCTTAGTCCTGCAGGTCCTGCCCCAGCGTGAAGACTGCTGGATCGCTGCTGTCTGATACACTGACCCTTCCGGGTGACTCTACCGCGCCTTGCACTCTCCGCTGCCCACACCAGGAAGTGATTCCTTGGCTCTGGACACTTCTCAAAAGCTTTGTATATAGTACTCTTGAATTCCTTCCTTCCTTCCTTCCTTCCTTCCTTCCTTCCTTCCTTCCTTCCTTCCTTCCTTCCTTCCTTCTTCCCTTCTTCCCTCCCTCCATCCTTCCTTCCTATTGCAAAGCAAAGTACAAAGAGATAAGTAACAGCTGTGAACTTCACCTGTCTGTCATAACATCACCACCTTATTACATCCTTATTTACCTTTGTCAACAATATAAATTGTGTATTCCAATATCTTCTTATTGTCATTTATTACTAATCTATTTTGCTTCTCATAATCTTTGTCCTCCTCCTGGCTTAATCTCAGTTTATCCAATCCATAAGTTGTGCCTTCTAGTCTGGATGGTTTTGCTTTGAAAGTCAACCTATTCCACTTCTCACTGCTTTCCTCAGAAGAAATTTGGGTATTAAAAAATGCCTCCATTACTAAACCAGGCATCCTTCTAGAGAACACTCAGTACAGAGTTATGGATGGCACACAGGATAATGGTGAGTCTCTTCCTCCCAGTTCCCCCCCTCCCTCCCCCGCCGTCAAGAAAACCTGGCAACCCAAAATACAAAGCCAATACTGAATTTTAAAACTAGACATACTTTGGATGAATTAGCAACTAAGAAAGTAAAACAGGTCCCAATGGTGGACATAGAACATCTAAGATTACTGCATTCAACAAATTTTACTGAGTAGCTACTATGTACCAGACACTTTTATAGGTGATGCAGAAACATAAAGGAGGTGATACAGTTAATCCAGTGGGTATCTGGGGAAAAGTGATCCAGGCAAAGGAAACCGTGAGTGCCAAGGCCCCTTAAATGCTATGGGAATAGGAGAAGCAGTAAGGCCAGTGAGGCCCGACAGAGTGAGCAAGAGGACCAGCGGGCAGAGTCATACCAGTGGGGCAGAAAGAAAGGTAAGGATGGGTCACAGACGAGTGCCAGAATAGGAGGAGGTCATGTAGGGCCACCTTGACTATGACAAAGCCTTTAGATTTTATGCTGCATAAAACAGGAAGAGAGTGAGCAGCGATAGGAGAGAAGTAACATAGTCAACCTCAGATTCTGGCAGGATAATTCTGGCCTGAAATGGAGCAAGGGTGGAGCAGGGACTCCGGGGAAGAGGTTTTTGCAGTGATGCAGATGAGCAACGGCAATGGCCTTGACCAGTGCGGTAGCAGTGAGAAGTGGGCGGCCTATGGACATATTTTGCACATAAAGCCCTAGATTACAATGGTGGGTGCGAAGGGTCTTCCAGTCAGCATACCGTTAAGGTGTCTCACCTAGAACAGGAGGTATGGGGGTTTCCATCACTTGAGAACCCTAAAATTTAGTTAGAGGAGATTTTGTGGGAAAGATCAGAAGTTTAATTTGGGGCATAATTTGAGAAATGTATTAAACACCCAAGGATGCATCCCAGAGTCTCTCTAAATGACAAATCGCTCCCTCTTCCTTTCTCATTCTTCCTTTTCCCAGCCATTCTCCCTCCCCCTCTCCAGTGAATAATTTACAAATGAAACTCTTCTGCTTGGCCCTTCTTGTGCTGTTCATCCCTGGGGCGACCTGTGGTAGTGTTCAACAGAGAAGCTGAACATAGAGTGTGTCATTTCCAAAGATCAGATACAGTTCGCTGTTGAAATGATGCTGGTAAGAGGCCATAACATCCAGCCTATGCCGTAGAATTACAGACTTTTAGGAACCTGAGGCAGACGTCTACAGCAGCCTCCTGTTTTATACTTGAGGAGGCTGGAGCCCGGGAGGATGAATGACTTTTGAAAGGTCAGCCATCTACTTATTACAGAGCTGGAGCCGGGACCCAGGGGTCCTGCCGGCTGTTAGAACGCTGGCCTCTCCGCCGACTTCCCCCTTTTGCTCTTATTGATGTGCTGCAGCATTCGCAGGCCATTTACATATTTTGTGTGAATATAATTAAATACCGGGCTTCTCGCAAAGGGTCACCACTTTCCTGGCCTTGAAAATAATTTCTTTTTCTTTTTCTCCTTTTTCCTAATGAAATGCCCTTTGAGACCTTCAGCTAACCTTCAAATGAATAGGACTCCGCATTGTAAGATGCCAAGCAGATCAATGATTTGCACCAATAAGGCGGTCTACGATTAACACTGGAGAAATGCAACTTTTAACTTTTAAAGAAATTGAAATGAGTAGAGTCGGGCTATAGAAGTCCCCTGACATTACAAGAGTTCCCAAAAATCATTTATGGAGGGAGTACTGGACTATCACAATTTAGAGGGAGAGAAAAAAAACCCTCAGTATTTTACAGCAGCACTTTCTTTTACTACAGGTGTAATTATAATTTCAGACTGAAAAGTTCAGGATCAAATGAGAACAAATGATAAAAGTCCCCCCAGACAGGTAACGCTGAGTCACTGCAGTTATGACCTTCTCCAGTTCTATAAGCTGGAAGAAGATGGGTTGGGTTATGGTTTTGTACTGTGCTTTCTGTCTCTTCTTCAGGAAGTCTTCACAGAGCCGCGGTGTTCACTGCGTTCACAAAGAAGGCTGCAGACTTAGCGAAGGCTGCAAATCCTCCTATTAAGTTCTGACAGTGCAGAAATGGCCTAGACTTCTCTAAGGTAATTAAGCAGTCAGCTGCACAATCATCTTTCAATAGAATACAACTTACTCCGGAACTTCCTTGCTACCAAGTTCTCTGGTGACATTAATGAGCCAAATAGGGATCAATGGCAATTACAGCACATCAGTATGTGAAATATGCTTTGGTGAAGCTGTGTTTTTAAGTACCTCTGCTTTTGCCGCTCTGCTTTTCAATCTTCACTCATTGCTTTCTCATTCTCATGCAACGGGCTTACCATGCAGATCCCTCACCATGTGGTGTTGCTCATTCTTTTCACCTGCCCAAACCTGCCTCAAGTCCCAATTCTCCATCCGCAAATCAATGGTTTTTACAAATCTTCCTATTAAGTGCAGGAAGGTCAATATTGGAAATTTAATGTAAGCAAATAATCTACTGAGAAATTAACTTATGTTTTATTTCTAAGCTGTTTTCATGGGAGGAGGGGCTGTTCTACTTTCAAGAATGCAACACAAAAATATTCTTAAAGACTGAACTCTGGCCCTAGCCAGTTGGCTCAATGGATAGAGCATTGGCCTGTGGACCAAAGAGTTCAGGGTTCAATTCTTGTCAGGGTATGTGCCTTGGTTGCAGGCTTCTCTCCAGCCCGGGCTCTGGTTGGGGCACATGCAGGAGGCAACCAATAAATGTGTTTCTCTCACATAGATGTTTCTCTCTGTCTTTCCCTCTCTTCTCCACTCCCTCTAAAAATATCAATGAAAACAATATCTTCAGGTGATGATTTTTTAAAAAATCTGATTTCTGTTTATACCAAGAAAAGAGAATTTACAGGAGACTTTGAGCTAAAAACAACTTAGTAGCCCTTGGAGTCAAGATTTAAAAAATATATTTCATTGATTTTTTTAACAGAGAGGAAGGGAGAGAGATAGAGAGTTAGAAACATCGATGAGAGAGAGTCATTGACGAGCTGCCTCCTGCACACCCCCCACTGGAGATATGTCCGCAACCAAGGTACATGCGCTTGACAGGAATGGAATCGGGGACCCTTCAGTCCAAAGGCCAACACTCTATCCACTGAGCCAAACCGGTTTCGGCTGGAGTCAAGGTTTAGGTCACGCATTGTACCACTTGGGTTGCATAGTAATTTTCAACTTGCAGAAATAAAGGTTATTTTGACAGTCAAAACAGAGGGACCACATTATAATTGTGTAACCACCCCCAAATGTGTATGCAGTCACACAGACAAGCATGGGTTATTTTGCCAAAACAAATAACCAATATTAAAAGTCCTACCATATAAATGTCTGCAGGAAAAGGGTAGATATTTGAGCTGAACTTAACTCAAATTAAACAAAGATGTGTGATACCGCATGAATTAATGTTTTCAAAGAATTTTACCTACTTCTTACAATGATATGCTCATAAATAACACAAAGAAGATAAATGATCACATCACCTTAAGTCTTTGATGAAGTAACATAGGTAAAAAGTCGTTTCCATTTTTTAAAAGCTGTGAATTTAAGTGCTCGATTAATTGTTTTCTTGAATCTAAAATTTTAGTTTTGTTTCAATGTAAAATGTATGTAACAATGGCATCATTTCTTTTAATGAAGAGAAGATATATAAATGAGGGTTAGTGAGACAGGGGGAGAAAAATCAAACTTCACTCTGTCCAAAATCATATAAATCAGAAAAAAAATACTTAGAGCCACTCAGTCTGCTTTCAAAATGGATGTCACATAAAGCCAAATAGTATTGCCCCACAGGCATTATTTTTGTATAGAATCTATGTAGATTCTGTTAAATTTGTGCCATTTTTATATCTGAGAGGGCTTATGAGGGGGTTCTCTTTCTCTCTCTTTTTAAGTATCTGACCTATTTCAACAGAATAGCCTCTGCTTTTGTACCCATTGTGTGCACAATGCAATGTAGGAGTTAGCAAATGAAATCCATGCCTTTAATTGTGAAGATAAGAGTTGCCTGCTTGGAATAGCCAAAGATCTCTGCTATTAGATAACATATTATCAAATACTTTGCTGAATGTAGTTAGGAATTAGCTGATTACAAACCCCTGTAGAAGCTAAACTTAAAGATAACCTTTACAAAGCAATTAATGAAGGGAAGTTGGGGAGAGCACTTCAGCAAGATAAACTCAGGTGCATAGGGGAAGATTTAGATACAGGGTCTATATACATTAAGGATAATAGTGATACTATGATAGGAGAAACACAGGATTTATGCCTGAAGAAAGGATGAAATGATGAAAAGGGAGCACAATGAAACCTTAAACAAAGGGAAAAGTTTGAACTTAATGCCACAGACAAAGGTAATTTTCTACCTCATCTACCACCAACTGGTCATTTTAGTGTTGAATCCATTCACTTTACACTTATGTGTTGATATTATAAATAAAACAACCCACGATCTCTGCTAGATTTTGGTAAGGGTGAATAAGAAGGTAGAGAAACACCTCTACCTTCAAGGCCTATCCTAATGCCAACTTTGAGATGGTTTTCCAAAGCCCTCACCATCTGTACTCACACATTTTCTTATCCTGTTATACCCACCTTGCTAATTCCTGTGTAAGTATTTACTCTTATGATTAATTTCATCATAAGAAATAGTCTGTCCCCTGTGTCACTCCCCCACCCAGATTATAACATCCATCAAGTTCTAGTTTTTTTCTCCTTTTTTCTAGCATGTGTCAGAATCACCATCTGTCTATACTGAATTCTCAATTTTCTAAGCACCCATAGTATTTTCTTAAAACTCACAATTGTTAAATATGATAACTAAAGACAATCCTATTTGCTGCCTGTTATACAATGAATTATGTCCTTGCCAAATTCAAATGTTGAAACCCAATGCTCTTTCCTGCAATGAGAGAGAGTCTTTAAAAATGTAATTAAATTTAAATGAGGCAAAAAAGGTGGGACTCTAACCCATAAGACCAGAGTCCTTTAAGAAGGCAAAGAGACATCAGGAATATGTGAGGATACAGGAAGAAAGTAGCAGCCTACCACCAATGAAGAGAGATATCAGGAGAAACCAAACCTGCAAACACCTTGCTCTTATTGGAAAAATAAATTTCTGTTGGTCATGGTATTTTGCTGTGACAGCCCTGTAAAAGCAATACGCAGCCTATATTGACAAAACACTGGTCTTATCTCCCTCATTTGACTATGATCCTCTGGAAGGCAGAAAGCAAAAGTATCTAAATTTTTTAAAATCATATTTAATTTTATTTTATTTTAGATATTTAATTTAATTTAATTTGCTTTATTTGTTACAATAATGCTAGATGATTAAATGTTTGCATACATGAATGAGTTAATTTGAGATTTTTATTAAGGGAAGCATTCTTAGGGAGATTTAAGCTACTGCTAGGATAGAAGCATGAAAATCACTTAAGATTCTCAGTGAAAAATGGGAAGAACAGATTGTAATGGGTATGATTCTGACTTGGGAATCATAAGATACTGACTTTGAATCCCAGCCCCTCCAATTACTAAGAGTAGGTTGGTCTTTAGTTTTATCAATTTTAAAACTGGATAATAATAACACTTAATTTTCAGTATTAGGATGAAAAGAAATTACTAAACACTGATTCTAATTTCTGGTAATGTTTAATAAATTTTTGTCCTTTCAACAATTTTACATAATACAATTAGAAAAAGAATGCATTAAGGAAAGAATAAATTTGAAAAAGGGGATATATGTGTTATGAGAGGTCTGCCATTGGCTCCTCACAGTTCACCCAGATTTGGTTCAGAATGGTCAGTTTCTATGCCAGTCAGTGTCAAAAGCTCTGCCTCCTAGGCAGTCATTGGCTCCTCACAGTTCACCTAGATTTGGTTTTCATAGGTCGGTTTCTATGTCAGTCAGCATATCCAGGCCTGATCAGAGACGTGGGGCTGGTCAGCAGCCCCCATGGAGGCCCGGAGAGAAATAGAAAGGCAACCGATGATCAACAGCTGTCATGGAAGCTGTGGATCAGACCCTGCCTCCCTCTCCAGGCTTCTCTCTGGGCCTGATCCAGAGCCCTCTTGGCAGTGAATGCTGGGTTGCCATGCCAGCACTGACTGCAGGACTGACTTCCAGTGTTCTGTCAAGTCTTCTATCAGTCTTTACAAACCCTGGGTTTTTATATATTAGGATGATATACTTAGGAGAAAATATATTATTTCATGACTTTGTAAAAAAAAAAAAAAGGAAAGAAAGAAAGTTATAATTATGTAATCACCAGGCATGGAGTTCCATCTGCTCAGGGCGCATATAACATCTCAGTAGTTTTCATTCATTACTGATATGGGTTGGCATAAAGGATTGGGTGCGATCTCTCAATAACAGGTAAACACATAGAAATAACAGAATTCATACTTCCATTAAGATGGTTTGTCATTTTTAAATGAGTTGTTTGATATCTTATCAGTAAAGAAGCTCTTATTTGGAAAACATAACACTTTAAATGCTTCTTACTAAAATAATTTAGGAAAAACAAAAATAAAATCAATGTTCTCTAAGTACCTATGTAAATTTGATAAATTAATAGAGATATTTTAATTTATGATAAAATTTCATGAAGGATTTAAAAATAGTATCGAGTAGAACTTCCTTGGAAATGATAATGATAAAAACAGGTGAGGATGTGGTTTCTACTGCATGAGTTTCCTGCTAGAATATACATGTATGCTAGTAAGCTTCAATAAAGCACAAGCAAGGGAGCAGCACCTTAGGTTGATATGCTTTTAAGAAGAATGATTAAATTGGCCAGGATATCAACTAGATGAATTCTTCATTCCTTCCAAAAATCTGTATCTTAATATTATTTATTTTATTATATTCTATATTCCTATCAAAGCTAAAGAATATTATACTTTGCATAATGCCTATCTCTTATATAAAATGATGGTTATGAGTTTTCTTTAGAGAATTTTTAATTAAAGTTATTAAAGTAAAATAAATGTCCCTTAAAGCTACTTGCCTACATCAAGTCAAGGTCTCCTTAGTCACATGACTTTTTTATGTGTGCACACGCATTAATGAAATGAACAGCTTATGTAAAGGGCCAAAAGATTATCTAAAGTAAACCTCAGTGAATGGGGAAAGGCTAAACTTTATTTTTCCCTTAGAATTGAGGCTGAAGCCCCTTCCAAAGTAACCAATACAATCTAAATTTTTAATTTGAACATTTTTATTAATTGTTTTTAAAAGAACAATTATAAACCCATTATTTTCAAATAAATGACATTTTATCATGACAACACTATATAAATAACTATATTTTCTATAGAGTGGCTTTTTTTGAATTTTTGCAAATCTAATGATTGGCTTAATAGAAGAGAGCTGGATTCTGTACTTAATCTAATGAGATATGTTCTTTTGGTTGAAATATATGAAAACAATTGTGCCTCATAAAGATATGCATTTGGAAAAGGGTGGTGTATTATAATAGCATTTTCAGATAACTATGGATATTATTCTCTGAAACTAAACCCAATATTAAGTGGCAATTTCTAAAAGAGTAGTTGCAAAGTAGAATCTGAAGCCATATCAAGGAACTTTTTATATTCTCTCACATTGAAATACATTTCTTTATCTTGCCCTTTGAATGGACCTCTTAGCCATACATAATTTTATAGCATCCTACATTGGGCATTTGCAAAAATATCGGTTCCCTGAGTTATACTCATTTTTGAAATGTTGACACATTTCATTATAAAATGCATATATATAAAAAAACGCATTTCCAACATCACCAACAACCTTATCATAAAACTCTATGTATTAGGGAACTATAAAACTCACCATAGTGGTTATGACAGGCTCACGTCATTCACTTTTAAGAAAATGTCTGCAAAATATCCATATCCAAATAACCATAGTTGGCATGTCAGTTGTGCCTTTAAATTAATGGCATTGCATGAAAAAAGTGGCTGTAAGAATATTTGTCATTATGTCACACAAAATATTTAAATATCAAAAAGCTCAAACCTGTCTCACGCCCTAGGCCATTTATTCAGTGGCCTACTAGATATCTAATAGGCATCTTAATTGATTATTGGACATATTTCTTCCATTTCCCCCCAAGCTGTTCCTGTTTCATTTTCTATTTCACAAACAATCATTCAAGGCAAATCACACAATGAAGCTAACTGCCTACCAGGTGCATTTTTAGCTGAACTTTGAAATAAATCATATGAAGTCCACAACCCTGAACCCAATTACCTGACCTTCAAACAAGAGCCAATACATAAAACCATTAAATCACTGCCAATTTTACTACCAGCTTCTTTACAGACTATCTTGTTTGTTGCCAACATTACTAAAGGCTTAGAGAGAACCTGTGTGATCATAACCTTGGGTTTTGTTTGTATGTGTCTGTGCATTATCCTGTTGTTTTTTTATGTGATCCAATTTAAAATGAATAAATTTTAACACATATATATGATATATATGACCTGTACTATGGCTATACATTATAAGATGACATATGTAATATAATTGCTAAACTATAATAGGAAATATAAAATAAAGTTTATATAATACCTAATATATAACAATGTTTTTAAAAATGGTGTGGCTTTACTACAGTAATAAAATACTTTGCATATTTAATGTAGAAAATTCTATAAGAATTTTAGAAGAAATATAATTTGATTAGTCATTAAACCTCAATAAAGGAAGTACATTCCAGTGAAAAAGATTAAAATTCGTTTACATTCCAATAACTACACTTAAATATCTTTACAACAACATTTAATAGGAATATATACCAGTTGCAGATTTTCCTTTGAACTAATTTTTGTCTTGTTGCCGTCTATAAGTGATTTAACATTTGCATACACTTACTAGATCTGGGTATATATTGCTTAACATACTACTTTTTCAAAATATAACTATGATTGAAACGACAATAGGATGAGGCAATTGATCTTATTTTCAGTACATGTTAAAAGATGTTCAGTTACAGGTGATCCTGTAACTAGAAACCTGTCTCTAATGTGAAATTTGCTAAGGAGTTGAGGTAGAAATAATATGGATATGGTATAAGCATTCTGAAACCCAACACACTGATTAAACATTCACAAGGCTGCTTCTAGATTTGCTAATGAAATAGTCATCATACTCAAATAACCACTATCAACTTTTCCACCTTTATTATCTGTTCTTGTTGGCTTCATAAAATTTAAAAAATGAAATGCAAAATGTCTCCATTAGTGCACTGTGAAGTTGTAAATTTAGAAACAAATCAGAGAATATGAAAGTTCAGATCCTCTTAGTAACATTAACTTGTCCAACATTGATTATATATAATTTCTGAATTGCTGGTTAGTGTTCTAAATGTATACTTTATTATAAGACACAGGAAATATAAGGATATTAATGCAGTTATAAAAACTCAAACTTTTCATTTTATTGAGTTATGAAGGTTAAAATCTGCAATCCTAACATTGTATTAGCATGGGGTCCTGTAATTTAATAAAATAAACTGGTTGAGAAAATGAACTATGCTCACTCAATAAAAATGGTGCCTGTTTTCTGGAATGAAACACTGACAGCACCTACATTTAAAGGCAACAGATGAAAACTTTAAAAACCTAATAGTTTTTATAAGCACTAATAAAGTCCTTCATAAAGTGTTAATATATATGTCTGAATATTCTATAAAACCTTATTTATGTAATGTTAAAACTTGCCAAAATTCTTATCCATTAAGTAATGTTGACAAATTCATAGACTATAGAACATATACATAACAAATAATAATTAAATTACTGCCCATTGCATTTGGAAAGAAACTGATGAAGCACTAAATGGAAGAAATAATAAATATTATTTCATTGTTTTTATGATGTCTGAAATGACTACAGGTGAAAAGGAGTAAAAGATAGGAAAACAATGAAAAAATTATCAATAATAGTAAAATTAAAGCCTCAAGGGGGGGGGGGGCAGAGTCATTGTACAATTTGTTCAGTGACACATAAAAGTATCTAGAAAAGTATCTGGGCTTTAGTAGCTGCTCAAAACATTTGGTGAATAAATTCACTTCCCTGGTGTTGTCAATAATATAGAAGTTTAAAAGATTTTCTTTATTGTTCATGAAGTGACCTGAGAAAGGTTTAGCAATAGGGGAAATCTGAGTAACCAGAAGAGTGACTATGGAAGGAAGGAAGGAAGGAAGGAAGGAAGGAAGGAAGGAAGGAAGGAAGGAAGGAAGGAAGGAAGGAAGAAGGAAGGAAGGAAGGAAGGAAGGAAGGAAGGAAGGAAGGAAGGAAGGAAGGAAGGAAGGCAGGCAAAGGAAGGAAGGAAGGCAAAGGAAGGAAGGAAGGCAAAGGAAGGAAGGAAGGAAGGCAAAGGAAGGAAGGAAGGCAAAGGAAGAAAGGAAAGAAGGAAGGAAGGCAAAGGAAGGAAGGAAGGCAAAGGAAGAAAGGCAGGAAGGCAGGTAGGCAAGAAGGAAGGGAGGGAGAAAGGGAGGGAGGGAGGGAAGGAAGGAAGGAGGAAGAGAAAGGTAAGAAGATCTATTCTTTTTATCAAGGTACATATTATCTTTGTCAAGGCACACTGCCCATATTGCTTGGTTCTAAATTGAGATCTTTTCCATCTTTTAATACCTTTGAGCAACAAAACAATCATGAGAGGCATTAAATCAGTCAAATGATCAGAAATGGCTTCTTAAAGTTCTGCCAGAGAAAAAACTCCAAGGTAAGTCAATGTCCCCAGAAGCTATTCTTCTATCAGGGACCACATGAGACTTGGCTGGAAAGCTTGTAAGGAGGACATTTTGAGAAAAGAGAAGTGTGCAGAAAGCTGCTTACCCTGTTTATCCCAATTCTGACTTAGGGGAGAGCCGCAGGCAGTGGCCCTAATATTCCTTGACCTTTCCAAACAAATCTGTGCATGTGCAGACCCCTGAGTGTTTACTGGAATCCTTCTGCTTAATCTTTGTGTGTCCTTGTTTAAAAGACACTACAAACACATGTGCTCTCCCAATAATACCCTACTGGTTGTATCTAAAAGATAAACTTTATCTCAAACTGCTGCTACCATAAAAGCCTAATGAGGCAGGTGATCCAGGCTGCCTGGTTCTTTCAGCCGGGCAGTCCCTTAGACCTCTCTTTCACAGTAAAGGTTGTGTTGGAGTAATCCAGTCATCTGTCACTCAGGATCTGCTCGACAGCCCCTGCATGATTCTATACGCCTTCCTAGGGAGGTGTCTTATTTTGTTTGGACAGCTGTAACAAAATAACATAGACTGGGTGGCTTATAAAAACAAACATTTATTTGTCACAGTTCTAAGATCAAGACACAGGAGCATTTGGAGTCTGGAGAGCCTACTTTGTGGATCACAGATAGCACTCCTAGCTGTAAACTCACAATGTGAAGAAATGAACTAGCTCTCTGGAGTCCCTTTTTATAAGAGCACTAAGGCCCACCTCCTAATACCATCACCTTGGGAGTTAGGATTTCAACAGGGTAATGAGGGAGAGGGGGACACAAACATTCAGTCCTTAAGAGGTGGAAAACTGTGGCCAGACTCATCTATAACAATAACCTCATTCTGTTAAATGATGGTTTGGGACATTTAAAAGAAATCTTTGCCATATTTGAAATCAAGAAGGCAGAATTTGAGTGTTCAATTATCCTCTATTCATCTCCATCTAAAAATATATGTACTTTTTAGTGTAAAGCATGAGAACTTACTTCTTGAGGTTACTGAGCCCCTCAATACAGTTGCCACTGCATTAAGTGTATATGTATATCCACATAAGCTGAAGGCCCAGGTTAGTTGTTAAAGAGTAGGGTGAGAATGAGGCCTCTTTTATCATAATAGTATACACACAGCCCTAAATCTGTTTGGACTACTTGACTATTAAAACGATGGAGACCCTGTTTATGGGAGTAATTACTATCTATGGAGAGGGTGTTGAAAAGTCATCAAAACAACAGATCATATGGATCAATGAAAGTAAGTTAACATGTTTTAACTTAAACCCTCTTAGAATCAACTTATTCAGAACAGTGTGAAAATTTGGACTTACCTATTAGGGTAAAGGTCACTCATACCCTATGCACAGTACAAAATGCAGATGATGTATCATGGAATTCAACCCCTTAAACTTATGTAATTTTATTAACCAATGTCACCCCAATAAATTCAATACAAAATTAAAACATAACTATTGGACACTGGAGGCCAGCATACATATTTCATCCATGTTTTGCTTTAAGTTCCTCCATGAATTTTAAACCATTACAAGAAAAAAACAATGTGGGCAGCAATTTCTTATTTCTCATTTCTTTTCGGGGGGGGGAGAACAAAATATTACTTAGTATGTACTACAAAAAGGACCATTATTATTAATGTCTGTTCATATTAGGCAGGGGAATATTTAAAAGAAGAGTCTCTTATATTTTTATCAAGAGAGTGTGCTAGACTATGTATTAGAGAGGCAAGGCAATAGTTTAGCAAGAACATTATGGCATAATTTAAAGAGAGTGAGAACAGAAGAAGAGCAAGAAGAGCAAAAACAATTAAAAACACTACTTTATTTCATAAACATATCTTTTTTTTCATATTTGTAAGAGTTAAAATTTTACAGTTTATTCTTATTATTTTTTTAAATCTTCACCCAAGGATATATTCTTACTGATTTTAGAGAGAGGGTAAAACATTGATTTGAGAGAGAAATATTGATTGAGTGCCTCTGGTATGTGCCAGACAAACCCAGAGCCTGTATATATGCCCTAACTGGGACTCGAACCCATGACCTTTCAGTGTATGGTAGGACACTCCAACTGATTCACACCAGCTAGGGCTGGCATATATATATAATTGAATATATATATAATTGAATATATATATATAATTGAATATATATAATTGATTTCTTACAGAGAGGAAGGGAGAGGGATAGAAAGTTAGAAACATCTATCAGCTGACTCCTGCACACCTCCTACTGAGGATATGCCCGTAACCAAGGTACATGCCATTGACCAGAATTGAACCTGGGACCTTTCAATCTGCAGGTTGACACTCTATCTACTGAGCCAAATTGGTTAGGGCCAGGGCTGTCTTTTCATTTTTATTAAGTATGACATGGGGCACCATAATAATCTGTTTTAGAGTTATGGAATTAAAGGACCCTAACCTCATTCTTGTCAAGAGGAGCATTTATAACTAATATTTCAAAGTATTAATGAATAGAAATAATTAGTAATTCTTTTCCTCATTCATGAATCTCAGCTAGTGGTTTTTCCTTTGAGCTGATTTAGAATAAAATATTTTGAGAGGCAGAATTAAGAAAGAGAAAAGGTAACCTAAAGAATAGGGTAAAATATTTGCAAATGGCATATCTGGTAAGGTGTTAACATCTAGAATATATAGAAAATGGAACCTCAACAACAACAAAACTCAAATAACCTAATTAAACAATTAACATAAAGAGCCATTTCTTCAAAAAAGACCACATGGCCAAATGCACGTGAAAGATGCTCAATATATTAGAAAAATGCAAATCAAAACCACAATGCGATATCACTCATTCAGGATGGCTACTGGCAGAAAAGCCACAAAACAATCGGTGCTGATGAGGATGTGGAGAACCAGGCACTGCTGGTGGAAATGTAAAATGCTGTAGCTGCAACAGGAAGCAGTGCGGTGATTCTGTTCAGGGTAGAAATAGAAGAGTGGGGATTAGCTATAATTGTAATAAATATTAATCATTTTCTGTTAATTATTACTGTTCTATTTTGATTAAAGAAAGCACCTTCTAACCTGTCTAAGAGTTGTAGGCCCCAGGATATGGGATCCAACACTTAAATGTCCATCCTCTTTTTCTGAGAACTAGATTAACAACCTTGTTACTGAAACAGTCTGATTCCAGAGGTGCCTGCCCTTTGTGACCCCTACTGCAACCACCATTTCAACCCGCAGCCAGCATTGCCAGGAATCATTATACTCCCCTACATCCCCATGCCAGCAATTCCCATTTTCCCATGTAATCTTTGCCCTTCCACCCAATATAAGCAGTTGGCTTATGGGGAGGTGGAGAGCAGATTTTGTGTGGATGATCTGCTGCTCCCCCCATTCTGCTGGCAGTATTGGAATAACTGCTCATACATGATTCAACCCTGTCTCTGCTTAATTGGCTCAAGTGGTGACAGAGCTGGTTGCTCTGTTTCAATTTCTCAAAAAATTAAAAATAGTATAGCCATATGATCCAGCAAAATATACCGTATTTGCCGGCATATAAGACGATTTTTTGGCCCTGAAAAATATGCCTCCAAGTGGGGGGTAGTCTTATACGGCGAGTATATAACAAACTCTGTATTTTTAGTGGAAATGTTAGGGGGTCGTCTTATACGCCCAGTCTCTTATACGCCGGCAAATATGGTATTTTTCAGGGCCAAAAAATCGTCTTATAAGCCTGCAAATACGGTATCTCCAAAATAATTAAAATCAGGGTCTTGTAGAGATATTATATACACATGTTCACATGCTCACAGCACCGTTACTCACAATAGTTAAATAGTTAAAATGCCCATTGATGAATGAACGTTTAAATGAAATATGGTATATGCATACAATAGAATGTTATTCAGCCTTTTTAAGGAAGGAAATTCTGACACATACTACAACATGGATAAATCTTGAGGACATCATGTTAAGTGAAATAAGCCAAACACAAAAAAAGAAAAATACTGTATGATTCCACTTTCATAAGAGATCCAGTATTATCAAATGCACAAAAGTAGAAAGTTGAATGGTGGTTGCCAGGGGTGGGGAGACAGGGAAATGGGGAGTTTTGTTTTTAATATATTTTATTGATTTTTTACAGAGAGGAAATGACAGGGACAGAAAGTTAGAAACATCGATCAGCTGCCTCCTGCACACCTCCTACTGGGGATGTGCCTGCAACCAACTTACGTGCCCTTGACAGGAATCGAACCTGGGACCTTTCAGTCTGCAGGCTAACACTCTATCCACGGAGCCAAACCTATTAGAGCTGGGAGTTTTTTTAAAAGGTAAAGAGTTTCAGTTTGGGAGATAGAAAAGTTCTGGAGATTGGTTGCACAACACTTCTGTACAAATGTATTTATTAATACTGAACTATACACTTAAACTTGGTTAAGATGGTAAATTCAATATTGTATGTATTTTGCCACAACTAAAAAATAATACAGACTTTAATAAAAAAAATGGTCAGTCTCAATTCTAGTACTTCATGGTAGAGAATCATACCACCAGGTAAAATATGAATGCCCTATTACATTTGGCATAGGGCAAAAGAGAGTAATCAATCATTTATTCTTAAATTTCAGTACTTTTTATCCAGCCAGTCCTCCTAAATTTTATACATATTAAAATGTACAGACTGCCCTAAATGTTATACATAATAATACTATATTAAGTTCCCCAAAGGAATTCTCTCACAAAAATCTGCATAAATGATTCTGAATTGTGTGGTTTTACTTTAAAACAAGTGAAAGTTCTGCTCGTATCTCTTTTCATCTTTGATCTGTTAGAGTCGAGATCAATTCAATGTTTCTTTCCCTGAGAGGTCTCCTCTCCTTGACTGTGCTGACCACTCTTTCCTCTGGGCTGCCATTACGTCTTGCAAAGAACTCATTTATTCCATTTACTGCCCAATTAGATTCATTCTAGCTGTGAGCTCCTTTAGGGTAAGAATGCTTCAACGTCATCTCTGTGTCCCAGGAACTCAGCAGAGAACTAGGTAAGAAACAGAAGTTCAGTCTGTGTTAATAGGCTGATGTTCTGGCCACTTCTTATAAAACTGCCTTATAGAAAGTTCCTCTTAGAAATCAAACTATAACAGGAAAGCAACCCACTTGTTCCTCCTTTCTACTAAAGAATAAAGTATTTTGCCAGTAATACTTTTTTTTTTTTGTACTTTAGTGCTAAGAAGGTAAATGCCAAACATTTGTCCTCAATAAAAGTTTACCTCCACTGTTAGTAAGTAATCTAGGATGAGTAACCTGGTATTATTCCACAGGTCCCCAATCCTGTCTTATTTTGTGTCTGTGTTATTTTAACATTATCTTGTTACAAACGGCCCCAAGTCTGTTTTGGAAGGAAGTGAAATAATTAAAATATATAAATATGCAATATGAGGCTAAATATGAAGGTGCTGTTTTAAAGCTGTTCTCTTTGGTTTCTTTTCTTTGGTCTATGAATAATGTTCCCTGAATTTCAGTAGAAGTATCAACATAGGCAGTTAGAGTTGTTAGTCTAAAGAAGAAAGGGAATTAAACAATTTTCATAAACGGGGAAGCAGGAAGAAGTAACAGTCCCATTGCACACTCTGGGGGGCAGAAGGGAGCTGTCACTGGTCCAGGAAAAGGGGGACAGGAATCCTCCTCAGGAATGCTAAAGGCCAGTACCAGAGCGGGCGGGGGTGGGGGGTGGGGGGGAATGCCTCTGCTGAGCACAGGCACAGTGAGAACTGGGTGATGGAATGAAACTTTTGGACATGCGCAATGGGCATCAGGGTGACAAAACAGAGGGACAGGGCCTAGTGTGAGAAAGTAATTGGTTTGGAGACCATGAAACCCGGACAGAATTTACTGGGAGGAGGGCCCAGTCCAAGACCTCAACAAATTAGAAAATCAGGTTGCATAATTTCGATGGTGCTTTGTCCTTTACCTAAACCAAGAAGATATAGGTGGGGTTAATCAAAGCCTCCTGGCAGTGCTTCTACAGTATGCCCACCTTCTAGGCCCCCCAGGAAATATTAAGTGCCCTTAATTCACAAATAAAATCTTATCATCACGTTTAAACTTCTCCACGTGTGTGTGTGTTTGGAATTCTTTCCTCATGTCCCATCAAAAGGACCTATTGGGCTACAGATTCCTAAACAGCTGTGCACTCATTACTGCAATATCGGTTTTTACATACTTGGTCTTGTCTAGTTCAGTTCTGAGTAGGCAGCATAATCTGTTCTTCATAATTTGCTTTATAATGGATATCTACTTATGTGTCATATTAGTTATTCTATTTTTCCTTAAATTGTAACTAAATTAAGCTATTTTTCAAAGTAATAAGACAGTCTAGTCAAGATCCTTTCTATGTTAGATATGCATACTTTAGGTGGTATAGTTGAGATAACAGAAATATTATTTCCTTCATAGGAATCTTAAACTGCAGGATTCAGGAGACCTGGTTCTACATTTAGCTTTAGCATGAACTGTGATTTCCTGGAAAAGTCAGTTGACTACTTAGGACTTGATTACCTCAAAATGTCTTCCCATCTTTAAACCCTTATGGATCAGTGATGTGTAGAATGACAGTTTAGACTCTAACCCTTGCATGACTAGTAAACATAAATATTGATTTCCATGTGTACATATACATATTTACACATAGTTATTTATAAAAATAAACTATCTTAAATATAATATTACAATAATTCTACACTCAGATTTCTGTAATGTAAAAAATTCAAATGTTAGAACTAAGGATTCTACTTGTGTTTGCTAGAAATCCCTTAATTATATTATCGGCATTATATTCCTTATGGTTTAAAATAACATGACTGTAAATATAACTTCCAAATCACCACACAATTGCTAATTCTTGGATCTAATATCAACCTTAGTCTGGTCCAACTTATCTATATCTGAGGATTTCCTGTGCCTCAGACATTAAAGCGATTTCCCCTCTCAGCTTAATTTCACTGTTGAACTGCATCCCAAGTTCATTTCTCCTCTCAATGTGATTTGCTCCCATAAAAACATACTCAACCCTTCTGTGACAAACCAAATTTGTGTCCCACAAAGCATAACTTCAATGCTCCATTTCTTCTGTGGAGCATTGTCTGACTATCCAGTACCCAAATAGCTAAAAATGATCCATACCTTTTCTACATTTTTATAGTGCCACGGAGTTCATACTTAAGTTAATATCAACTCTGGAATAGACTATGTAGTTTACCCAGAAGCATGAATTCTCCTCCTCAGCAAACATTTAGACTATATTTCCCAGCCCCTTTGCATTGGAGTGACCATATCACTAATTCTGGCCAATAGCATGTCAGCAAACATGATGCTAAATACTTAGAGGCCTGACCTTTAAACCTATTTAAATCCTTCATGCAATCTCACTTACATTTTTCTTTTCTTTCTTTCTTTTTATTTCTTTTATCTTTTTTTTAATGTAGAGAATTCAACAAGGGCTACAATATTCTAGGAGAAAGCAGAGGTCTTAGGTACACTAAATAACTGTATGGAATAAACTCCAGCCTCTGTCCCAATATGATACCATATCACTTTATATGGTATCTGTGTTTTTTCTTGGGTCATTTTTTTTTTTTGCTTCTTTATATCTCAATGATTTTTTTAAAATTCTTTATATGTTCAACTATATTTTAAATAACATTTATTCAACATGAATGTATTTTTAATAGAAAATGAATGTTGTCTTTAAACTTGTCATATTATCTTTGAATTATATGCATTCCATTACTCATAGTATATTATTGTAAATAGTTCATAATTTTGCATACTTACATGCTATTCATTATTATTTTAATTATATATCCACATAATTTTAAAAAGTAAAATGAAAAATTAACACTTGCTTTAATATCAATTATAAAAGAGAATGAAATGCCCAGATCCCCTTCTTCTGATTGTTGTTCCAAGTAGGTGTTGTAATAAGTAATATAAAGCCAGAAATTGAAAAAGAAAACTCTCATACCCACAAATACACTCTCACGTCATTGAAGTACTGTATGAATGAGTTCACAAAATGTTTATCAGTAGTGTTAGAAATAAAAATCATTTATCTCAGAAGTCTGTCTTTGTTACAGTACCCTGTAAATATGTTCAATATTTCCTCCTGCTTTGGAGGAAACTAATATTAATTGAATGTCTATTCTGTGTCCGGTGCTTTATAAAAATCATTGTACTTATCTCTCACATCAACTCTGAATGGTATTTGTTTTTATTCCCTTTTTAGAGACAAAATACCTTCAAGAACTCAACTCATAAATTGCAATCCGTAAATTGTGACTGGAACCAACGCCTGCCTTATTTTTCCATACTTTTTCCTCACAACACAGAATTCTCCTTAGCATTTCTCAGCTGTGTATTTTTCATGACACTTGTGTTTGAATTACTGTACTTCTCTATTCTAAATATTAGCACATAAGTCAAATTTATTTCTTTTTTAAATAACTTTTTATTGATTTTAGAGAGAGAGAAAGGAAGAAAGAGGGGGAGATAGAAACATCAATGAGAGAGAAACATCAACATCTATCATCTGTCTCCTGCACGGCCCCTACAGGGGATCAAGCCTGCAACCGGGGCATGTGCCCTGACCAGGAATTGATTCAGTGACCTCCTGGTGTATAGGATGACTCTCAATCAACTGTGCCAAACCAGGTGGGCATCAAAGTCATTATTATTTAATGGGTTACCACATTATGCTGGACATAATATGTTATCAGATTATATTGCTCATTACCTTCACTTAGCAGTCATTTCATGACCTTTCAATCAAATTTTCCATGTTTTTTTTAACTTTTGTAGCTTCTAACTTTATCCAATATGACTAATTTAGTTATTGACAATTTCAATACATACATATACGATGCTACCTGAAATTTGGCCTTTTGATTGCTTGCTCTTCTTTCCTCTAAGTATCTTGTTTCCATATTATATCAGCCAATCAACCCTCTGGTCATTTCTAAACCTATTAATTAAGAGCAGTACCCATACTTCCATGATCTTTGTTTTATGGATCCAGTTCTCTGACCATTAATCATTCCCTGTCATACTCAAGTTTAACAATCATTTGATGCCACTCAGACCTTCAGTCAATTAAACTACACACATCCCTCAATTTCCTTTACTTGGAATAATTGCAATCCTGCTTAAATCTAAGTCACTGCCTCTTGAACATCTACCTGTATACAGCTAAATATGCATGCAGAAACACACAGCTCTCAATGCTCTCAGTTCAAATTCTACTTGACAAACTGGTGGAGGACCCCTAAAGGTTGCTCACATAGAATATTTCATTGGTCCATGCACTTTTCAATATCCTCGAGGACTACTCCATATGATCTTCTTTCTTCTTAAATTTCGAACCTTTCATCCCAAAACTCACTCTCACTTGATGACTTTGCTCCTTCTCTAAAGAGAATATTAAAGCAACTAGAAAGAACCTCCAAAAATTATCATAGCCACATAGAGTATATTCTCTCTCTCCCATTCATTCTGGAGATAAATGATATTTAGTCCTCTCTAAAACCTCCCCTTGTGCAATAAATACAATTTTCTATCCATACCCAAGAATCACATAATGAAATTTATTCCTCTTTCTCTGGATTCTTATTTTTTTCTTATGTACTAAAGATGATCACCATCAACAAAAGTGCTGTTTTTCTCCCATCTTAAATCACAATTTACCTCCAAATTGCTAAACCCAGTGGTCACTCTTTAGCTTTTATCAGATTTGACTTATTAACACAAAGTGTATTGCCCTGGATATATTTTCTTCACTTGGCTCCCATAACACCATACACTTGGTTCTCTCCTAATAGCACTGTTGTTAATCTCAATCTCCTTTGTTGGTTTCTCCTCCTCTTCCAGATTTCTCAAGTTCCCTAAATCTCAGTCCTTTATCCTCTCCTTTTCTCTGCCCACATCTAGAACGGCTATCTTATAACTATTAATAAGATCAACATGCTTTGGTCACTCAAATTCAGATTTCTTGTTCAGACATGTCTTCTGAACTTCAAACTCTTATATACAACTGTCAACCTCATATATACAACTCATATATAAACTGTGTCCCTCATAGATCCATTGAAATGTCAAATAGATATCTCAAAATCCACATGTCCAAAATTGAACTTCTCATTCTCCCTGTCCCTACAAACCCATTCAATGGGAAGTCTTTTATTATTATTATTATTTCTCATTTAAATGACTGGTTTATCCTTCCATTTGCTCAGGAATGAAAATACTTGTTTCATTCCATTTTCCCCCCTTCTCTCACATCCACATTCAATCTGCTGGAAATTCTGTTGTTATATCTTAAAATATAACCAGAAGCCAACCACTTCTCAAAATTTCCATTTCTACCACCTTATACAACCCACCATTATTACTCTGATAATTATTATAATCGCATTTTTACTGGTTTTCCTGTCTCCATGAATGTGCAAACTATTTCAGCACAGCAGAGTGATCCTTGTAAAATCTAAATCTGAACAAGCCTTTCCTTTGCTGCAAATCCCCCGCTAGTTCCTCTTCTCAGAGAAAATCTCAAGACATTGTAAGCCCCATTATAAGGCATTGTATGACTACAAGATCGGGCTCCACTGCTTTTCTGGTATAATGATGCCCCATCCATTCACCTCCAGCCATTCAACCTCCGATTTTTTGAGTGAACATATCAGGTATACTTTTGCTTTAAAAGCTTGCACTAGTATATCTCCGTCTTAGAATGTTGTCCTCCAGATATCTGCTTGTGCATTCTCTTAAACTACATCAAGCCTTTGCTCAGTTGCTACCTTCTCAATGAGGCAAAATCTGACCACCTAATTTAAACATGCAACCTGACCCCCTACCCCTTCCAACTGCTTTATGTTTTCAACAGCACTTAGGACTTTCTCCTATTTAAATAATTGTGTGTGTGTGTGTGTGTGTGTGTGTGTGTGTGTGTGTGTGCCACAAATATAACCCTAGTACCTAGAAGAGTGCCGGGCATATGATAGATGCTCAGTAAATGTATAAAAAATAAATGTACAAAACAATGAGGTATAAACTTCATCCAAACAATAAAATAACTGTTTAAAAACCTACACACACATAACTATACACAGAATTAAACAGTTTATTTAATAATTAAAATAAGATAATGATCTACAATTAAAGAATAATTCTATATATAGAATAATAGACTCTCAAAATTGTGAAGAACTTTAAAGTTATATAATCTAATCATACATTTAATGTTTATTTTTTCTAGGTTTTCCCATATTAACTTTCTAGCAAACTCTTTTTTTTAATAGTTTATTGATATTTTAGAGAGACAGGAAGGGAGAAGAGAGAAACATTGATGTGAGAGCATAACATCAATCTGTTGCCTCCTTCATACACACATCCCTTTTCTCTACCCCCCCCTCCACACACACACACACACACACACACACACACACACACACACACGCCAGAGATTGAGCCTGCAGCCCAGGCATGTGCCCCAAACAGGAATTGAATCAGCAACATTTTGGTGTACTGGGTGATGCCCAATCAACTAGGCACACTGGCCGGGGCTAGTATGTTCTTGAATACAGCAGTGATAAGGCACTTTTTATATGATTTGCAATGGAAAAATTCTAAGTCAATAATAGTTAATGTTGTCTAAGATTACAAAGCAGTTAAGATAAAATAGTAATGTTAGAATCAGAATCCAGGTCTATTGCCTATAAGAATAGTACCTGCATCATACGAAACTCTGTATAGAAAACTTTTAATGCATATGTCTACCGAATAAACCAAGTAAGTACTTTGATAGTTGACAATTAAACAATATTTATACCATTAAAGTCAATTTAAAAACACTATCAAGCATATATGTAGAACATGGAAAACATTCATTGAATTTATTTTACTGAAAAATATTTTGTACAATAAGTATTTACTTTATAAAATAAAAATAATTTATTTATAAAAATGAAAATTATTTGGTAAGTATTCCAATTATAAAGCATTTAGGTTGATAAAACAATATGATAAAGAGCTACCAGGCCTACAGAAAGAGAATTCACAAAAAGTGTGAAGTACAGAATTCCACCAGGAACTTCAAAATACCATTGTACAATTTGTGAGGAAATCCACTTTGAAATTAGGAAGATGAAGACAAGAATAAAAGCAAGAAAATACCTAATAAAGATGAAAAAGCCCTTAAAAGTTTTCTTCCCAAAATAATTTCAGGCAAAGACTGACTTTAAAAAAAAGTTGCTGTACTATCTACTCCTGGATGAGTAGAAACATTTTTAAAGGAAACAAGATGCAAACACTATGTCTGAGTTCTGAAAGTCTTTCATATTTTAATTGTGTTTTGGACTGCTCTGTGTATTGTGCTATGATATAAATAGATAGAAAAGCAATAAAATTTTAGGAGACAATGAAATAGTCATAATTAAAATGCCTAAAGACAACACTATGTTCCTGCTATTTTTTAATGCTTATATATTGTATTCTTTAGGCTAACATGCCATGCTATTTCACCTATTTTAATATTCATATGATATAGATTCAAGAATCTTTATTTCTTCTTCTAAACTTAGTCAGGTTTTCCTATGTTCCTTTAAAAATTCTCCATTGCAAAAGGAAACCAAAATAAAAATGACTTAGAAAGTTAAATATATTATCTCAAGAAGCTAGCTTTTTCTACCCATATACTATAGCAACATTTTTTATTATAATTCATTTGTATATAATAAAAATTGTTATATTTACATGACATTTTAAAATTTAAAAAACAATTAAATTCCTGACAAATTATTGAGATCTAACGTGCCAAAAGATGTTTTGTAAAGTATTTTGGAAGATGGCCCTTAGATATTATCTACAAATGCTTAAAATGAAGTAGAATTTTGGCAACAATAATTTATTTTTATTAATGCTGATGGCTAATTCTACCAAATCCAGCTCCAAAATGTAATTATGGATGGAACTGTTAGTGAAAATACCGGTCTTGATCATAACAAATTAATGAGTAGAATATGATCAGTTACATTTCCAAGAGTCAAATTTTATGCAATCACTGGTGTTCTGGAAAAAAAATCCTTCCGCAAATATTTTCCTTTATTTTTCTTACCCTTTCAACTGTGCCATTATGGCAAAGGTCCTAAATGCTTTAATAGAAATTATGTTTGTTGGTTTGATTAAGGTTTGGCTTGATTATCAACAATGGGGCTACATTTCTAAGAATCTGTCCATGTTTCATCTCTTTCTTCTGGTGACTGACTGCAAGGTGGCTGATCTGAGTGTGCAAAGAAGCTAAGCCTTCATCTGACAGTAAAGACTCGTTTGAATGTAATTAGGTAAATTAATATGTAGTTATAACTGCCCCTGATTATTATAATTGCTTTACAATTTGAAAACAACATTTAACTTAATTCTTGTAATAACCCTATGAAGAAATCCAGGAATGGCTAGCCCCCTCTTATAGAGAACTTAGTCCCGCTGAGCCTCTCTTCCCTACCTCATCAGAGCAGCACGATGAGCAAGTGGAGGCGGCAGATCAGAGCCAGGTCCCTGTGTTTCCGGCCCGTGCTCTCCCAATCATCGGAGAATAACGGATGGATGTTGTGGTCAAGATTTGGTTCTGTGGATACCCAAAACACTGAAGACTGTGCACAACCACCCAGAATGGGAGTATTGACTTACATACCTTAAAACAGTAGGCGAAGGGAAGTGATTTTGAATGTGTTAAAAAAAATGTATTTATTACATTCCCTACATTTCTGTGTGTTTAATTTCAAAAGACTTAGCTCTCTTTTCACTTATAAGATGATTTTAGGTGACCTGTCGTATAAAATTGTCAACTAGTGTAGGCTCTATAAACAAAAATAGGTCAGTGATTAATCTCAATTAAAAAGAAAAAAGAAAGATGGAAGAGAGACTTTTGAAGCCACCGGTAACGCTGAGCTTTTATCATTTGTTCATCTTTTGTCCAGCTCTCCAGGCGGTCTTCTAGAGCTGGTTTCTGTCCGGAGTTTTATGAAAGACTCCTTTAAAGGAAGCTCCAAAGAGGGGTGCCAGAGCATTAAACATTCAGTGGAGCTTTTAGGAACAACATAGAAAGGCTTCAATAGCCATTCAGTTATCCTGGAAACACTACTGGATTAAATAAAGAAAGCTAACCACATTTGGGTTTCTTACATTTAATGAAGACCCTTCCAAGAAATGTCAGCCACATTTACCTACTTTTTCTTACTGGACATAATTGGTCTCAAACCTGTTTCTAAATGTAACACTGATGTTTGGGCATGAATAAAATATATGCGGTACACTGCCTCAGGTCTCGCATTTGGCAATGCTTGAAAAATCAAATTTGTTATGCTGCAGTAGGAGTTGATCGCTGGTTTAAAGTTAGGAACATTTCAAAAGGTAATTCTGCAAGTGGTGACTATAATTATTGTATTGTTGCTTTAATTCGGTGGAAGATAAAAAAAAACTGCTTCTAATGGTGACTTGCTTACTTAACATTCTACTAAAGCCACTGCAGTAGCTATTAGCAATGATCAGGTAAGAGGGGGATCTAGAATATCTTCATGGCATCCCTGTACCCTAAGAGGAGGTGACACTACTATGTTAAGAAACTGAAATTAGAACAGGAAAATGAGATACATATGAAATTATAAGGAGTAATGGAGAGCAAAAGAGGGGACTATTGCTAGAGAGAATGGGATAAAATCAAGGTTTTTTTAGATCTTAGATAGTATTTCAATGAGCAGCTCAAGCATCCAGGAGATTTATTTTATTTTATTTTTTAATTAAATGTATTGGGGAACATTGGTTGACAGCATTATGTAATTTTCAAGTTTACAATTCTATAATACCTCATATACACATTGTATTGGGTACTCACCAATCAAAGTTTAGTCTCCTTTTGCCAATATAGTATATTTGAACCCTTTAACCTTTTTGATGGATGATTGGATAAACCAGATATGGTACATGCATACAATGGAATACCACTCAGCGATAAGGAAGGATGAAATACTGCCATTTGTGATCGTATAGATGGATCTTGAGACTATTGTGCTGAGTGAAATAAGTCAGGGTGATTTTTCAGAGTCCTTTGAATTCTTTCACTTATTTCAGGGGAGTCATGAGATAATTTATTATGATGACATATTTTTTAATATGACAAATTATTATATGTTCTTTCAGAAGATCAACTAAAAGCTTATTTCCTATTTTATAATGATTTTTAATTTCTACATTAAAGGCCATTGTTCCTTTGATATCCTTTTCCCTCTATAGAGTCAGCAGGCAGGCACCATATCTGAGTCTCCATGGCTTACACTGTTAGCCCCACCATGGTGATTCCCTGAGGCCCTGCCAAACCCACGGTGGGAATCCACCCAAGCTGTTTCCAGTGGCTTTTCCATAGGAATGGCTTATCTTTGATTATGCTTTATATTTTATACTTGTGATGTTATAAAAGCTAAAACAAAGCAAAAACACCTATTTGATTATTTCAATAAATGTAATAAATGCCAGTGAATCTACCTATTTAATCCCTCCCTCAAATACTCATACTCACTCCCTCTTTCCCTTTGTTGTTGTTGTTGTCGCTGTTGTTGTAATAAAGAAGCACTCCTAGGATCCCAAGACCAGGGCAAAATAGTGTTTAAAAATACCAAGTTTAAAAATGTACAAACATTAAAAATACATTTTTTTAAAAAGTTCCTTTACCTTGATCTTTCACATCACAATTATAATAACAGCAGTTCTAGCTAATATACAGGAGAGAGAAAAAACATAGGGAAGCAGCCAAAATGAGGAGACAAAGAAACATGACCCAAATGAAACAACAGAAAACAACAACAGAAATAGAACTAAACAACAAAGAGATAAGCAATCTAATAGATGCAGAGTTCAAAACACTGGTTATAAGAATGCTCAATGAACTTAATGAGGACTTCAAGAGAATAAAAAATAACCAGTTAGAAACTGGTTACACTAACTGAAATAAAGAATAATTTACAGAGAAGCAGCAGTATAATATATGAATCAGAGAATCAAATCACAGATTTAGAATCTAAGGAAGGAAAAAACATCCAATCGGAATATTAAAAAAAAAAAAAAAAAATTCTCCCCTAAAGCAGAATAGTGTGAGGAGCCTCTGGTACAACATCAAGTGTACCAAATTGGGGGAGCCAGAAAGAGAAGAAAGAGAGCAAAAAATTGAAAACTTATTTGAAAAAAAAAAATGACAATACTTCCCTAACTTTGAAAAGGAAATAGACATACATGTCCAGGAAGCACAACAGAGAGTCCCAAACAAGATGAACCCAAAGAGGCCCACATCATAACACATTATAATTAAAATACAAAAGGTTAAAGGCAAAGAGGAAATCTTAAAAGAAGCAATAGAAAAACAATTAGTTACCTACAAGGTAGATCCCTGATATCTCAACAGAAACTCTACAGACCAGAAAGGAGTGGCAATAAATTTTGAAAGTGATGAATAGCAAGGACCTACAACCAAGATTACTCTACCTTGCAAAGCTTTCATTTAGAATTGAAGGCCAGATAAAGAGTTTCTCAAACAAGTAAAAGCTAAAGAAGCTCATCACCATCAAATCAGTATTACATAAAATGTTAAAGGGTCTTATTTAAGAAGAAGAAAATAAGACACAAAATATGAACAAAAATGCCAGTAAATACATATTTATCAACAATTGAACCTACAAACAAAATGGACAAGCAGAACAGAAGCAGACTCATAAATACAGAGCACATTTTGTCGTTTGCCAGATGGGAAGGGTGTTAGAGAGTGTGCGCAAAAAGAGGTGAAGGGATTAAGAAGTACAAATTTGTTGTTACACAACAGTCATGGGGATGTAAAGTACCTCATAGGGAATATAGTCAATATTATTCTAATAAGTAGGCATGGTGTGCTAAAACACAGACCAATAATATTGTTTTATAATTTTTAAAAAATTATTAAGAAAGAACAAAAAAGTTACACAGAGCAATTTTCTTAAAAGTTTATTTTCAACTTAATTTTCTTGTTATTTTTATCTTCAGATCAGTTTTAAATCTATGCATTCCTCATTTCAGTTAGGTCTGTATGTGGTTCTTACATAGTTCACAACATTGATGCTGTATAATCTATTTTTTAAATCCTGTCTGAGGTGTTGAAAACATTGGGTTTTATTTAGAAATGGTAGCATAAAAAATAAGATAATGAAATAGCGGAATACATACATATATTAATTTCTTTGCAACTGTATGATTGTTCTATCATTTTTACATTCTAAAATGGAACTCACCCATCATATCTTTTTAGTACACAACCAAAATTTCTTGTGATTTTTTAAAAATTTCAGCAGCTTTTGTGTTTAAGTTTGACGAAAAAGTCTGTATTGAGAATTGTTATGTTAGTTAACATTTACTGATTTTTAAAAATGTGTCAGACACTCTTCTTAGTATTTAAAATAGATGGACTCGTTTTGTTCTTACCACATCCAGCTACAGTAGGTATTTCATGATACTCATTTTACATAAAGTATACTCATTATACATGAAGTATACTCATTTTACATGAAGGAAGACAGTGACACATAAAAAGTTTAAGCAACTTGCCCAAGTTATGCATATCTAGCAAATGCAGAGTTAGGGTTAAAACTCAAGCTATATAGTTCTAGAGCTTGGATCAATATACTCCATGAATAGATCGAGTTTTATTTATAGCAAAGCGAAAGATATTATTAGATGAAAAACCCTTTTAAGTGGTGAATATGAATGGAGTATTGCATTCTATTTAATAATCTAAAGACATAAAATAAAGTATAATATATACTACCTTTAAAGTCATGAATAATTAAACAACATGGGTCCTGGACACAGTTGCGGAACAGTTAGCAAGTATTTTCTACATTTTTCTAAATTCATAAATTCACTGGGCTCCAAAGTAACTTTTTAGATGATAGCAGAGAGAACTGTCTTCACAACCTACATACAATGTTGTTGGCATCTAGAATGATCAGTTTAAGATAATTTGAAAGATTTTAATCAAAATCAATTCATATTAATGTTCTGAATCAGGAAGTATGTTTGGGTAGAAATGCATACTAAGCTAGTTATATTTTGATTATCTTATAGTTTCATCTGACCACATGATGTTATTTTATTTTCCATGATACTATTTTATTTGCAGTGGGTTCCTATTAGCTGGTTAAGAAGATTCAAAATTGAATTAAGACCAGGAAAATAAGTAACTGATAGAACAATTTCTAGTGAGAGATTGTTATGGCATTTCCAAAATTACTTTAGTGAGCCAGAACTGGTTTGGCTCAGTGGATAGAGCGTCGGCCTGCGGACTGAAAGGTCCCAGGTTCTATCCCGGTCGGGGGCATGTACCTTGGTTGTGGGCACTTCCCCGGTAGGGGGTGTGCAGGAGGCAGCTGATCGATGTTTCTCTCTCATCGACATTTCTAGCTCTCTATCTCTCTCCCTTCCTCTCTGTGGAAAATCAATTATATATATATATATATATATATATATATATATATATCTTTAGTGAGATAAAATACAGTGTGTTAAAAAGTACTAAAAGTTGAGGTTTACAAATGTTGAATATATAGTATTTATTAAAGTACCATGTGTTAACTTGCATAATTTATATGAAAAGCAATACCTAACTAAACAAATATGACTGTATAGTTAGACTCTTCATTCCTGAGGGAAAACCCTGTAGTATGCCTATTCTTCTACATAAACCCAGACAGTTATTTCCCTGTTTTGAAGCTAAGAACCTAAATATGAAAATGAACCTATAGATTATAAATTTACCACATTTCTTGATAATATGTCCTTGCCTTTCCTTAGCGTTGAGATATATTTTATGTACCAATTTACTCCCTCACTCCATTCATTCATGCATTTATTCATTATTCAAGATAAAATACCTCTTCTTGAGGCTGTAATTCAACATATCCATCTATTCACAGCACAGACCTTAAGCATGCTTACATTGGAAACAGACAATACTTATTAGATTCCCAGCTTTGCTATTTACTAACTATATGGCTGTTAGCAAATTACTTTATCTTTTATTGTATAAGTTCCTCACCTATAAAATGAGGATAATAGTATCTAGTAAATAGGGTAGTTGTAAAAATTAAATGAAAGAACTCAGAGTCCAGCACAAAGTTAATATTCAATATGCATTAACAAATACTAAGTAAAAACTTAATAATGAATTGACTGCATAAGCACTTAGGAAATACCTTTGTAACTCCTCATAACAGCTGTCTTGTATTTTATGGAACTAAGCAATGGAAGCATTATCATTGAACACTGAGCTATTGAAAGATGCGACCTCCAAGACCAGTTGCAAAGGCCATAGTATTACGTCATGAAATAATATAAAATACAAGGACGGTAGTAGGCTTAGTAATTGCAGAAAGTGACGGAGTGAAATTAAGATACATGTCATAGATCTTGTGAGGTGCTCAATGGAATCTGGGTCAGAAAATCTGTAGATAAAGGAACATAGTTGGTGTGGACTGCTCTCAAACCCAACCAAGGAAGAAAGGAGCCAGTGGGAAGTTAACCATGTTATATAATAAATATTTTCACAAAGTTTTATATAGAATTCAATTAAAAAATAAATCGCAGCATTTTCAAATGATCTGGAACAGGTTGCTTTCAAAAAGAAGGTTATGCTTAAAACATTCTAAAAGAAGCCACCTTCTACAGGGAGAGTGATCCCCTCTATAATGCACTTCTTGCAAAAATATACGCTTGCATAGTTTTTCATTTCTTCATGATTAAAGCAGAGCTGAGTATTTACAAGGAAGGCTATAAAGGTGTCCAACAGCATATTATGTGCCTCATATTAGAATTGATTATTTCCTATAATTTTATTAATTCATAAATTTCTTTAGTTGCTGAAATTTGGGAATGATTCCAGTAAACAAAGTTTTGTTTATAGTCTTGAAAGTGAATCATCCTAATAACTGTTTTAGGAGAGCAACTCGATATAGCTGGTTGGGGAGATGGAATTCTAAATGTTAACTAGTCTATATAAGAAATATTTTAGATACATGTGAAGATGAAAACATTCTAAATTAACAGTAACTAAGGTGGACTCCTAGAGTTGTGTGTAAAAACTCATGTTGGAGCATCTTAAAGGTTTGATGCAGTTCCTGTGTAATTAACACCTGTGATTTTTCATGCAAACAGGTCACTATGGGTAACCATGTTCATTCACATCCTTAATTCTAGAATATAACTGCCAGAAAAATGCACTAGCAATTTAGTGCATTTTGTAGATTGCATATTTTATGGCAATGTGGAAGAGAGATTTATTATCAAGAACATTTTCAAATTTGAAAAAGAAATCATTTTTCTTCCAATCACTTAACATAAATTTTATTAACTACATACTGTGCTTGAATTTTTTCCTACATTCACTCTCTCAGCTAGACATTGAGAAAACTGACTTGACTTGTTTGTTTTGTTTTGTTTTGTTTTTATCCCCAGCATACACCTATCCCACAGTTCAGTACCTGACATTCATTCATTCATTCATCATTGTTATGGTTAGTAGTGCAAGGTATAAAGCAGTAATCAAGACAGAATATAGCACTTCTTTCCTGCAAGTTACATTCTTATGGACAAAACAGACTGTAAACGATTAAGTTCCTAATACATATTTGTAGAACATGTTACAGAACAAACTTAATAAATATTTATTTTTATGTATTATTTTATATCCCTATACTGGTTGACTATTATAATTATCTACAACTTTCTTAAAGAATTCTTCTAATTCTCCATTTTGAAAACAAAATAAAATATATTTTCTGTATAATTGTAGGCTACTGACTAGTCTTTACTTCTACAACTATAAATATATATGGATGTTTATGCATATATAAGCAACTCTTAAAGAAATAAATTAATGTGAATATTATATGTAGTCACCTTTCTTTTTTATTTTTATTTTTTTGGAATAAGTCAGAATTTGTGCCTTTTTTGACCAGATGTCCAAGACCAAATATATAATGTGTCATTTTTCTATTCCACTCTCTCATAAAGTAATAAAACATTCATTAATGAACTATGCTAAAAAGGCTACATTCAATTTATCAGAGTGCTAGTGTCAGGCAGCTCAAAGAAGAGAAGGCAGCATCTGTGCACAGATGTATTCTGCCAGTCTTTCCTAAGCTAGGACGTGCATATTTAATACAGGAATAAACACTCATATATTTACTCAATATAAATAATTAAATGTATATGTGTAACAAAATACTTTAATAATGTATTAACTTAAAATAAAATGTGCCCAGGGAGGCCTTCATTTATGCTTTTATGGGAGCCCAACAACGTGTCATTCATCAAGCTCCGTCTTTGAAGAAAGCGATTTGTACAATTAAGAAAAACTTTGAAAACCAAAGTTCCTCATTTCGCTGGTAATTGAACTATTAGTCTCCTGTTTTCTCTTTGATGTCAGCTTTGATTTTCTGCTGCAAGAAGTGGACGCCTTCATGACCAAGGTCGACCTCTCATCGCAGCACACATCAACACCACTGCATCGGTATGAGGCTCCTTCGACCTCACGCCAAGCTGACACTGTTACTTTCAAATGGTTGCTTATATTTTTAAATACTAACATTTGTTCTTGAAAGTCATTGTTTTACTCTACTAATCAAAGCCATCATACCGACCTAATCACTGTTTCAGAACTACGGTACTTTGTTTTTTATTAAAAATCAGAAAATTGCATTTATAGTAAAGGGTTACTTTTAATAATACCTAGAATTCAGTTTAAATTTTTCAGTTTCGTATCTATCTATAGCAATAGATAAAAAGCAAAGCATTCATTGATCCAACACCAAAAATCGTTTATTGGGACAAATGATCTGTTCTCAAAAGACAATGCTATTACACATTTTGCCGATAATACTACTGAGTCAGAGAAAATATTGATAACTAACAAGTCAGAGAAAATATTAATTACTGACTAGCTGATAAAGAGGAGTGCCATCTTTCGTTCTTATAACAACTAACAGCCAAAGAACAGCACGTGAACATGTTCTAAATGTTAGACGATAGCAGTGACAACATTAAAATAAACATTTTCTCCCTTAAATGGGTAAACTGTGTGAGCATACATAACGTCTTATTTACGCTCTCCAAGCTTAGAATAACAATCTCAAGACAAATAAGTTGCATTATAGTAACTGGAAATCATGTTGTTTGCTGTATGAACTATTGCTTTTAAAACACTCTACATGTAATACATGACACACGGGTCATTGACATGAAGCCAAAAGAGGCGTGGGCCAGGGAAGGGAGTCGGGCTGTGTCCTAGGCCTGCCCCTGACAAGATGTGCTGCCGCCCGGGACGCATTTAATATGCGTGGGTCTGTCTTCTCACCTTCAAAGTGAAGCATCTGAAATAAGTGAGTGTTAACTTCCCTGTATTTCTAAAAAGTATAAGCCTATTCAACAAAAGTAGCTTATATCTGACATAAAGTATTATGAAATCAGATTATTTTATGGACCCATGGTTTCAATTTTGCTTTTTAAAAAGATTTTTGCACTGTAATACTGATTTATTTCACCTAAAAATTAAGCTTTCTTTACTCGGAAACAAAAATTAATTAATGGTGAGATGGGTATTTTAAACTGTGTCTCACACAGGCTTACCATAAAAAAATGGAATTGGTTCCCAGAGAAGTAATGATTCTTGCCAAGTTATTATGGTGAAAAATTTAGAATGACTAAATAAATAATAGAGGAACAATTAATCTGAGCTATACTCATTATCATTAACTTCCACCTCCTATTTCTAGTTCCCTTCACCAGTATATCATTACTTTGAAGATATCCCAGATATTTTATGATAGCTACTCTCTGGATCTTATACTAACTGTACAATGTATAAGTTCCAAAATGTTGTAGTATGGATTAAACCATTCCATCAGCCTTCCTTTTCCTTTTTGTCTTATTATCCAAATTGCCCTTTTCCCACTTTGTAATCTCTCGGCCCTTTTTGTATCTTCCTTCAGCCTAAAAGATATTCTTAAAATGCTTGTTTTACTCATCCAAACTCAACTTGTCATTTATAGTTCTGATAATATATGTCTCACAACGAGCAGAGACGGCATGTCCAAAATGAAAACATAAAGCTCCAGAAATTGTGCTGTTTAACAAATACATGTTTTTTTTTTGCTTTATCTTAATTCTAACCATTCACTTATATCTATATTTTTAAAGAATATATTTTATTGAGTATTTTCACAGAGAGGAAAGGGGAAGGAGAGTTAGAAACATCGATGAGAAAGAAACATCGATCAGCTGCCTCCTGCACACACCCTACTGGGGATGTGCCTGCAACCAAAGTACATGCCCTTGACCAGAATCGAACCTGGGATCTTTGAGTCTGCAGGCTGATGCCCTATCCACTCAGCCAAGCTGGTTAAGGCTATTTATACCCAGTATGCACTTTATTAACACTAGTATGTTTTCAATTTTTAAGACATAGATTTCACTACTTTGACCCATTCTTTTTCTTGTTACTAATATTTACCTTTCAACAGAACTGATGATAAATAATTTTTTTTAAAAAGAGGCATGGTTGTCAGAATGGAGGTATTGACTTTCAGAGGAGAAACATGACTGGAATCTTCCGGTCGCTGTCCAGCAGATTTCTGCTCTCAGTTCTCACTTAGCACGTTTTATCAGCACAGACAGGCACTAATCTGTCTGAATTCAATAAACTTTCTATATAAGTTCTGCATCTTTGCCAGACACCTTGTATACCTCCCTACAAAACATAAACACTCAACATGCAATTTTTAGAAATCACACACAATCATATGCACACACATATGAATAAATTAGATTTTAATAACTCCATCTAGCAGTGAAATAACTATGTAGCAATATGTACAGTATCTTTCTTCTTTAATTCATTGTCTCTTATATGAAAAGAGGCATCCTTAAAATTTTTAAACTGTGGGTCCGTATTATTCTTATTAAAATGATTGGCATTTCTCAATGTGAAACAAAGAAAAATTAAAACATCCAAAACACTAAATGATTACGTTTCTTACTAAAGCACAACAAGCCAAAACCGGTTTGGCTCAGTGGATAGAGCATCGGCCAGCAGGCTGAAAGGTCCCAGGTTTGATTCCGGTCAAGGGCATGTACCTTGGTTGTGGGCACATCCCTGATAGGGGGTGTGCAGGATGCAGCTGGTCAATGTTTCTCTCTCATCAATGTTTCTAGCTCTCTATCTCTCTCCCTACCTCTCTGTAAAAAAATCAATAAAAATATATTAAAAAATAAAAAATAAAAAAATAAAGCACAGCAAACCCTTAACAAACAGGCATAGTTTTCCTCCCCGTCATGACTTTCTTCTGCGGGTGCAGTTCACAAGCCATACAAAACCATACATTGCCTCCAATGTATTCATTGTATTTATTATTTAATATGTATACATCTTTGAATTTAATCTTCTCCAATGAAGTATGAAGCATGCAATAACAAATGGACTGGATAAAACTAGAACATTAGAGAGTATATGTGATGAAAGGGACTAGAAGGAAAAGGAACAAAAATGACAAGTGCTGATGTACATATTCTCCCCTGGGCCAGACGCAATGTATTTCCACATATGCAATCTCCATCTTTATCAGAAATATTTTTAATTTAAAGTATAAACACATGTGTATAGTTTAAACAATGGAACATAACCAAATATTATTCAATTGTAAAAAGTGCACAATAAGATTTTCAAAAAACAAATATTAATATCACAAAATAAAGATCTTAGGCAAATTACAGTATGTGTAAAATCATTAGTTTTCTACCAAATAAGTTGTCCAGAGATGTACACACAAAAACATGCATAGAAATATAATTATATAATAATTATTGAAATGTGTGTCTTAGTAATCAAATAAATGTAAACCATTTTCCCATGTAATAAATCTGCACTCACCACACAGTGCTGTGGCTGTTGGTTTACTTCTTAGTATCCCCAGCCAAATTAAAATAGTGGAAGGCTGGGTTGTGGTCATTAATGCTACACCCATGTGCCTACCTAACAAAATATACAGGTGTCTTCAGTAACTGGACTGATGGATGCGTGCACACATGAATGGAAAGGATAGCAGTTAGGGCTACAATGGCATTGAGTCCTGGGCACTTGCCCACACAGCACCTGGGACCCGGATTCTAAGCACAGCTAGCTGCCCAGGTCCACTGAACAATCCTTCCCCCATAAAATATTTAGTTAGGTGTCAGACTTCTCCATGACCCTTTAGCCTTCCTATATCCCAAAATGAACTTCTGTTCTTCACAAACCTCTTTGCCTTATTTTCCACCTGAATATATCAAGCAGGCTATAGACCGAACAAGTAAGGGCATTCCTCCCTCCAACACCCATTTTCCGCTGCTCAATTCTTTTGTTTCTGCATTCTGAATGCATCTCTCCCCTTCAGTACATCTTCACTCTCATTTTCTTCCCTTCCTTTTCTTTTTTTAAAGTATGCTCTTATTGATTTCAGAGAGGAGAAGGGAGAAGAAGAAAGGGGTAGAAACACTAATGATGACAGAGAATCATTGATCGGCTGCATCCTGGATGCCCCCTACTGGAGATTGAGCCTGAAACCCAGGCATGTGTCCTGAGTGGGAATCAACCGTGACCTCCTGCCTCATGTGTCAATGCGCAACCACTGAACCACACGGGTTGGGCTCATTTTCTTCCTTTCAAATCATTACAATAAATAATTCCCACTTTTGCTTTAGTTTCAATCCACTCAATTTTCTTAAGTACAGTCCCATGATTACTTCTTGTCTTGAAATTCTTTGTAAGTCCCTGTCTTTGACAGGAAAAAGTAAAGGCCCTTTTGTAGAGTGGAGAGGTTTTCCTAGTTTGCTGCCTATGTCACTATAAGCTTTGACACTCTACTAGAGAAACACAGAAGTTGAGTCATTGACACACATGTAGCACAGTAACACAAGTGTAATAATGGATTGATGGCAGTGTATGGGGCATTGCAAAGGAAAGAGGGATCATACTACAGAGAGGAGTTAAGGAAAGATACATGCCAAAACCGGTGTGGCTCAGTGGATAGAGCGTCAGCCTGCGGACTGAAAGGTCCCAGGTTCGATTCTGGTCAAGGGCATGTACCTTGGTTGCGGGCACATCCCCAGTAGGAGGTGTGCAGGAGGCAGCTTGGTCAGTGTTTCTCTCTCATCAATGTTTCTAGCTCTCTGTCCCTCTCCCTTCCTCTCTGTAAAAAAAAATCAATAAAATATATATTTGTTTTATAAAAAAAGGAAAGATACATGTTGACATGCCAAATTGTGCATACACATACCAAATTCTCATACCTCTAGGTTTCCCACCTGCTGTGCGTTTCTAACCCTAACCACCTGGCAGGGTCACATTCCCTCTGCCAGGCCAGACTAACATGACACCATCTTTGTGAATCTTTCCTTAACTCCCCTCTGTAGTCTGATCCCTCTTTCCTTTGCAATGCCCATACACTGCCATCAATCTGTTATTACACTTGTGTGACTGTGCTACATGTGTGTTCATGGCTCAACTTGTGTGTCTCTCTAGTGCCTGGTACATACTTACAGGTTTAAAATTACTCAGTGTTTGTAACTATGATACCAACTGACAAAGGAGCTTGAGGTGATAGTGACTCTGAATTTTCATTTCAGGATATTTCTTGTTAAAATGAAAAACAAATACTGCCTTACTTCTGTATTTGCATAGTATACACTAATATATATATATTTTTTCATATTTAATCCTACAATATTGTAATTTATAAGAAAAAATACTTGATCATTCAGATGACCAAAATATATTTAATCTGCATATTTGGTCTTCATCATGGTTCCTGGTTCACCCCTCCCTCCCGAACCCTTGGATATCCCCTAAGTCGGCGATTTTCAACCTGTGTGCAGCAAAAAATTTAAAACATGCAACACCTGACTGTTTAGTCGGGGGCACTGACCTCTTTTCCCTTAGGCTGTCAAATAAAAAAAGGACAACAGCCAACACAACAACAGCTGTCCAGCGTGAATGACTTTGCCTCATTTTTGTCAGAATGGCAAAAATCATTTTTTGTGTCCTGCAGCATTTTAATAATGAGGTTATGTGTGCCATGAGATGAAAAAGGGGGAAAACCGCCGCCCTGTGTTGAAGGTGATGAAAGCGTTTTTGTTATTCTGATGAGACAGCTTTTGGAAAGCACCAAAGGATCAGGGCAGGTTGCCAGTGGAGCTGGAGGTTGAGTTCAATCACCAAGGGCAAATGATTTAATCAGGCAGACCTCTTAACTGAAGCCTCCATAAAACCCCAGAGGATGGGGTTAGGAGAGCTTCCAGGTGAGGGAACAGGTGGAGATTCAAGGAGAGGGACGCCTGCAGAGGGCACCGGAGCTCTGAGCCCCGTCCCCATCCACTGCCTCATGCGCCTCTTCCACTGGGCTATTCCCGAGTTACTGTATCCCTTCCTAATAAACCACTGATCTGGTGAGTAAAATGTTTTCCTGAGCTCCGTGAACACCTCCAGCAAATTAATTCAACCCTAGGGAATGGTCTTGGAAACCTCTGATTTTTAGTCAGTGAGTCAGAAATACAAGGACCTGGGCGTGTAATTGGCATCTGAAGTTGGAAGGAGGGCCGCAGTCTTGTAGGACGGAGCCTTTAACCTGTGCAATCTGATGCCCTCTCAGGATAGACAGTGTTGGGGTTCGGTTGAATGGTAGGAAATCCAGCTGGCATCTGAAGCATTGCTTGTTCTATGGGTGGGAAAACCCCTCTCCACCCACTGGAATTGGTACCAGGACACTAAGTGCTGACCAAGTGAAATTTGTATGTTAAAAAAATATTTCATGGTTTAAAACATGCTATGACCCTAGCTGACATATATTGATAGAAACATGAATATTGTTTATATGACTCCTGCTATATTAAATGAGGGGGGGGATGTTTACGTATAAGACTTTATAGAATAAATATATAATTATATTAAATCTGTTGCCTAGTTAACAAAAATGTTTAAAGCATGACTTGGAATTACAGCTATCAAAAATATTTTTAAATGATTCCAAAGCAATTTTGTTTCAGAGGCTTACGTCAGGAAGAAGATATAAAACATGGCATATTTTAGGTGGATTGACTATCATGTTATTTATTGTGATTCACCTTTTTTTAATTATTTATTTTTAGAATTTTCAGTTACCATTTACTTTCAGTGTTACATTGTATTGGTTTCAGGTGTACAGCATAGTGGTCAGACAATCATATACTGCACTTTACGTGTTCTCCCTGGTATACTATAACCTTCCTTTAGAAGCAGAGAATTTGCTTTTACATCCCATTCTCCCTGTATTTCATAGCCAATATTTTGAAAATCTTTAAAGAAATTTCTTCAAAATATTGAAGACAAAATTTTAAATGTCCAAAACCTGTACCTGATGTTAATAAAAAAAATATTCTAATATATGGGATAGAATAGTAAATTTTATGTCGGTCCTATTTTTAGTTTAGATTTTTAACAAAAGTATATTTTGGTACAGTATATGACTATCCTACAATGTATCCTTTAAAACAATAGCTCTATGGCTATTTCCTTGTTACTCCATGATGATTTAAAGGAATGTCTGTGATTATATTTAGAGCCTTGTAAGAAATATGAAAACTACAGACAAACTTAGGGTTTATTCAGGAAGAAAGGTGTTAGAATGATCTCTATTAACTAGGTTAGTGGAAGGAAATTATAGCTCCCAAACTATAAAAGTAAATGCTCTAATGCTTCCATGTAGTGATGGGGCTAGGGGGAAGGCTAAAAATAGTAGGTTCAAGGAAATCTAACAATCTACTAACAAAATCATAAAATTGTCTCTAAATTATAGGTGAATAATTTTAAATAGACAATCTTACCAAATTTGAGGCCTACCATACATTAATAGAAGGGTAGTTATTTTTTTTTAATTTCTAGATTATCATGAGATAAATTAATGGTGATCTGTTTGTTTGATTTTAAGCATTTAAATCCAAGGCATCTTTTGAAGCTGGCGTTCCAGCATTGGCCATGGATTTTAGTTGTTTACATTGCTAAAAAGTGCCCCCTGCTCTCCATGAAGTGAGGCCTCAAAGAGAGTCCCGAAGCACTAAAAGTGTTACCTACGCCCCTGAAAGAGAACTTTCTCGTCAGCTTTTATTTGGTTTCCAATTTCTGGGTTTAGGCCACGAGGGAGTTATTTCAAGGTACTTTCAAAGCCAGTGAGCGGTAAGCATTGCCACTGGAGCAAAGAGACATGGTGCATACACATATGAATGTGTTGATGTTTTGATTAAATTTAAAGATTTATAAAAATCATAATTAATTCAGCACATTGGTCACTATGAATGAACTTAAACAATAGATAATTTGTTGACTTTCTCATATAGAAATTTTTTAAAAACATGGAGATTATGATCTATATTATAACAATAACATCAATGTTATATTTAATCATTCCTTGACTTCCCTATGGCATCACTGTATAACTTGTACAGTTACACTTTACTATCTTTAGACAACCCAACACCTACTCTGAGCTCTTAGCGTCTCTTTTTAATTGCACTTTCTTATTCTAATTCTAGTCCTGACGTTAATTTTAGATGTGAGAACTTAACTCACTAGCATTTTCTAGGTCTCCACAATAAAGTAGAATAATTGGACCAAGATTTTCTACAACATTCTTTCAAAATCTAACATTCCATCACTCGCTTACATTCCAGCCCTCACATATTTGAGCGGATGGTGGCGAGGGCACAGCAGGTACTAAGCGAATGCTTATTTACTTAATGTGGTGTAGCTTCTGCTACTTTCTTAACCTAGGCTGACAGCAGGAAAATTGTGTTCCTTTTAACTTTTTCACAAAACTAATGGTTGGAACATCTCAGAACTCTCTACAACTGATTGACTTAAAATCTTTGGCTTTATTCTCTTCTCATAAAACTGTGGCTTTTTACAGCTCTGGAGACAATGAGTGCAATTAATTACACATGCACAGGAGCAATCATCTCCAAAGATAATTTTATTTCTGAAGTCATGTACTATAATCTCAGTCAAATCATAAATTCACACAGATCAAACCGGGAGAAGTTGAAGGATGAAAACCAATCTGTCTCACTGCGCCATACCCTAAGACCATCTTTAAATCTTTGGTAACCTTAACTTATAAATATTAGGACCAACTATATTAAATGGAATTTTTAATTACAGTGAGATGTTCACAGTAAAAAAATACATAATTCACACTATGCACACTTGAATGCACAAAGAAAAAGTAATGTATTCCTTTTTTGGAGAATAAGTAAGGACACAAAATTGCTATGTGTTAGGACGTATATACATTGTGGTTTAAATATTTTAAAGGCTAATAAAATATTAATTTATAAGCAATCTAATTTATAATTGCAAACCTGAGGATCTGATGCCATGTTTTGATGGTTTTATTTTTCTCAGGATATTTAAAATTCATAAAAAAGTAGATTGATGTAAAATATTCTTAATTGCTTTTAGTAGAACAACAGGTCGCTATGATGCCCACTGAGGCCAGCAAACTGACCTGATAGTGGATAGAGCTGGCCAAGGGGTGGGGCAGGCCAACCAACCTTCTGAAGCCCCTCCCCCCATGGCAGGCCCCATCCCAGATCAGCCCTCCCACCCCAATTATGGGTGGGACCAGCTGGCCAACTGCCTGTGGTTCCTCTCCCTAGTCAGCCCTGTACATGATGTGCCTCCACCACCCCGATTGGCCCATGGCCCCTCCCCTCAGCCAACTCCACCCCTGATTGCCCCTCTCCCTCCACTGTGATCAGGGGCCCACTGCCCATGGCAACCGTGGGCAAACTAGGGCCCGCGGGCCAGATCCAGCCCTTTCGGCTGTTCTATCCAGCCCGTGGAGCTGAAAGAGCAGAGGGTTCTCTTGCTCTCCCCTCGGCTCCTTCACCAGCAGTCCAAGATGAGAGTGCCAGCATGTTCAGGTTGCTTTTGTTCCGGCCCCCCAGTCCAGTTTAAGAACCCATTGTGGCCCTCGAGTCTAAAAGTTTGCCCACCCCTGGCCCATGGCCTCTCCCCATGGATTGCCCCACCATAGATCAGTCCCCACCACCCCCATTGGCCCATGGCCCCTCCCCCCAGCCAGCTGTCCTCCCAATTGACCCCCCTCTACAATGCTTCAAACGTCTAGGAGATATAAGTTATTTCAAAAATAAATTTTGATTTAAATCTAAGCTCAAGGTAGTTGTGGAAAACATGAGGGAGAATTGGAAAGGCCTTGTTAAAGTAATTGAGCTTACAGAAGCAGTGATAAGAATGTAAATCTGAAAATTACCTCTGCATCACATAACTAGCTAAATAACCCTAAAAGTGGAACCATTTTTCTTTCTCTCAGAGTAAAATTGGGATTTTAATAGATGCAAAGAAAAGTGGTATGGAAACCAGAAACACCTGGATCTCTTGTGAGATACTTTATGGTAGATGACAAAGAATATGGTTTTATCTTTTAAATTTCTAAAACCGGAGATAGTTTTTTTTTTTTTTTTTTTTTTTTTTTTTTTTTTTAAATAAATCTTTATTGTTCATATTATTACAAATGTTCCTCATTTCCCCCCCCCCATTGCTCCCCTACACCAAGTTTCCATTCAATTCTCTGCCCTTTCCCCATCCCCCATTGTCCTCATCCATAGGTGCAGTTTATGTTCAGTCTCTTCCCGCCCCGCTCCACTCCCCATTTCCCCAAGAATCATCAGTCCACTCCCCTCCCATACCTCTGATTCTTTTATATTCACCAGTTAATATTGTTCATCATTTTTACTTCCCTTGGTTTTTAGACTCACTTGTTGATAGTTACGTGTTTGTTTATAATTTTTATCTTTATTTTCTTCCTCTTCCTAAAGAACCCCTTTTAACAATTCATATAATTCTGGCTTGGCAGTGATGAATTCCTTTAGCTTAAATTTATTTGTGAAGCTCTTTATCTGGCCTTCAATTCTGAGTGATAGCTTTGCTGGGTAGAGTATTTTTGGCTGTAGGTTCTCATTATTCATCACTTTGAATATTTCTTGCCACTCCCTTCTGGCCTGCATGGTTTCTGTTGAGAAATCAGCTGACAGTCGTATGGGTGCCCCTTTATAGGTAACTACCTGCTTTTGTCTTGCTGCTTTTAATATTCTCTCTTTGTCTTTAGCTCTTGGAATTTTAATTATGATGTGTCTTGGTGTGGTTCTTTTTGGATTCCTTTTGTTTGGGGTTCTGTGTGCTTCCTGGACATGTAAATCTATTTCTTTCACCAGGTGGGGGAAGTTTTCTGTCACTATTTCTTTCAATATGTTTTCGGTATCTTGCTCTCTGTCATCTTCTGGGATGCCCATAATTCTGATGTTGGTTCGCTTGAAGTTGTCCCAGAGGTTTCTTACATTATCTTCAACTTTCTGGATTCTCTTGTCTTCTTGCTTCTGTGGAGGAGTGTCCTCTGGCTCTTTGTGTTGCAAATCTTGGACTTGATTCTTACAATCTTCCCTTCTGTTTTTAGGACTCTGTATAATATTATTTATTTCAGAGATTGTATTCTTTATTTCTAGTTGACCTTTTATTATTTCTTGTTGACCCTTTATTATTTCTTGTTGATCTTTTTTCATATCCTCATAGGTCTCATTTATTTTATCGGCCTTTTCTAGGAGATTGTTGAACAACCTTATAAGCGTGGTTTTGAACTCTATATCCCGTCGCTTTTTGTCCTCCATTTCTTTCGTTTGTGATCTGTTTCCTCGTTTCGGCATTTTCGCTGCTTCCCTGAGTTGGTAGGTTGGGAGGATCAGCTGTGTCTATGCCAGGAGACAGCCTTATCCACTAGACTTGGAAACCTGCAAAAGCCTCTCTGATTTCAGCTTGGATGGGGCAGAGTTTCAGGGCGGAACCTACAGCCTTGGCTTCCGGTTAGCCCCGCCCTCTGAGGTTCCTGAGTCTCAGTGTACCTCAGGGTCCTTTGGTACTCGCTGCAAGCACCTCTGAGAGAAAGTCGCCCTGGAGCTTCGCCCGCTTCCAGACAGTGTAGTCTCTCCCCCAACAAGCCCACAACTGGGGTTCAGAGCAGTTGGAAGTGGGGTTAAGAACAGTCCGGAGCTTATGTCTCCTTCCCGCTAGGGCGATCTCGCGGCCCAAACAACAGTCTGTCCTCTGTGCGCGTAAAGTGCGCGACTCAGGGGATCTGCTTTTCGCTCCCCTGAGCTTCTGCCTTACAGCCCAGATTCCCCCTGTATGAGGCTGGGGCCCGAGGGTCTTGCCCAGGACTGGGGTTCAGTGCAGTCAGAACTGGGGCTCAGCACAGTCCTGAGCTTTTGAGTCCTTCCCGCTGGGGCAATTCAGCAGCTCAGCGAACAGTCTGTCCTCTGCGCGCAATGTGCGCGACTCCGGAGCTCTGCCTTTCTCGCCGCTCGGCTGAGCTTCCGCCTTACAGCCCAGATTCCCTCTGTATGAGCCTGGGACCCCCGGGGTCTCGCCCAGAACTGGGGTTCAGTGCAGTCGGAGTTGGGGTTCAGCACGGTCTGGAGCTTTTATCTCCTTCCCGCTAGTGAACGCCAGCCAGGCACTCAGCTGCCCCTCCTCTCCGGCTCAGTCCTCTCCCCGCGCGCACCGCGCCTCCGTACCTCAGGCTTTTACAGCTCCTCTGGTTTTCCTTCTGGTTTTCTCTTTCCTTCTAGTTGTAGAATTTCCAGTCAGTCAACTTTCCTGTAGTTCTGGATAGTGTCCACTCTATATTTTAGTTGTATTTTTTTAAATTGTTGAGGGCGGCTGCAGTTAGGCTTTTACCTCTGCCGCCATCTTGTTGTCTTCCTCCGGAGATAGTTTTAAGGTAGATTTTCCTTAAAAATACATTATGACTTTATCAACCATAAATATATTTCAATTTTGGGGATAAAGAAATAATATTTCCAAATTTTCCCCCTTGAAGCTAAACTGATTGTAGATGTTTCATGGATTTAAAAAACAAAAACAAAACAAAACAAAAAAAAAAACAACAACAACAACCAAAAAAAACTTCTCTTCATGGGTTTCAAGGTGTGCCTACTCCTTCCAGATGTCTGGGATTTTGATGTGTCTATAAAAACTCTGCTTTGGCAATGTAACCTAATGATTTATTCATCTTTAATTTTCAGCATTTTTGCAAGGGATAAATTTCCTCAGTGTGATTCTGAGTAATGGAGAGAACAGCCTGGTTCACCAACTATAGTAACTGTGAGAACAATGGAAGTCGTGACACGAAAACATCAGAAAGGCTGTGTGGTATCTCTTAAGTTCTTTGGGTTTAAGAAAGTGAATATAAACATTAAACATTGTTTGTAGGAACTCAGTGAAAGGTGCTTCAGAAAAATAGGCACAGGAAGTAGTTGATTACAAAAACTTGGATAGGTCATATTATCAAGCACACAGGTATCCTACATGAGGACATAAAAATTAACAGTCTTGGAAAGTTCAAGTAGGGACCAGAATTCTGAAAAGTTCTAGAAAAGGCTATGCAGCTATTATTTCTCCCAAATGATTCTAGGAGATGATGTTAGCTGATTCTGTTTCATCTATTTAGTCTGTCCCACTTCTGATGGTGAACCTGTCCAGAACTGGGGGAAGGCCACACATTCTCCTCTGATTAATACTCTGCCGGGATCTTACCCAGGCTGAGCTCTGTCCACACCCTATGTTACTTTCTTACTCTATGACTACCTGCTAGTCTGATGACTTGTCTAATTTCCCTCCTTCATCTCAGATACTATTTATTTGTTAGTCCTAAATCTTGTTAATTTTCCAAGTCTAATTGAACACACCTAATTTCTAATATGTTGAGGAAAATTTCAGAAAGTCTCGCCAAATATGGTCAAAACCCAACATTTGCTCATCTATCTTCCCTCCAGAACTTTGCCAGACCTAGCAAACACTACCACTGAGGTTTCCCTAAGACAGTGGTCAGCAAACCCATTAGTCAACAGAGCCAAATATAAAAACTACAATGACTGAATTCTTTCAAGTTAGCGTGGATCGGAAATAAGTCATATTAATATATGTTTCCCCTTTACAAGCCATTTGCATTGGAATAAGATTTAATCAAATCAGTAAATTGAAAATTTACTTCCATATGTTTTTTAGTAGTTGTACTTCTCACATTCTCCACAAGTCCTGTATGTGTGTGTGTGTGTGTGTGTGTGTGTGTGTGTGTGCGCGCCTTATGTTTTGCCTTCAAAGTCTCAAATGTAGACATTTCAGCAAAGAAAGAGCTCTATGAGTTAAACTTCCAGTATTGCTAATGGGCAGATGCAATTTTTCATCCAATTTTTCATAACATTTCTTTATTCTTCATATTTAGTGTAGATGTCTATGCTTGTTTTCTATGTAGAGATTATTATAAATTTCAAAACACATAATATGTATCTAGGTGACTAGCTATAATTATGTACTGTTTGCCTTGTAAGATATACAGTCAACACATTTGTAATGATTCAGGCATTCTCTGTGTTGTCCATAGATCCAGTGCTTATCTCAGCCCTGACGCATTAGCTGGATGAATGGCTAGTCCAGCCTCCAAAATCTGCTTCCCTGTGCAAAAAAATGGATTTATAATTTCTTCTGCACTGCACTGTGGAATAATCAGAATGAAATACGTGAAATGCCAAAGGATTACTAAGTACTAGTACCAATGTGATTATGCATTTATTCCCCCATTCTGTCTATAAATTATCCATTTTACCAATTAGCCCTTTAAACCAAGAGTTAGAGGAAAAGAAGAGGTCCACATAGTCTTTGCTCTTACTTTTCGACTTTAAATAATTAAATGAGTTTAAAAAATGTGTTTGTAAAATAAATAAATATTATCCATAATCTGCTTTCACAAAAGTAATTTAAAAATAAGAAATAAGTTCACTCAATCTGAATAGTTCTCCTTTCGCCTGCCTTTCTTTGTTTTTGCTTATTTATTTTACCCAATACAGGTCTTTGGAAGGGAGTGGAAGATGAGGATATGCCTTTTCGTATTTATACAGAAAAAAATAAAAGTGTCCTCACAAAGGCTTAAAATAATGGTTTAAATTCCCAGGAATAGTTATAATTCAACTTCCTGGACAGAGAGAGACATGTAAACTATTGGCTTATGCCTTACAGAATATTATCACACGATTCTAAAACCACTGCATGTTTCCAAAGAAGGGCACTGTTCTTTAAGTTTAAAATAACCCATATAGACACTGAGCAGAGTTTTCTAAGGAATAACAAAGCTTGAGTATTCCACCAGCAAGGGCAGACAGAGAAGTAATTTAGAGGCCACCGACAAGGCAATGTACAGCATCCAATAATAGATGCAGCTGCTACCAATTCAAGAAGTCTTTCTGTCTTTGCCATCCACGTCTTGTAATTACTACTGAAAAGGAAAACAGAAGGAACAGAAAATGTGGTTTGAATTAAATCAACTATTGCTATGCTTTCTATGTAATGTAATATTACTGCATTACAATGTACTTTTAAACTTCTAGCAATATTTCTTTCCTACAAGAAAATGTTTTAACAAATGCCTTTCCTCCCAAAAGGTCTTTATCTTAAAACAAAAACCTGCCTTTCACTATCTATTTATTTTTATTATATAGATATGTAGGTATATAAGTCTATCTATCATCTATCATCTATTTATCTATCATCTATCTATTGATCTATCTATACCACAGAAATATTTTAGCTGTTAGAATAATAGAGTAAACAACAATTCATTCCTTTTACAGTGTTTCCCAAAGTGTGGTACCCGTACCCCCAGGGATACGGGAAGAGTTTGGTGGGGGTACACGTTGCACTGGAGTTTGGTGGGGATGTGCACTGCACCGTGCTTAGCTGCGCCTAATTTTATGTTCTCATAAGTCAAGTCAATTTCATCCTTCTCATTGATCCAAATAAATGTTATTTATAATATAACTTTTATTTATATTTTATTATGAATAATTTTATTTTTTTGCTTATTATTATTTTGTGTATGTACCCAAAAAATAAAAAATAAATATATTTTGATTGTTATTAAAATGCATCCTTTTTTTTATGAGGGGCACTCAGCATTATGAAAATTAGAGAAGGGGTACACATATCAAAACTTTGGGAAACACTGGTTTAAGATATTTTTCCTAATCAGCAGTAATAGAAGTACATTTCTATTCCACAAGAACCTCTAAGTATGCTTCTATCCAACAATTCTGCCAAACCAGATAAAGAATATTCCCAGTGAAATTTTCATGTGGTCACAAAGGAAAATGGAAGTGTGTAAGGGAGACTGTTTTTGGCCCCATGGATGCACAGTTGGTTAACAAAGTTCCAAATAGACTGACAAACTACCATAAGTAAGTTCACTTTTTCAAATCCCTGCAATGTAAGAGCCCTGGAAGAATGCCTTTAACTGCCCTTGGTCACATTTGATGCTTCTAGATCAAATAATGCTGTCAGAGCTGAGCCTGAGATCTGTGAAAAATGATTAGAAAGATCTTATCTGACTAAAAATATCCCAAAACATCTCCTTTCTGATCTTAAAATAGTTGGTGGAGACATGCTCTTACCCACTTACCCATTCACACGTTCATTTATTCCATTTTATTCTGTGGTTATTAGCCTTACTATCATCAATATCTATTCACTTTAGAAGTTTTTTTCCTATAATTCCAATTATGAAAATGCTTCTTCATACTCAGCCATTCAAGACCGAGACAGAACTATGACTGAATGAGTCGGGCAGAGAGCAGCACCTGGGGAGATTAGTTAGGAGTGTAGGTCATTCTTTGAGCAACATGTATAGATGTCCTTTGTCTCAGCCATGAAAGTCAACTTTTAAATATCCACAATTCAATCAAATATCCCTTACAATAATCAAATATCCCTTCTACCCGGTCACATTCTAGCTGCATGAGCTTAGCAAGTATTTTACAATTCTGTATGACACCTCACCTAAAAAATAAAAAAAATAAAAAGTGGGTAATGTCACATAGTGTACTAAGAATATAAGGAGATAATCCATTCAGGGTAGTTACTGTAACATTGTCAGTGCTCAATAAATATTGACCATTGCTATTACTATATTTATTATAAAGAAGCAGTTTAGAAACTTTGGATTCATTCCCAACTCGTTCAAATTAAAATGTCCCATTGTGTCCCAATTGACTCAATAGTTCATTATAAATCCCTATTATAATTATAATAGAAACTTCTGGCAAATACTTATACTGTTCTCTCTGAGATTTTTCTTAAAATAAAGGCTACTGCAAAAACCTTCAAAAGATCTTTAAAATATTCATTCTTATCAAGAGGCCACTCAACCCCTGGAGACTTCCATCAAGAGTTATAGATATGTCAGCAAAAACTACCAAAGAGCAGTTTGCTAACAAGAGGATGTGGCATGCATTTATGCTCTATTTATCAGCAACCTGAACAAAAAAAAGAGAAAAAAACATATACATACTATCAAAGTGACAGCACAGTGAGCCCAAGTGCCCACTCACCATACAAACTATAAAATGCAAAGTATTATTTTAATGTTCTGTTTTTGCTTTTTAAAATCACATTATTCAAACAATTATATTTACTAGTAATTTTTAGGGGAAAATAGAGGCATAGAAACAAACTCAGTGCTCTGATTGTGTCATTCTGCATGCTTAAAGCCAGATATTGATGTGAGTCTTATGCAAATAATAGTTGACAGGTATCAATTATCCATTACAAGCATTTTTGGTTTACTTTTAAGGAAAACCATAATGGAGGGCAAGTTGAGTTAAGTCGCTCATCATCGTCCTTGGAAACTGGAAATGGTGTGATACCAAGAAAGATAATTATAAGTTCTATGAATTGACTTATTTGTTGATGTTACAGAAGATACTTAATTTTTAAAAATTAAAATTAATATAAGTGACTTAGCTTCTGAGAGATCATTTATTCTTTATTTGCACATTTTATAGCTTTTCTTAATCCTGTATTAACACTGTGGTTGTTCGTGGTATCCTCTTTCTTGTGTTCTCTCTCCTGCTCTCGCTGTGCTGCACCAGAGAGATGCTCCAAGTGCTCTGAAACATGGAAAAAGCTGTTCCTCTTGGGGAAGTCAGGGAAGGAGTCACAGGAGAAGTAACAATTTAAATGAAATTGGAAGAAGCGGTAGAAATCCTTCAAATACACAAGTGTTTAAAGAGTGAAAAGCAGAAGGGATAGCACGCATAAAGGCAAATATGGATGAGATGATTTTGCCTAGAATTCCCTATGACCGTAGACACTGAAGAGTCTTTCTAATATTCCGAAATAAAAAGATTGGACTCCTGCACTTCCACCTCTTGAGCCTGTATGGTTTTCTGCTGCACACGTTGGTTTGTTTTCTGTTGGTGCTCTCTTTGGAAGTCTTAGCTTATCTACTGGGCCATTTACCACATTTTTTCCATCTCTAACATACTTATGTTAACCATTCATTTGCTGCCACCTCCTCTCCTAATTTCCTTTTTCTTGTAGGTTTATGTATCTTAAAATATACTGGCCTGTAGAGGGCCAAATGGGAAGATACCTGGACATTCTCTAAATTGTTGCTGACTGGACCCGGTATATTGGCAGGATCATGTCAGTTGCACTCCCGCCCTGGGAGTGCGGAGATGTTCTTAGTTCCTGGCTTGTGTTTGTCCAGGAGGAAGGAATGGGTGGGCCCTGAGCCCTCCAAGGTTCCTTGTTTTTCTGTGAAACCCCCTTGTTGGATTGGAGTATAAATAGATGTGCTGCGTGGCTCAGGAGGTCGTCAATCTGCCTCTCCAGCAGGGGAGGTCAGCGGCCCTCCCAGCTCCCAGCTTGAAATCTATCTCTGTGTCTTCTCTCTTTATTTCTAATATTTCTCAATCCCTGGCCACCTCCCCTTAGAACAGGTTCCTTCATCTCTCTTTCCGTGTGGGACTCAGAAAAGGGAGATCCCGCCACATCAGGCCCCCGCACTGGCTCAGTTTAATTATGTCTCAAAAACAAGTCAAAGCGTGTTCAAATTAATTTAGGAAATAATACCAGTTTTAATTATGGAAGGAAACTGAGTCTCAGAGAAGTTAGGGAATGTGTCATTTGCATACCTGTTAACTGGTCAAGTACAAACTTCTTAATGCACCTGCCTTTAAGGCCATTACCTCCTACCCTACACTTCTCTGAACAATATAAATGTGACTCCTTGATAAGGACACCAAAGTGATCACATCTAAGACATGTTTCGGTGATCAACAGCAACTGAAAATCACAACAGAATGAACAAGGTATAGGGACCCATATGATCTGAAGCAGTAATTGTCTGAGATAATAAAAAGTATGGTGCCAGTGCCTCTTGCAACCTTAATCCTATCCTTTTATCTTTACATGAGCTTCTGTTCATCTATTAAAAAATAATGGTAAAGTCTTGCTAAGCCCTCAGAAGACAAACGGAGAGAGCTCTCATGCTGATTGCTTTAGGAAGGGTAATGTATCATCTCAGCATGGTCCTTGGAACTATTTCCATAAGCAGGATAAAGCACAGACCAGAGGAGCCCGTGCCCTCCTGTCACCTTTATGGGAGCCATAGATAATTAGGAGAATCATGGACGCACACAACCTTTATTATCATAAAATATTTTATATCATTTGAAAACAACAGATGGGCTTCTTTTTCTTTTTATTTTTTATTGAAAACCCCTTCATCAAGTGCTAGTCCAAGAAAAAGCAGTTATTTGGGGTTGAAGATAGTCATATTTCAGCAGCTGCAATGTTAAATTGGTAATTGTTCACATAAACAAGTCAAATGTATCTGTTTACTTTCCATGTACTCATGAAAAAAAAGAGAGGCTTGCTTCATAAAATTCTGAAACCCACACATTTTAGCTCTTCTTCACAACTCAGTGCATTTAATATCCTTCTGCCATAGTATTTATGGCTTCACAAAGAATGTAGTTATTTCCTATTATCTGTTCAATAAATAAGTAGAGAAATGCAGGATGCACAGATACCATTTGTTATTGAAATAGCCCGAAAGTCTTCACGGTGTCTAGTCTCAGGAGCTTGCACAGCATCTATTACCGCGAGCTCCAGCTCTGAAGAGCAACTCTCATTCTCCCACACCGGCATGTTCCACTCAGATGGCTGAGGCGTGTTTCCTGAGTGGATTATGCAACATGTTTAAACATGTCTTTGGGGTCAGAAACATGTCGCAGCAGAGTATGTATGAGTAAACACTTTTCTCTACTTGTTCAACCTTTTTCTATTACATAAGTGAAATTGATGGAGAATGTTCAGTTATTGGAATTATTCTCAAGAAGAAGAGAGAGCAATCTTGCTTGTGGTTCTTACCCAAATATCACAGCACTATGAATGCACTATGTTCAAGAAATAATACAATTTGGGTACAAGTTACAAAGACCAGGTGGGGACATCACTACTCGCAAATGATGTGTGCTGTTAGCACTTTGTAGATCAGTCACAACAAAAATCTGCACATGCTACCTTCTAAAAGCATTCCCCTTTCCTGATCATTCTCCTGTGGAAAGGAGAGATAAGTACAAGGAAAAGGCTGGTTATAATACTGTAAGCTACTCTGATTTGTTAGGAAGCTTTTGTCTTCCCTCTGAGAATAAAGCTAACAGGAGCCAGGTTTATTTATGTGATGATACCAGATTGTGAAAAAAATTCAAGAGGTGGAAAGAAACATATCACGGCCCTAACCAGTTTAGCTCAGTGGATAGAACGTCGCCCTGCGGGCTGAAGGGTTCCAGGTTCCATTCTGGTCAGGGGCATGTATCTTGGTTGCAGGCACATCCTCAAGTAGGGAGTGTGCAGGAGGCAGCTGATGGATGTTTCTCTCATTGATGTTTCTAACTCTATCCCTCTCTCTTCCCCTCTGTAAAAAATCAATAAAATACGTATTTAAAAAAACAAACACATTATTCTAAAAAAAAATCACATAAGTCATAAAAATTTCTTACTGCTTATCTTAAACACAGTTTGGGTTTTCGAAGTGAACCTATGAATAGATTTTAATGTTAATCAAAACCTCAGAGGGACCAAGTTTGAGTTAGGACTGAATATTATTTCTTTTTCACTATTTAAAATGCAGTTTAATTTCCCCGAAGAATAAACATCCTTTGCCAAGGTTGGAAGACTACAGTGCAAGATTCTGGGGCTATTCAGTAAATACATGTTTCATTAAATTTTTTTATTGATTTGAAAGCGGGAGAGAAGGAGAGAAAGAGAGATCGCTCAGTTGTCTCCCGCAGGAAACCTGGGTATGTACTCTGATGGATGTACTCCATGATGCTCCAACCAACTGAACCAGCGACACATTTCATTAATTTTGTTATTGAATATTATTTATAAACTAATAATTCCCTTGAATTAAAAAATTCAATTGTATTAATATGCAGTTAGGTAATTTCAATCCCCTAAAATAATTTTTAGTCAATTATATAAGTAATGAATATTTAGCACATTTATTCTAATAATGATAAACATCCATTTCAGCTATTGTGAAAATATGTATTTCTTACCGGCCATTAACAAATATTGTTTTAACCAGGACTTTCATTAAGGATGTTAATTGTTATTTCTGTATAGTTCCTGACATTTACATATTAGAAACATTTTGCCTAACTCATTTTGAAATTCAGCTAGAGACATATCAAATGATTTTGTAGAATGGCTTACATATTACAGCATATATAACCAAACCGGTTAGGGCTGTGATATGTTTCTTTCCGCCTCTTGAATTTTTTTCACAATCTGGTATCACCACATAAAGAAACCTGCTCCTGTTAGCTCTATTCTCAGAGGAAAAACAAAAGCTGCCTAACAAACAAGAGGAGCTTAGAGTATTATAACGAGCCTTTTTCCTAGTACTCATCTCTTCTTTCCACAGGAGAAGTAATACAGCATATTATTTCACTAGAGGCCCAGTGCTCAAATTCATGCACCTTGGCCTGGCCTGCGGGATTGGGCTGAAACCGGCTGTCTGACACCGGAGGGGTCCTGGAGTGTGAACAGGCACAGGCCAGGCCAAGGGACCCCACCAGTGCACAATAGGGATTGGGGGGGAATGCAGGAGGTTGACCAGCTAGGAGGGTGTGCCCAGCCCATTTCTATCAGTGCTGATTGGCCTGACTCCAGCAGAATATAACCTACCAGTTGGAGCATCTGCCTCCTGGTGGTCAGTGCATGTCATAGTCACTGGTCAACCAGTTGACTATCTGCCCCCTGATGGTCAGTGCATGTCATAGCGAGCAGTTGAGCAGCCTTAGCATATCAATAGCATATTACGCTTTGATTGGATGAACAGCTGACCAGACAAGACACTTAGCATATTAGGCTTTTATTATATAGGACTAGAGGCCCAATGCATGGAAATTCATGCTCTGGAGTGGGGAGGGTCCCTCAACCCAGCCTGCCAACTCTCACAGTCTGGGAACCCTCAGGGGAGGAAGGCAACCAGGCGATCAGGGGAAGGTGACACCCCATCACACCCCTGCTGCTGCCACTGCCAGCAGCATAAGCCTCGGCCAGCCCTAGGCAGCTTGGAAGCTGCCATCCTGCTACTGTGGTTTTGTCCAGAAGCTGTCTGGTCTAATTAGTATATTACTCTTTTGTTAGTATAGACATGTTTTAAATGGTGTGTATTTCTCTGATTCTAATAATTGCTACTCATATATAATTTATAATTTAACAATTTTCTCAAACTTTGTATAATTTTCAGTTTCTGTTCACTTTTATTAATCTGAAGTTTACTCCATGACAACACAATGTCCTGCAAGTAAAGTGTTAAATGACTAATCTAAAAAGTGGTGTATAGTCTCCATTTATCTGCCTTTTCGTGTTCCTAGATTTATCTCTTCTTTTCCCTGTCTGTACTATCTATAAGGATTTTTCATGATTTGTCATATTTTTTAAGTTACTGGAAATAAAGAATATTTGGATTAAAGTAGAGATAAAATATGTAGATATAAAAGTTAACATGTATAACTTTTTTACATGTATAGTTATTTACACATAACATGTATAGTTATTTACACATAAACATCCCATCCAGATATACACATATAGACGTAAACATGGAATTTCATAGGGGAGTTTGTGAGCAACTTGGAAGTTATTAGTTCATGAAGAACATTCCTCATAAAATGTGGGATACATTTTAAAAATACATCTGTTTCTTAAAATGGTAGGAGAATATAAGTAATGAATTTATCTTAAGTATAATTTATATAATAGTGTGACAAGTCTTTTTTAAATATTATAGCTGATTTGTTTCACTGTCATCTAAATGTGCCTATTTTATGTCCAAGTTTTTTTTAAATTTAAAACTCAATCCATCAACTATTATTGGATATTTCCAAAAGACAAGGCACCATAAAGAGCTAAAAACAATGACTAAAGAACTGTTCAAAAATATTAATTTTTATGTAAAAATCATGGCTGTATTTGATAAAAAGGCATGTTGACTATCAATAAATAGAGTGAAGTTTGATCATAAAAGAACTACACATTTTTTTTTAGGCAATGTCTACATGGTATTTTATGGAAGAGAAGGCATTGAAAATAGACCATAAAGGAACACAGGAGTTCCAATGCTAATGGAAATGCCACTAAATTTTTTGCAGAGGATCATTTTGGGCTCATTATGTGCTAACCATCTCCAACAACTATAAAAGCAGTCTGTCTAATTCATTAATTAAATCTAGTAGTTTCCTGGTGGAGTCTTTAAGGTTTTCTATTCCATATCATGTAATATTCAAATAATGATGGTTTTACCTCCTCTTTTCCAAATTGGATGCCTTTTATTTCTTCTTCTTGTCTGAGCACTGTGGCTAGAATTCCCAGCACTAAGTTGAATAAGAATAGTAAATATCATTGAAATCCATCTGACCCAGTGTGTCATTTGGAGTCACTGTTTCCTTGTTAATTTCTTGTCCGGAAGATGTATCCAGTGAAATCAGTGGGATATTAAAGTCCCCTACTATGACTCTGTTGCTGTTGATCTCACCCTTAAAGTCCTCCAGAAGGTTTTTTTTAGATATTTAGGTGCTCCTATATTAGGTGCATATATGTTTACCAGATTTATACCCTCTTGTTGGATCTATCCCTTTAGTACTACGTAATGATGGCCTTCATTTTGAAGTCTATTTTGTCAGATATGAGTATTGCTACCCAAGTTTGTTTTTGTTTTTTTAATTCCCATTTGCATGAAACTTTTTTTCCCAACCTTTCATTCTCATCCTGTGTGAGACTTTTGTTCTGAAATGGGTCTCTTGTACACAGCATATAATTGGGTCATGTTTTCATATCCACTTAGCTATTCTGTATTTTTATTGGAGCACTTAATTCATTTTATTGGTAGGCAATTTTTTATTGCCATTTTAGTTCTTTGGGCTATGTTTTTCTTTATATATTTTGTCTTCTCATTACTGAAGTCCCTTTAGCATTTCTTGCAGTGCAGCTAGATTTAATAAATGAATTTGATAATATAGCAGGATACAAAATTAACGCCCAGAAATCAATTACATTTTTTAACACCAAAAATGAATTCTCAGAAAGAGAAACTAAAAAAACAATCCCACTTACCATCACAACAACAAAAAAATAAGATACTTAGGAATAAACTTAATCAAGGAGGTAAAAGACTTGTACTCAGAAAACTATAAGACATTGAAACAAGAGATAGAGGAAGATATAAGCAAGTGGGAAAATATACAAGGTTCCTGGGTTGGTTGAATTACCATGTTTCCCCGAAAATAAGACATCCTCCGAAAACAAGACCTACTTCATGGAAATATAATACATCCCTGAAAATAAGACCTAGAGCATCTTTGGGAGCAAAAATTAATATAAGACACTGTCTTATTTTCGGGGAAACAGGATAGCATCATTAAAATATCCATATTGCCCAAATCAATGTATAGATTCAATGCAATCCCTATTTTAATACCAATGGCATATTTCACAGATCTAGAACAAATACTACATAAACTTATATAGAACCAAAAACAAACAAATAGCCACAGTAATTTTAAGAAAGAACAAAGTTGGAGAAATCACAATACCAGATATCACATTATACAACAAAGCTACTGTCACAAAACAGGCTGGTACTGACACAAGAACAGCTATATAGATCAATGGAAACAGAGACCCCAAAAATTTACCCAAACCATTATGCTCAATTAATATTTGATGAAGGAAGTAAGAGCATACAATGGAGTCAAGGCAGTCTCTTCAGTAAACAGTGTTGGGAAAAGTGACCAGATACATGCAAAAAAAGAAAAGAAATAGACTACCAACTTACACCACACACAATAATGTATTAAAAATAGATTTGATTTAAAAACTTAAATCTAAGTTGTGAAACCATATAAAAATCCTAGAAGAAACCACAGGCAGCAAAATCTCAGACATCTCTCTTTGCAACATGTTTAGAGATACATCTCCCAGGGCAGTGGTTGGCAAACTGTGGCTCACAAGCCACATGCAGCTCTTTGGCCCTTTGAGTGTGGCTCTTCCACAAAATATGACATGCGGGTGTGCACATACGATTGAAACTTTGTGGCCCATGTGCAGAAGAAATTTCAATCGTTGTGCTGTTGATATTTGGCTCTGTTGACTAATGAGCTTGCCGACCACTCTCCTAGTGCAAAGGAAACTAAGGAGAAAATAAACAAATGGGACTACATCAAAATAAGAAGCTCCTACACAGCAAAAGAAACTACCAACAAAGTGAATAGGGGCCCACTCTATGGGAGAACATATTTTGCAATGATACATATGATAAGGGGTTAATATCCAAAATATATAAGGAAAACATACTACTTAAGAAAGGAAGGCAAACAATCCAATAAAAAATGGGCAAAGGATCTGAACAGACACTTCTCCAAAGTGGGCATACGGATGACCAAGAGACATACTGGTATAAAAAATGCTCAAAGTCACAGATCACCAGAGAGATGCAAATTAAAATGACAATGAGGTATCACCTCACACCTGTCAGGATGGCTACCATCAACAAATCAACAAATGACAAGTGCTGGCAAGGATTTAGAAGAAAGGGAACCCTAGTGCACTGCTGGTGGGGATGCAGACTGATACAGCCATTATAGAGAATATGGAGTTTCCTCAAAAAATTAAAGATGGAACTTCCATTTGACCCAGTGATCCCACTTCTAGGAATATAGCCCAAGAATCCTGAAACACCAATCAGAAAGAATATATACATCCCTATATTAGTACAATTTACAATAGCTAAGATCTGGCAACAGCCCAAGTGCCCATCAGCAGATCAGTGGATAAAAAAGCTGTGGTACATTTATACCATGGAATACTATGCAGCAGTAAAAAAGAAATATCTCTTACCCTTGAGATAACATGGAGAGACCTGGAGAGTACCGTATTTTTCCGGACCATAAGACGCACCTTTTCTTCACCAAATAGTGGGAGGAATAGTGCCTGCGTCTTATGGTCCGAGTTGCAGAGCGGCAATATTATTCTGTTATACTTTATTAAATATTTTATTACACTATTTGGTTCAGAATATTTTTTTTCCTATTTTTCTCCTCTAAAAACCAGGTGCGTTTTATGGTGCGAAAAATACGGTATTATGCTAAGCAAAATAAGCCAGTCAAAGAAAGACAAGTACCACATGACCCCACTCATGTGTGGAATCTAATGAACAAAGTAAACTGATGAACAAAATAGATCCAGAGACACAGAAACATGGAAAAGAGTGTCAAATTGAATCTCGAGGCGGGGGGGTGGGGGATAGATTGGAAAGAGATCAAACAAAGAACTTGTATGCATGTATGCATTACCCAGGGGCACAGTAATAGGGTGGCAAAGGCCTGGGTTTGTGGGGGGGGGGGTGGAGGAGGGCTAGAAGGTGTCAATGGGGGAAAAGGGGAATATATGTGATACTTTCAAAAATAAAGTTATTTTTAAGTAATAATAAAAGCATTTTTGTTCACATATCACGATTAGTACCATCCTCATGGATGCTAAGAACCCTGCCAGAGGGGAAAGCCGAGAAAGTTTGAATAGTCTTGCAAATGGGATTGCCATCAGAAAGCATTCAAATTCATAATTTAAGACCCTACTCACAGAATCAAAATTAAGTTAGCCATAATGAAGTTTATTGCTAACAGCTTATATTTCTTTTACTAGCACAGATGCCGCCCGGGAAACCCGGCCTATACACACCACACATAAGCATGGACTTCTTTGAGAGATATCTAGGGAGAAAATGTTTTGGAGGTTTGAGGATAGGGTGATGAGCACAGACTCTGCAAAGTCACTGAGGACTTTGAGAAGGAATATGTAGGTGGAACTGTGTTTTGAGAAAAAAAGAGTCATGGTTGAGTGGAAAGGAGAATGAAGTGGGAAGCAGAAAACCAAGGCTTTCTCATCGCTTCATTAAGACGTAAGCAAAAATCCCTCACTGTCTTCGGGTTGAAGATATGTCACCAGTTTTATTTCCCTTATTGTAGGTTGTCTATTTTTTTTAAAATCTCATATCTAGCCATCTCCTCAAGAAGCCTTCAGCATGAGAAGAAAAAAAATGCCACAGCAACATAGTGAGGACCACAAGAACAATAGAAGAAAGGAAAAAAAAATATGAATTAATTTCTGGTTTATGTTGGACACATTTTCAACTAAATAATTTGAATCTACAGCCTCATAATTTTCGTGTTCTTGAAAAAGACACTTGAGAAATTATTTTCTTGCTACTTTTCAAACGCTGCCTCAGAAAATTACTATCTTTTTGATGTGGAGGCTGATGTAACTAATTATAGCTAGGAAGGCACAATTCTTCCTTTAATAATAAAGAAATTGCAATCTTTCACCTAGAATACAACACAGCGTCAGGATTTTAGGCATGAAAGATTAAATCAGTAGGCTTTGAAATTCTATTATATTCAGAGAGACAGTGTTTCCAGGGCTCTGACAATAGAAAGGATTCTTCAAGAGCGTCTCCACCTATTAGCAGACTGCAGAGCAGAGGAAAGAAGACTGGCTGAAGGCGAGGAGGCCTGCACTCCCGTGGAGGCTCTTACAATAATCAACTGAGTATTTGAGTCAAATTAGTCAACCTCTCCAGTTTAACAATAATGCAATGACTAGCATCAAACGCCAATTCGCAGTAGAGGGAGGAAAGGAGAAGCAGAAAGGGAAAGATGGAGAGAGAGGGAGCTGGAAGGAGAAAGGGAGAAAAGGGTGGCAGGAAAGAGAAGGAAGAGTATAAGAGAGGCAGGAAAGGAAGAAGAGAGTGAGATAGGCCAATGTAAACATGAGTGGCTCTTCACATTAACTGTGGGATGTGGGGCAAGTGGCTCAGCATTTCTAACACGTCCCTAAGGTGACACCAATGCTGCTGGCCTGGGCACCGCACTCTGAGAACACTGTTGCGGGTCTCCATCCACATGGACTCTTACCAAGAAAAGCAAATCAGAAACGAAGACAAAAAGCAGGTGTAATTCACTCTGTTCTTTACCATAATTAAGAAAATCGTCTCAATAACCATCATTCTAAAAGCCATTATCCTTCCTCTGTGCTGCAGTATTTTGTTTCAAAATGTTGAACTTCTCCTACTTATGCATATGTTAGAATCATTATTACTTCGATTTCTGCTATGAGTAAATAGGTTTACTGTATATTTTACTGCATAGCAGAGGGTAGAAAAAGGCTGAGGAAGCAGTGCACACCTATGCTGATGGGGTAGTAACAGATGAAATGGGCATTCTCCTTTAATGCTGGTGCAAGTATAATTCCGCACAGTTGCTTCAGAATACCTTTGGGTGTCATGTGGGAAAAGCCTTATTAACCAAACTGCTAAGGTATCGTTGCAATCACAATTAATAACGGTAATTGAGTTCTTACTCTGTGACAGGCATTTGGCTAAGTGCTTTACATGTATTATGATATTTAATTCTCTCAATGACCCTGAGAGAAAAGAGGATCCCACAGTGCTTTTCTTAATCAGATCAGTTTGTTGTGTTTTTTTTTTTATAGTTATTCACTTGTGCAGGCATTGTTTTAAAAGAAACACTGACACACAGAAAATGGATGTGTGTATTTGTGTGTGTGTGTGTGTGTGTGTTCAGAATAGTAGCAGAAAGATACCATCTCTAGCACACCCATCTAAAGATGCTTACGAAGGCAGACACTAAATTTATTTTCTCCTGCTTGGGATAAATTTCCATGAAAACAATTCTAAATCTTGCAATTGTCCAAAGAGTGGTTAAGAGTTTAAAAGGAATATCCCCTAATTGTGACAATATCAAAACTTTGAATTTGGCAAACTACTGAGAAGCAATAAGCGAACTTTTTTTTTAAAAAAATTATGCTTTGTATGCTAAAAATGACTTAAGATTTTACATTTATAAAAAAGCACATATCCTATGTAATAAAAGCGTAATATGCAAATTGACCAAAGGGAGTCATGCCACAGATAAGCTCTGATTGCCAGACAGCCCTAGGGAGTCTACCTGTGCACGAAATTTTGTGCACCAGGCCTCTAGTATACATAAAAATGCCTAAGAAACCATTACAGCCAGTTGATGGAACAAGTGGTAGCTATGATGTGCACCCACCACCAGGAGGCAGACATTCAATGCAGGAGCTGCCCCTGGTGGTCAGTGTACTCCCCACAGCCAACCTCCCATGGTCCCTCTCCCCAACTGGCTGGCCCAGATAAGCCCTGATTGATGGCCAGGCTGAGGGGGCCCTCCTGTGCACAAATTTGTGCACTGGGCCTCCAGTATGCTATATAATGCCTTCTCTGATTTGCAAGGACAAATATTTAATGGTATTATCTTTAACCTTTAATCCCCAATTCCAAATAAGGTAATAACAACTCTGTTTGGAAATGCAGCTCTCTAGGTCTGCAGCAAAAGATCACCAGTTTTGTTGTTTAATGACGAATAAGGGTAAAGGTAGCTGTTACAGGTGAGCCTGACCATAGATCTCTGGGCATCAAGCTCATCGACCACTCTTTCCTAAAAACTGCAATATCTTCTCCCTTCATGATGTAGTTGTGTCTTCTCTCCCTGCTCTAATCTATGGAAACGTTATTGCCAAAAGACAATTTTCAACTCATTTTTTACTTACCCATATCCATCTTTTCTTTATAACAAGTGTCTGTCAACCAAAGTCAAATTTATTAGCAATAGAACTTTGAATTGCATGGCATGAAACACCAGAAACAGTGGGTATTGTAAAGGGTAGCAGTGAGGAGATGGAGGTCCCAATACCTTCTTTGTCTTTGTCCTTGTCCTCCATCTCTGACTTTAAATAATCGTGTGATCTCTTGTAAAAATCACGTCACCTTTCCACATCTCATTTTTCTCATATTATAAAATAAGTGGATTAGCCTGGGTGTGCTGAAGCGCTCCAAATTTATGATTCATTCTGATAAACTGCCTGTACTCCTGGGACAGTTACAGGTGACATGCCAGATAAGATCACAGACAAACTTCTTACTTCAGGAAAATATTTTTAATACAGTTTGTACATTAGTTTAAATAAGAAGACATCTTCTCTGGCAGAAAATTATTAATAAGCAGTTTTTATGTCACTCTTTTAGGTTCAAAAATTTCAACCACATGTAAAAATAAAACATTTTAAGACCCTTTGATAATAATATGTTTAGTGCATTAATATTAAGTAGAGTGCATAGTATAAGCAATTATTGACTCATTATATTACAATAATAATGCTAGATAAATTGTTAGAGAACTGGTTTGAATTTTTAGTGGTCTTCACTAGTGATAATGATTATTGTGAAAGAATTAGTTAGTATCATATATGAAGAATTAAATAGTATCATATATGTCATATATAAAGGTATGAGATAGATATAGCCCAAAATATGTTATATATAAATGTATGAAATATAACCATAAAACCACATATCAAAATATGACTTAAGTGCAGCTTGTTGTTCTAACTTCTACCAAGTAACCTAAAGCTTTGTTTGGAGATGAAATTCATATCACAAAGACACTGAAATTATACCGATGATTCTAGCAAACACTAATTTTGATAAAAATACTATAGTCATCTGGTTACCTGTTTCGGTCCCCCATGTTCTCTCCCGATTTTAGGGAGCCTTTGGGAGGCAGCACATATTTTGGTCATTTTTCTTAATTAATTAAAGATACAGCCCATTTGCTCTTTATTTGAATTTTAGGTTATACACACACTGCTTTTATTTGCATAGCTTGAGCAAACATTTTAAGTTAAAAAAAATACTATACCCAGCAAAGACAGCAATGCAATGGTAAACTTTCCTCTGAAGAAACTGTGCTGTCATGGAACTGGACCCAACATGGTGGCAATTTCTATAGCACTTATTTACAATGTCGGCAATGCCAAGATTTAGTAGGTTGGCAGAAAGAATTCTAACGTTTCATTACACACACACACACACACACACACACACACACACACACACCTTTAAAGCCTGTTAAAAAGTTAAAAAGCTTATGGATAGCAATGCACCAAAATATGTAGATCTTGCACAAGTGGGAAAGGAAATATTCAACATTCACCTGATGGCCAATCCTGCTTCATTGCTTTACTGAGGATATAACAATTCCATGGTTGCAGCATTTCCAGGTTTGCTGCTCAGAGCAGATATCACCGTGGCACTGCCTACAGGTGACGGAATGGCAGAGACTACACAAACTGGGAATGATTATAACAGTATTATCACTTGCCTCAGAAGCTTGTTGTAAGGATTAAATGAGTTAGTCTATGTAAAATACAACATCATTAGGTCGATAATTAATATTAAATAATTTTATTTAACATTTGATAAGTGTTCTTGCTTAATTATTATCATAATTCATTATGCTCAATGAAGGTATTTCTTTAGATTCTTATTTGTCTATCCTGGGATATGATGTAACTTGCATAGCCCTAGGGACTTTTGTTTTGTGGGCTTCTTCATCCTTTAAAATTTTTTTAAATAATTTTTTACAACTGCATAAGTATAAATATGAATATGCTAATAATATATATTAATTTTTTACCTAAAGTTCCCTTTTTTTATTTTGATAGTAGTTAAACCATTTTCATTAGACCCTTAAAGTAATGCTGGCCATAGACACTGTGTCTACTGCGCTCAATGCAAAGGTGGTCTATATCAGAAATTTTGTGAACTTGGAGTATGTGGGGAAGATTAGTTGTGAGTTAAGTTTCTATATGAAAAACACTTTCACTGTAACTATAATTAGTTTTTTTTAATTTATAACAATATTTTACAATGCATCAGTAACTATAAAACAACACAGAAATATATATAACTTTAGCATATGTTCACCAGTCTGTGTTTATTTTGTCTGACTACTATCCATGTTCATAATGTATTGTGAACATAAACAATAGGCTTTTGATAATACTAAGATTAAAACAACATATAATAGTATTATTAAATAACAATCCAAATATTCTTAGTTTATTCTCTAAGCCTTTCTGTCAAATCAGCAATCAGACCACAAATCAAGTACTCAAGGCTCTCTATGATTCATTCGTATGAAAAGACCACTTGGTTCTTTCATCTATTTGCTGTGAGGAGCTCACTGTAAGTTTGAATTTTTTTTCATTACCTGCCACTTATTTTTTGGATACAACAGAATGGTGAAGGCCTGGGAGGGGCAGGTGCAGGATGAAGGGATTCAAAAGTGGGGGGATCTTTCAACAATAGAAATAAAAATTTTAAAAAGGAATTATAAAATATCAACTAAATTATAAATATCAACTAAAATGAATTAGTCCATTCTAAGTCCATCTAGTGAAGATAATGTCTTCCAAATTGTTTAAAAGAATGTGTCCCTTATTTCATATTTTATTAAGGTCCGTCCTCATTGTTCCAATCAATAGGATCAACTCCTTTACATTGCTCACTCTTATTGCTAACTTTGCTGCAACCAGGGTATATATCCTTGGCAAGTTATGTATTTTTACTTGCAGAGTTTTATTTATAACCGTCAAAATAACTGTCTGTGACCATAAATCAGACAAAGTCAATCTAGTTCAAAATTCATCTTCAAAAGGAAATCTTAATCTCGAGACCCTCATGTTCCATCTCTTCTTATAAAAACCTCTGGATCAGTGACCTTTATAGGTATGCCTGGCTATATGTGGCTTTGTTAACAAAATGATTGTGTGAAAACTACTGAGAACTCTTTTCAAAGACACGGCACGTAAGGACTCTGCCTCTTTTGCCTTTCTTTCTTATTGTCTGGAATGCAGACGTGGAATCTAGAGTTCAATTCGCCATCTTGACAATAAGGTAGGAGCCATGTGCTGAATTTGGTGGAGAACATGACAAAACAATTGTTTCTTTGATGAAGAAATGGCCAACACTGCTCCAGAATGCTCTATGTATTGGAGAAATAAAGAAATTTCTCTTAAGTCATTTTTATTTCAGGTTTTCTCTTACTCATAGCTAAATCAAAGTCTGAACTACACAAATGTGAAGTTTTAATATGTGATTATCATTAAAAGAACAAGGTAGGGAAAGCCTCAGATATCAAATAACTTTCACTTGCAAAAGTTTTAACACACACACACACACACACACACACACACACACACACGCACACACACACACACACACACACACAATCTCGGTCCTTATCAAGCACTTAGCTCACTTATTGTGGCTCATTTGTCTATGTTTGTGAATGGCATTTGCCTGCTTCTTTCTTTCATGGTATCACTAAGGAAACAAGACAAACCAGAACCAATGGATAACGAATAAGAATGATATATCTTGCATTAAACGGTGAATCTGTCCTCAATACTTCCATTCACATGAGTGATTCATCAAGAGCCCATCATTATATCAGATACAGCTTAAGAGCTACGCTGTCCAAAGTAGTGCTCGATTATTATTAACCTGCGTGAGCAGAATAAAAGTGGATCTTAATTCTGTGTGGTTTTGCCAAGATGAGGCTTTGAGGAAAACAGTTCCTGATTTTTCCTAACAAATGTTGTTTTGAATTCATTAAAGCAGAAACTAAAAGAACAGCTTTAGATCAATGTCCTCATCTTGGGAAACTTTCTGTGACTGGTTCTCAACACTTATTTTTAGAGATTATGAGCAGTAGCACCAGAAACGTATCAGCTGGATAAGGAAGTAACCTCAGTCATCCATCATCCAAATCACACTGCACATGTAATTTGAAATCATGCCCTCATCAATCACTAAATTGCTGCACTGAAGAAGGAATGGCCAAAGGAGTTCAGTCAGCGGGCTGGTGTATTTCATATTTCTGGCTGTTCTCAATGTGATAACCTATTATTTTTGTTTCCAAAACCACCATAGCCCAGTGGCATGGTTAGGGTGCTCTAATTAAGTTCCCTTTCAGCAATTATTCCGATTTTACAATGAAATGAACCAGCCAAGCCCTTATAGGAGATAGAACTGCTCCATCCAACAAGGTAGCTACTAGTCGTGTGTGACCATTTAACTTTTAAATCATTAAATAACATTAACAGTCGGATTCCCCCTCCGTCACTCTAACCCAGCTGTGGGCAAACTACGGCCCGCGGGCCGGATCCGGCCCGTTCGGCTGTTCTATCCGGCCCGCGGGGCTGAAACAGTGGAGGGTTCTCTTGCTCTCTCCTCTGCTCCTTCACCAGCAGCCCAAGATGAGAGTGCCAGCATGGCCAGGTTGCTTTTGTTCTGGCCCTCTGGTCCAGTTTAAGAACCCATTGTGGCCCTCGAGTCAAAAAGTTTGCCCACCCCTGCTCTAACCTCATCCCAAGTGCTTAATAGCCACATGTGGCTACTCCATTAAACACATTAGATGTGATGTTTCCATCATCATAGAAAGTTCTAATGAACAATGCTGAACTTTATTTTCATGCATCAACATACATTAAAAGAGCATTAATTTAAAAATAGAAAGTTAATATTGTTTTCAATGATTATTATTCAACAAATACAAAAAAAAGACCCAAAAGTATTTTGGTTAGAAGCCAGGGGGCTTCAAACACCATTAGAAATGACAGCTATTCATACAAGAGCCATAAGTAGAGAAGTTTAAAAGATGAGTGTTTCTGAAAAATAACATTGATATAGAGAAGCTCTTTAAAAATAATCTAATTTTTAAAAGGCACCATGAAAATATAAATGTCAAATCAGAGCTTTTAACTAATACAAAGATCAATGGAATCATATCTCATCATCAAAGCTGCAATTCTTAAAACCAATAGCTTAAGATATTCTTAGAAACTAATTGCTAACTGAATGAAAGGTTTAGTGTTTGGGCATTTATTCTTCCCTTCTCTTATTGATGTCTCATTTCCAGATCTGGCTCTGGTTTCTTTCACCCTAGCCATCAGTTTCAAAGACTACCTTAAATATTTGATTATTCATTTTTGTAAGCATTTAGAAATTGCTTCTCTCAGTGACTACATGTAGAAGAGTATTAGATTTAAAGTAGCCTTCCAAACTTATGTGATGAGCCCACTCACATAACCAGAAGATTATAAAGAATCCCTTCTTAGGCTATTTCGCTGTGGACTAAAAGAGGCTTTTTCAAAAAAATGATTAGTATTCCCAGGTTTTACTATAGGCACATAATGAGTTCTGCTTTTGTAAAAATTAAGGATAATATGAAACTAATTATTAACATTAAGTCTTTCTTAAGAGACTTATTCTAAATCGGAAATTCTTCTTAAGAGATGAAATTGAAATAAAGAGTTCCTCTGTGCATGTTTCTATGAATTATACATAATGAGATCCAGAACTTTGAATCTTTCTGATAATTTGTAGAACAGAAGTCACAATTAGAAGTATGATATCAAATACTTCAGGTAGAAGAACATGGTGTGAACACAACTTTCTAGAATTAGAAGAAACTCAACACTTGGATCTCTTATATGCTATACATTAATGCAGTCCTGGCTCTGTCAAAAGAAGATGGAATAAATAAATACTCAGCACTAGAAGGAGATATGCCAACCTTTCCAATGTATGAAAAATATATTAAATCTTTAGTACTATACATTAGAAAAGGACAAATAGTTTTAGGTCATACTTGAGTATTCAGTGTTGACCTTAACAATCCCAGGAACCCTTTTGGTGGGTCTATCACCCAGTTGTATAGGTATCATTCCAGGGGGGGATAGTTTTTAGCAGTTCTGAATTATCAGGCAGGGCTCAATCCAAAGTTCAAGGTTTTATAGCAAGAATTCTGGAGTGAGACTGCCTGCTTTTGAATACAGCTTTCCTACATTTGGACTCTAACTTTGCATGACTTACATGCAAAATAGTGATAAAAACTGCATTTAATCTCTAAAGGTTGTATTAAGGGATAAATTAAAGAATCCATATAAACCTTTGGTATAGTTACTAGCACATAATAATATTAAACACATAATCTATAATAATAAAAGCATAATATGCTAATTACTAGTAGACCGGACATCCTTCCAGACGTAACTGGGGCTGCAAGGAAAACTCAGGTGCCAGGTGCCAGAGGGAAGCCGGTGCCAGTAGCAGAGAAAGGAAGGCCTACTCTTGCAGGTATTTCGTGCATCGGGCCTCTAGTACTTAATAATTATATTGTTGCTAAAACAATACTCTACTCTCCATTTATTTTTATTATTCCCTCCATCTGGAATGATCTTCTCACTCTCCATCCTCATTTATTTGATAGCCCATACTCATCCTTAAATATTTCATTCAAGATTCTCTATCAGCAAGCCCTCCATAAGACTCCAAGCTGGATAAAGTAGCCCTCTCCAGAGCTCCCATAATTCTCTGGCATAAATTTATAATTCTACTCTTTACGTTGTAATGTAGAATAATCTACTTTGTGTGTGTGTGTGTGTGTGTGTGTGTGTGTGTGTGTGTGTGTATGCATGTCTGCTTTTGTGTCTGTGTGAGACTGCACTATGGCATGCGCTTCATTAATTTTTGTACCGGTAACACATAGCAAAAGCATGTCCAGAGCAGAAGCTCAAATATTTGCTGAAAAAATAAAATAATATAATCTTGATATTTTCCAAGAGCTACTGAAACAGAACATTATAATAATCTTGCAGTCAAAGCTCAACTAAGCTGATGTTTTATTGAGTTTGCTTCCTTGGCATCAATATGAATTCTTAGTGCTACATATTGAAAATCATTATCTTCAAGCCAAGATAATGTGCCTTTATAAATAGAATACTGCATTTTTTTAAATCAAAACCAACATAAAAAACAGCAAAAGAATGTATTCAGTATCTAGAGTATTAGGTCAAATTAAGTTAGATATAAGTCCAGACCTCCATAAGCTTATAATAAAGCAGACAGACTACAAGATAAGTAAATATACCTGCAAATATATTTTATGTATGTGTGTGTATATCTATGAACATTATATATATATATATATATATATATATATATATATATATATATACACACACACACATATATGCGCGCATATACACTGAGTGGCCAGATTATTATGATTTCTGAATGCATAATAGACCACTCAGTATGTATGTATGTGTGTGTGTGTGTGTGTGTGTGTGTGTGTGTATTAGATGTCCAGTGCATGAATTCAGCCAGCCTGACCAGGAGGAGGGGACATGGGTGGTTGGCCAGCCTGCCTGCTGGTTAAACTCCTGGTCGAGGGGACAATTTGCATATTAGCCTTTTATTATATAGGATATATACTGAGTGGCCAGATTATTATGCATTCAGAGATCATAATAATCTGGCTACTCAGTGTATATTTAGATCATATATATATATATGAAAATATAGAGAAGTTAAATGTAAATTAACAGGCAAAGTGTTTGCCTAGCAAGCATATTTTTCTTGCAAATCATCACCACATTAATGCTTTTTAAAATTATCTCATTATAAGAATGGCTTTTAATCAAGTCCTAATTAATTTCCATTAAACTCTGAAACCATTCTAAGAGGCTTCTTATAACCAAAATTTGTTCTCTCTAAATCTTAAATTAGAAAAAAGTGTCTTTGTAAATGTGTATTTTGCAATCAAATCTTTTTATTTTATATTGTAATCACAATTAGTGATTTTACAAATGAGAGATAATTCAATAAATAAAATTACTTCTAGGAAAGCATATTGTTCAAAAGATTGCTTACCCTCTTATCAAGGGGAGGCTGACATCATTTTCAGAGTTACTATCTGTCCATTATTGCTGACATGTCACACCAACCAGTAAGTCAGATGAGAGTCTACCACTAGCTTCCCCTCCTATTCAATAAGAGCTCTACTTCTAAAGTAGTGGCCCAGTCAAACCACTTTGCTATAATGAATGTACATTTTACCCAGACATGTATTATTTCAAAGATTCTTGAATGATAAATTCAAGCAGAAGGTGTTAGGAAACATCCTATAGGATTTTTTAAAATATATTTTATTGATTTTTTACAAAGAGCAAGAGAAAGGGATAGAGAGTTAGAAACATCGATGAGAGAGAATCATCGATCAGCTGCCTCTTGCACACCCTCTACCGGAATTGAACCTGGGTCCTTTCAATCTGCAGGCTGACGCTCTATCCACTGAGCCAAACCGGTTTCAGCCATCCTATAGGATTTTCTTCCCTTCTGCAATAAAATAAAATAAAGAAGGCTCCACAACCTATCCACCTTTTCACTTAACTATTTTGTCATTTTTTAAAAATTTTTAACTAAATGTATTGGGGTAACATTAGTTAATATGATCATGAAGATTTCAGGTGTGGGTTTCTATATTAAAAGAACTGTATATTGTATTGTGTGCTCACCACCTAAAGTCATATCTCCTCCTGTCATCATATGTTAACTATTTTAGAACTGCTGTGTTGAAGATTGTGTGTTGTCTTGAGTCACTTCAATTAGAAAACTTCCACATCACAAAGCAACACATTCCTAGAATACTTAATTAAAATAGTCTTTGTAAATATACTTCAAGCACAGAAAATTTATTTTCTCACTGCTGATCCTAACACACTTTGAATCATGGCTTTTCTACAGCATTTCCACCTCCAGAAAGACAGTTTACATCCAGACTACTAATTTTTTTACAAATAGAAATAATTTCTGAGCTTACATGTTTCTGTGGGTAATGTACATGCTTTGGAGACAGAAGACCCACATTAATTCTTTCTCAGTCACATTTTATTTACTTGCGACATAAAGTGATGTCTATGCTGTGGAATCACGTGTAATGAGAAATGATGGATATAAAGCAGAGCTGAGTACAGCACCTGACCGAGGGTAATTGCTCATTAAACTCGAGCTTCTGTCATGACGCTGAAGATGATTGCAATCTATCCCTTGGAATGAATGAATATGATCAAGTAAAGAGGAACAGGAAAGCTGCATGTGTCTAACTCTTTTCCTCTATGCATCCCAGTTGTCTTAATAGGCACTGACTTTGATGATCCTCCTAGGGACTAAATAGAAAAGTCATCAGAATCTTGAATGAACCTCAGCCTCCGGTCAAACAGAGCCAGAACAGCCATGGGTGTTGGAACAATTCAATTAGGATTTTTAATATACTCTTTCCTGCTCTCCTCCTTGTCCGACTGAATTTTAAATTTGAAATCTATCCTGGTTGCACAGGATAGATGTTTTGAGGACAATGATCTGGATAAACACTCCACTGATAAGAAGGATTCCTTTCTAGCTTTTTCCAGAACAACATTATCTATGGTGTGTTCTGTTTCATTATTATAATCTACACTAATAATAGAGAAACACTGAAATTGACCATCACTCTGCTAAGCCCACCAGCCAATCAGAGCAAGTATGCAAATCAACCCAACAAAGATGGAGGTTAATTTGCATACTCAGATGCAGAGTGAAGACTGAAGATAGCATAGAAGGAAGGAGGGAAAGCAGAAAGCAGGGGGGGTGGCAGCAGGAGGGAAAGCATGGGGCAGCAGCAGGGGCAGCAGGGGCTTCGGGAGGGAATGTACTGGGGGGTATGTGTGGAGGCGGGGGTGGCAGAGGAAGGGAAAGCATGGGGTGGGGGTGGTGGCGGAGGTGGGAAGGAAAACGGGGGGGGGGGGAGGGGGTTGGCGGGAGGGAAGCCCACCTGGGCAGGCTTCGCTCAGGCCACAGGAAGCCCTATTCTTGCAGGAATCTTCCTGCAACGGGCCTCTAGTACAATTATAATAATGGAAACTCATGGAGAAGTTTGAGCCATGAAGCTAGGTAACCCTCAGACAATGCATTTTAATTAACTCAGAAAATGAAATTTTAAAAGGAATTTTAAAAATCAGGTAAAATGTATCCTCAAGTAGTAAACAGAATAAGTGAAGAAAAAAGAGGTTTTATAGTAAAAACATAAGACCTGTTATTTTACCACAAGATCAATACAAGTCATTGTATTTAGGCCCTATTCAGAGATACTTGTCAGTGTCATGGTAGGCCATGATCTCAATGTACTTTTTTCCAGTTAGATCAACTTCAAAGGATTTGCGATCAAGGCAATAGGAGTGGGGCGGGGCAGAAATCACATTACATGGCAAAGTTTGAATGATTTTGGTAAGTCCACTCTAGCGGAGACTATCCTAAGGAGGAGCATGATAACTCTCTTCAAGTATAGTCCTGGGAAGGAAGTGAAAAGGAAAACATTTTATTCTGGTCAATCCCTAAAACATTGTTTGGATAAATGGGTGACAGAGGAAGGTGTCATGTCAAATTTTTAACAACTTTATAAGAATTTGATTTGTGCTGCAAAGAAATCAACTTCCAATTAGATAGAATGGTAAAAAACAAAACAAAACAAAACTCATTGAAGGCCATATATTAGAAAGAGACTTTCAATTGGTAAATATTTGAACTGGGTGATCTACAAGAAAATTTTCAGTTTCAAAATTCTATTATTCTAAGAAGATAAAGAACTACCATTTGAAAAATCTCCCTTAAATGTCTATTAATGAGCATGCCATTTGAATTTATGTAAGCATCATGGAAGATGATCACATAAACAACCGAGATGAAATCAGAGGGGATTTAGATACCATTGCCAATGAGTGGAAATTAATTAGGACAAAGGGAGCTGAAGCATTTAAAAAATTGAGAAGTGCCAAAACCAGTTTGGCTCAGTGGACAGAGCGTCGGCCTGTGGACTGAGGGGTTTCAGGTTCGATTCTGGTCAAGGGCATGTACCTAGGTTGTAGGCACATGCCCAATGGGGGATGTGGAGGCAGTTGATAGATGTTTCTCTCTCATCGATGTTTCTAACTTTCTATCCCTCTCCCTTCCTCTCTGTAAAAAATCAATAAAATATTTTTTAAAATAAAAAATAAAAAATCGAGAAGTAATATTTGAATGCACTGCTTTCTCATAGAAATGTGCCTTTCCAAATATAACTAGAAAATTTATAGTAAAGATTCCATCTATTTCAATGTAATTATCTTTGAAACAATATATTTATAGTAGAGAGCAAATATAGTATCCCCAATGGCAATATTGCATTATTTATTGATTTATGTTGTGCATCATTTAAAACAATGGATATAGGTGATCGTAAACTCTTTGGGAAAAAAAGCAAATACCAATTATGTTTTACTAACAAAAAATGAAAAGGAAAACAACAGGTATAGGAATCAACTCACAAGTTAGCTTGCATGCGTCACAATGACTCTTCTCTAATGACTAGGGCAGGCTTAGAAGGCGGAAAGGAGACACTTAGATGAGAGAAAAGCATGTTCAGATATCCCTGCAATTGCATATGCTCCGCAGACTGTGACGGTGACAAGAATTGACGGGTGAGTTTTGTTCTTTCCAACCCAGGCAAACAGTCGCTAATTTCAGAGCATAAAAAGTTCCTCACCCATTTTATATCATACAAACACAAATAGATCTGAAACTGCATCCAGCTTCTCAAAAGTCAGCCAGTGAGAAGAGCCAGGATTCAAAATCCCAGCTCTGCACAGAACTTACTCTCTCATACTTATATATTTCCTTCTTCGTGCCAAGTATATTGGCTGGCACATAGGAACAGTCCATAAATTGAGTTAAATGAAATCTGGATTCTGTGTTTACTTGCTAGGTTTTGTGTACGACTGTGCTTTTGTTTTTCGGTATTTCTGGGCGTCAGATTTGTTTCTGTCAAACAAGAGTGCTCCAGAATGTTCAACTGTATGCAACACCTAATGCACACCAATTTAATAAATTATTAATAAATGCCAATTTTAAAGTGATGGTGAGAGATAGTTACAGAGACCAGTACTACAGAGACGTCAAATAATATGTCAAGTATCGCAGATTATTGGGGGCTTCGAGTGTTCAAGCCATAAATCAAGATTCAAATGTCATCAAATTCAGTCTCTCTTCCATCCTCCTGATAAAATTGTTTCTCCAATTTCATATATATTAGTAGAATATTTATGCATTTAGAAAGATATTTAACTTATTTTCATTTATTCCATGGATATTTATCAATCACTTAAGAAGGTCAAAACATTTTTTAAAAGAAAAGGTATTTATACGAAAACAAATGTAACTTATTAGTGAAGGGATTCTTAGTGTTACAAAAATTACTTTCAAACCCATTCACAGCAGAATTTATTAAGATTCAAAAAGTGACAAGAGATTCCAGATTTTTGTTCAGTCAACATTCAACAGATATGTGAGTGCCAAACAAATCTACTCACTGTGCCCAGAATATGCTTGGCATTTTTCTGCCACTGAGACTTTGATTAAGCTAGGTTAAATAAAAACCCTCTCTTACAACCCCACTGTGGCTGGCAACAGGAATCAGTCGTGGCACCCATTACTGGTGACCCTGGACAAGCTTGAGAATTCTTCTCATCAGTCACACAGGAAACATCCAAATTCTAATGGAGTTACCATATAAGAAAAAATAAATTTAAAATATATGTATTTTTTCATAGCTCTTAATACATGGAGTAGTGAGCAATGCACTACCTTACAATAATACTCTGTGTTTAATGATTTTGCATTAGACTTGGAAATATTCTCTATACGGAAATTTCTTATGCTAATTGTCTAGAAGAAATAAGGTCATAATATTTCCTGATGGCATAAGTCTGGAAATTATTGTCTAAAGCTCAGAAGAGTGGCCCCGGATAGATTTGCATATCTATGACCCCACAGCAGAGAGATGAGAGAAATAGCATAGAAATGTAGGGGATTTATTTTGAAGGCGAAGGAAATAGAATCAAGATTTGGAGAACAGTTGTACAGAGGAATCAATCAGCAAACGCCAAAAGTCTCAAAAGTCTCAAAGTTTATTTCATGTGCTTTTTTAGTGTATGTTAAGTTGAAGACTTTGTATCTGGGGGAAGTTTATTTCTGTATGTAGATATCTGTGTGTCAGAGGACGCATAGCTGAGCGAGAAGTAGCCAGAAAGTACTGTACTGTGAAGGATATAAGTGCCTAAAATTGGTTGGACTTCTAATTCTACAGTTAAAAAAAAATCTTTGTTTAACATCTGTGATTGGCAAAGCATGTCCCAGGCATTGTTAATAAAAAACCTCTAAGCACAACAAGGTACAGGCAGGGCAATCGAGATCCATGGACTTTCTTTTCTTAATTGGTTTCTAGGGATACTACAAATACACAAATACAGCATAGGCTAAGAAACAAATTATCTTGTAAGTACATGTCTATTTATTCAATAAAACAGATTCTTCTAAACTAACTAAAGTAAAAATGAGCAGAAACCACAAACAATTGAAATATATCTTGGCATAAAAATTACAACAAAATTAATATGCATCTCGGTTGCTAAACAATACCTGGGACTGGTTTGGGTAGAATATTCTAGCTTTTAAGCTTATTTTGTTGTTAATTTACCAAGTGAATTTTGGACTCTAGCAATATGCTGGGTTTTAAAGAAATTCTCCTTAACTTGAGGGAAAGAGTATCCTCTTTTAATTTTACTGCCCTTAAACTTAAAATGACCAAAGTTGGCTATTGTGACACCTTTTCAAAAAGTTGCTTTGAATGTGTTTTGAGGCCACACAACAAAAAGCGCATGCGCGCACACACACACACACACACACACACACACACACACACCAAAAACAAACAAAAAAACAAAGTTACAGTACAATTTTGTTTTTAATATTCTAGATTTTCATAGCAGGTCAGAACTCGGAAGTGTGGTGTGTGTGCTAACTGGCTTGTGTGTATAAGGGGCCTAAGGTACGAGGGAAGGACATCTGTTCCTGGTTTTTTTCCGGAAGATAAGAGTATTTGTTCATTTTGTAAAAACATAAGGATTTTTACTGGTATACCTAATCAAGGATATGATTTTTTTGGGTGAATTTTCTCTGATGTCCTCCTATAAATTCATATTAAAATGCAGACATGCTTCCAACATTACTAATCATAAGAGAAATGCAAAGTAAAACCACAAGGAGATAGCACCTCACACCTGTCAGAATGGCTATCATCAATAAATCAACAAACAATTGTCGGCAAGAATATGGACAAAAGCGAACCCTCGTGCACTGTTGGTGGGAATGCAGATGGGTGCAGCTACTGTGGAAAGAAGTATGGAGTTACCTTAAAAAATAAAGGTGGAACTGCCTTATGGGCCAGTGATTTCACGTATGTGTATATATCTGAAGAAACTCAAGCCACTACTTTGAAAGAATAAATGCGCCCCTGTGTTTATTGCAGCACCTATACTAATAAACGGGTAATATGTGCTAATTAGACTGGGAGAACATCCAGGAAACCTTCCAGACGCCCTTCCAGACAAAGCCATGGTGGTGGTACTGAGGCAGAGGCAGTTAGGGGCAATCAGGCCAGGAGGGGAGGGCAGTTGGATGTGATCAGGCCAGTAGGAGGGGCCAGTTGGGGTTGAGCAGGCCAGCTCGGGGGCAGGGGGGAGGGGGAGTTGAGGGCAAGTAGGCCAATAGAGGGGGCAGTTGGGATGATCAGGCTGGGAAGGGAGGGCAGTTAGGGACAAGAAGGCCACCACAGGGTGGGGATGGGGCAGTTGGGGTGAGCAGGCCAACAGGTGAGTGGTTAGGAGCCAGTGGTCCTGGATTGCAAGAGGGATGTCCCAGATTGGGAGGGTGCAGGCTGGGCTGAGGGACACCCCCATCTGTACATGAACTTCATGCACTGGGCCACTAGTTATTTATAATAAACAAGAAACAGAAGCAAATCAAGTGCCCATCAATAGGTGAGTGGATAAAGAAGAGCGGTACATATACACAATAGAATATTACTTGGCCATGAAATAAAAGAATGAAATCTTACTACTGTGACATCATGGATGAACCTAGAGGTTATTATGCTAGGTAAAATAAGTGCTCATCAGAAGATGAGTGGGTAAAATGTACGGTATATTTACAACATGGAATACTATTCGGCAATAAAAAAGAAAGAACTCTTACCATTTGCAATGGTATGGATGGACCTGGAGAATATTATGCTGAATGCAATAATCCAGTCAAAGGAAGATAAGTATCACATGATCTCACTCATGTGGAGAGATAGAGGGGGGGGGGGAGAAAAAATGACAAAGCAAAAGAGGAAACTGGTAAAAAGTGTTTGATTTTAAATAAAGGAACATTTAAAACATTCTTACAAAAAGTTCCAGACATGCTTCTCAGAACATTTTCTATTGCTTCTGGTTTCAGCTTTTTATTTTAGTTAGAAGAGTTTGCCTGCCTTTTTTTTTTAATGTTAGTTCTAGCTATTTAAACTTAAACATGTTTTCAGTGGAATGTTCTTAATTTGGTTTAGTCATTTTCGTTTTATTAATTATTTAGCTTATTTTCTTTTATCTCTCTTGCCAATTGAAATAAGGCAAAGCAAGAGCGAGGGGGCAATCAATGCCCTGTATGAAGAAGCGACGCTGTTCATGTCTGTGGGGTGGTGCCTGCCGCAGAGCAGAGCAGGGGCCCGATAAACAGTAGACTTGTCAATGCCCTTATCTCTCTCTCTCTCTCTCTCTCTCTCTCTCTCTCTCTCTCTCTCTCTCTCTCTCTCTCTCCCCATGTGTGTGTTTGTGTGTATGTCTCTGTCTCCATCTAGATATATTCTGCTCAGGAAGAGAGGCCTTACAAGGGTTTATAAGACTCTTACCTATTTATCTGACTTGCTATAAACCTGTATTATCTAATCTCACTTTAAAGCAAGATTTCAAAATGACATGCTTTGCCATCTCATCTTCACACTAAGGAACACTTGAGTTTGCCTGAGAGGACTCTAGGATTTACCAGCACTTTTATGATTGAAACATGACTTCTGACCATAGATTTCCTTTCCTATAAAAGCTGATGACCAGAAATCTGGTGACCATAGCTAAGGCAGGAAATGAATTTCAATTCCTGGCCATATGAATTGTGGATCACTTTCACAAGCCAGGCCTCCTTACCCTTAGGCCTCGTGGGAAAAGGTGAATGACATACTCCAATTTGAACACGCTAGATGCCATGAAAAGCTCAACGTCAAACCAGCCATCCAGCAAATTTTCACATGCACTTTCCTGTATGCTTAATTACAATATAAGAACCCACCAATCATCTGTTGTTGTTTTTTATCTTCAACTCCTCCGCAATTTAAATTTCTAACATGTGACTGAAAATGACCCTCTTTGGAGAGTAAAGCCTTTTAAAATCAACTTTCTGCTTATATAGAAGAAAATAAAGGAAGAAAAATATTGGCCTAAGTAAATTCTCATCTCATGAGCTTTAGACCATGTCCAGTCATGGTGCTGTCTTGCTTCTCACAAGCTCTTCCCTCCTTCTGAGCCTCTAATGTCCATCTGCATGTTTCCTGTTTTTATTGTGATCAACTGGTCAGTTAACTTGTCCTATGCGCTCAGTCCACCTATTCCTGACAGTGTTAGGAAACCAATAACATTAAAAACTCAAAATCCTAAATCCCCAAAAGAAAGCAGTGTCTTCTTTATCCCAGCGGTCCCCAGAACTCTGGTACTAATGGTTATCACCCATGAAACCTCATTCCTCAGCACAAGATCAGATCGGGCTTTTGCAAGAAAGAATGAGGTTACCACCTATATTCGAGATTATTGAATTTCTACCTTATTGACACATTAAGTAAGTAATATTGAAAACTAGCACTTTCACTAGTTTGTCTAGGTCATTATTTTAAATGGTTTCTTTTAAACCCCTCTCAAAATTGCAACTCAGGGTCAAAAATATTCCAGGATGGTAACAGTAGAGACAGGCACTACATACATTCTTCCAGATAGCGGTTCTTAACATTTGATGTGAGAAGTAAAAATGCAGTTGTCATGGTGCCCACTTCCAGAGGCGAGTTACATTGTTTTAGGTGAATGCCGAGAATCTGCATTTTTAATAAGCATTCTGGCTGACCCTAATTCTGGTGATCTTTAGTCCATCCTAAGAATTTGCTAAACACTATATGTGAACCTTGTAATGATTCGAGAAGTATATTTTAATCAAGACATTTATATTTCCTTTGAAAAGACCTTTGTATTCTTACAGTGTTATTATGTACTTTACATTGTGAAAGTTTATATATATATATGGCCAAGATAAAAACCAGTTCTAAATAATTTGTGGATTATTGGCTCATTACATTGCTAAAAAGCCTGCTCTACTCATCAGGGAGTGAGATACTTTGCTTTATTAGAAAAATAGAGCGTGGCTTTGCTTCTTTTTTACTTTACTTTGCTGTACTTTGCTTCTTTTATTTAGCTGCCAAGAAAATCAGAACTTATTTTACGCTCAGCAGCGCTTCATTTAACGTAACTTTTATTCTCCATCATTTCCCCTTCATATTTAACAGTTGTTTATTTAATCTTTTTTGATTCATTTGACAGTAAATTGTTTCAAATCCTCTTTGCAAATTGGCAGAGTAAGCAATAAGAAAGGAATGAGTAAGTATTTCAGGTCAAAACGAGTTTGCTAGAGACAGAGAATTTTTATAATTTGGTACCCAAGTTTATTAACTGTCGAATTTTTAACCACAAAAAGTTTGGTATGGTGACTCACAATTCCAGTTCCTCACAGGAAATACCTATTGATTTAGATGTGTTTTCAGTTAATCACTCTCCATTGTCAACAATCATGTTCTGCCTAATTGTCTATCGGGTGACTGTCACTAGAGACTTCTTTTCCTTATATTTGTAATTTACTGAGACCCTCCCTCTCTCCCTACCTGCTTTTCTTCATTCCTCCCTCCCTTCCTTCTTCTCTCGATCTTTAAAGCTGCACATTTTTAGTGTCTACAACTTGGATGAGTTTGTGACTAAACATACACCTAAGAAAAGCATCACCACCATCAAGGCCATGAACCTATCTGTCACCTCCCAAAGTTTCCACTTGCTCCTTTACTATATTTTTATGCGAAAAAAAAAATCTATTATCTTTAATATTATTTTAATATCACATATTTAATAATCCTATATAATAAAAGCATAGTATGCAAATTTCCCCCTCAATTGGGAGTTCATCCAGAAGTTTGACAAGAGGGAGGAGCTGGCCGGGGAAAGAGAGGGAGTACCAGGCTGGCAGCCAGCAGCCACTAGGAAAACTACCAGTGCATGAATTTTGTGCACTGGGTCTCTAGTAATAACATAATAGCAATTTTTCATATAGCACCTATATGGAAGGTAATGTTCTAAGAACACATATTTACATTTAATTTCCATATAAAGGCTATGAGGTAGATATTGCTCACCTACTTTTACAGATGAGGCATCTCAGGCAAACAGCCTTTAAGAAAGTTGGCCAACATTATACAGCTGTAATATATTTAGGATATTTTTGAGTGAATCATCAAAGGGTGATTGTAGGAGAGGGTTCCACTTTTAAATAACATCTCATAAAGTTTTCATATAAAAAATTACAAAGAGAGAAGACCCCAAAAGTCACCAAAGAGCCCTCTTGTAACAGAAGTTCTATAATACAGCCTTTAAGAAAGTTGGCCAACATTATACAGCTGTAATATATTTAGGATATTTTTGAGTGAATCATCAAAGGGTGATTGTAGGAGAGGGTTCCACTTTTAAATAACATCTCATAAAGTTTTCATATAAAAAATTACAAAGAGAGAAGACCCCAAAAGTCACCAAAGAGCCCTCTTGTAACAGAAGTTCTATAATTTGATGGGGGAAAAAATCCTTTTTAAAAATAGCAAAAGGTACAAAATGAAATATAAAATGATTCTTCTTATGTCCCACATACCCAAACTTCTTAAAAGTATTATCATCACTAGTTCATTTTGTGTTTTCTCAGAAAAATATAAGGGTATGTGTATTCACATGCATATAATACATAGCCATACATTTTGTATTGATGCATATGTGTGCTTGTATTTCTTATATGTATATTTGAGTACACAGTATACATCCACACATATTTTAGTAATATTTAAAACAATAGGTATAGATTCAGAAACTGGGCACTAAATAATGTGGGAAATAATGAGGAGGCAGAAGTAAAAGAAGTGTGGATATCTGTAAAGTGACTTCTTAATTAACTCAAAGTTTGGCATGAAGTAGTATATATTAGAGCATATTGCCAAAATGTGCTATTTGACTGAAAAAGGAGACTTCCTTTGTTTTTGAAATAAAATAATCTTACTTTTCATTTAGGTCATTATAAAGGTGGTTGGACATTTTACATTTAAATAATAAAGTTCTTTGCAAAATCAATAGGCACTTTAGGAGCATGCCAATCCTGGATAAAGGGCTTTCTTTCCATAAAGGAGGGTCTATAACAATTTCCTAAATTACATTCTTCTTCTTTTTATTAGAATATTCACTGTTATCTCCCGACATTTCACATCAAATTCATATAATTTTTAAAGCCAAAAGCACAGATGGTATATTTTAAAAAGACAACAGGTCAATATACATACACTCTAAGTTAATTATGCTTTCTAAAAGAATTGTCTTTTGGGCTAGCTGGTTTGGCTCAGTGGATAGAGTGCTGGCCTGCAAACTGAGGGGTCCCAGGTTCAATTCCAGCCAAGGGCACATGCCCAGGTTGTGGGCTTGTGGGGAGTGCAGGAGGTGGCCGATCAATGATCCTCTCTCATCATTGATGTTTCTATCTCTTTCTCCCTCTCCCTTCCTCTCTGAAATCAATAAAAACATATTTTAAAAAAATAAAAATGAAAGAATTGTCTTTTATTACAAACATAAAAAATTGCAATATTACCTATAAAGGTTTGAAAATAATACTCATTCTCATAATTAAGTATTGCCTAATATAAAAATTCCCCTGACATTTATTCATATATCCTATTTCATAGGGATGTACCCCCTCTGAATGCCTATGAGATACCTGGAAATTAGCATAATTTTAACAACTACAGTAATATTCTGATAAACTATACAATATAAATGGAGAATATGAATATTTCTTGGTTGTAGATGTATGCAAAAAGTTATATTTTATAAATATACTTAAAAAGGTGTCATTTTATAAAATACTATGAAATATCAGAAAACCAATTGAATGTCAACTCCAATTCTCATTCTTAATTTCACAAAAAAGAATAAATCAAAGCCTTGGGAGATATTTTCTGATTTGATAGCCTTCGTATTATTCTCTTGGATATGGTTGGCCTTGAGTGGAAACATATAAAGTTAATAAATCTTTCCATACACTTAGCTTCCATTTCTGTGGCAAGATGAAAGAAAACCAGTCCCCCATCAAAATGAACAAAGGATGCTAATTATGAGTGTAATTGCATTAACAACTTCAGAACTGGCAGAGGCACGTTGTCCTTGTGATGGCCCTTATAAATCCTGGCTTGTTCCATCAGAAATACCACCTCTGTACAGAACTGTTGGGCAGGATGGAGAACTACCTGGAGAGCCGATGTTGTGAGGAGAATACAAATGTGAGATGCCACACTGAATCCCCTTACATTCAAGAACTCTTATTACAAGTTGCTCATCTGGGAAGCTACCATAATTATCTGTTTGTACGTTTATGTTGTTAGTCCAATTCCTGTTCTTCTGACCTAAGTTCTCTCCAATTTTCCATTCTTTATTATGTTTTACTCTGCAGCATGCTCATCCTTACCAAAGCACCATCTCTGTAAGTTTCCATTATACATTGGCTACACACAGTCCCAACTTACCTTGGAATAAAAAAAAAATTTTAAATGCAGATCCTCTGGCAATTTTCACAGATCTAAAAACATAGAAACAATTTTTCTTTGAAACTCGTGAAAATAACAAAACACCTGATGAGAATATATATGTACCTGCTGCGATGATAGAAAAAAAATGAAAATTCTCTATAAATAGAATCAAAGCATATGTGATATTCTTGAACACTGACATTAGAATTGGCAACTGTAAATCTGCAAATCGATATTCAAAATAAGTAATAATCTTCAGTCATTTCCAAAATAGCTCCATATCTATTGAGAACCAATTTTATCTTTTCAAGAAAAAAATCATTTTTCATTTGAACTAGTTTTACTTTTGTCAGATAGGAATAATTTAGTCATGCATTCTTATAAAATACTCCATTTTTCTGGAAAATCTCATGAATAACTGGATGTAAATTTTAAGTTAAGGTAAATATGACAAATCAAAGTGAAAATGTATACATGCTGAATGGCCATTGGAAAAAATGTAAATGTTTCAGACCTTGTGCTCATTTTAACACAGAATCACATCCTGTCCTGTATGCTAATAACTTCCTAATACATCTCCATTATATCTTCAGTGAAACCAGAAGTCTTTATTATGGCCTGTAACATCCTACATCCTCTTGTCCCAACTACCTTTCAGACAGCACTTGCTACTAAGCCCCTCCCTCTCTTTGCTTCAATTACAGCGACCTTAGGTGAAACATAGCAAGCCTCCTTTCACTTTGAGTTCTTTATACTTCTTTTCTCTCTTCTTCTAAAACTTCATCCAGATATTCACAGAAGTCACTTTACTCCCTTCAGTTAGCCATCAGTTTATATATTCCCCTTGGAAAGGCCTTGTCTGTCCCCTATCCTATAAAATAAAAGGCTAATATGCAAATAGACCGAATGAAAGAACAACCGAACAACCGGTCACTATGATGGGGCTGCACACGGAACATGATGGGCATGGGCAGCAGGCGGCAGAGCATGGAACATGGCAGGCATGGGCCACAGCAGGATGGTGGAACAAGTGAGTGGAGCACAGACCATGGCGGGACACCAGTCACCATCATCGGGGCAAGCCTCTGGAAGTTTCTGAAAATTCTTTGCTCCAGTGCACCATGGTCCCTCCTGGCGCTCACCCTGCTGCTGGCGCCAGAGCTGCTGCTTGCACCCACTTCTGGCACCCGGCTCCAGCCTCAATCACTGGGCACCATCAGCAGGTGCAAGTGGTGGCTGCCAGCCCCGATCGCCCCTCAGGGCTTCTCCACTTCCCCTTACTCCAGAGGGGCAATCAGGGCAGCAGCCACAACTCACACCAGCTCACTACACTGGCCCCAATTGTCCTGCACCATCAGCGAGTGAGAGGGGGCCCAGTGCCATCAGCATGTGGGAGCGGTGGTGGCATAGGCGTGCAGATGATGGGCCAAGACCCACCCCGGTGCCCACTGCAGCATCACCACCCACAGTTCCTTTCTAGGTGCACAAATTCGTGCACTGGGCCCCTCATTTAAAATAATACACTTCTTACCCTGAATTATTTTGCTTATAGCAGTCACCAGTACCTAGAATTATACAGTATTTACATGTTTATTTTCTGCCTCTCCCACTGGACTACAAGATTCTTAAGGTTTAGAAGTTGGCAGTGCCGAAACCGGTTTGGCTCAGTGGTAGAGCATCAGTCTGTGGACTGAAAGGTCCCGGGTTCGATTCTGGTCAAGGACATGTACATTGGTTTTGGGCACATCCCCAGTAGGGGGTGTGCAAGAGGCAGCTGGTCAATGTTTCTCTCTCATCGATGTTTCTAGCTCTCTATCTATATCCCCTCCTCTCTGTAAAATATCAATAAAATATATATTTTTTAAAAGAAGTTGGCAGTTATGTTTACTGTTGAGGTCAATGACAGGTAGTAAAGGATCAACAAAATATGCTAAATTGAATTGAGCTCTATGAGTCACATTTTGATTTCCTAAAAGTACATGCTACTGATAAAACTTTGGGTTTGCAAAAGCACTATTCCTGTTAGTCTTAAACATGAATAAAGTGAGGAAGACGGAAGAATCGGGCACACATAAAAACAAAAAAGGCAAGACCCTTTACTTTTAGCACAAAACCTTCCCATCCTATTAGACATTATTCCAACTGTCATCTTCCACTTTCGGTGTTATTTTTTTCCATTACTAACTTCTGATAACTCACCGCCTGTTCTCCCCACACTCTTCATGATCCGAATCTTCTTTACATAACAGACTTGTCAAAATTTCCACTGCAAAAACGGATTGCACCATGCCAGGATATGTAGCTACATGTATTTTGTATACCTGCCTTTCAATCTCTTATAATAGGAACCTCTTCCCGGGAGAGACTACATTTATCTTCTATGTCATTTACAGATAATAGTTCGCTATTTTTAAACAATTCCATTTTATTCGTAAATGAGTAGACCTGCCTAAAGAAAAAAAGTGCCACCTCGTGTTTACTGTGTAAGAGAAAGAACACCTCCCTTGTCACAAAGTGTCATCAAAGCATTTTTTCACCTACGGACTCCTTGACTGCTAATATTTACCCTGTTTCCCCGAAAATAAGACAATGTCTTATATTAATTTTTTCTCCCAAAGATGCGCTAGGTCTTATTTTCAGGGGATGTCTTATGTTTCCATGATGTAGGTCTTATTTTCGGAGGATGTCTTATCTTCGGGGAAACACGGTAGCTAGGAAGCTGAGCAGGAAAAGGAAGGCAGTGCATTCTGTGCTTACTCCCTTACGTTATAAGCTATCTCCCTATGACTCCCAGAGGCACCTGCACCCCGCCCAGCTTCCCCAGAAAGCAAAATGATTAAGGAAAAAGACACTGACAGCTATTAATTCTAATATCTGCAGAAGAATTACTACCAAAAATGCAGACGTCTCACAGCCCTCCCTAAACTAAAAAGAGTATGCTATAGTACTCTCAAAGATAAAATGTCCAAATAATCAAGTTAACTTTGTAACACTGAACAAAGGGAAAGATTAGACTAGTAGATTCCTGCTAAAGCTGAGGCGACACAATTCCCTGGCTACGGAGCTCTCCATGGTGTGCAGGCATCATCTCATGCCATGATCGGCGACACATTCGTATAGATTTTTCCACAGATGGGTATTGAGCTCGTGGGTAATAAGTCCCAAAAGGTATAAATCCAAACCTCCAAAGCCTGTCAATCTAGTTAGGAAGGCAAGAAGTAAAACCACACTTTGATTCTAATAAAGCATTTATTAATGTCAAGAGTATTCCAACTGCACATTGTATAGGCTTGGGAGGTTGAGAAGGTTTCGTGGAGAAGTTCAATGTTAAAGGCTGGTTCTCAAAGGAGAAAACTAAATTCCAAAGGAATCTACAGAAGCCAAGAGCAGCACGGATGTGCACAGACAGGTAGATGGTGCTTTATCTCTGGATTTATTCTCAATATCAGACCATATCCCACACTGTCAAGTCTACAAGTCGAGCTACTGAAACCAGTGGGCCAGTGGGAAAACAGTGTATGGACATATATATCCATAAAACAATGTAAGGCATAGGGAGAGGAGAGAGAAAAGAGTGAATCATAATTAGAGCTCTGAAGGGAAAATAATACTCCTTTTTCAGTGAACGTTCTTTCAGTGAAAGAGAAGTTAAATTGTAGCGTTTTAACAACCAACAGGCCAAAGATTTTTCAGGTGATTTAGGAAACAAACCAACAAAAAAAAAATTTTATTTTCTTTCTCGTCCATCAGGCCAGGTAGTTTTCTGACAAACAGTCTAGGAGTCCACCAGATGAGAACACATGGGTGTATTATATCAACTAGAAATCACCATGACAAACCTCAGTCCGGTAAGAATGAATACACAGCAAGCAGTGATACTGAAGAATGTGGAGTGAGTCACAGACAGCAGAGCTGGGAGAGAAATGTATATTGATGGCATAAAAGGACATGTATTCCTTTTCTTATCCTTGTAGCATCAGCAGCAGCCCCCAAGTTGCTATTAGTGTATATTCTTATATAATGTCTTAAGGCCTTCAAAAAAAAAAGAGTCAAAAATTAAATTTCAAATAATCTTGCTGCTGTTTAATTGCTGAACTAGAAGCAATACACAAAATAAATCTTGCATGTATAAAATGATTGGTTTTAAAAAAATAATTGCAAAATTTCCTTTTTATCAGGGATTTACAAATTAGGTCAAAAGAAATTTGGTCTTCATTAACTTATTTTCAAAAATGAGTATAATTGAGAGCAAAGTTTACTTACACAAATGCAAAATACATGACATCAGAATTGAATGAAATAACTATACAAAAAATAAGTGTAATACCAAGTCAATCTTTAGTCTAAAGGAAAATCCTTAAAAGAAAAAAATATATCAGACCCACTGAAAATGAGAAAATGGCACAGTCTCTAAGGTACTCTGCTGAGAGAGCACATTATCTCTTCTAAACATACCTCTGTCTGTCAATAAAGTATGTGCTTATAAAATAAAGATTCATACATTTTTTTAAATGTCCTCATTTAAAATTATGTATATCTTTATCTAGTTTTGAAATTCAGCTAAATGTGAAACATTACATAAAATGAAAGATAAAAATCATATGTTTATGTTAATAGATGCAGAAAAAGCATTTGACATAAATCCAGCACCCATTTCTTATAAAAAACAAAACAAAATAAAAAACACAACTCTCAGCAAAGTGGGAATGGAGGGATCATTCTTTCACATAATAAAGGCTGTATAGTATATTACAACCCACACAATATCACAGTTAATAGGCAAAAACTAAAAGTGTTTCCCTTAGGATTAGAAACAAAATGGGGATGTCTGCTTTTACCACTTTTATTCAACACACAGGCCCGTGCATGGATTTGTGGACTGATGGGGTCCCTCGGCCTGGCCTGCACCCTCTCAGGCTGTGGCTGAGCGGAGCTCCCCCTGTAGGTGCGCACTGACCACCAGGGACAGCTCCTGTGTTAAGCATCTGCCCCCTGGTGGTCACTGGTGTCATAGTGAACAGTAGTTCCCAGTGGTTCTGCCATTAGGGTCAATTTGCATATTACCCTTTTCTTATATAGGAAAACGAATAAAAAACTTAATATATTTATTTGTGCATATGTTACTTATAACATATATGTGTTTATATATATATATATATATATATATATATATATATATATATATCCCACTCCAATTATGCCATTCTAAAAAAGGGAATTTCCCTGCTACTTCATTAGGAAAATCACAAAGAAAAATTATTTTTTTTGTTTTTTTTAAAATAGCAAGTTACCAAACCTATTAAAATTAAAATATTATAGAGGTAGTGTTTGAAAGTCTTATAGACAACTACACTAAGTTATTTTTCTGAGAGCATAGATGTACTGTTAATTCTACCATATTTGCTTCTGAAGAATGTATATATAAATAATTTTTTCCTGTATTTGTTCAGAAATCAGGATGATTTATATAATTAAATCATGAAGTTTATTCTAAACAAAACTTCACAGAGATACTACATAGTAATTTTCTTTCCCACATTAAAAATACCTTTATTTTAAAATTAAAGAGGTAACGTCTGCAAACATGACATTTCCAAGTTCTTAAGTTTTATGTCATGAATAATACATTACCTATTTTTTGTTTCTTAAAGGGTCTAAACCAGTGGTTCCTAATGTGGGGCACACACCCCACAGGGTTTGATTTTTAAGGGTGGGCAATTCAAGAATGAGTTATAATAGTGAATTTTTTGGAATTCTTATTAATGTAGGGGCCTCATATACAATATATAAATATAAATTGTGACATATTTATGCATTTCAGTTCTCTATTATAGGTCTTGACACTTTATTAGTTATCTAGCTAATAAAAGAGTAACATGCTAAATGACTGTACCTTCACAACACCCACCAGCCAATCAGGAGTGAGTATGCAAATTAACCCAACAAAGACAGCAGGTTAATTTGCATACACAGGCACCAAGCAGCCGGGGATGGGGCAGGATGCTTGCATCATTGCCATGGTGACAATGCAGGCTTCTGCACCACCCCAGCCACTTGGGGCCTCCAGGCAGTGTGAGAAAGCAGAAAGGAAACTCTGAGCCAGAGCAAAGGCAGTGCCATTAGCCAGGGGAACGAAGGCCCATTTGTGCATAAATCTTCATTCGTGCATTGGGCCACTAGTTTTACCATCTCACTTCATACTTTTTAAAGTTTCTTAGTGAGTTCTTCATTGGGACTTCAAGTGACCTTTCATTCTTTTATTTTCCTCTTTCTTGGATGCCATGTTCTTTGGAAGCTTGTTTAGACCACGTTAGTGGCCTTTTAGGCTTCCTCCACGTGAATAGGGGGTCATTTTTTGAATAATAAGAATTATATGTTGGGGACAGAGAGATATCAGGATTTTAGAGATGCTTAGGTGGGGCATGGGCAAAAAAAAAAAAAAAGGTTGGAAGCACTGGTCTAAATCATTAGCAACCATGACTCAGAATGCAGATACTACACCTAACATAAAAATCTCCTCCAATTATTTAATGCCACCTGATACACTTCTTGCTCAAAACATCGTGCACCTGAGGTACAATGACAAAATGAAGCTGGACCTTGTTAAACATGTTGTCACAACACTGTTTTTTTTAATTATTATTATTATTAGTGATCACTTTGAAATTTCCTAAATTTGAAAACATTTAAGTTCTACCCTACTTCCTGCATGAAAAACAAGGCCAGGAAGCTATCGCCAAAAGGTCATTGGGACAAAGGAGGAGTTTCGGGTCCTCTTTTCCCAAGGCAGTTTAAGGCAGTACTTAGAGTTTACACTATGGAAAGAAGGGAGTAGGATAGTCAGATCCTAATGCACGTCAATAGATATGCACAGAAAGGAAGGGTATGGGATGGAGAAACAGATATGTATGGCCAATCTGAACACTGTTTTTAAAAATCTGACAGCCTTTCTTTGATTGGCTTCTTTAAAAAAAAAAGTCTTTATTGTTGTATTACATATGTACACTTTTCCCTATTGGTCTCTTCTGGCCCATCCCTGCCCACTGTGCTGCCCCCCCTCCCCCTATTATATCTGTCCATGGGTTATGCATATTTGCATAAAAGTTTTTTGGATACTCTCTTCCCACTGACCCCCACATGCCCTCTGAGATTTGGCATTCTGCTCCATGCTTCTATGCCTCTTCATCTATTTTGTTCATCAATTTATGTTCATTAGATTCCACATATGAGCGAGATTTATCTTTCTCTGACTGGCTTATTTCACTTAACATAATATTCTCCAGGTTGCTCCATACTGTCTCAAAGGGTAAGAGATCCTTCTTTTTTGCTGCTGCATAGTATTCCATGGTATAAATGTATCACAGATTATTTATCCACTCATCTACTAACGGGCACATGGGCTGTTTCCAGATCTCAGCTATTATAAATTGTGCTGCTATGAACTGTGTTTTGGGTTTCTTAGGATTAACTGAATCTGGAAGAATCAGAAAATGTGAATAGGCCAATAATTACTGAGTAAATTAAGCAGTAATCAAAAAACTTCCAGCAAGCAAAAGTCCTTGCCCAGATGGCTTTACAAGGCAGTTTTACCAAACAAAGAACTAACACCTATTCTCCTCAAACTATTCCAAAAAAAATCCAAGAGAAAGGAATACTTCCAAGCTATTTTTATGAGGCTGTCATTATCCTAATTCCAAAACCAAATAAAGACACTACAAAGAAAGAGAACTCCAGGCCAGTATCCCGGACAAACATAAATGCCAAGATCCTCAACAAAATAGTAGCAAATGGGATCCAGCAACATATTAAAAAGATCATACACCATTACCAAGTGGGATTTTTTTTTAACTTTTAAAAATTACGCTTTTAATATTTTCTGCTTTAATTAATTGGAAATGGGAAGGCTTAAAATTATACTTTGAAATATTCGTTTTACCAGCAAGTTAAATAATCCCATTTAGACCAAGCATGGTTAAGTTATAGTACAATGACATACTTAGTATTTCATCCAGCACAAAAATGATTAGGTGAATATACAATAGTTCTAAAAAAAAAGGTGAATATACAATAGTTCTAATTTATTCAGACAAAAAGGCCAACTGAACATTGTCTAAAATGTTCTGAGAGGGAAAAGATAATTCTATCAATGATGAATTACAAAACTGTTGGCTATTTCCTCTGTTACTAGTATTGATGTTTGCATGAGCTGAAACTTTGGATAACCACTATTTAGGATTCCATTTTTACTTCTATTATCATTAATTAATGAACATTAACTCCATTAAAAATAATGGCCATGTAAAAAGAGCTCAGAAAGTGTAATGGGAAATTCTTGGTCATCTATCAAACACAGCTTGATATTAGCTTCAACTCTGCGTATTTTCCAGAAAGTTTTATACCTTATATTTCATCGTACAAAACTACAGAGTAAAAAATAAATTCAGGCAATGGATTTGTCAAATAGTTTCTATCCTTAAATAAAGCTTTGAGTTATAATGCAACCAAAGATAAGAAAAAAAGGCACGATTTATATATATATATATATATATATATATATATACATATATATAAAATGTATTATAAATATATTTTGATGAGAAACAGAAGATATTTTCCTAAGAAACTGTACTAAATTATAAAACATGCTTTGTTACATGTTCATATAATTTTCCAATAAATGGATTGTATTTTGACTGTACAACATTTCTACATCTTGAAAATATGACTACTATATCCAATCAGGGTCACAAATTAGCTTAATTTCTGAAAATTAAACTTGTCAACTTCAATGAAACTTAAATCTTAAAAGTAACTCCCATTTTGCTTCCAAGTTCTGAAAAAGTGTATATTTAATTCTTCTAATCCACTTACATGTGAATCATGAATTAAATCCATTTCATAGACTTTACTCAGGCATTATGATTCAGTTTCTTAAATTATTTCAAGAAATAGATGCTTATAAAGCATTTATATTATATAATAATAATGCCATTAATGGTTAGCCATTTTCTCATTGTTCTCCTAAAAACAAATATAAAATTCTAAATAAAATAAAAATTTAAAAGTCATTTCAGGAAACAAATTTTAAAATAATACTAACTTCACATGTCTAGAATAGAACTTTCAGCTGGTGAAAATACCATGTCATCACACTCATTATAAAAATGCCTAGATTCAACCTTATAGACATTATATAGTATTAAAATGACTCACCAGATACTGCTCTACTTCATGAAAAACATTGCCATTGACACCAGATTTTTAAAAATATATTTCCTTCTAGCATTTCTTCCTTTATGTCCTCTTGACACAGAGTCCTTTTTATTCATATGTACTTCTAATTTGAAATCCTGATATTGATTTGCACTATCCAATTTTCCTTAATATTTCAAGTAACAAAAAGACAACATGACCAATATATAGCCCCTTTGATAAGAATTATGCACCTACTATTCTGAATCTCCTTCAAAATTTGTCACAAAATTACCAACAGGATAAAAGAGAAAGACAAGCAATAGAATATATTTCACTAATTCATTTTTGAAAATGCACCAGTAGAACATACAAAAACATGTCAGACTAAATCAAAGTCATGTTATTTTATTTCACTGTACTATAATTTCCTACTAAGCCAAAAATTCTTCACATATAACATATTCCATTAGTTGGCTAGCTGACAACATGAGAAACTCTGTTCAACCCAAGATGTCTAAAAAAATTAGGTTGATTTTAACCACATTATCGTTTAAAGAAGGCAATTAAATTGGCCAGCAAAACAATACTGAAAAAGCAGCCTTGGGAATAACTTTATTCTTGAAGCCATTACCAAATCCCTACTGGACTGATTAATTATGCCAGAAAAGAAGCAGAAAGCTGGAGAAAGGGCGCCATCACTACTTGTCTTATCTAAGAACTCATAAAAGTACAAGGCTCTGCCCACCTTATTTTATTAGATTCTCTAATATGTAAATGCTGCTACTTCTCTGCAGTTGGCTTAATATTACTACTAATCATTTCATATCTTTCTTTTTGCTCCAATGTAAAAAAGTCTTAATTCCAGCTTAAATTTTTTTTCAAAGTATTAATTCTGAAGATGTCCCTTCGCCTGCAAAACACCATCATCCCCAATAAAAGCATGCACGAAAGGATTCCAGAAGAAAATTAGAATGCACAAATGTCTGTAACACAAGCAGCCCTGGGTGACCATCAATCTCACCAGACACTACTCTCTCTTCTCAACATTTACTGAGTGGCCATGGACCCATTGCCTGAGGCTTCTATAGTTTCTCCAAAAATGGCGGATGACAGTCATTTGCTTCTCTTTTTTTGAAACTATGAACCTAGAGTCTTAAATATATTGCAAATATCATTCCACTGCATTTTATAGAGTTGATCAGCTTCAGCCCTGCCATTCTAAAACTGAATAACTTGGCAACCTCAGTGAACATGCATATGCAGCAATAGGCACATAGGTGTCACAGAATCATTTTATAATGGTACTTATAATCTCTACTTTATAACGTAAAACAAGAATTATAGTTCTTAGAGGGGAAATGCATGCCAAAAGTGTCTATTCCTATAAAAATCACACTCCAAATGCACATGGAAACTTTTCACTTGAATACACTGAGTGCACTTTCTGAGCATTTCAATAAACATGGTGCATAATTGTCCCTTTCTCGGGGCCCAGATTTTTGTGTTTTTCATTCTTAGCACGCTTTTATGTATTCACACATATATAATATTGATGGTCCGCCTTTACATTCAGGAATTCTAAAATTTCTTTATCGTGTCCATCAACTTTCAGGCATCCATACTCAACCCCCCGAGTACTCTTAACCTCTATACCATATCCACTTCATAGGTCAACAAGAGTTCCTCCACACCATTTAGACCATGCGAGAAACAAATATAATTTCCTCTACACTTATTACTCTATCACTTTCGTGGGCCTCCTCCCACCGCCTCCCACCCACCTCCCCCCCTCCATCCCGTTCCCCTCGCGCGGGCACCTACCCTAGCGTGGTCATGGTGACGATGGTGTACCAGAAGGCCGCCGGGATGCTGGTGAACTTGGTGGCGGAGGAGCCCTTCTCGGCGTAGAACATGACGGTGGCGAAGATGATGATGGCCATGGTGAGCGAGAAGAGCAGGAAGCCCAGCTCGGAGGCGCAGCTCTTGAGCGTGTAGCCCAGGATGCGCAGGCCCTGCGAGTGGCGGGAGAACTTGAAGATGCGGAACACGCGGAAGACGCGCAGGGTCACGAAGGCGCCCGACACGTCCTCGTTGTCCGTCATGACCAGGCCGATGTAGTAGGGCAGGATGGCCACCACGTCGATGATGCTCATGACGCTGCGCACGAAGCGGTAGCGGCTCGGGGCCGCGGCCAGGCGCAGCAGGTACTCCACCGTGAAGATCATCACGCACGCCGTGTCCAGGCAGAAGAAGGCCACGGCGTAGCGCTCGCCGCACGGCAGCTCCTTCACGTGCCCCGGGCTCGCGCCGCACGGCACCGTCTCCACCACGTTGGCGATGACCGACACGGCGATGAAGAAGCCCGTCACGTAGTAGAAGACGAGCGCCAGGGTGCTGGTGTGCGGGTTCTCGAAGGCGCGCCACACCTTCTGGCGCGCCGTCATGCTGGGCAGCGCGCCCTCGCCCGCGCTGTCCGAGTCCGCGTCGTCCTGCAGCCGCTCGGCGTTCTCGCGCCGCCGGTCCTTGTACTCCTCGTAGCAGCAGTCGCCGATGATCTCGGGGATGAGGCCGAAGAAGGCCAGCTCCTCGTCGTAGGCCGAGATGCACTCGTGCCGCGGGTAGTGCAGCTTGCCCGTGCGGTAGAAGTTGAGGATGTGGCGGAAGATGTCCGGGTCGCGGTCGAAGAAGTACTGCTGGCTCTCCGGGTGGTAGAAGAAGTCCCGCTCCGAGCTGCCCAGCAGCGTGTCCGGGTAGCGCTCCAGCGTGTCCTGCCACGTCTGGAAGCGGGTGCCGCTCACGTTCAGCACGATCAGGGCGTCCTGGCTCCGCTTCCGCTCCGGCCGCGGCGGCGGCGGCGCGGGCATGGGCCCCGAGGCCACGGGCATCCACCCGATGGCCGCCGCCCGGGCGAAGGGCAGCCACGCGGCCACGCCCGCGGCCATGGCGCCGCCGCCGGCACGTGGACGGCGCGAGGAGCGCGAGGGGGGGCCGGCCCGGAGGTCAGAGGCAGGTCACTGTGGCCCCAAACCACTCACCCGCTCGCTCCTGGAAATGCCCCGGAGGAAGGTGGCCCCCCCCCGAGGTGTCACTCCTGCTCCTGGGCCGGGCTCCTGGCTCCTAAGCCCCAGGGTTTCCAGGAGGGCAGCTTTCCCTCCAAGACAGCTAGCAACCTGGGATGCACGGAGTCCGGGCAATCACGCCCTAAACCTTCCCCAGAAGCCGGACCCGGGCCCCTCCTGGCACCAGCCTGTACACACACAGGTGGCTTCGGACGCGGCGATGTCTCCGAACAGGTGTCTTGGGTTTCTTCTCCACGGACGCGCGGGTCAAGCGGGGTGAGGGTGCCTTGGGGCAGAGAGAACCAAGGACAGTCGCCCGGTGGTGTCTGTCGGAGGAGTCAAGGAACGCTCAGCACCTTCCCTCTGGCTCTTCCAAGCGCCTTCCTCCTCCGAGTGGCCCTTCCCGCCAAAGGCGTCCCCCCAAGGAGACCTGTTGTAGCGTCCGGGGCGCGATCCGCAGCCCCTGCCCCGCGTCTGCGGGGGGTCCGCGGCCGGGCCGCCCTCGGGCCGGGCTGAGCGAGCCGGGGGCGCGGTGGGGGCGCCCGCGGAGATCCTCTCCCCCCTCCTCGTCTGCCCCAAGCGCCCGTCCGGTCGCCCCTTCACTCTCTTGGCAAGTTCAGCTCAGGTGCGGGCGGCGGTTCCGGAGCCGGGAGCCGGGAGCCGGCGGCCGCCTCCGCCCGGGCGGCAGCAGCATCCGTCTGCGCCCCGAACGCGCCTCGCCTGCGGCGCCCGCCCGGCCGAGCGTGCACCGGGCGGAGTTGCAGAGAGACTTTCTCCTCGCCGAGCACTCGGAGAAAAAAAAAGAAAAAAAAAAGGGGGGGGGGGAGAAGCAGGGAGAGCCGCTCGCCCACCGCCGGATCCGGGCGCCCCGGGAGCATACACGAAGCTCAGGCGAGCCCCGCTTCCCCTTCCCCCATCCTCCCGAGCCTCCCTCCGCCTTTTCACCTTCCAGGAGCCGGGCGCAGGCCGGGCGGAGCAGCAGCAACAAGTTCACAAGGTGTGGGGGGAAGGCGAGCCGAACCGGGGGACTCGCTCCTGCCAACTCACCGCGCCGGGGCCGGGGCGCCGGGGCTCCGGGGCTGCGGGGCGGCCGCGGCGCTGCTGCGGGGCCGGGGCCGGGGCCGGGGCCGGCGCGGGCGGTCGCCGGCGCGCGGAGGCTGCGGGCGCTCGGCGGCGGCGGCGGCGCGGGGGCGCGGGAGGGCGGCTGGCTGCTTCCCCGCCGGTGGGTGGTCCCGCATGTCCCCGGGCTCCCCGCGCCGCTCAGCCCGTGCGATCCATGCCGAGGGGGGAAATAAATGAAGAACCCGCCGCGCGCCCGCCCCGCCACGCCGCTCCGGCCGGGCGCCCGGCCCCCGCCGCTGCCCGGGCCCGACCTTTCCCCGCCCCCGCGGGCTCCTCCCCGGCCGCCCCCCGGCCCCGGCCCCGGCCCCCGCGCCGAATGTCACCCCGGGCGAGCATCCAGGTGGGTCCGCGCGGGGGAGGGAGGGAGGGCGAGCCTCGCGAACAAAGGGAAGCCGCACGCCGGGCTGCGGCGGCTGGCGGAGGGGAGGAGGAAGGGGACCGGTGCCCGGTGCCCGGCGCCTGGCTTCTGCCTCCCCGGGTCCGGGTTCCAGGCAAGCGTGGGAAAAGGAGAGAGAGAGAGAGAGAGAGAGGAGAGCGGAGCCGGGAAGGCGGTGCGCGGAGCGGAACGCGCAGGAATTGGTTGTCTTCTGGGGGCTGCTGGCGGGGGAGGGGGTGGGGGTAGGATTGG